>CM061540.1:254117904-255317904 GCA_030864215.1 Capsicum pubescens | reverse complement strand
TTAAAAACGACGGCCTACGTCGCTTTATTACGACGAACAACGTCGCTTTTGGAGAAAAGAATTTTTTTAGTTATTTTTTGAAAAAACGATGTTGTGCGTCTCTTTTTGTTCTTCATGTGAAGACCACATGATGAACAAAGAATGATACTGTGCGTCGTTTTTTGTTCATCGTGTGAAGAACACACGATGAACAAAAAACGACGGACATCGTTGTTTTATTGAAAAAAAAAATCAGAAAAATTGACGTTGTCCACCGTAATTTGAGAAAAATTAAATACTTTTTGACAAAAAAAAACGACGGTTGGTCGTTGCTTTTTTTTCTTCATAATGAATAAAAATTGGCGTTGGTCGTCGCTTTTTATTCTTCATAATGAATAAAAAGCAATGTTGATCATCGCTTTTTGTTTTTCATAATGAATAAAAAAAATGATGTTGGTCGTCGCTTTTTGTTCTTCATAATGAAGAAAAAGCGACGGTTGTCGTCCCTTTTCTGCATTTTTTTTATGCAGAAATCTGCATTTTCTACATCCCACCTGCCAAATAAAAATGCAATTCAATATATACATCCCTCATGCAATACACATTATTACAATAATCATACAACACACTACATCAACAAATCATTTAAGCAATTCAAATCAACAACACTTAAACAATGAACCCAACAACATTCAAAATACTTAAAACAATCCTAAAGATTTTTCACTAATTAAAAGCGAAGTTCAAAATATCTAAAAATTATCTAAAAGTCAAGTCCAACAACACAAACGAGTAGCCCCAACAAACTCCTCATCACTATCTGTTTGCTCTTCGCTACTTGAATCAGGAGTAACGGCCTGTGTTAAGGCTCGTCTAAGATGTGCAATCTGATGTGACATAGTAGCATGTCTCTCAAAAATTGTAGAAATGGCATGATCATGCTTTGTCAATCAACAACACATTGTCTGAAAATCAATTGACTAGTGTTATATGCATTTATATGACTAGTATATATATATATATTAAAGTTAACTAAATAATAATTAAATCTAATATACCTTAACTCTTGAAACATGACTTGTTTAGAGACTATTGAAATATCCCACCACTCGTGCCAAGGATATGTAAAAAGTCTCATAACGCTCTTCCTTACAGCCTTATTAACTTCTTTTGACGCGGGATACCACCTGTAAATAACATAATAAGTATGTAAGCTTGAATATTTTATTAATGAAAAAAATGAATCTATCAATTGAAAAATAAACTTACGAAGATCCATCAGGCTCGATAAACACTCTACCAAACATGTCTGTATCTCCAGGAATTAGACCAATAAAATCTGCATCAATATCTACTTCTACGGCAGGAGGTGCACCAATTTCAAGTCATGAATTCACATTTTCAAATGATTACACTTTACTAATTTCAAAACACAAGTTCATCTTTCAACTAACTACACTAAACCATTTTCAAGTAACTAATTCACTTCTTAAGTAACTACACTTGATTAATTTGAAGTCAATAGTACACATTTCAAAACACTAAACCATTTTCAACTCTCTAATTCACTTCTCAAGTGACTAAACTTAACCATTTTAAAGTCATGAATTCACATTTCAAGTATCAACACTAAACCAATTACAAGTCATGAATTCACATTTCAAGTATCAACACTAAACCAATTTCAAGTCATGAATTCACATTTTCAAGTGATTACACTTTACAAATTTCAAAACACAAGTTCACCTTTCAAGAACTACATTAAACAATTTTTAAGTCGCTAATCCACTTTTTAAGTGACTAGTACACATTTCAAAACACTACACTTAACCATTTTTAACTCTCTAATTCACTTCTCAAGTGACTAAACTTAAACATTTTCAAGTCATGAATTCACATTTCAAGTATCAACACTAAACCAATTTCAAGTCATGAATTCACATTCTAAAGTGATTAGACTTTACAAATTTCAAACACAAGTTCACCATTCAAGAACTACATTAAACCATTTTCAATTCGCTAATACACTTATCAAGTGACTAGTACACATTTAAAAATACTACACTTAACCATTTTCAACTCTCTAATTCACTTCTCAAGTGACTAAACTTAACCATTTTCAAGTCATGAATTCACATTTACAAGTGATATTACACTTTACAAATTTCAAAACATAAGTTCACCATTCAAGAACTACATTAAATCATTTTCAAGTCGCTAATACACTTCTCAAGTGACTAGTACACATTTCAAAACACTATACTTAAACCATTTTCAACTCTCTAATTCACTTCTCAAGTGACTAAACTTAACCATTTTCAAGTCATGAATTCACATTTCAAGTATCAACACTAAACCAATTTCAAGTCATGAATTCATATTTTCAAGTGATATCATACTTTACAAATTTCAAAATACAAGTTCACCTTTCAAGAACTACATTAAACCATTTTCAAGTTGCTAATCCACTTTTCAAGTGACTAGTACACATTTCAAAACACTACACTTAACCATTTTCAACTCTCTAATACACTTCGCAAGTGACTAAACTAAACCATTTTCAAGTCATGAATTCACATTTCAAGTATCAACACTAAACCAATTTCAAGTCATGAATTCACATTTTCAAGTAATATTATACTTTACAAATTTCAAAACACAAGTTCACCATTCAAGAACTACATTAAACCATTTTCAAGTCGCTAATACACTTCTCAAGTGACTAGTACACATTTCAAAACACTACACTTAACCATTTTAAACTCTCTAATTCACTTCTCAAGTGACTAAACTTAACCATTGTCAAGTCATGAATTCACATTTCAAGTATCAACACTAAACCAATTTCAAGTCATGAATTCACATTTTCAAGTGATATTACACTTTACAAATTTCAAAACACAAGTTCACCATTCAAGAACTACATTAAACCATTTTAAAGTCGCTAATACACTTCTCAAGTGACTAGTACACATTTCAAAACACTACACTTAAATCATTTTCAACTCTCTAATTCACTTCTCAAGTGACTAAACTTAACCATTTTCAAGTCATGAATTCACATTTCAAGTATCAACACTAAACCAATTTCAAGTCATGAATTCACATTTTCAAGTGATATCACACTTTACAAATTTCAAAACACAAGTTTACGTTTCAAGAACTACATTAAATCATTTTCAAGTCGCTAATCCACTTTTCAGTGACTAGTACACACGTTTCAAAACACTACACTTAACCATTTTAAACTCTCTAATTCACTTTTCTAGTGACTAAACTAAATCATTTTCAAGTAATGAATTCACATTTCAAGTATCAACACTAAACCAATTTCAAGTCATGAATTCACATTTTCAAGTGATATTACACTTTACAAATTCCAAATCACAAGTTAACCATTCAAGAACTACATTAAACCATTTTCAAATCGCTAATACACTTCTCAAGTGACTAGTACACATTCCAAAATACTACACTTAACCATTTTCAACTGTCTAATTCACTTCTTATGTGACTAAACTTAACCATTTTCAAGTCATGAATTCACATTTCAAGTATTAACACTAAACCAATTTCAAGTCATGAATTCACATTTTCAAGTGATATTACACTTTACAAATTTCAAAACACAAGTTCACCATTCAAGAACTACATTAAACCATTTTCAAGTCGCTAATACACTTCTCAAGTGACTAGTACACATTTCAAAACACTACACTAAAACCATTTTCAACTCTCTAATTCACTTCTCAAGTGACTAAACTTAACCATTTTCAAGTCATGAATTCACATTTCAAGTATCAACACTAAACCAATTTCAAGTCATGAATTCACATTTTCAAGTGATATCACACTTTACAAATTTCAAAACACAAGTTAACCTTTGAAGAACTACATTAAACCATTTTCAAGTCGCTAATCCACTTTTTAAGTGACTAGTACACATTTCAAAGCACTACACTTAACCATTTTTAACTCTCTAATTCACTTCTCAAGTGACTAAACTAAACCACTTTCAAGTCATGAATTCACATTTCAAGTATCAACACCTAACCAATTTCAAGTCATGAATTCACATTTTCAAGTGATATTACACTTTACAAATTTCAAAACACAAGTTCACCATTCAAGAACTACATTAAACCATTTTCAAGTCGCTAATACACTTCTCAAGTGACTAGTACACATTTCAAAACACTACTCTTAAACCATTTTCAACTCTCTAATTCGCTTCTCAAGTGACTAAACTTAACCATTTTCAAGTCATGAATTCACATTTCAAGTATCAACACTAAACCAATTTCAAGTCATGAATTCACATTTTCAAGTGATATCACACTTTATAAATTTCAAAACATAAGTTAACCTTTCAAGAACTACATTAAACCATTTTCAAGTCGCGAATCCACTTTTCAAGTGACTAGTACACATTTCAAAATACTACCCTTAACCATTTTCAACTCTCTAATTCACTTCGCAAGTGACTAAACTAAACCATTTTCAAGTCATGAATTCTCACTTCAAGTATCAACACTAAACCAATTTCAAGTCATGAATTAACATTTTCAAGTGATATTACACTTTACAAATTTTAAAACACAAGTTCACCATTCAAGAACTACATTAAACCATTTTCAAGTAGCTAATACACTTCTCAAGTGACTAGTACACCTTTTAAAATACTACACTTAACCATTTTCAACTCTCTAATTCACTTCTTATGTGACTAAACTTAACCATTTTTAAGTCATGAATTCACATTTCAAGTATCAACACTAAATCAATTTCAAGTCATGAATTCACTTTTTTCAAGTGATATTATACTTTACAAATTTCAAAACACAAGTTCACCTTTCAAGAACTACATTAAACCATTTTCAAGTCGCTAATACACTTTTCAAGTGACTAGTACACATTTTAAAACACTACACTTAACCATTTTCAACTCTCTAATTCACTTCTCAAGAGACTAAACTTAACCATTTTCAAGTCATGAATTTACATTTCAAGTATCAACACTAAACCAATTTCAAGTCATGAATTCACATTCTAAAGTGATTACACTTTACAAATTTCAAAACACAAGTTCACCTTTCAAGAACTACATTAAATCACTTTCGTCTTTGAATGATGCTTATAACTTATTTGACTCCTATAATTATCTAAGACACTCATGAGATCATTTACTTAACTTCCACTTCATTTTATCCATTATGTGGTCCTAAAATTTTATTGAGATCATTTACTTAACTTCCACTTCATTTTATCCATTATGTGGTCCTAAAATTCTGTTAACTCTCAAAATTTTCAAAAAAAATTGCCAGAATTTCCTTTGTAAATAGGCCTATCGCAAACCTGTCAGCTAACCAGATTACATATTAATACGTTTCACCAAGCGTTACAACAAATATGTTACTCAACTGATAATACATAAGACTCCACTTGGCATTCCTTAAAAATTTTCACCGAAAGTATAAATCCACAACTAACTACTCCATATAGAAACAAGACACACCTCAGATCCGCACTACCACATTAACTAGCAAGGTACTAAACATAAATTCATGCATAGGTTAAGTCAATCTACTAGATAAGTTCGATGTACTAGCACTACAATCCTAATAATTTTCCTTGCATTTTCAATCACAATTCAAGCTTAAGGTATACCACTTATCATGGACAACCACAAGAATTTATATACTTTATTGACTTATAACTATTGAATAGAGATCGAAAAAATACTTGTCCACCAAGGGTCTGGCTCTGGTCAATGGCTGCAGCGTTAACTGGTGATTGGTGGTTGGTGACGCGGAGGCTGGTTCGTCTGGCATGGGGATGATTCGTTCGGCGTCGGAGGTTGGCTTATCGGTGGCTGTTCGTCGCGAATGGAGGGAGCTGTCGGCGACGGCTT
Source organism: Capsicum pubescens (assembly GCA_030864215.1). NCBI lineage: Eukaryota > Viridiplantae > Streptophyta > Magnoliopsida > Solanales > Solanaceae > Capsicum > Capsicum pubescens. The sequence goes on along the minus strand of CM061540.1, from coordinate 255,312,014 downwards.
GAGGGGCTTCGCCGACGTGGTTTCATCGGAAAAGGGCTAAGGGGTAAGTCTTAGAGAGAAAGAGAGAGTATAAGGGAGGGAGGTAGATGTTTGAGGGAGAAAATGAGGATAGGGTTTGATATTTTGTTTAAAATGAAAGATTGGTTGATTTAATCTCAGCCGTTGGATCAACTTTGATCAACGGCTGAGATTAAGGTATTTAAAAGTAGGTCAATTGGGATTTAAATTGGGATTTATATTGATATTTAATTTTGGCTAAAATTGATACTAATTGAAATAAAAGATTGGCTAAAAATTAAACACAAGAAAGGAAAATTAAATAAGAGTGGCTGCTAGTTTAATAAATGTAATAATAATAATAATAATAATAATAATAACAATAATAATAATAACAATAATAATAATAACAATAATAATAATAATAATAATAATAATAATAATAATAATTAGACGGCTTATGTGTTTTAAAAGGAAAAATAGGGTAATTTGATCTCAGTCATTGGGTCAGGTTTGATCGACGACTAAGATTTAAAGGTTGAAAGTTTGATCAAAATTTACATAAATTTTCAATTGTGTCACGAATTTTCTATAATTGTAATAAATTGAATAAAACTAGGCTAAAATTGGTATATTGTGGTAAAAAATTGGGTCAGAAAATAAATAGATCAGATAAACTGATTTAATTTAGACTATTATTTAAATAAATGTTACAACAACAACAACTACTACTACTACTAATAATAATAATAATAATGAAAAACTATACAATATATTTATAAAAATTATGAGTGTGCACCATTGCGTGAAAAAAATAATTTAATAAAATTATGTAAAATGTCGTTTTTGCGTTTAAAAATTATAGAAAATGGTATCAAAATAATTTGTCCATTTTTCTAAATTATGAATGTGACACATCAATATGTATTTAATATAAGAATAATGTGTACAAAAATATTAACAATTGAAATCAAATAATTTTGATAAAATAGCAGCCTAAATGACGAGAAAAATAGTAAGACGTTGATATTAAAATAAACTAAAAATGTAAGAATTAATGTTACGTAAAATTACTATGTAAAATGGTAGCCTGAGAGGGGTATCGTGAGGTCAAAATTGGGTGTCAACACAATTAAACCGATTTAGTCCCACAAAATAGGTCTGTGGAGGGTACAGTGTATGCAGACCTTCTCGAAAACCTATTTAAGCTTGAAGATTCTTGTAAAATAAAACACATCATGTAGGATTTTTGCTTATTGATTTGATTTTTGGTTTAACTTATTTAAAAATCGATAACCAATAAACCAAACCGATAATATTTAAAAATCAAATCGAATCGACCGATACACACCCCTAATTTCAAGAAAAAAATAGTGAAATTGAGATTAGAAATTGGGTTAAAAATATTGAATTGGAGATTTCGATAACGTTAATACAATGTATTAATATGATGAATTGTCGACTAATTGGCTTCATTATTATAACTTCACTAGTGTATTATTAGCTCGATCATATGATGTTAACGTATTATTCATAATATTTGGATATATAGACTCAGTTAGCTAACTTTTAACTATATACATCACATACACGAGTATATTACCTCGTAATACAACATATTTTATTTCTACTCTGATGAATTATCATTTAATTTAGCTTATATTATTATATTATAATTTAAAAATATATATTATTACCTTGATCAATCGATCGTAGGACATCAATGTATTCAATATATATAGTTGATTGACTATAAACTTCACATATGTATTAGATACATCACATACACGTGTAAATTACCTCGTAATACAACATTTTGTATATATATATAATGATAAATTATCGTTTAATTTAGATTATATTATTATATTATAACTTCAACAGTATTTTTTTTTATCAATCGATCGTATGATATCAATGTATTCAATAAATAATTGAATACATTTAATTTTTTAAATAGAAAAATTATTTATTGAATAGTAAATTAACAATTAAATATTGAAGGACAGTGTCGTTTTCATAAAGTTAATTTTTAATTTAGTTTTAACAAAAGCGACGTTGTCCGTCGTTTTTGAAAAAAAAAAAATTAAAAATATTTACAAATTGCGATGGATGGTGTCGCTTTTCTAGAATTAAAATTTTAAAAAATAAAAATTATAGAGACATTGTCCGTCTCTTTTAATAAAAATAAATAAAAATAAAATTTAAAAAGCGACGAACAATGTCTCTTTTCAAAAAAATATTTTTTATTTAATTTTAAAAAAAGCAACGCTGTCCGTCGCTTTTTCTAAAAATAATGAAATATTTAAAATAATTATATATTGCGACGGACAGTGTCGCTTTTCTAGAATTAATATTTTTAAAAATAAAAAGTATAGCAACGTTGTTCGTTGCTTTTAATAAAAATAAGTAAAAATAAAAATTAAATTTAAAATGCGGAGGACAACGTCGCTTTTCAAAAAATTAATTTATATTTAATTTTAACAAAAGTGACGCTGTCCGTCGCTTTTTGTAAAAAAAAAAAATTACAAATTGCAACGGACAGCGTCGCTTTTCTCGAATTAATATTTTAAAAAATAAAAATTATAGCGACGTTGTCCGTCGCTTTTAATAAAAATAAATAAAAATTAAAATTAAAATTTAAAAATCGACAGACTACGTCGTTTTTTAAAAAATAATTATTATTATTTTTAAAAAAATTACGACGCTATCCGTCGCTTTTATTAAAAAAATATAAATTATTTTTTAATTACTTGACACAAAAATCCGCGAAAAAAATCAACGGATATTAAGACGTTGGTCTTCGCTTTTAATAAAAAATAAATAAAAATTAAAATTAAACTAAAAAAGCGACGACCAACGTCGCTTTTCTCGTCGCTTTTTAAAGAGACACAGTCTGTCACTTTTTAGCCCTTTTTTAGTAGTGTCTGGAAGCATCACAGTACCCACCAAACCTATCTGAACCATTTGGCAACGTCAAAACTGGGGTTATGGTGAGTCGAGTCTTTAACTCCTGAAAACTCTTCTCACAAGAATCTGACCACTGAAACTTAACTTTCTTCTGAGTCAATCTGGACATGTGAGATACAATAGACAAAAACCCTTCAATAAACCACCGGTAATAGCCAGCCAAACCCAAGAAACTCCTAATATCTGAAGGAAAGATAGGTCTAGGCCAGTTTCTCACTACTTCGATCTTTAAAGGATCAACTCTAATGCCATCATCGGAAACAATATGGCTACGAAAAGCTACTGATCTTAGCCAAAGTTCATACTTACTAAATTTAGCAAACAACTGATGGGCTCTAAGAATCTGCAATACTATTCTGAGGTGGTCTGCATGATCATTTTCGTTACGGGAATAGACAAGAATGTCATCAATGAAGACTATAACGAACATGTCCAAGTACTGCTTGAACATTTGGTTCATCAAGTCCATACAGGTTGCTGGGGCATTTGTGAGACAAAAGGACATGACTAAAAACTCGAAGTGACCATACTGAGTTATGAAAGCTATTTTTGGAATGTCACATTCTCTTACTCTGAGCTAATGATAGCTGGATCCGAGGTCTATCTTAGAAAAATAACTGGTACCCTGAAGTTGGTCGAACAAGTCATCAATTCTGGGGAGTGGATAGTTGTTCTTGATTGTGACTTTGTTCAACTGACAGTAGTCAATACACATTCTAAGAGAACCGTCTTTCTTACACAAGAATAGAATTGGTGTGCCCTACGGGGAAATGCTGGGCCTGATGAATCCCTTATCTAGGAGATCTTTCAACTCTTTGATTTTAGCTGGAGCCATTCTGTATGGTAGAATAGAGATAGGCTGGGTATCTGGAAGAAGGTCTATTCCAAAGTCAATTTCCCTTTCTAGAGGAACTCCGAGAAGATCTTCAGGGAACACATCCAAAAATTCCCTCACTACTGAAATTGACTCAAGATTTGGAGTCTCAAAATTAGAGTCCTTGAATCGAACAAGATGATAGATACATCCCTTAGATATCATTTTCCTCGCTCTAAGGTACGAAACAAGATAACCCCTAAGAGTTGTAGTACTACTCCTCCATTCAAGGACTGGTTCATTTGGGAACTAAAAATGAACTATTCTGTTTCTGTAATCAACTGAAGGATAGCATGAGTGGAGCCAATCCATGCCGAGAATGATGTCAAAATCCATCATCTGTAACTCTACAAGGTCTACTAATGTAACTTTCTGATACATTGTAACCAGGCAGTTCATGTATACCCGTCGGGCTATAATAGAGACACTTACTGGGATAGATACTGAAAAAGGCTCTGATAAAATTTTGGAACTGACTTCAAAGTTGACGGCTGTATAAGGGGTTACAAAAGAAAGAGAAACTCTAGGGTCTAATAAAGCATAAACGTGTAAATGAAAGACTTGCAACGGACTAGTAACTACGTCAGGAGAAATTTCTTAATCTTGTTGGGACTGAAGGGCATACAATATATTTGGATGTTGACCACTGGAAGCGGCACCCTGCTAAGTTGGGCGGCCGACTGGAGTTGATGACTGATGAGACTGGCCCTGTTGGCGCAAATCCCTACCTCTTTTAGCAACAACCCGACACTTTCGATTCCGATGGCCTGGCTTGCCACACCCAAAGCATACATCACTTCTAGATCTACACTCACCCTCATGGTTTCTACCATAATTCTGGCAAAGAGGATTTGTACGAGCACTGTTAACACTGCCTTTGGACTTAAAGCCTGGCGCCCTGTCCTGATTATCATTTATGAATTTGGGTACTGAGGCACTAGCTGAAGATAGGGCTTGGACTGAATATTTTTGACGGAATTGAGGATGATTACCACCTTCTGACTTTGGTTGAGTAAAATTAAAGCTACCTGTTCTAGCTCACTTGTTTTGTCTCTCCTTCTCCCTATTTTCCTGCTCCTCAATCTGTTGAGCGTGGACTATAAGCCTAGATATATCTATCTCCTTAATTAACATCGATGTCCTACACTCCTTGACCACACTGTCAGACACCCCAGACACGAACTTGCTCATCCTAGACCTTCTACCAGCCACCACATAAGGAGCATACCTAGATAACTGAGTAAACTTAAGGAATACTCCTTCACACTCATATTGCCCTGCCTCAAGTAGATAAACTCTAACACTTTGGCTTCTCTCAGCTCCAAAGGAAAGAATCTATCTAAAAAGACTGTAGCAAACTCCTCTCATTCTATAGGCCCTGCGTCTGCGCCTCTATTTTTTTTTCACTACTTAAACCACGTATGAGCTACATCTTGCAAATGAAAGGCAACTAACTTGGCACTCTCACTAGTAGTTACCCCCATAATGTCTGTTACCTTCTGGACCATGTCTAAGAATTCCTGCAGATTCTCTTTAGATTTGGATCCCGAAAATAGAGGAGGATTTATTCGGGTAAAGTCCTGAATCCTAGTTGCGGTAGTATTGGCCACTGGGTTGGCCAGAACAGCGGTTGGCTGAACATTCTGAGCTGCTATAGAGTGAGCTAAAGTAGTGAATACAACTCTGAACTCTGCATGGGAAACATGCTCGTTCAGGGATCTTTCTAAACGGGCAGAGGTGATGGCTGGTTTATGTTTTTTCTTCCGTTTGTCATTCTGGGATGCAATTTTTGTAAACAAAAATAAGAATAGATTAGATAGAGAGCTTGACATGAGCTTACATTCAGTCGCACGACATGAACACTAAAAGAAGGAAACCTTTCATAAACGTCTCGTATCCTCCTATTCATAAGTGTGGCGCGCTTCACACTCATGCACAAGACTCTACTTGACATGGCTTTCAGTCTTCTTAGGACACTTTAAAACCTTAAGCTCTGATACCAAGTTTTTAATACCCCAAGAGTACTCCCTGGGCGTCACACGGTGCTGACAGTCCCGAGGGGCCACAAGCTAACCCATGAGTTGGTACCTACTATGAGTACTGAATAATATAATAACATATATGGAAGAGAAACTGAAAAGCCATAAGGTTTTAGCAACTGAAAACAATACTAGATCATGAATCTAGAAACAACTGCTGGAAATAACTATCTGAAACTAATAAAATAACAATAAAATTGACTAACTGTCTGTACTAGTCTGAAAAGCCACTACTGACTGACAGTGAAGCTGATGGGACAAACCCCTAACTAACTCCGATTGAATAGGTAATACTGAACTAATGAAATAACTGAGATAAATAGACCATGTCCTCAAAATATGAGGACTCACCACTGCTACAGCTAAAAATCAGAAATATCTATGCGCAATTCGAGAACTGAGCATCTGAACCTATGATATGATACATCATAGCGCAAGAAAGGAGTATGCGATCAGTACTTTGAATGTACTGGTATACTAAATGAGGTAGGCCGATATGTGTGGTTTTATGTACAAGAGTAATAACTGACTGAGTGCATAACATGAAGAACTGAATAGAATGCATGAAATCTGTAAATACTGAGAATGCATGACCAAGCATAATACATGTTCTGAATATAATCTGTAAACTGAATTATTGAAATCTAATAACTGAATGACTGATATCTATATGCTATGGTCAAGCAAAACTGAAACTGAGTTACTGAGCTGATTACTAGACTGAGACTGTGGGAGATATCATCTAACTAACATGCCCTAATCTGAGCTAATCGGGGTCCAACCTGTAACCCCAGTTAGAAGGGTGTCAGTACTGTGCCACAAGTGCTAACACTGGTTGTGTGGATCCACTAATCTGATGTCCCGAAGGACCAGGGTATCAGGCCTAACTGACGGGTGAACCCTGAGAGAAAGTCAAGCCTAAACTGTCAGGTGACTCCTCATATCCTCCGCTGATTACGTAGTTCTGGAGTACAGGGACTGCTACTAATGAATATGCCTATCTGACGGGGAAGCCTCCATCCATGCACTCGCTCGGTGCTAAATCCTACTTCTAACTGAACTGACTCGGAATATTGAACTGTTCTAAGTTTAACTGATTATGATAACTGACTGAACTGATAATGCTCATAACATATTTAGGACTATTCTAAAGATACTGAGACTTAGTAAACAGCTAAGCTATTGGGTATTCACAACCCCCAGACTTGATAGAAATAATCGTAAAATAGTACTAAAGCTTTGGGGACATAATATGAAAGCATTTACTCAAAATTCATTCTTGTAGGCATTTCATCAAACACTTGATGTTCATAGTTCAAGCTAAGCATGAGAATAGTTTAAAGCTTGTAGTAATAACATAATTTCAACATCAACATCACTAATTATGAATTAAATTAGCGAATAACATCATCAAAACATGTGGGGTTGAATAACAACGACAATTTTATGTAAACATGATGTAGACTTACAATTCATGGTTAAAATCACAATTAAAATCATGAAAAATTATAAAGATCCCAACTTTGAATTTAGAATTGGATATTTGGACTCCATGGGTAAAATAAACCCATAGATGAACACTTAACATACCTGGGTTGATAAATTCGTGAGAATTGATGATGAATTCTTGAGATTTGATCTTGAATCTTGAAGGCTAGAGTTTGTTCTTGAAAGAGGATTAGTTTCTTGGAGAAGAATTATGAGTAATGGGGCACATAATGCCCCTTTAGGATTTTAATTTCGTGTTTTGGACGAGTTTATGGCCTTGGGAAAAGACCAAACAGTTCCTGAAATTTAAATCGCAAAAGTTGAAAATCTCAATTTTTGGCTCCGGCGCGACACGATGCAATCGCTTCGGGCCACTGGAAAACTGACTATCCCCATTTTACTCTACGGGGCAACGTGATGTTATCGCTTTGCGCTATTGGAATGAACAATCCCGATTTGGCACCATGGCGCGACGCGGTGCCAATCGAGGCGCCTCACTGAAAAATGACAAATGCGAAAATACCCCTTGGTGCAATGTGGTGCTTATCACGGTGATACACTGGAAAGGATGAACGTGGTTTTCTCCATCACCGCGATGCGGCCTTATCGCGTTGGGCTACTGTTTTTCACTAAAAATATCGTAACTTCTCACCCGAGTATCAGACTTAGACGAAATTGGTATCGTTGGAAAGTTAATTCAATTTCCTATAGTTTGGTCGGTTTTGAGCTGGAAAATTCTCAATAGAGCAAAATATATGCTTGTTTGAAGTTGACTAAAAAAATATTCTTATCAAAAAATCAATCGACAAGGAATATTTTGGTTCGTCTAATAGCTGAGAGTTATTTGAGGCCTTAATACACATCAAACTCGCTCATAAAAATACCAAAGAACTATAAGGTACTTTGCATGAGCTTGAAACATGGCTCTAACATTGGTTTGGATTTTTTGGGTATTACAACCTAATGTTGAATTAAATTTATTATTTTTTTCTCAATTAAATTTATATTGGCTAACCCATTTTTTAAATAAAAAGAATTATATTTAAGTAATATAAAAAAATAGTTGATGCTACAAATTATTGTATGATCACTTCAGTAAAGTTAATTTATAAATAAATATAGCATTTAAATTAACTATTTATGAATCTGATTCAACAAAATGCTTTTGTAGATGTTCCTTCAATTGGTGAAAGTTTATAAGGTTATTAAAGATTCAATTAGAGGTAAAAAGACAAAATAGAGTTCCTTGTGAAGATTAAAAAATTAGGTAGTCTCTCTTATTACTATTTTCACATAAAAGAACACTACAAAATTTTGAATATCTCTTAATTTTTTATTTGATTGGATAAATAGAGCTTTTGTGGTGTAACTATCACCTTTTTTTAACGACTCATCACTTTTATATAGCATTTAAAAACTCCATATAATTAATCAAATTTACCAAAATAGTTAGAATTTGCAAAGTCATTAACCATCATTTAAGGAGAAAATAAATTGGAGATCCTCCCTTATATATAGTAGTAATATGATTCCCATCTTTCAAATATAATGATTATATAGCTAATCTACATATAGATAATAACGCTAAGCTTAGACAAATTGATTTGAGACCTTTCTATCGCCTAAAAATATTTATCTTTTTCTCCTTTTTTGAATTTTTTTCTCTTTTTAAATTAATTTGTTATATATTAAAAAGCTAAAAAGATCCACTCTTGATCATATTCTTTTAATTAATTATTTCATCTCTTAGTTTTTTTTATTTTCTCTCTATATAAAGAGAAATCAGTTACAATCATTATTTTCTTAACACAACTTCTTAGGTTATTGACTTAGTGTCCACAGAGGAAACAAGCACTCATATTTTCTTAATATGTAAATCAGTTGAACCACTTTGGGTACAACTGAGAATCCTTAGCCAAATTCAATAATTACAGACTTATCTCATGATCCCTAACCATCAATATGGCTGGTTGGAACGCTTCTTTAACATCAAACCTTTTCAAACGACCCCATTGCATATCCCCAATAAAGTTTTATTGGGATATAGTTTATGGATGATTTGGCTTGCTTGAAATAGATGTGTTTTTGATAATATAGATTTTCATATCTCCTTTGCAGCTGTTACATTAATTGTAACGGAGTACTGGTTGATGGAAGAAAAATCTAAACCTACTAGGCAGACTATATCAATGTATGTCCAATAGTCCCCTGCCTGTAGCTTTGTTATGCTAAATACGGTGCTACTTTAGAAAAATTTAGCATCTACAACGAACATATTTAGGAATTTTAAGGACGATTAGCTGTTAGGATTTGTAAGTAACGTTTGTACCCTAAGCCCTTTGGAAGCAGAACTTCATGATTTACGCCTAGGAATGGAAATAACTATTCAATACCGTTATACAAAGTTGACAAAAAAGTAGATTACTTTCAGCTTATACTTCTCCTAAAAAGCTCATCTGAGAGAAACTAGAATTTGTGCTTTGATTGCAGGTTCCTGATGCGTAGGCTACACAATTCATAACTGAAACACATTTACAAGGAAGAAAATAAGTTGGTAGGTGCACTAGTATCTACTACTACAACTAGTACTAGATTGTTGTGGGATCCTCCGTCATTCACTTTGGATATTTTGCATGCTGACAAAAATGGAGAATTCTCACATCGAATAGTTAGGATATAGACTCCCACCCAGTCGTTGTATAATATTAATATTCCTACTTATCAGGTTGTAAATACTAGTTCTAGAGGAGCAACTACTGTTGCTTTCAGTGTTTGTACAGTGGCGCTGCCATGAGATATTGCGGTTTTGTTATTATATAAGCATCATTTTTACAAAAAAAATGGTTGTGATATTTTAACTGCAACATTTTACCCAATCAAGAGGATCACAAACAAGCAGTTCTTATATCTTGATTAATCTATATATAATATAAAGGAAGGTCATAGAAGAGGTGATGTGACATTTCTCTATGACCTCCATTTCTATTTATCCTTTTTCTTCCTTTTTTTGAATTTATTGTTCATTCTTTCACTAATCAATTTGTTTATTAATTAAAAAAAAGCTCTATTATATTTACTATATCTAATAATATCTCATGAGTTAGAAAAAACTTCCATCTATTTGCATTCTCCACTTAAATGACATGTTTTCTCAACTTCATTCTACTTAATTCTTATAGATTAATCAATCTATAAATACCAATCATCTATGGAGTTGTTGGATACTCATTTTCATTTTCTCCTTCTTCTTTAATAGTATTTTTTTTTTCTTTACATGTTTTTCATGTGACCATATGACAATCATTATTTTGATGAAGATCGTAGAAACATTTTGTAGAAATTCTTCTTGTGTAATAATAGTCAAACACAGGTTCATCAAGATGAAGAAGGAAGTTTGATGGCCGTGTAAAATTCATCAAAGAGAGAATTAATTTAATTTGGTACAAGTTTATCAAGATAAAAAAAGAAACTTTAATGATCTTGAAAGATTCATCAAATTAATTAGTTTGACAAAGTATAAAGGTTTGAATGATATATATATATATATATATATATATATATATATATATATATATATATATATATTCCTATTTTGGACAAAAGAATTCATTTGTACAAATATTCTATTGCAAAAATGACCTGACAAAAGCCTCACGACATGACAAATTTGTTTTTCGATCTCTAAGACAAAAAAAATGCTCGAATATAAATTTTAAATATAAAATTGAGTTTTTGATTAAAAATAAAAATAAAAAAACAAGAGAATTAGATTGAATTAATGAAAAAGGTAAAATAGTGAAAAAAGGATGAATTCTTTTAATGATCAATATGAAAAAAACTGTTCTTTTTTCTCCTTTTTCTCCACTTTACTTTCCTTTATTTCATTTATATACTATATTAAAAATTAAAATAAAATCTTTAACGCTCTTAGTTATCTACTATCAACTATGTTAAATGTGTTATATGTTCTTTCAATAAAACATACAAGAGAAGTACACTTAAGTTATGCTAAATGACTTCAATATTAATATTTCACCTTCTTTGTCAGTTTTTTTTTTGGTTAATGATTAATTAATAAATATTTGTCTTTCCTCATTTTTTTTATTTAATAGATACTTTAATATATAACCTAACATTTCAAACTTTTCTCCTCCTATAATTGCTTATTTACTACAGTATGTATTAATCTATATTCTTATGCTTATATTTATTTGGTTATCATGTTCAAGTTGTTATTTTAAAAAAAAAATGATGTTTTTTCCTTATATTTTCCTCAAAAATTTTCTATAAAATTAAAATAACCCTATCAATAAATTTATGTTCACATTCATTACACAATTTAAGAGAGAGAGAGGAAGGTAAGGTGATACTCTTCAAAGCTAGAATTTCTTTACTTTTTTCTCATTTATTTACATTTCTTTCAATTATATTCGTTACATCTTTTTCTCAATTATTGAATTTAAAATGGTGTTTAATGTAAAATGGTTCTTTCATATTAGATTATAAATGTTCTTAAGTAACTATAACTGGATGCTAAATAATCGTACAATGAGTAATTTACTTCTCATCCTCTATGCAACATATGTACTCATATTTAATATACCCGCAACTGCTCCTCTTTTATCCTCATACATGGTACACTTCACCACCTATTGTAAGAGGTAAAATTGAGATAGTTTTCTCAATAAATTTGGACAAATAAAGGAGTTTCTCAAATTATATATGCATTAACTTGACAAAATATGTGGATATCAATATTAAAAACTATTATATTGAAGGACTTTGTGTTAGTTACACATAATTTATCAATGAGGTACGTAATTGATTTCAGTTTTTTTATAGTGTTTTTGCATTTAGCATTTTAAATCTCTGACAATTATTTAGGTATTACTTTCAATCGTAGATTTTTAATTTATTATTCTTACAAATCAAAAAAGATTTACACGGTTTGAAACTTTGAGACATGATAAATCTATAAATTATGTAGGAACTATGAAAAAAAAGAAATAGTCTAAAGCATGATGACAAGAGTATATCATGGCAGAGAGTAATATTCAATATCACCAGAAATATTGGAATGTTACTGAAGGTTAGGAAGCCAATTCAAGAGTTTCCTCATGCATGGCCTGATATTTTAAACGAATTTGAGCATAGCAGATCAAAGGTGAAGGTTACAAAAGTACTCTGGAAGTTTTCTAAGGAAGGATGGGTTAAATATAATACTGATGGAGCATCTAGAGGGAATTCTGGTATTAACTCTTATGCATTTTGACTAAGGAATGAACAAGGAGATTTGATTTATGCACAAGGAGCTAATATAGATGATACTTCTAATGTGGAAGCGGAGGCAAGTGCTATTTTACAAGCAACAAGACATTGTTGTCACACATCACAACAAAGTAATATTTAAGACAGATTCTCTACTTATTCCGAAAACGTTAATAAGAGAATGAAGTTGTCCATGGAACATAACAAAGTCAATAGAGCAAATTTGGACATTGTTGGAACATAAAAAAGTACAGTTTTAACATATTATGAGGGATGAAAATCAATTAGCTGATCATTTAGCTAATATAGCCATTGATAAAGGGAATTTCATAATCACAAGTTTACAATAATTAGAAGTCACAGGCAATGTCCTTACTTAAGATTGTCACCAACAAAGGGGTCAGGGGCTAGGAAGGTTATAACTTAGTTTGTTCACATGAAAATATTTATAAGCCAAGGAGACATCAAACAGAGTGAAAAAGGCTATCTAGCTTGCACTACAACAACTAACAAAAAGGACTAGCAGTAAAAGGAAAGGGTTACTTGGGTGGTTTGCAATTCGTAAACCTGAAGAGTATATTACTATCCAAATACTTATTGATTTTGGGCATCCCATTATCTCCATACTAAACATATCTACAAAAAGAAAAGGGTTAGAAAAATCAATTATGACTGGAAAAAAAGACAGAGAGTAGGTACTGAGCTTACTCGAAAAAGTTATAATCTTCAGGGGCCTAGAACGAGCACAAAAAGAAGATGAAATTTCCATCCACCCGAGAGCACAGCTAGGATTAAAAAAAAAGAGGAAAAATAAGCTGAAAATGAAGAAATAGTTAAAACAAGACAAGCATGGACACTTATTTCTGCAAGCTGAGATATGCAGATATAGCAACCATCCAGGGCATAGAGTTGATCACCCAAAGCTGGTACAAGAGGAAGCTACGATTCAGCAATGGAAGCGGCAATATTTTTTCAGGTGTCTTAGGGTTACTGAGGTTGAAGACGGATAAAGATGGATTACGAAACCCAAAAATTTTCGTTTATATGTAATAGAGTAGGTAGCATTGGGTTAGGTCACTAGGTTATCAGATAGGAGTAGGGCCTTTAAATTTTTGTTTTTTGTGTTTTTCGAATGGGTTGGCCCATTTGTGTGTAAAGACTTATTTGTTTGTTTGCTCTATTATTTATAAAATTCTCAAATTAATTTTAAAAAAAAACTATAAATTATGTAATGGTCAACTCAGCCTTTAATTAACTATAAATTGTTAATGTCTATAAAGTGCTATATTATTCATAAACTAAAATATCTTTAATCAATATTTACTTGATGATAAGGACATGGTACTATAGTATTTATATGAGTCTTCTCCACTCTTAACTAGAAGGTCTCAGGTTTGAACCGTTATGATTACTACGAAGAAATTTTGTTGGAAGCAATATCCACTGGAGATCGAGCAAAAGAATTAAAAAATTAAAAAATTAACAATATGAGTCCTCTTTCTTTAAAAATTATTTTTAAAGTAATTTTACCTTTATTGAATATGATAATTTTCGACTTAAGAACAAAGAGTAGTAATGTTTCTATCCGGTTTTATTATGTCTGACGTGGAATTATGTTGAAAAAATATGCCTAAAGAAATGGCAAGTGAAAAAAAGAAAGAATGCTAATCTTTTTTAAAAGACTATTTAGCAAATTTAACGAGTATTTTGTGTTAATGAAATACCTAAGGATGTAATTAGTAAAAATACTAAAAATTCAATAGAAGGTACGTAAAAATATTACGTCATTTCTTTCATCCTATTTTATGTGACACAATTATGTATTCGATATGAATTCAAACATATACGCTTCAAGTTTTTAGCAATGAAATTTACATGTTTGATAACTACATACAAAATATTATATACAACGAAATAGTCAAAATACTAATTATATGAGAAATTTAATAACAACATATCCAGTGTACTCCCACAAGGAGAAATTAAAATACTATAATATTTATAAAACAAAGAGTGAGTTTCAAAAATTATGTAAAAGTGAACTTAAACGAGATGGAGTATTTTTTTTTTGTAGTTTTTTTCTCAAAATAAAAGGAAGTTGATAATATTTTTTATAAGTGAAAGTTTCAAAGTATTATTAAAAAGATATTTTATTTCTTTAAAACTATATATTTGTGAAGAATCATGAGTGTCCTTTTTTTAAATTTAAATTAATAAGATTATAATAATCGCGCAAAGTGCGGATTAGTTCCCTAGTTTGTTTGATAATTTAAAACTAATTTTTAAACAATTGGGAGCTTTTCCTTCTTTAAAAATATTCTATCATATATTTATTACATCTTATTATATTTCATGTGTTATAAAAAACTTACATATATTTGCATTCTCTATTTAAATATGATGTACTTCCTCTGTTTGTTTTAGTTGACCCTTTTTTAAAAAATATTTATTTTAATTTAGTTGTCCCATTTAAGAAATCAACAGTCTTATTATGCTCTTTCAGATCTACCTATATTATTAAATGACTACACAAAGTGTATATACTCAAATTTATATTTTCAAAACATAAGTAATAAGGCTAATTTCGTAAAAAAATATTTTTTTTAAGAAAAATGTCAAGTCAACAAGGAATATATTTCGAAACGTAGGGAGTATGTTCAACTTCCTTCTACCTAATAAGTATGGCTTAATCAATTTTTAAATAACAATCACATATAAAGTTAATGGATATGCAATAACTTAGTTTTTTCTTTCTCCTTTTTCTTTTTTTCTTTCTCCTTTTTCTTTTTTACCCTTTTCGTCTGAGGCTTTCTGCAATGTATAAACACAATGAATAACTTTTTGGTTATTCAATCCATATTTCATAGCAACAGCACTACAAAAAACGCGTGTTTAGCCACTCGCAAAACCCTGGCTAAATGGTGCTATAATTGTGTCTAACTTCTCCTTGCCACGATCATTTAGCCACGGGTGCTAGCATGCCCAACGGGGGCGTCGCCAGTAAATTCGTCACGGTTTGGGCGTCCGTGATAACACTTGGTTAGACACGGTCTTGTGTTAAGATGACCGGTTTTGTCGTGGGTAACTTTTAGCTGCCAAAGTTTCTAATTACATATGAGATGGTTGTGGTTAATATAACCGTGGCTAAAGTTATGCATTCAATTTTCATTGATTAAATTAAAACCGTGGCAAAATGTGCTAACTTTTAAAAAAATATATATTATTGCCCCTGCATTCCTGGTGTACATACATATCCATAGCTGAAATTCATTCACTAATGCACATATCAAAATAGACAAATCATTATTATAAATCTATGACTCAAGAACTGAATATTGCTAGCTATGGAAATTTACAAAGTTAAAAAAAATCACATATATAGTGGTAAAAAAAAAACGCTATGCACAAAAAGGCTAAGAAGAATCATCTTTGTTGAAATTAGGTAACTCAACCAAATTTAACTTATAAAACCTACGAAAAGTTGATGATTCTCATTCTGCACAAGTTGTTCCTTGGACTCCTCAAGCTTTTCTTTGGTCTCTTCATATCCAATCAGATTCTCTTCCAAGATTTCTCCATGTTTCTCTAAGTCTTCAACACGTCGATGAGAAATACTACAACAACCACCAAAATTCGCACGACTAAATTAATGTCTACGCATTCCAAAAGCAATTGAAGGCAAACATTACCACCTAAACCACACACATGATAAACATATTCAGTTTCATGTACTTTTTTAGTAACATCATAAGGATGAGCAAGCAATATCTTCAAGGAAATACCTGAAGTGGCAACATGTTCATGATCTTCAGGAATTTATCCTACAATACAAGTAATATAGAAGAAATGAGATGTTTTCATACCAAGAATGTTAACAATTAATAATATATCCAGAAGAGAAATAAATTTATGAAACTGGGAAAATCATTACACTTAACAGTCTAGCAGAAGTGATACTGACATCAATTGATAACAAAGCAAACATAGTGGTATAATAGAGTTAAAAGTAATAGTCATCCTTTAACATATTTTTTCCTTCAGCTTGAATTGTTATTCTGCCAAATAGCAACAACAAGAAAAGAAATTTCCATTCATGTAAATCATCCCTTTGTATCTAATCCACTACCAAAATCAACATTATAACTCAAAATTTGAAAATGGACATAACTGCTTTTCTGTTACTAGTCCATTTGTATTCTTTCCAACTTAAGCATTTCCCCAATTCAGCCGTCCTGAATAGTATATTAACAAGTGAATTTTGTTTACAACCACTCAAATGCAAATTAGATTCGAAGGACAGCCTATCATTTTATTCAATTAGAATCTTTTACTTGTCAAGGTAACAATAGTGTATAGTCTAGTTCCCTGATTTGGTTAAAGCACCAACACACAAAAGAATGATAACAAAGACATACAAAAAGAATAAAGCCACAAACATCAAGAAAAGGAGAATATACAAAAGTTGCAGTAAACATCATTTGATTACTTAATAAGCAAACAACTAACAAGTGCCTTTCCTTGATGGATGCACCTTTCTGTATATTTTTTCAATGTTTTTACAAGGGTAAAAGGAAAGTTATTACAATGAAAGTCAAAATTTTTGAACTCTTGATAATGAGCTTCTTCTAAGAAAAACTGAGACTGCTTCGCTAACTCAAGACTCAATCTGAACATCATTATACAAAATTCCATTTGATTAAGTTCCCCATCACCATAAAAATTTCCTTCTTTAAGCATACTCCTAAGATCATCATCAGTCAAATCTTACAACTCTAACCTATGTTGTTTGAACTCTTCAAAAATGTCAACGGTTGTGTGTTAGATTCTTCAAAAGTAGTGCATTTTTTGAGAAATCGGCACGAGTGTAGCATCTAAAGTGAAGATTCCTCGCAACTTAGTGGATGAAAAAGTAAAATTCTTCTTAACTAAGACACTAGCAAAGCAGAATTCTAATTGAGGCTTTCAAATGTGATGACCCCTTTATAACTATCCATCAATAAATGAAACCATTTACCACAGCTTACCTATTAAACCATCCACACTGGCAATGCAACCAATTGTCAATGAAACAAAGTCAATACATGTGTTTTCTTAAAACTTTGAGCTTATTAAAACAAGGGTCAATGCAATCAATCAGAGAGCAGCCAAACTGGAAATTCCTATAGCTAAATGACTACAGTACATACAAGTAAATAAGATGGAGGTTCATACAACTTGTACTTACAAGTGTGAGAGTGATATAAGAAATGTAAGTACCTAATATGAACATTCTTAAAAAGGGAAGCCCGGAGCACTAAAGCTCCCTCTATGTGCAGGGTCCGGGGAAGGGCCCTACCACAAGGGTGTATTCTTGATCACAAAATTTAACATCATCAAAGTACTCACTGATCACAAAAAAGACAATTTTTATAACAATATCAATCTCATATAACTTGCAAGTCTCATGATAATGAAAGTATAACTATTTATGTCAATCATGTAGTTTATTACAGTAGGTAAGGTGTTGGCTTGCTGAGCCATTCTATCATTTCGATTTCTGGAGGAAACAGATAGACAATATAAACCATATTCAGAGTTCAAACACAACTATTCTAATTTATGTTTCATGCGAAGTACACAAAGAAATCATGCTAACATGATTGTGATGTCCTGAATGTTATTTATTTGAGGTCATTAATGATGCTATTGTACTAGCATTCATGCACTTAATGGTTGTGAACAAAAATATTGCAACATTGTCCTTGGTAAACTCAACTCAATTCCTGGTATTAACTCAAGAAAAATTTATCAAGCTCATAATTAGTTCTCCAAATTCAGCATTTAGACACTACTCTTCTAATATATGTTTCATTCAAAGTACACCAACGAACCATAATTGCATACGAATATTGAGCAATAGAATATCATCTAAAATTATAGCCCACCAGATTATGTATCAACTAAAGCATAAGCAATTTAGGCCACAATATGGACAAAAAAAAGAAGAAAACTCACACCTTGAACAAACTCGGGATGGACTCAAGGAATTTGTATTGAGCAGAATATTCTACATTTAGCGAATCATTGAAGGATATATTATTTGTGCCTGCAAGAAAACCATATCAAAATTTGTGTCTGCAAGGAAATCATATAAAACAAAAGTGTGCAACTTTGAAACAAATAGAACAATAATCCAAAAAACATGAAAACGAGAAAAGCTTAAATACAATTAAAACTATTGAGCATTAGGAAATCGCCAGAAATAACCCTCAAACACAAACTCAAGAAATCAAACAAAACCTGTCGCCTTCAAACAAAATTGCCAATTTTATGCCCTAGAAAACCTGAAAAAGACAACGCCTCACTCAACTTTGAAAACCTCAACAAATAATTTCACAAATTTTAGATAAAATTGAAGGCTACAGAAAATTAGCCCGACTTTGCATTCCCTTCTGAAAGGAAGAAAGCAGAGTATGCTAGAATTAATCAACATAGAGATCTGGTACATGAGAAAATTCAAAATCTTCAACCATTCGCAACTATTAAAGCTGTGATGAATTTGGTGAATGGGTAGAGGTTTAGGTTTCTGAATTTTCTGGAAAGAGAAGACAGAAAATTAAAAGAAATATTAACATTGTGAAGTGTGAAAAAATTGAGAGGAAAATGAAAGAAAAGAGTTGCGGCAAGTGAAATTTTGGGCCCGCAATACCCACGGTATTTTACCGAAAAATTTTATCCAACACAAATTATGTGAGGACACCTTATATGTTATATGTGTGACAAGTGTTTTTGTGAGACTATTATAACACTCTCTTTTCCTCTTTTATTTCCTTGAATTCTTGTCTTTTTTAGGCTTTATTTTCTTTTCTTTTAAGAGTGTTTAATCATGATAACTTTCAAAAAAAATTATTTCACTTTAATAAAAATAGTAATGTTTGACCCTAAGAATAACAAATAATATTTGAAAAGTAAAAATAAGTTTTTTCATCTCATTCTCTCACATAAATTGAAAATAAATTCAATTTATAAAGTGAAATAACTTTTTTTGGGGGACAAATAATTCTTTGCTTTCCCTCTTTTTGGGGTTAATTTGCATTTACTATTTTCTTTAATTTTCCATTTTTTAAAATTATTTTTCCCATATTACGATATTAAATAAACTTCTTTTTTATTTTCTCTTATTTTTTATTTCCACATACTTGTAAAAGAATTAAATTCTTTGATCACTCACCATGATAATAATTTCTAATTTTTATTATGTTTTTTTTTTAGTAGGTGCAGGAAAATTTGGATATTAAAAATTTTAAATTGAATTTCATAAGTGGTAAATTTATTCTTCCTGAGTTTATATGATATTATTTGTTATGGTTCAATATTATTAAGGGGGTCTCTAATATTTAAAAATAAAAAATCATCCTATACGTTTTTATCATTAAAGACATCTCTTGTATAGCAAAATCAGATCGAATTTAGATAGTTTGGATACTAAATAAATTGAAATATTAATTTTTTTCTTACAACTTTGAAATTGTTCTGTCATTAATAGACACTAAAAAAATAAATTAAAATATCTTTGAATTGATCTTAAATTGAAATATGTGGAATATTTTAAAAAGATTTTTTAATTTTCGTAAAAATATGTCACATGGAAAATTGAAATTAAAATATTTTTGAAAAATGAAAGAGGTATTTTTTTAAAAAAATAGACTTAAAATATAGTAATAAAAATAAATTAAAATAGAAAATATACTTTTAAATTTGATTTGATTAAAAAGATCTGCAAATAAGAATTAGGAGGAAAAAGATTTTCAAACTATTTAGCGTCAGGACCACGAAAAGAATTAAAAACAAAATGTAAAGAAAGAAAAATAAAGAAAACAATAAATAATTCAAACGAAAAGAGCAAAATAAAAAAAGTGCCAAAAAACTAAAATAAAAAATAAATCTCATTGAAAAGGTAAAAGAGGTAAAAGAATACGAAGAAAATTATTCTGGTGGGGCCCAAAAATTCCACTTGTCAAAACATAGATGCCTCACACAATTATTACATGCCATGTGAGGCCCATAATAAAAATTTTCGTATTTTACCCACGTTCCTATATAGCGTAGAAAACTTTGTATTTTATCTTTATTTTTGCTATGATTAATGAAACCGTGGCTGAATTAGCGTGGCCAACAACCGCCTTTTTGGCAGTGCACTTTTGGAATTTACAGATTACATACTTTATAAGTTGTCTCCGTTCCCCTTTTTTTAAGAAATTTTTTTTAGTTCACATTTAGTTTCACAGATTGTTAGTACTAAGTTCTTGATTTGTGAACCTTTTAAATAATGTAATATTGTCCTTTTTAGAATATGAAGAATCTCATTTATCATTTCTCTCATCGAGTTGATTAGACATATCTCTTTTGTTAATTTTTTTATTATTTGATTTTCATTCAGTGTTCGATATCGAATATGAGTCTCTCTAATTTGAATTTGAACCACCACACAGGGCTCATTTGGAGGAATCATTCCCTATCAAAAATCTGTTTATATCTTAGGCTCGAAACAAATACTTTTTTCCAAGATTCCCATTTATTAGTTTCTCTTGTGTGTTGCTGTTTTATTAAAATTCATAATTATAACTCCAACATTTTTCCCTCCATGATGTTTATTTATGTGCTCTTTAGTAGTTTCACTTTTCCTTCTCCTTAGAACTTTTCCGCTTATTAGGGGGGGTCAGTGATGCTGCATGACTGGCTTGCAAATTTCAGTTGTTGTTTTTAATTCTCTCTTCATATCCATGTATAATGATAACTAATTATATGTACCGTCTATTCATATCCCCAGTTATGTCATTGTTTTTTTTGTTTTTTCTCCTATATGCATGATTCTCTTTTAAAAAGAAACCCTGAATAAATAGATCCCTGCATTACTTTTTTCCTTTCTGTCAATTTTTCCCACCAAATTAAATAGGAAAAATTTCAAAAAATATACCTTTTAAAAAGACTATTTATATTTACATAGCCCATAAAATTAGTTACACTCACATAGCCTCATTTTTACGCGATATACAATTATATCACTGTGTACCATTTATACACGCACATATATATATATATTCTCTTTCCCTTTACAAAAAGCAACATATATTGAACCATATGGATAAATAGGGGCAAATTGGTCATTTTGAAAAAATTCATAACTTGTATCCTCTTTCAGTAGCTAACACGTGTTCTATTAGCTACTCAAAAACCCACGTGTGTATCCCACTCGGATCACAGACATCAACATTTCGCCCCTCTTAATCCCAATTTCAACATCATCACCCATTAACCCTTCACTCAAACCCTAAAACACTCTACATTTATCGTTGCCACACTGCCCTTCGACGAACCTTCCCCTCCATAAGACCTCTGCAATGATCGTGCTAAGTTAATTCCTCGGTGGAAAGATGGAAAACGGCGTTGTAGAAAGTGAGTTTTGAACTTGAAGCAACATTTTTTTGTTTTGGGTTTTGTAGGAGAGAGTTGATCATGACTTTTTCTATTTGGAGTTGAAAAGCAAAGAGGAGATCGTTTTCGGCGGCTTTAGCAGCAACAATTTCACGGCGCTATTCGTCCAGTAGGGCGGGTAGATCGTCCTCAACTTTCATTTTCTCTTTGGAGGTTTTAGGAACTGTTAAAATGGATATGAGTTATTCACCTTCTGCAGGTTTACTCTATATTGGAGACTCTCAAGAATATGGGAAAGAGTATTAAATAAGTCTTTGGAGTGTTTTTGGTTAGCTTTTACAGTTTGAAAAAATGATAAAATACGCATACATTCTCTGAAGTTTTTATCGATATTTATTTTTGAACTATGATTTTCTGTTGGATATTCTAAATGCATGTTATGTTGGTCCATGATTTTCACACCGATGCACATGTGATGTTTGACAATATGTCTGAAATTATTGATTCTTTAGCAATCCCTTGGTCCAAGAAAAAATTAACTCCAACAATGTTCATCTCTTGAGATTTTGTTAAGTAATCTTATTTTTGGATATTTTTCCATTTTCATTAGAATTTTTTGTCTATACTTTATCAAATTTTGATTTATCAGAGATTTGTCTGCTTCTGTTTCTTTGTGTGTAATTTTTCTGTAATGTTTTCTTTCTGTTACAGAGATCTCAATTCATCACTTCTGGCAGGAACTCTGGAGAATTTAGTTCTTTTATTGTTCTCTAGAATGATATTAAGTTTTGTCCTTTGTATAAATCCATCGTCAATTTATAGGTCATCTATATATGCATTTTGCCTTTATGCAAAGTGGTGGCCGAGAATGATTCTCTTGGTTTCTAGTTTTTTTTGTGGTACTGTTATTTATTTTCCATGAAATTGAGTCTGAAATATGGTTTCGTCTTAATTCATTTAAGGTATGGCTGTTTTGTGACCGAATCAGCGTTAAACTCAAAAACTATTTCCTTTCTTTTATACAGTTACCAAATGTTAGTATTTGATTAATTCTGTCGCATTGTCATGGTTGAAGGGACATTCTGAGAATACAAGTATGTGAAAGTGCAATTTCCATTTTGTCATGGCAGGCTGCAACTCGCCTGCATGCAGCCGGAGAGTTGATGCTTTTATTTAACTGTCTGTACCAATAACTTACCCGTGAACACCCCTACCCACAAGAACCATAGCCTACTATTTCTAGCATATTGGTAGTTACTGAAGTTCAAATATCACCTCCTTCTGTTTGTAACAATTGTCTGACGATGGAACTACTTTGTGTATTATCTCATACACCTTGTTGGTTATTGCTCCATGTATAGTGATTACTTCTCCAACGGAGTTCTGTGAGAATGTATACAAGCTATCCTATAGTTCCTTTCTTTGTTCAATGATGTTAAATATGGTATTGGACTGCTTTGCTTTGAGTTTAGAAAATGGAACTTAAAATCTAAATCCTCGAGGGAGGTCGCTCTTGTAGTAGAGCCTGCTACCTCTAATCATTTAGGTGGGAGTTCGAATCAACAAACAAGGAATGAGAAAAACCACTTTTGCCTTGAGGTGGAGGGTGGGTGAATTGTCGAAGTCCGTAGGGGGCGTTTGGCCATGCGAATTGTTAGTACTTGAGAAAAGCAGTTTCTGTTTCCAAAGGAAAAAAGTGATATTTGAAAATTGGAGTAGCATTTGGCCATGAATACCAGTTAAAGCTGTTTTTGAATTTTTGCAAGTAACTTGGAGTGAAAAAAGTGAAAACAAATTTTTGGTGTTTCTCAAATTCCTGAAAAAGTCAACAATTGAATTCCGGAGTTTTCGAGAATTTTATGGCCAAATGCCCCTTGAATTCCCAAAAGAGGTCATTTCAAAGGAGATATGTTACTCCCTTTGTTCGTTTTTATGTAGCATTATAACCATTTGGGGTGTCAATGATATTTTCCTCTTCATGATGTCA
The DNA here is from genome assembly GCA_030864215.1 of Capsicum pubescens. Classification (NCBI taxonomy): domain Eukaryota; kingdom Viridiplantae; phylum Streptophyta; class Magnoliopsida; order Solanales; family Solanaceae; genus Capsicum; species Capsicum pubescens. Next base: position 255,287,977 of record CM061540.1, on the reverse strand, counting down.
TCTTTATTTTTCTTCTCATGTTCCAGAAGAGCAATGAAGAAGATCATATTTTTCGGGCCTTTCTACGTGCTGTCCTTTTTTCTGTTGTTGCTTTTACTTCTTTCGGAGTTGTCTGTTTCAAGCCTCATTTGTTTGTCATGTTAGATATGTGAATATTTTTGTTCTGCACATAATTGAAGTTTTATTTATTTGTTGCAGTGTTTGGGTTGCAAGAGGACCTCCAGGTTATGCATTCATTGAGTTCGATGATCGTAGGGATGCTCTAGATGCTGTTCGCGATCTAGATTATATAAATTGAATATTGTGCATCATATATCATTAGCTGGATGGTTTGTTGATTATAGCTAACCTTTTTTAAGTGATAGTGATGTACAAGTTCAGGTTGTCAGCATAAGCTTCCATTTTACTTTAGTCAATTACTTGAAAAATGCTGGAAAGTTGTCCAAAGCGCATGAAGTAATAAGACATATGGTGGATAAAGGACAGTATATCAATCTTTTTCCAAAGTTCAAAAGATATAGAAGATGCTAAAGCGGTAACCAATGCAAAACTAAGTTGGCTAGAATAAAACTCATTCTTCCACCAACTATTATGTTAATTTGATACTTTTATGGAGTTATATTATGTGTTGGATGGACTTTTGATATGCGAAGTAACAATGGTGATGAATGTTGTACTGGCTAAACCACTTTTTATGTATAAATGCTGTCCACATCATGCATTAGTTCTGTGCTTATTCCTCCATGTTCTGAAGTTGAATAAACTTACCATAAAACCAGGTAGTATTGCTGCTGTTGGTGCTTGCAATTTGACTGGTGTCATAAGTTCGCAGGTCCACCTCTCGACCACATGCCCCAAAAAAGCAGCGACCGAGGGAAAAGGTACCAGATTTATTTCTTAATTGTTGGATCAGTAAGCAAATAGAGTAAAGATACCAACTTTATGAAGTTATCACATTATGTCATTCCATTATCTGGCTTCTTTTTGCAAGTTTAGTGAAACAAAATGCTTTGCTTATTCAAGCCTATGAGTATCAATGCACTTGTAGAATTAATCATTCAAATTAGACCATCATCTTATTACTTTTTAATCATTTCTCAAGTTGCTAATGTCCGGATTCCTAGAATTTTAGACCCTTAATTATCAGTGATGACTTCCATCTCATCACTTGAATGTTATGCTATCTTACCCATTTTTGAGACTACGAAATGTCCGCCTCTGATTAGTTTGCTTAGATATTCTTACAGCTAATTATACTGGATTGTGATCTCAAAATATGTCACCGCTGTCTGTAGACATGGTGTTATTCTATGTTCATGATCTTTCACCTGCTCCTTTGGCAAAAGAAAAACTCTTGACGGGAAAGAATGCAAAGTGATGATGACAAGATATTTTCTATATAGGCTGGTTGAGGATATGCAGGGAAGCTCTTCTAATTTGCTGATGATAGGAGCTATAAGATTTTTGGATGACACCTGTTAGTTGCATTTGAAGTAAAATTACTTCAAACTTTAAAACTATAGTTTGTGAATGGATAAATTTTAAAAATCATATGATCATGTTAATTTGTTGAGCTCCATTTAGTTATTGAGAGTAAGGAGCAACATCTGTGAATAACTTTGCCAACAATAATTGCCTTCAGGTAAGGGTAGGACAAATTACATCAGTTTCTTTCCCATATTTGATGTGATTTCTATTAAGTCTTAAATCAAATGTGTTGAACTATATACACTAAAAGCATGCTCCAAATTAGTTTGACATTTGGTTGAGTCTAACCTCAGTTCAAAACGCACATGCATTCTGTAACGGTGCATAATACTTCATGTTGTGCTAAAGTAGTATTTCTCTTTGGCATACACGAGCAAATAATGTTTTATTCATTTTCCTAATTCAATTCAGTTGTATCTATTGATCAATTATACAGGTCTTAGAAAATCTACATCAAAACGAAATAATGAAACTATAAAGCTATGTGACCTCAGCGACGATGAAGTGAAAAGCCATTTGCAGTTTCTCTTTTCATACATGTATCATAGAATTCTTTATCAATTCTGTCGATTCACAGTTTCTGATATACATGGTGCTTGATATTTTGACATACAGATGGAATGCTACTTAAATTGCAGATGTACATTCATCATGTATAATGACTCTCAAGATGACACATGGGTTTTATCATGAGAATGGATTGCTTTATTTTTAGTATTAAGAACTTGAGAAAGTAAGGCCCATTTTATAGATTATCTGAGGATTACATGGCAGGTTTGAGTTGCTAACTATGGTGAAGAAGAAATCTGACATGTTAGTGAAAGCCAATAATAAGGAGGTTGAAATTGGTTCAGATGTTGAAATGGATCCCGGCTTCTGGCGTGACACCATGGACTTGTATTTTATTCATGACAAGGAGTCCATGGGGATTCAGCAAGATAATCTTATATTATTTGTTTTACAAAATAGTACAGCTATTTCCATCTTTTACTTTGTTGTCTGGCTTTTAATTTGTAAGTTGTTGGAATACTTTGTGGTGCAGGGTATGCAGGGACACGGATCAAATGCAGGTAAAGAAGTTACACTTGCAACAAGAAGCATGATGAAAAACATAGCAAACACCTACAAGTTTAGATAGTTGTTGGAAGAGCACCATTCTCATGTAGAGACATATTATACGTATGTTTTTCTTAAAGCTACTACTATTTATGATTATTTATCCTTTGACTGAGTACAATCATGACAATATTGGGCACGGGCCATGACCCTCTATTATATATATATATGAATAGTAAGTGTATAAAAGGTTAAATTATAGTAGCTGAACATAGCTTATTAAACTGACCAAGTTTTGTATTAGGAAATTGTATGTACAGATGCGTGGGGATGTATCGAAAGTTGAATGGTGAAGGTTTCTTTGCAACAACCTTGGCTGCCCAAAATAGATTTTCAAGCTATACATTGCTTTGCTAGAATGAATGCTTACAAAGAATCGTCTAATGTAGTGGGGAACTGTTGACTCAGCTAAATGTGTACTGTGCAATTAAATGACGGAGAGTCATAATCACTTATTTTTTGTGTGCACATACTCCTCAAGGATATGAAACAAGATGCTGCAATGGTAGGGGATTACACGATTTGCCAAAGATGGGATAAAAGAAATGGAATGGGCAATCATCAACGGAAGTGGAAGAATGTGAAAGCTGATTTCTACATCATATTGTGTCTCTAGCATATACCATCTATCATATCTGGTTAGGACGAAACGCTAGTGTGCTTTAGAAAGAACAGAGGGAGAAAAGACACATAGTTAGGTAGATCATCCAAAAAGTATGTGTACGGGGCTCTATGAAGCAAAAACTGGTTGAGCAGATCGATTTGATGAACTACTATTGTAATAACTCAAACTTCTAAACCAAGATGTGAATCGTTCTTTAAATATGTATCGACACGAACCCGATGATTTCTTATATTCTGTAAGTGTTAAAGATCAATTTTTTTAGTGTGGGAAGAGCCTTGAATATGAATAAAGGTTATTAGGAACCTCTAATTAACTCAAAGATGAGCTAAAAGATCCTTTACTGATTGAGTTTCAGCATAACATTTTATTAGGGTCAATTTCAAACAAGTACTACTCCTAGAATGTGAAACTTTTTCTAGCCAAGACCCACTATATTAATGTTCTTCGTGTCTTCTTTTTAATGCCACTAACAGCTCGTTAATCGATTCCAGAGTAGAAAGTTATGAATATTTTACCATAAAATAATGATCTGACCGTCGCATTTGGAAAGGTTTTGCGGACTAGTTTACGGACAAAGACCTTTTTATGCACCCAAAAACCCTAGCGGAAACCAAGAAATGCAAGCAATTATTTTGAAAAAGTTACTGGAAGCCTTATGCGGTGGTAAACCACTTTTTACGGTTCGCATAAGACCCCAACAGGATTTTTTCAATATTTTATTTAAGAGGCACTTTGGCCCTTTCTATATATTATAAATTGTTCCTCAACTCTTAAAACCCTTCAGGCTATCAGAAGTATAAAAGAAAGGGTATAAAAATCTCTCCCCTTCTTCTCCAAACTTCCATGTCCTAAGATTAAAGTTTCAAGGATTCCAAGATCAAGAGCTATTTCAATTTCAGGTATGTAGAAATTCAATAATGATTTTCTTTCATTCTTATGTCCAAAATTCTTCATTTTTCGTGAATTTATGATTATTGTTAGAGTTTATAAACACAACTTCAAATTTCTCCTTTATTTTGAGAAAATTTCATGGGTTTCCTGAAGTCTTTATGCATGGTATGGTCTCTATGAATACGACATATATTTTTACGCTTAGTAAAGTTTTTTTGGTTGTCCTTTTTAATATTTACATGATTTTTATACACATGGTTTCTTGAAATTATATCTCAAGTATGATTTTAGATTTTTTATGATACTATGGATAAGATTTTCACATGAACTTATGATTTCTATCTAAACTATGATTTATGCGTCAAGATATATACTTTTAAAATTCCTTATGAACTATGAACTTCTACATTGAAGAGACACGTTCTTAAATACATGATTTTCAATATATGATTTATGATAGGATATGGAGCTTTAAGTTCAAATATATGATTTATGATAGGATATGGAGCTTAAGTTCACTGCAACAAGATTTATAAACATCATGATATCTAGATATACCCAATATGATTTATGATTAGTATGACATCTAGATATACCATCAATGTTTATAAATAGTTTCTCTCAAATGTAGGTTTATAATTAGTATGATAACCAGATATTTCATCAATGATTATGAACAGTTTTTTCATAAACATTAAGGTTCATGAGCAGTATGACATCCCAATATGTCATTTTCATTTATGAGTAGTTTTGACATTCAGATATGTCATATGATATGATATAAGCACTAGTATATTCTTGGGAGTAGTATCTAGCGCCGAGAGAATAAGAGTTCAAATAAATCCAAGTTTCATAACTACATATCATCATAAGATAAGGGTTTTTGATTTGTCGAGGTTGACCCCTTTGCACTTTTTCAGGTACACTTCAGATCCTTGTGTTTATGGTTTGAACTTTGACAGTTTAGAACAACCTTTTCAGTGTGGGTTTATCACACTAAACTACGTATTGTTTACATGGTTTATGTCGGTTATAAGATACTCTCATTCATGAAATTTTACTTCACTGTTATGATTTTCATGATATGATCCTTGATCATTTTTGTATGACGTGAGGCTGGAGAATGAGGTGGTAGTGAAGTTGGAATCACAGGAGGTATGTAAGAGGGATAGTTTCAAGTATCTCGGGTCCGTGATCCAGGGTAACGGTGAGATTGACGAGGATGTCTCGCACCGTATTGGGGCGGGATGGACGAAGTGGAAGCTCGCGTCGGGGGTGTTGTGTGATAAGAAGGTGCCGCCCAAGCTTAAAGGCAAATTCTACAGGGTGGTAGTCCGTCCGGCCATGTTGTATGGAGCGGAGTGTTGGCCAGTTAAGAACTCCCACATCCAAAAAATGAAGGTGACAGAAATGCGGATGTTGCGTTGGATGTGTGGGCTGACTAGAGGGGATAGAGTTCGGAATGAGACTATCAGGGAGAAGGTTGGTGTGACTCCAGTGGAGTATAAGATGCGGGAAGTTCGATTGGGATGGTTCGGACACGTGATGAGGAGGGGCATGGATGCCCCGGTTCGTAGGTGTGAGAGGCTAGCGTTGGATGGTTTTAGGCGGGGTAGGGGTAGGCCGAAGAAGTACTGGGGTGAGGTGATTAGGCGGGACATGGAGCAGTTACAGCTCACCGAGGACATGACCCTAGATAGGAAGATCTGGAGGACGCGAATTAGGGCAGAAGGCTAGGGCCAGTTTGGGTCGCTAGTGTAGGGAATTACTTAGTGGGGGTATTATTCTTGTTATGATACCTTGTTCCATGTTGCATTACGAATCTGTGTGCTTTTCTCTGTTTTTTATTACTTGTGGGTGCCGTATTTATGTTATGAAATCTTGTTCTGTGCTTTACTATGTATTTGTGTGGTATCTCGTGTCTTGAGCCGGGGGTCTATCAGAAACAACCTTTCTACTTCTTTAGAGGTAGAGGTATGGACTGCGTACATCTTACCTCCAGACCCCACTAGGTGGGAATACACTGGTTTGTTGTTGTTGTTGTTGTTGTTGTATAGATATACATTCCTTCAAATATGATTTTCAAAGTATATGATTTCATATGTGGATTATCTTTCAGAAAAGTCCTCTTTTTAGTCTTTAAATAGTTTTACTTTCAGTTGATATGATCCTTATGAAATCTATACCTTTTGTCATTTTTTTAATGCACATTAATTTAATGTCCTATGTCATTTGATTAATCCCTACATAATACATTCAAACACACTGATCACATATCTCTTCTGCCTACATTTTTCATGTGATGTATATTCAGGTGCTGCTCATTCTCATGCTCGTGGCTAGTTTAGATTGCATTTTCAACCAGCAAGTGATGAGTTCTCCTTATTCGAGAACTCCAGATAGTTAGTAGTCATAGCATTTTATTGCAGTTCTTATACATTAATTAGAGATAGCTGGAGGTCATGTCCCAATTAGTTGTTGTCAGTGTTAGTAGAGACTTCATAGATAGTCAGCCAGTTAATGCATTTAGTTCTAGTTTCTTTTTCACAATATAGTTGTTGTACAAGTTTTTAGCTAGTGATGTAATGAACAAGTTAGCCTATGATCTTTCTCTCATACAGTGTTTTCCAATTTATATGTTTCTATTTAGCGTCTCATGATTTATATCAATATCAAAAGTTAGCTTGGGATCATTTATAGTTCTAAGCACCGTGTTATATCTAGGGTGTAGACTCGATTAATGACAACTATCCTTGATTGATATATATTTTGCATAGGTAGGGTAGTTTGTTTCCCGATTAATTGTGAAGGTTTGGAGACTTCTATCCAACCAGTTAAGAATTTTATAGTGATTGACTACTTGGTGAATAATATACGTGTTAGTTTCCAAAAAAGGTGTATAAAAGCGTTTTATAAATTTTTACACTATTATACATCTCATACATAATTATACACGATAACCCTTCTCTCTTACTAGATTTCTTTTTTCTTCAATTTATTTTTGTCACCTTGCTTATAGCACAAATTATATTGTTTCAACAAGAATGGCCAAACTCACATCTCTTCATGCTCTCGAGCTTCATATTTTGTATTGGTATCTTCCATCACCCTCTTCTTCTCAACCCACAGAAAAATGAGCTTCTCATATGATGCTTTAATGGTGATCGGTCAATTTCACCTTTCAATGGTGAAATTGACAAGTTTTGTAAAGCTCTTAAGAATTTAGACAATGGATTTTCTAGGATTTGAAGAGCTCAATAATGAAGCTGAAAAATGAGTTCCGTACATAGTGCTTTAATGGTGATGTGTTCAATTTCGGTGTTTTGATGCTTTTAATAATTCAAATAATGCCATTTCTAGGGTAAACTAATTAAGGGTGACCAAAAAATTTCAAAACTTAAAAAAGTGACACAAGTCTTAATTATGTAATAGATGTGATAATTTTAAGATTAACGTTAATGCCTCTAATTTTAAAACATTCAAGTTTAATTATTTACACAAAGGCGCTACTTTCCGCACCCCTCCTCCTCCACACCCCTTTTGTTGCCACTACCACCGCTGCCACCTTCTCTTTGATACCATCAACACACTCTTCTTCAACTATCACCATTTCCCCTCTTATACCACCACCACCTCTTCTTCTTCCTCAACCACAACCACCATTTCCTCCTCCTACACCACCATCACTACCACCATCGCAAACAACTATATTATCCTTCACCGTCACCACCACCATCACTTTCTCTTCCTCCACAACTACCATATTTTTCATTGGCTTCTCTTCCACGCACACCTTCTACAAAAAAATTAAGCAACTGTTGAAAATGTTGTAGAAACTATCGTAATTGCTATATCAACTACCATGTAGCAACTATAATAATTGGTGCAACACAACTGTAAGACCCCGCAAAGTTTCCTTGTAGTTTGATCCTTGAGCGTGTCAAGTGAAGTGTAATTTCGGCCGTAAAAGATTAAGAAGAAACTTTCCAAGTGATTAGTGTTTTAATCTTGTTGAATTTTCTTGAAAATGACTTCCTATAGTGTAGAGAATTGAAATATCTTTCCAACGATACCAATTTCGTTCAAACCTGGCATCGGGGTGGGAAGTTATTGCCGTTTTATCGAGAGTTGTTGGAACCGCCCAGGTGCGATAGACAGGTTGACGGACCGTCGAGTGTGCGACGGACCGTCGCAACCAAGGCAGTAACTCCCTTTTTTGTCCTAAGTGCGACGGCTAGGACGACGGACCGTCAAGACTACGATGGACCATCGCTGAGACCGTCGCCGCTGAGGCAGTGTGGCCTCATCCTAGCCAACATGCGACGGACGATCCGACGGACCGTAGAGCTTGCGACGGACCATCGTTGAGACCGTCACATTGAGGCAGTGTGTTCTTTTTTTGACCGACGTGCGACGGATGATCCGACGGACTGTCAGGCTAGCGACGGACCATCGCTCCGACCGTCGCAGCCCCCGTTCAGTATTTTAAGTCATTTTTAAAAGGGACTCTTCGGTCTTCCACTCTTTTATCAACCAGATATATTCCAAACGAAGAAAATGACTTCATTCAACATCCAAAACACAAGAGAGCTAGGGTTTCTCCCTCAAGATCAGATCTAAAACCCTTCTCCAAGAAATCCAAGAACTCACCATAGATTCTACAAATTGAGTTGAGATTTAAGTTTCCCAAGTTCAAGGGTTGCAAGAACCCTCTCTCAAGAATAAGAAGAAGAGTTTGAAGCAAGCTTGTTCATACAATTTTATAATCTAAGGTATGTGGGGTTTTGAACAAGGGTAATCCTTTCACCCTTGTGCCCAAAGGCTTATTTAAACTATAATTTTCTTCAATCTATGAGATTTTACATGATATTTAATTAAGTTTTTTCACCCATTGTTATTGATTGCAATATCTTGACGTTTCCCATGAATTGAAAGTTAAATAACATGATTTTGCATGTTTTCTTAAGAAATTGAAGCTGGGTTTATACCCTATGTTGTTACTCCTTGAGAATTTAAGAGTTTCAATGTTCTAGAAATTGAAGTATATGAGTATATTGATATATTGAGACAAATTGCTGTAACTTCCAGATTTCTACATGAATTATGAATCTATATGTTATCTATTATGCATTATGATGAGTTTTAACTTGACATTGAATTATGGGTCATTAAGCCCTACTTGAGACTTGCAATTTTATGAACTATTGTGCTATAAGCACCCATGATTTGAGTATTTTGATATTATTGAGAAATGTTTTGACCTAATGGTCATAGAGTTTTGAAATCCACTCTACTACTTAAGATTACAGATTTGATTGTTGGGTTCTTATGAACCATGAGATTATTTTGAAAGTGGATTTACATGAGATGAGCGAGATAAACTAAAGGGAGTAGTATTTAGCACCAGTTGGGTAAGTTGCCACGGTTTCTTACCCCAGAACTACGTGCCACCGTAGGTTTGAGATTTTGGGCCTGAGGTCTAGATAAGTGATCATTGAGTTAAGGTTATACTCCTTGGCAAGAGTATGACGCCTCTCCCCAACGTGAGGTTTCTTTCTTAGGAGGACAAGATGTTGGACTTCATGTAGCTCGCATGGTTTATGTCGGTTAAGAGAACCTCCCTAAACTAAAGTATTTTCCATTGAGATAGAATATTTTTCCTAAAGCTTTGAGATAAGATATTTTCTAAAGTGAACGAATTGCTTTTGAGTATTTTCCAAAGAAGGAAGTAGTTTTCTATACTAATAAGAGTTGGTCATTAATTTTTAAACCAAAGTCATATGATTCCGAGTTCCTAGTGTTTGAGTTCAAAAAAGTTATAAGTTCTTGAGCAATAAAGAAGTTTTACTCTCCATGAGACATATGTGTGAGTTCAAAGTATTGTTTAAACCTTCCTTCATCCTATGAGTAATGAGAATAAGAGGAGAGCACAGATTTTAAAGCCAAAGTATAATGACTCACGAGATTTGTGTTACATGCTTCATTCTACATGATTTATGAGCTTTACCTTTTAGACTTATTCAAGCCATGTGAGTCATTCCTATTTTCATGCATAATTTGATTAAAGAGTATTGATATTATTTTATGTAAATGCATAAAGAGTATTGATATTGTTTTATGTAAATGCATACACCCCCATATACTTAGTATATTCTCAAGTGCTGATCCACATAAATGTCTATGTGCTACATTGTCTTATAATGAAGGTTCAGGTGCTCAGTCCCAGCCTCGTCAGTGATTCCTGAGTACCTTCGTCTACATTTCTACAGTGGTGAGTCCTCATGGTTCGAGGACCTATCTTCAGACATTTCAGTATTCGAGTGTTTATGTTATTACTTTCAATTCAGTTTGAGTCAGTTGAGGACCTGTCCCAACGGCTCTCGAGTTCATAGAGTAGTAAAGGCTTTGTCAGACTAGTTATAAGACTGTGGTTGTGTTGAGATTTCCAGTATTGTGGTCATTTGGACCGAGTATTACCTTTGTATTTCTTTTTATTTGATATGACAGTGCCAATGTTTTGTCTATTTCTTCTTGAATGAGCTATTATGAGAAGTGATGGGCTCAAAGGGTTAGCTTGGGGCTACTTGTAGCCCTAAGCACCGTGTGATGTCCCGGAAAGTGATTTTGGGTCATTATAACAACCATTATAATAGTTGGTACAGAAAGTATCATAACTGTTGTAGCAATTATCGTAGTTGTTGTAACAATTATTGTAGTTGATGTAGCAACTACCACAGTTGCTGAAGTAACTATCGCGATTGTTGTAGCAAATATCATAGTTGCTTGATTTTCTGCGAGATTTCTTTAATCAGTTTAAAGAAATCATTTTTTCAAAGTTCTCAAAATAAAAAAATAGTCCATAAAAATAAAAACAAAAAAGATAAAATGAAGAAGAAGAAGAATGTAATAAAAAGAATGAACATCCTAGTAGTGCCGACAACGATAAAAAAGGCAGAGAAAAAAAAAGAGATGAAATGGGAGGAAAATATATAGAAAGAAAGCAAAATATAAAAGAAGATAGGGAACAGTTAATCTTTGAGAGGGAAAAAAAGGGGAAAAGATAAGAAGAATAGAAATATAAAGTGTCACGATCCAATTCATGGATCGTCCGGACACCTACCTAATACCTACCCTAGATAGGAGAACTCTTACTACCCAACTATTCATTTAGTCTGGAAGTTTACATAATTCATTTTTCAATTACATAATTCAACCGACTCATATATAATAACTCTGGTCTAATACATTTGGTAAGTGAAAGTAATATGGAATAAAGTCAACAATGAATCTCCAAAAACTAGCCTAAACCTATACAAGAGCACTAGACAATGAACAAGAGAATTTATGACACAATATCCGTGTAGAATAGAGAGGACAAAAGCTATTGCTGATGATCGCCTTCAATGCTATAGAAATTCTGATTGGCCTACACCATGATTATATCCCCAATTGGAGATATAGTTAGTGTAGCATCATTACAACCACATGTACTGGTAGGCATCATCGGCCGATCAAATTTAGAAACAAATAACATTAATAACAAATAAGGAGAGATCATAGCATCGAGTAAAGTTTCAGTTTCTAATCCCAGGATATGAATTCATTAACACCACCTGTTTAACATTTTTGTGACCTATCTGCTATTTAATATTTTCTTACGTCTTTGTCCTTTAACAACCCACTCTAACCTACACCTTTTCACCTTTCAATAACTCATTATTTTGGTTTTCACAACTCTTAACCCACTTTAGACCGCATCTTCTTAATAATTCACTATTACAATGAACTATAAAATTTACCATCACTAAGGCTTAGAATTCTAACAATCCCATAGAGAGGGAAAATATCGTACAATATGCTCCCATAACTACATACTTAGAACAGTTACATTAAACTTGAATTAAGACGTACCTTAGATTCACAGTGTGCTACTATATTGCCTTGACACTACAAACAGATCGATTTTCTCAAGAAGTCAATAATAATATACAAAACATAATAGAATGTCAAGAAATATGAATGTATACATGTATGAAAGATGTGTGCACCATCACTTTCTCTCCTCTGCCTCATCACATCATTATCTACCTCATGAACATCATGATCAATAACAATATCACCATCATCAACATCAACTCATCCATAACCACATCATGACATCATGATTTCAGTAACAATATAACCATCATCATCATCATCATCATCTCCCTTCCATGACATCAAAATATATGAATATGCAATGAAATCAATAATCACAAGCATTGCCGAAAGTAAACACAATTATTATTTTTACACATGTAATGATAAAGGCATCATTAGTAGTTTCATACATATACTTAGATACATGAATTATTATAATCGTTACGCTACACCTCCAATAAGACCACAATAGTTCCACCTAGGTATCATAACTAATCTTTACTATCCACAACTTTTATTCATGTTTCTGACATAGCTCTTCCTAAATAATTATGTCGAGGTACTCATACTCGACCTTACTAACCTTTCCCTAGTTATTCTATGACTTTTATCAACTATCTATCATGTCATGGGCTGTCGCTAGGTTATCTTTTAAATAGTCCTAACCCTTTATTTATGCTTGTAGGTAACCTAATACTCTTCTAGGCTACTAGTAACTCCTACATAGTAATGTTCGTTAACCCTCCTCCTCATAGGTCATAACTATCCAATTTACCAAAAGCACACTCTATCACACCCTAACTTAATACTACTTCCTCTCTTTATTATACCGAACTCACACTATTCTTACAATCTACAATATTACTCAGTTAGTCAAAATTCTCAAAAAATTTATCCCATTCCACACCACGAAACTCACATCAATAGGGTACAATAACAAATAAACATATTATTAGTGCCAAACTATTTTTTTATTAATTTTGTCCTTTCAAATATCATTCCTGAAGGTCTAATGTATAAAAACTCTCGACCTTACTATCAATGTTATATGAATCTAGACCAGGTCTAATTGTTATAATAAATAAATCATAACCTACCTTATAGATGAAATATAGTTCTATTGAGTGAATAGAGTTGTCCTGCGAGTACAAACCGTTTTCCCATGTTGAGTTCCCACTGAGTGTGACTCGAAATTTCCTTCATGAAGCTAAACCTTTGAAATATTGTTAATAGGGAAGTGTGGTTTGTTCTGGATGTTTTTAATGAGAAAGGAAAACTAGGGAGGGTTAAAGCAAAAGAGGGTTTTTAAAATATCTCAAGCTAGTTATTGTCGGATTCAGTTGTAGTGGTTATTTTACTGCTGCAATAGGACCACTGCAAATGTAGGCCACAGACCATCCCAATTTTCTTTTTAGACCTTTTGGCCCAAATTACTTTGAACCTCATTTTCTCCACAAAATAATTTTTCCAAGTCCATTTGGAGCATTAAAATTGTTGCAAATTTTTTTAGGTGTTTCACACATAAGGACATTTTGGGTCATTTCATAAAGAAGGGAAAAACCTTTAAAATCTAAAATGGGAGGGAGCTCTTGTTAAAGGTTAAAGTTTTAAAAATTACACTCCACACTCAAATTAACTTAATCAAAAATTCAGTGACACTTTGACATTCGTTTGTCAAAGTTGTCACCTCTTTTAATTTCAAAACATAATCATTTGTCACCTCCCACTAAATTCTCTCCAGTTTCTACATATCTAAATATAAAATTTATAAGAATGAGTTTCATAATTTTTAAGGAGAATAAGAAGGTGGTGCTGACCGTATAACTTTTTTTAACTACTACTGTTTAAGCTGTTACATAAGTTATTGGGTAAAATGGTATTCTTCACCAAATAAACAACTTGTTCATGAAATACCCAGATACTTCTGAAGATGGATTTCGAAGCAAACAACAAAAGAGTAAAATGGAACAAAAAAATCAAAAAGAGTCATCTTTGAAACAAAATTCCAAGATGAAGAAGGTAATTTTAAAAGTTGAATATGGTAATTCACTAATGAATAGGGAAGCTCTAGCGGAAGTGGTGAAGAGGAAGAAGAGAAGAAGAAGAAGAGAAAGAGGAGAAGGAGTGGGTGAATTGATGTAAAATATAAAAGTCGGGCCAAAATATGTAATTGTTCTATTCTAATGGTTATATAGGGTAATTATCCCCAATAAATAAGAAAAATTACTTAATATAACATATTTATAAAACATTTACCATTTATAGTAATATAATGCTAATATATGCATAATTTAATTTAATATATAGTGTAGATATTTGTAACGTCCCAGATATTTGGTCCTTAAAAAATTCTTGAGCTTTGGGCTCACTGCTTTGATTATGACTTAACCTATGAGTCGTAGGGTGTCTTGATGGGTCATGTGGCCCTAATTGTAAGGTGTTCAATGTATGGATTTTGAGTTACTATCTTGGGTATGACTTGGGGGTACGAGTGGTAGGGTGTGGTTACGGGTCCTAGGGATCCAAATCGTAACCAAAGAAAAAAGTTAGTGGCTAAGTTTTTCTCTAAGTACGAGTGGCTCACTATGAATCGTAATGATATTATACGAGTCGTAGGTTCAAATCATAGGATGTCTAGTGTCTAACCCTTTTAGGTTCTATGTTGGCTACGACTGGACCTTACGAGTTGTAGGGTCTCATTACGAATGGGTTGGTCGAGTCGTAAGGTTGACTGTGTACGGGGGGGGGGGGGGCTATTCACTGTATTGGTGATGACTCAAGGTGATGAGTTATAAGGAGTGTTTACGAGTCAATAGTTGACTCGTAATCAAAGGCGACTCTTTTTCAACTTTTAAGTTAAGGACATTCTAGGCATTTCCCTTCTTACCCAAATTTAAACCTACGTCTTATAACCCTTTTGGGGTTTTTTTAGCACTCAAAGATACATCAGAGTAACTTTTAAAACACTCCAAAAGGTTCTCTTTATTCTCTTAAGTAAGTCAAGCTAGGGTTTCATCAAGTTAATCAATTAGGGATTCCAAGGGTGATTTCTCTCCGTACTTCTTGGTGTTTAAGGCATGTTACTCTTCCCGCATTGTCAATTTTGTAAAAGCATGTGATTTAAAATTGTGTTCATGAGATATTGATATTTTTTTAACTATGGGTTGAGGGTTTTGAATATAAATTGTTTAAATGCTTCTTCTATGATATTTATGAAATTACTTTACTTCAATTGATGGTTGGCAAATTCTTTAGGGTGCATGGGAATAATGGATGGACATAGGTACAATAGAATCCCTAAAATTGGTAAATAATGGAAATAGGGGTATGAAGGAATCCCCAAATTAATTAGTTTGGTATGGAAATTGGTATCAACCTCAATCCACTTGCATAATTGATTTTGGTTTAAGCATTATCACTTGGGTTGTTTGCTTCTTAAAACTAATGCATGGCATAAATGGTTAATTGGTTAAGGATGGTATTGAAAACCTTGTGGGGTACACGAGAATCCCTCAAGTGATTTTATAATAAAAACATTGTGGGGTATATGGGAATCCCCTAAGTGACTTTGATAATAGAGTCTGCAGGGTACATGGGAATCCCCTACGTGTTGGCTAATAACATTGCTTGTAAGCTATAATGGTATGACGATACCACTTAATAATGCCTTAATAATTGACTCCTGGAATTAATGGTTTGGTTATATGTTAAATATTTTAATTAGACAATAATGGGGGTTGGGATAGCTAGCCGTGAAGGTGTGAGTCAGAAAGGTTGGCACTAGAAACTCATGTTTGCCGAGTGAGGATTGGTCTTGATGGCCATACACTTGTGGGGTATAAGGGAATTCCCCAAGTATATATACATACATATGTATCATAAAGGGTTAAGGGTACAAGGGAATCCCCAATCACCTATGGTATCTCTAATTCGTGCAGCTAACATGCATTGGGGACAGTCTAGGGGGTAACACTTGACCCATATAGCCTGTGGGTATATTATGATGATAACAGTTCACAACCCAGGTTAAGAATATAAAGTGCATGCTAAGCCTTATTCCCTATCTCGGCATGTTATATGTATATGTATGAATTTGTATATGGTTGTGTGCATTGGTTTAACTTGGTTTAGAATTGATGGAATTACTTTATCTTTATCCTTGAGTTACATGCTAGCGTTTACCTTACTAACCATCTTCGGACGCTGTATCCCCACGCAATGCAGAACCGCCCATACTTCCACTCCTCTTACACAGTGATTAGGTGATTCGAGGATAACTTTTGAGTCAGACTGAAGTGGTGAGCTTCCTTACTTTGGAATACCCCATTTCATGCTATGGATTTCTTCATGTCTTTACTATTTATTTTGGTCTTGGTTTTGTCTATGGTCGGGGGCATGTTCTGATGGGATATTCTTTGGTTTTTATCAGAGGCTTTGTTGGACTACTGTGGACATAGGCGGTATTGGTTGGTTGTCTGGATTATTGATGAATTGTTTTGGATTAGATACTTATCATAATGTCTTTAAATTAATATTTTTCATCTTGTTATATGATCGGAATTCATTTGATATGGGGTGTAAGGTTGTCAATGGTTTGTGTATTGGGGGTGGTCTTTGGTCCTGGTTAGACTTTAGATACCCGTCACGACCAGGCACTAGTTCAGGCCGTGACGTCTGGCCATGACAAGATGGTATAAGAGCACTAGGTTTATGGTCAATTGGGTGTCCATAATGCCATGTCGAGTAGAGTCTCTTTTATGAGTGTGTAGTGTACCACAGTCATATAGGAGAGACTATGAGACATTTAGGAATGTTTCCATTTCTCGTTGTTTAATTTTTGGGCTATAGAGTCTAGGTCTTGAACTTTCCTCTAAATGTCATCCCAATGATTTAAAGCTCATGAAAACTCATCTGTCCCACTTGAGAATGACATAGATGGATCTCGTCCAACTTATGGGGTACAGACCCGGTCAAGGGTCGCTAATTTTGATTTCCTTTGTGGATTTCCATCGATCTCCACTGACCCTACTCCGAAAGGTGACACTCATGCTCATTCACCTCAAGGAGATATTACCAATGCCGAGTTTTAACATTCTATCCATATGCTAACCCAGATAGTGGCCTCGTTGTCATGCCATTCTGGTCCTATTGGCGTAAGAAGAAATGAGGCAAAGGAAAGAAATAGGCAGAGTAAGAAGTCCTAATATTCAGATCGAGGGAGGGGTCAGAGAACTGGTGATAAAAGTGATGGACAATTGTCTGATAAAGGGAATCTGGGGAGTTCCTATGTGGTTGTCGGTGTCCCTTATCCTTAGTCTTCTGGTGAATATTGTTTTTGGGCTAGTGGATCTCGGTCAGCCCCACCCTAGCCTCCCTATCAGTTTTTTGGTCAGTTGCACCGAGGTTATTGCTATAACTAGAGAAATTAGTGTACTGTTACCTAATTTGGGGTTACGTGACCTCATTTATACCTATGCATTTTGGTTTTGGTCCCGAGTATATTTCAAACCCATTTTTTATTTCTACCCTAGTGAGTGACTCTATGATGGCTAGAAGATTCTATAGAGGTTTTGTGGTATCTGTGGATGGTAAAGAGACTTTGGTTGATCTGTTTGAGTTAGACATGGTCGATTTTGATGTCATATTGGGGATGGATTGGTTTCACTCGCGCTATGCTTCTCTACACTATCGGAAACCCAAAAGGTCATTTTTAAATTCCTTAAGGAGCTAGTTTAGAAATGGGAAGGGAGTTCCTTAGTGCCTAAGGGGAGGCTCAAACGATATCCTCGAGCCCGAAAGCTTATTTTCGAAGGGTATCTTTTCCATTTGGTCCGAGTTAAAGATTTTAACTCAAAAAGTCCTTCATTACCTTTCATACCCGTGGTTAATAAATTTCCTGAGGTCTTCCCTGATGACCTTCTTGGTATCCCTCTTATTGGAGAAATTAATTTTTGGATTGATCTTGTTTCGGACACTCGTCCTATCTCTATCCCTATTTATAAAATGAATCTAGTGAGTTGAAGAAGCTTAAGGAATAGTTGAAGTATTCTTTTGATAAGGGTTTATCTGCCTTAGCGTTTCTCTGTGAGTTTTTTTCATTCTTTTGTGTGTAAGGGGGATGGTTTTCTTCGGATATGTATAGGTTATCAGTAGGTGAATAAGGAATTTAGGGTGACCTCCTTATGGGGTACTCTTTTAGTAGTGCATGATGGTTGATAGACACTAAGTTTGAATTGTAGATGTTGATTTTAGTGAAAGGAGTATATTAGCTCGAGGATCGCAATGCGAGATTTGTAGGGGTAGATTGGTTGGATTGGTAGGGTATGTGGAAGAGATGAGGTTGATAACTTAGGGGATACAACAGTGGGAAAGTTGTGATATATAGGTTGGAAGTCCAGGTTGAACTGATGGATTGGGGGCTAAGTCATTAAATAGGTTAGGGCATGGAGTTTATAGGACTATGTTGAACCCTAGGTAGCATCTGGATAAATGAGGTTTTAAGTATAAGAGATCCAAGTGACCCTATTATATGTCCATGGAGATACCCCTAAGAGAAGAGTGTTGTGCTTAAAGGTGTAGTAGGATGGGGATCAAGGGATAATCTTAAATCTTCTCCTAGCGGTGGAATTCAAGAGAAATTCGAGGTGACTTTAGTCCTATTATAGTGATTCCCTCCTATTTTGGTTAAGAGGGAACTCTACTAGAGTTGCACGCATTCTAATAGTGCTTATGCCTAAGGTCTGTATTCTATGTGCCACGTATGTCCATACTCTAGCCCCTGAAGTAAAGGAAATAATAGTTCTCAGAAATTTGAGCTTCCAAGTGTTCAAGCTCTATGCATGACACTCATGATCCATATATTCATGTGTAACGTCATGCTTGGTTCCAAGAAATAGTAGTTTTAAGCGGCCTTCCTCGCCTTGTTCCCTGAATATGAATCTCGACTTTACGTTACATTACCCATGATATATGCAGTCGTGTTTCTCTCAGTGCCCAGTCCTAAGGACTCATGCTATGGTGTGTTTATGTTAGAACAATACTCCCTTTATAGCCTAGGTTGTTTCTATGGAGTACCTCGTGCCTATTGTACTGTGTCTTATTTCGCGAGTCTCACCTTGAGAAGTATGACTAATAGGACTTGTAATTGGGAATTAACCCCTTCTCATTCTTGATGCTTGTACTCTAGTTCCTCAGTTACCCTTCTTATGTTAGGGTGGTAGTGCAATATAAGCATAGTGATGTTTCAGACAAGGGAGTAGGTGTCTTTGCTGTGAAATTTTGAGGGTGACTACTTGGGCTAAGGTTATAGGTAAATATAAAAGATCAAGATAAACTTAGTTAGGTGAAATAGTTAGAAAGAGGACGTGTGGTGAAAACCTTTGTGATAGTGATTGAGGGGGCTAGTTTGGGTGGGGAGATTCATATAGTGGGTGTAGTAAAGATAGGTTAGAGTGTGATGATTGATAAACACCAAACCATTATGTTATCCGGCTATAGCTCCTTGATTAAGACTTGAGGTTTCTTGATTATATTGATAGACGGGTAGTATTATTGGAGTGGTGTAAAGTATAGGGTCCCATAGCTTTCACTAACACATTTAACTTCAAGTTAGTCTTTAACACAGAAGGGATATACGATTCTACTCAGGCACTCGTAGTCATGTGTTCGCGGGCGGAGTTGCGAGGTTGAAATGAAGGAGTTTTTTCTTTATATTTGAAAGCTTGATGTAGTGTGTGGTTATATTTAAGGGTTATTAGATGCATTGGTTGGGGAGGAAGGAGATCTATAGGGAGCTAGAGAGGACATAGAGTCCAACTACCCATTTTTGTTCCCCATTTCGGAAAATCGTGTCTAAGGTATGTGTTATTCTTAACATCTTTGTTTTCTAACTTAGTTAAAGGTAAGAGTAGAGGTATATGGAGTCCAATCGTTCTTGTGTCACATTGACCCATCATTCGAGGATGAATGATCAAAGTGGGGGAGAATGTAACGCCCCAGATTTTTGGTCCTTGAAAATTTCTTGATCTTTGGGCTCACTGCCTTGATTATGACTCACTCTACGAGTTGTAGGGTGTCTTGACGGGTCATGTGGCCATAGTTTTAAGGTTTCTAGTTGATGGCTTTTGAGTTACTATCCTGGCTACAACTTGGGGGTATGAGTCGTAGGGTGTGGTTACGGGTCCTAAAGACCCAAATTGTAACCAAATTAGAAAGTTAGTGGCTAAGTTTTTCTCTGAGTATGAGTGGCTCAATACGATTTTCAAGGATATGTTAAGAGTCGTAGGTTCAAATCGTAGGATGTCCATGTCTAACCTATTTGGGTTTTGTGTTGGCTATGACTGGACCCTATAAATCGTAGGGTCTCATTACAAGTGGGTTGGTCGAGTCGTAAGGTCGATAGTGCATAGGGGGTCCTAGTCACTGTCTTGGTTACGACTCGAGATGACAAGTTATAAGGAGTGGTTACGAGTCAATGGTTGACTCATAATCAAAGTCGACCCTTTTTCAGCTTTTAAGTTAAGGGCATTCTAGACATTTCCCCTTTTACCCAAATTAAAACCCACGTCTTATAACCCCTTTAGAGTTTCATTATCACTCAATCTCAAACACTCCAAAAGGTTCTCTCTATTCCCTCAAGCAAGTCGTGCTAGGGTTTTATCAAGTTAATTAATTAGGGCTTTTAAGGGTGATTTCTCTTCATACTTCTTGGTGTTTAAGGCATGTTACTCTCCCCTCATTGTCAATTTTGTAAAAGCATGTGTTTTAAAGTTTTGATGAGATATTGATGTTGGTTTTGAACTATGGGTTGAGGGTTTTGAATATAAATTGTTTAAATGCTTCTTCTATGATATTTATGAATTTTTTTTACTTAAATTGATGGTTGGTAAATGCTTTGGGGTGCATTGAAATGGTGGATGGACATGGGTACAATGGAATCCCTAAAATTGGTAAATCATGGAAATAGGGGTACAAAGGAATCCTCAAATTTATTGGTTTGGTATGAAAATTGGTAACAACCTCAACCCACTTGCATAATTAATTTTGCTTTAAGCATTATCACTTGGTTTTGTTTGCTTCTTGGAACTATTACATGGTTTTCTAAATGTTTAATTGGTTAAGGATGGTGTTGAAAACCTTGTGGGGTACACAAGAATCCCCCAAGTGATTTTATAATGAAAACCTTGTGGGGTACACGGGAATCCCTCAAGTGACTTTAATAATGGATTCTGTAGGGTACATGGGAATCTCCTAAATATTGGCTAATGATATTGCTTACAAGCTATAGTCAGTATGACAATACCATTTAATAATGCCTTAATAATTGACTCTTGGAATTGGTGGCTTGGTTATGTGTTAAATATTTTAATTGGGCAATAATGGGGTTGTGATAGCTAGTTGTGAATGTGTGAGTCCGAAAGGTTGTCATTGGAAACTCATGTTTGCCGAAATAAGGGTTGGTCTTAATGACCATGTTCTTGTGGGGTACAAGGGAATCCCCCAAATATATATACGTACATATATATCATACAGGGCAATGGGTATAAGGGAATCCCGGTCACATATGGTATCTCCGGTTCGTGCGGATAACACGCACTGGGACCAGTCTAGGAGGTAACACTGGACCCTTATATCCCATGGGTGTATTATGACGGTAACGCTTCACAACCAAGGTTAAGGATTTAAAGTGCACGCTAAGCCTTGTTCCCTATCCCGGCATGTAATATGTATATGTATGTATTTGCATATGGTTATGTTCATTTAACTTGGTTTTGGATTGATATCATTGCATTATCTTTATCCCTGAGTTACATGCTAGAGTTCACCCTGCTAACCATCTTTGAATGTTGTATCCCCACGTGATGCAAAAACTGGCCATACTTCCACTTCTCCTGCACAGTGATTAGGTGATTCGGGGACAACTTTTGAGTCAAACTAAAGTGGTGAGCTTCTATACTTTGGAAGACCCCATTTCATGCTATGGATTTCTTTATGTCTTTACTATTTCTTTTGGCTATGGTTGGGGGCATGCCCCTATTGGATATTCTTTGTTTTTTATTAGAGGCCTTGTTGGACTATTGTGTACATGGATGATATTAGTTGGTTGTCTGGATTATTGATGGTTGGTTTTGGATTACATACTTATCATAATGTCTTTAACTTGATATTTTCTTATCTTGTTATATGATTGGAATTCATCTGACATGGGGTGTAAGGTGGTCAATGGCTTAGTTATTGGGGGTGGCCTCCGGTCCTGGTTGGACTTGAGATACCCATCACGTCCAGGCCCTGATTCGGGTTGTGATAATCTTTTACCGAATCTCTTATTTTCTGAGTTAGTAAAATCTGTTTAGAATGAACTTCAACAATATGTTCAAAATATAGTATAGACAATCAACTGAAGTTATAACTCTGTATTAACAACTTTGAACCTCAACAATAAGTTCAACCCAACTTATGAACAAAAAAATGAAGTTTAAATTATCTTTTAGAAAATAAACAAGTCAAACTTTTAGAAAAAAATGAAGATTAGAAGATTTAAGTCTAGCGAATTTTTGGTGTGTTCTTAAGAAAATTTTCCTCCTCAAGTACCCGAGGTTCTGGAATATATCCTCAGAGGATAAATTAAATCACTTCAAAAGAAGAGTGGTACCACAAATTATGTTGAACTATGAACACGCTCAATGGTAGAAAATCACACTTGAGTTTTCTCAAGTAGAATAGTGCTTTTACTTCACAAAACCCTTCCCGTGTCTAAGGAAAAAATTAGATATTTATAGCCAAAAGGTGGTCCTTCAGAAAGAAGAAACGGTTCTAAAAAATTGCACTATTTTAGACCATCAGGCCACTATACTAACCCATGTGCATCCACACATAGCCATATACAATCACAAATCACATTCTTCATTAAAATAAAAAGTTGTCAATGACATGTGTTTGCATCTACAAATCCATATGTTTCTGTAGATGTCCATATGCCCCCATAAAATAATTTTTCATTATCCAAATAGTGAACCGAAGGATCGTGATCCTTCAATGTTCATTGTGACATGTGTCCACAGATCTGTGTGTGCATTCTTAAATGAATAATTAATATTAAATTATTGGATCATTAAATGAATTTTTTCCAACAAGACAGTCTCTCGATCGATCATTTAAAAAATCCAGATCTAAATTCAAATCTGAAGTCAAAATTGAAGTTGAACTAAGAGACAACGATGACAATGATGATGACGATGCAAGTCTTGCTTCACTAACTGATATGCCATGGTTTCATGGTACTTTCGATGCTTAAGATGAGAAAACTGTGCAAGAACTTATGTGTTCTTGGTAGGTATGATTTGTTTTTGTTATACTGTATAGGAGAATATTGTTCAGAGGCAAAAGAGAGAAAAAAAGCTCAAATTTAACCATGGAGAAATTGTGGAAAGAATCCACAGATCATGGAATCATCAACAAACCATCAAATATGCTCGCAAATGAAGTTCAGAAGAAAAAATCAAAATTATAATTTCCACAAATGGTGTTCACAATTGGTAGACCGAGTCTACAATTGGTAGGTTTGATCAGCAGAAAAGATGCAAGAGAAGTGCAAGTAGATTAAAATTTTTATGATTTTGGTTCACAGTTGGTTGACTGATTCACGACTCTGATTCACGATTGGTGGAAACCTGCCGACTTTTTTTTCCCACATAGTTTAGGATAGGATTCCTATTGCATCTATAAATACTCCTATATGTTTTTACTACTTTTTTACGACCATTACATTATTGTAACGTTCTAAGGCACATCTTGGTCTTGGATTCACAAACATCAATTTTTAGGATTTTAATTCAAAGTGAGATTTTGTGACTTTTTCATCTTATTATTGTAAGTTCATAATTATGCTTTGTTATCAGAACTTCTCTTGTGTTCTTGCAATTATGAGTAGTTAAATACCATAATTAGAGTTATGGAACCCAGAAGTCCACCTTCCAATTCTGCTCAATTACCTCCTTAAATTATTTATGCTTAGTCCAAAAATTGCTGACTTTGAAAGGTTAGGATGTTGGTTCTTCCTCTGAATTTCATATCACATGTAAGGGTGCACGGTTTGACCCTTGTCTAATTAAGTGATGAACTTCACTTAACGGTAAGATACTTAAAAAATCTTGATTTACTAACACCATATCCAATCTTTTAAAAATGCATTCACCTTCTACTCTTCCATTCCACCATGTGAAATTGCTACCTTTAAACTTTAATTCAGTTAGGCCACAATTGTTTATACACTGATTAAAGTTCACAACCTCATACTAGGTGAATGGAATACCACCCTATTTTTCTTCTTCATTAAGAATCACATTAAAATCACCTCCAATCACCCAAGGTAATTGATTATTGTAAGCAATGGCTTCTAAGTCCTCTTATAATTCCAATCTCTCCTAAGAATTACATCTAGCATAAACTATAGTGATGATGAATTCTATCAAATTGCTTGATAACTTCAAAGATAGTTGTCGAATGGTATCTGACACAATCTGTCCCCTCCATCTTTCTTCTCTAAACACCCATATTTTGGATGAACAATTACTCATTGCATTCACCATTTCTAATTTGATTTTATATTGATCTTTCTTTTTTTGTCCTTACAGGGGTTCCATTAAAGCTGTAAGTGAGTATTGATGTCTTTTATTTAGCTCAGTTAGCCTCTCAAAAGCATTTTGTGTGTTAACTAATCTTATATTCCAAAATATTATTTTGTCAATCATTGATCAATATCAGACAATTTATCTTTACAGCTCCTTGTCTGTACTTGAAGAGGTGTTGAAGGTTTTTTTTATGCTACTCTTAAATTTGCTTATTGATCTTGGAGATAAATCCCCTTCTCTGCCAATCTGATTAATATTTTCCTCCATGTCCTTATTTTCTTGATTATCTTTCAAAATTTGAATATTATCTATCATTGGCTCCTCAAGATCTGGAATGTCCTTAAGAACTTGCTCATTAGTTGTTAAGCTATTGGTGATGACTTCTTTAAACCTTAGGTTCTCCCCACTCTGATCCTCCTGTTCTTCTATTCTCTCCAATCCTTTGTATGTATTAAAGAATTATTTGTTGGTAAACCTTCTCCTATGATCTTTTATGGTATACTCTTCTCTTGTGCCTCTTTAAAAGTCTCCTGTACCCATTTCTTTATTGTAAGTCCATGTTCCTTGCCTTGTGGTATTTTTGTACCTTGATTAGACGTCTTGTTTCCCTCCTTCTCATTATTTAAAACATCAAATTAGTTTGTGTTCTGCAAGGTGTTAGTATTCTGTTGAGATTGTTTCCTATTCCAAACCTGTTGTTGCCTCCACTCCCTTGATATCTACATTTTCCTCCTCTTTTCTTTTTATTTTGTTCTCTGAAGTTTTCTATCTCCTTGATATTAATATTCTTCTCATTCCTTTGAGGTTGCTTTCCATTTTCATCCATAGCCTTATCTCCTTTTTCTTTTGATGTAGTGGTATTTTTTTCTTTTCCCTTTCCTTCATTATCCTGCTCTTTTTCTTTCTTTGGGTATAATTCAGGATGGATCACATAACAGTGTTGCACATTATGTCCCTAAATCATGCATGTCTTACAATATTTGGGTATATAATCATACTTGATTCTTACCTACTTTTAACAAATTTTCCTTGATTGCTTTCTCAATCCTACATTGATCCTTTTAGGGAATTCACTTAGGAAGTCCACTTCTAGCTTCACTCTTGCACAACTTGGCCTTGTCTTATTCCTTATCGCCATATCGACTTGCAATGTGTTTCCCGTAACTATTTATAAAGAGAAAACAGTTTCCTTCCCAAAGAAATTGGGAGGTAAAATTGGAAATGAAATTCATGCAATCGCTGTGGTGGTCTCTTCTCCAGAATTAAACATTGGATCCCATTTCAAGGTCCTCATTGGATATGTCCATCCTATATGCATGATATAAAAAGTGGTTTCGATAGAAGATTAACATAATCTTCTTAATTGGATGCTCTTATTAATACATGCCTATTATTAAGTAATCAAATATTACATTCACCCTTCAATTTACATTGTTTTGGTATTAGCCTCCATAGATCTTGAATTTCTGGTCATCCAAAAGAAAATTTTCCAATAACAACATATTAAAGATTTTCATTAATGATATTCGATCTACTTCACCCTCTTCCCATATTACCCTTGGTTTACCATGTAAATAATTAACAGGCTTAAGTGGAATAGGCTTTGTTATTATTTTTGTTGGCCATAAAGTTGCAGCAAAATTAAGTTTTGGTTCATTGGCATGAGTGAGGTCGAAATTGGTAGGCAGTCCAGGGGATGTGGTGGCCATTACCACCAAAAAATTGAGCTAATTTAGGTTAGGATTTGGACGACTAGTTTTTTTTATATAATTTATCTATCTTATTTTCTTTTTACGGCTTTTAAATCTCATTTCGATCCTCGATTTGGAAAATTGCAATTTCAAATTTCGGTGATCAATTTTGTGCAACATAATAACATTCCTTTGGAAACAAAAAAAAGAATATATTCGAGGGGGAGATGAGAGATATTTTGTTCCACCACAAAAAAAAATATTTGATTCTTGTCTTTAAAAAATATTCCAAAAAAAATATTATTTTTGAAATTTTGATATTTTCATTGAGTCCAGAGCATCGAATTTAGTTTGGTGGCATAGTTCGTTTGCGTATATCAGACTTCAAAAGAATTTCGGACACCCCGTCAAAGTCCGTTTGGACTTAGAAAAATTTGGTGTATAAAAAATTATACTATAAAATATCCCATTTAGGCCTATTTTGCTCATTCTGTCACTTTTCCTCTTGAGAGTTAAACCTTAAAATAGTGTGAAAACTTAAAAGTGAAGCTTTGTGGGAGCTTGGGAAGCTAGATTAACATCTATTTCTTGGTTCTATTACGGATTTAAGGTGAGATTTTATCCTTTCTAACTCTAATTCATGATTAATTTCTCAAAACCTTAAAAATCTTAAAGCTTGATTTTAAACCCCAACTTTACTCCTTTTCACTTAATTAATATTTTAATCTTATAATTACTAGTTTTTCATTAGTTTAACCTTCAAAATAACTTTGATTCTTGATTTTAACACGGATTTTGGAGATTCTACCCGATAAAGCTTAAAAATAATTTTCTTCAATTTGAACCTCATTTTTTACTCGATTTAACTTGGTTTTCCAGCTATAAATTATTAAAAATATAGAAAACAAGTTTGTGTCTTATGCAACCTATGTGTTTTGGAATTATTGAAAATACTAGAAATATAGAAAAAATTAGAAAATATTGAATATTGGATATTATAGACCTTTTATGAAGGATTATGCTGGAGAAGACTCGATGACTATGTGTCAACCTCAAAGCTGTGTTCCAAACTCAAGTCTGTGTGCCAAGCTCAAGGCTATGTGCCAACCTCGTGTATCACCATCGTCATCATCATCATCTGCAGCATCATCATCTTATGCATTGCATTTGCTTTATTGTGTGATGTGTTATTGAATTTACGTATTGACTTGTTATATGTTTACTTTCTCTATATCCTGTTACATATACTTAACCATCATATATATACATGTTCTTCTCTATTAATACTTGTATGTGATATAATGTATACTTGTGTTATTCTTGTTGTATTGTTGTTGTATTTGTGATATATATATATATATATTAAAACCATTAGTACAAGTGGTGTGTGCTACCGCTATGGGATATTTTTTGATTGCAAGTAACGTGCCCTTAGTGTGTATTTTATGTACTTTATTTTCTACTTTGCTCGGTCTGCCTATGATACCTACTGAGTACAAGTGAACCGTATTCACGCCTACTGCGCCCTTTTAGTGCAGGTCCTAGCTCGAGTGCACCTCAGATTGGTTGATTTCGAGCACCTTCAGATTACTCAAGGTAGCAGTCGGACATTCATACGTCTGAATTTTACCTCTATCATTCTATAATATTTATGTCTTTATTTGTATTCTGAGATAGATATTGACCCGATGTGTGTATTTTTGATGTATTTGACTCATGGTTTGTATTAGTAGTTCTTATATTGTTGACACCAGGTTTTGGGAGTTATGGATGCATTGTTATGTTTATCTTCCATATTTATTATAAATGTATGGTTCAGCTTCACTCTAGAAGCCTTACCATGGGGTTATTATTGTCTTTCCCCCCTTTGTCTATTAGTTTGGGTGATAGGCTTACTTGTTAAGGATTGTAGCGACAAGTTTCATCACGACCCTTGGGATTTTGGGTCGTGACAAATTAGTATTAGAGCAGTTAGGTTTCATTGGTATAAATGGTGTAAGAACAAGATGTCTAATAGAGTCTCGTGGATCGGTAAGTAGACACCCGTATCTATCTTCGAGAGGTTATATTATGTCTTTAGAAAAAATTTCCTCATTTAATTCCTTATCATCCAAATTTCTTGTATACCTTGAGTTGTGAGTTGTGTTTCACTCTTTCTAAAAAATGATGTTGACTAGGTCCCGCAAGGTCAGAGATGTGGAGACTTCTCCCAAAGGGCAAGCCTTGAGTTTTGAATGGGCTCGAGGAAGTGGATAGGCCCATAGATCATCCTTGTCTAGAAGGAGTGCTAGGAGACTTTCCCCTGAGCCTCGTGTTGGCTACTTCTCAGATGGTTATGTTTGGAGCATCTTTTTAGAGCATTGTGGATCATGCCAACATGACAGATGATATTCTTAGAGCATCTCAGGGAGACGCCAAGAAAGTGCTCTATTTTGGTGAGTTCAGAGGTCAGGCCTTACTTGATAGAAATTATAGAGGTTCTCATGGTTATCAGGGTAGCTAGTGCAGGTGTCCTTACAGAGTTTAGGTGGTGGATCTTCAGGTTCAGCAGTATAGGGTGGACATACAGGACCAATGGTTCCTTATCCTGTTGAGGCAGGTCGTAGGACTTATTATATGTGTCATGAGGTTGGATATTTAGCCAAGGACTACCCCTGCTATGTGATTAGGGTTACTCCTATTTCAATAGTGAGAGGTAGGGTACTACCAAAGGAACGAGAGACAGAGATGGTAGAGCCTGCAGTGGTGGTCTTGGGGCTACTCAGCCAGTTAGTGGTCATGGATAGTGCTATGCCATATTAGCCAGACCAGAGTCATAGGCTTTTGATGTTGTGATCACAGTTACCTTCCCCGTTTGTTTCAGATTTGCATATCTATTATTTGACCCCAGATAGACTTTCTCCTATGTGTCTGCATATTTTACTTTGGGTTCTGATTCTGTTAGTGAGCCTCTTGACATGCCTATTTGTGTATCCACCCCGATAAGAAATTCTTTAGTGGTGGATCAGGTGTACCAATCTTGTTTTGTGACTTTTTGTGGTTATGAGACTTGGGTAGATTTGATTGTGTTAGATATTATTGATTTTGATGTTATTTTGGGTATGGATTGGTTGGTGCCTTATCATGTTATCTTAGATTTTTTTTCTAAGATCATGACTTTAGCTACATCAGGTGTGCCTAGGATAGCTTTGAAGGGTTTGCTTTATTTGGATCCCAAGAGGGTCATATATTATGTTCAGGCTCGTAGATTAGTTGAGAGAGGATGTTTAGCTTATTTAGATTATATTTGAGATACTAGTGTTATTTCACCTTCTTTCTTAGATTTTGTTCGTGTGTTTTGAGATTTTGTGGATGTGTTTCCCTACGAATGTGCCTGGTATTCTTTCGGATCGTGATGTTGATTTTTCTATTGATGTTAAGTTAGGCACCAAGCCCATTTGTATTCCTTCTGATAGGATGGACCCAACCGAGTTGAAGGAATTTAAGAATTAGTTGCAGGAGTTGTTAGATAAGGGATTTATCTGACCTATGTATCTCTTTGGGGGGTGTCTGTCTTGTTTGTAAAGAAGAAGGATGGGTCTATGCATATATGTATTGATTATCGGTGGTTTAACAAGGTGATGATTAAGAATAAGTATCCTCTTCCTCGTATTGATGATTTATTTAATCAGCTTCAGGGTGATGCAGTGTTTTCAAAAATCGATTTAAGAATCAATTATCATCAGTTGAGGATTAGAGCTTCAGATATTCTGAAGATAGCTTTTTTGACTTGATATGGTCATTATGAGTTCTTGGTCATGTCCTTTGGGTTGACCAATGCCCCTACCGCATTCATAGAGTTGATGAATCAGGTGTTTTGATTGTGTCTCAACTTATTTGTTATTGTATTTATAGATGATATCTTGGTTTATTCCGAGAGTGAAGTTGAGCATAAGGAGATTGCAAATTGTGCTTCAGAGATTGAGGGATGAGAAATTGTATGCTAAGTTCTCCAAGTATGAGTTTTGATTGGAGTCTGTTTCTTTCTTGGGTCATGTGGTGAGCAAGAATGGTATTATTATTGATCCATCTAAGGTTGCAGTGGTTCGTGATTGGGATAGACCTATTTTACCCACCAAGACTCAGAGTTTTGTTGGCTTGGTAGGTTATTATTGGTGTTTTGTTGAGGATTTTTGATCTATTGAAACTCTATTGACTAAGTTGACTCAGAAGAAGATTTCCTTTCAGTAGTCTGATGCTTGTGAGGTGAGCTTTCAAAAGCTTAGGGATTTGTTGACTTCAGCTCCTATCTTAACTTTGACCAAGGAGGGCGTAGGCTTCACCGTGTTTGGTGATGCTTCGGGTGTTGGATTAGGTATTGTGTTGATATAAAAGGATAAGGTGATTGCTTATGCATCTCATTAGTTGAAGCCTCATGAGAGGATTTATCCTATCCACGATTTGGAGTTGTGCGCAAGTGTTTTTGCTTTGAAGTTGTGGAGGCACTACTTGTATGGAGTCCGTTATGACATTTTCTCATATCATTGTAGCCTTAAGTACTTCTTCACCCAGTGAGATCTTAATATGAGGCAGCACCATTGGTTTGAGTTGCTTAAGGATTATAACTTGACCATTCTTTATCATTTGGGCAAGGCTAATATGGTTGTGGATTCCTTAAGTCAAAATTTGACTAGCATGGGTAGATAGACACATCCTTTTTCCAAGAGAGGCATTTAGCCTTAGAGGTTCAGTCTTTGTCTAACCAGATGGTTAGTCTTGATATTTCAACACCAGGGTGCGTTTTGGCATTTGTGGAGGCTAGATCTTATTTGATAGAGCAAATTCAAGATTATCAATTTGATAATGTTGGATTAAGGTTGATTTGAGATAAGGTGTTGAGTGGCGAGGCTAAGGGAGCCTCACTTGATTCAGATAAAGCTTTGAGGATTGGGGGCCAAGTATATATGTTGAGAGTGGGTGACTGGATCAGGTTGATCTTGGAGGAGGCCTATTGTTCCTGATATTCCATCTATCCAGGTGTGACTAAGATATATCATGACTTAAGACAACACTACTGGTGGGGTGGTATAAGGCGAGATATAGCAAATTTTATGGATCTTTGCCTTTCTTGTTAGCAGGTGAAGGCCGAGCATATAAGACCTGGTGAATTACTTCATAGGTTACCCATTTCTGAGTAGAAGTGGGAGCGAATGACTAGGGGCTTCGTGACTAGTTTTCCTCGTACTTCTCATGGTTTCGACAACATTTGTGTCACCATGGATCTATTGACCAAGTTAGCATATTTCATTCTAGTTCAAGTTTCATTCAATGCCGAGAGTTTGGACTTGTATTGTAAATCTTTGAATAGAGTTTGAGTCATTTAGGATAGACTTCGAGCGACTTGGTGTAGGCAGAAGTGCTATACAAATCTTAGGCTTCGTCCCTTGAAATTTGGTTTTGGTGATTGTGTTTTTCTTTGAGTTTTAGCAATGAAGGGTGTGATGAGGTTTAGGAGGAGGGGCAAGCTTAGCCCCAGGTATATTGGTCTATTTGAGATTCTTCAGACTAGTGGTGATGTGGCCTATGGGTTAGCTTTGCCTCCATATTTATCAGCTATTCATCCAGTTTTTTATATTTCTATGATTCGCTGTTACATTCCTAATGAGTCTCATGTCATTCTCTGGGAGTCAATTCAGTTAGATGAGTGGTTGTCCTTTGTTGAGAAGCCGATCTCCATTTTGGCTAGAGATGTTAGGCGGTTGCGCTCTAGAGTTATTCTTGTGGTTAAGGTTTAGTGGCGATATCAACTTGTAGATAAGGCTACTTAGGAGATCAAGTCTTATATGCGTAGTTCGTATCCCCAACTCTTTGTTGATTTAGGTATTTCTTTGCCTTAGTTCGAGGATGAACTAGATTTTTAGTGGTGGATGATGTAACGACTTAAAAATTTGATGAAATAAGTGAAATTTATGATTTTGTGTGATTTGACTATTTTACCCCTCTCCGTAGTTGCATTATGGTAATTTTGGAGTGAGGGGAAATTGGCTTCCAGATGTATTTTGGTGCCTTCTGTGTGATATTGTATTTTTCGGTGGCTTCGAGAGCCTTATTTTGAACTTATATTTATATATATATATATATATTTTGATATGTGCTACGGATGGTTAAACGGACAGCACCAGCAGCTCCGGAATCTCTATTTTAGGCTAGGTAGACCTTTGGTTTGGGTTCCAATGCACCCGAGCTTATTTTGATCGGTTGATTGGAAAGTTAAAAAATTAGAAATATGGGTGTGGGACCCACATTTGGTCGAAACTACCTCAGACAAAAAATATGACTTTGCTAACGTGTTGGGAACGTTAATTTTATGGTGGTAACATATTTGATGTGATTTTACAGCTTTTAAATCTCATTTCAACCCTCGATTTGGAAAATTGCGATTTTGGATTTCGAGGGTCAACTTTGTGAAAATAATATTTTTTGAATTTTTGATATCTCCATTGAGTCTTGAGCATCAAATTTAGTGTGGTTGCATAGCTTGTTTACATATATCGAACTCTAAACGAATTTCAAGCACCCTGTCAAAGTTTGTTTAGACTTAAAAAAATCTAGTGCGGAAAAATCTGCAATATAAAATAGCCCTTTTTGGTCCATTTTGCTCATTATTTCACCTTTCCTTTTGAGACTTACATCCTAAAATAGTGTAATAACTTAAAAGTGAAGCTTTTGGGATCTTGGAAAGCTAGATTAACATCTAATTTTTGTTCTATTATGGTTATAAGGTGAGATTTCATCATTTCTTACTCTAATTCTTGATTAATTTCTCAAAACCCCAAAATCTTAGGGCTTGACTTTAAACCTCAATTTCACTCTATTTCACTTGAATAATGTTTTAATCTTATAATTACTAGTTTTTCATCAATTTAGCCTTCAAAACAACTTCGATTCCTTATCTTAACACGCATTTCGAAAATTTTACCCGGTAAAGCTTAAAAATATTTTTTTTGATTTGAAACTAATTTTTGACTCGATATAACTTACGTTTTCAGCTGTAGACTTCTAAAAATATGAGAAACACATTTTTGAAGTAAAGTTATGATTTTTTCCTTCTTTTTCAAAAATCCGTTTCGAAGGTCCGTTTTGACCCCGAACGAAAAGTAATCAATATGGATATTATTGGCTTTGTTTTGACCCGTAGATTCTATATTTCTTGGTTTTAGTTGTCTTTGGGATCTTTCATGAGAAGTAAGATCGTGGGTTCAAAGTGTAGCAAATCGGTTTTGGCCTTCAAGGTAGGTTATGGCTTAACGCTTCAGACTAGGCTGGTAGTTAATTTGTATATCAAAATACATATTAAGGGTGAGAACTAATCATGAAATATGGATATATATATATATGTTGTGCCCATGTGGGGGCATAAATGTGATGTAATTGTTCATTCAGAGATATCATGTGATATGTGTAATTATGCGGGGTGTTATGTAATGATTGATAGTCTTGAGTTCATGACAATAATTATATTGTGTTGTTAGAAATGCCTATTGTGGTGCCTTTGGCATATTTTGATATATTCATACTTTGTGGGTATATGAATTATGTGGAAAATTCATGGATAATGAAAATAATGAGTGAATATTGGCTCCTGTGGTTGTGGAATTGTAACATTATGGTTGGTTTTGAAATACATCGCATGGATTCGTTGTGGAAATATATCATGTGGATTGGTTGTAGAAATACTCATTTTAAATGGTTGTGAACATTACATCATCATTTTCATGTCATCATACGCATCATTTAACCTGTCTTGAGGTTGACACACATTAAATGGTGCTTTGAAAATATTTGAAATGCTGAAAATATTAGAAATACGGGAACCATTTGAAAATATTGAATATTGGTATCGAATATTGGATATTATGGACCTTCTTCAAAGGATTATGCCAGAGAAGACTCAATTACTGTGTGTCAACCTCAAGACTGTGTGCCAAACTCAAGGCTGTGTGCCAACCTCGTGCATCATCATCACATCATCATTGTTATCATCATCATCATCTTATACATTGCATTTGCTTTATTGTGTTGATCTTGTGATTGAATTTACATATGGACTTGTTATATGTCTACTTGCTCTATACCTTGTTACTTATACTTGACCATCCTGTATATACATGTTCTTCTCTATTTATACTTGCATGTGATATAATGTATACTTGAGTTATTCTTGTTGTATTGTTGTTGTATTTGTGATACATATATTAGAACCGTTAGTGCAAACGGTGTGGGCTACTACCGTGGGACATTTTCTAATTGCAGGTGACGTGCCCTTAGTGTGTATTTTGTGTACCTTATTTTCTACTTTGCTCGATCGGCCTATGATACCTATGAGTACAATTGGACCGTACTCACATCTACTATGCCCCTTCTGTTCAAGTCCTAGCTCGAGTGTGCCTCAGATTGATTGATTTCGAGCACCTTTAGATTACTCAAGGTAGTAGTTGGACATTCATGTGTCGGAGTTCACCTCTATATTTCTATAGTAGAGATGTCTTTATTTGTATTCAGAGACAGATGTTGACCCTGTGTCGGTATTTCTAATGTATTTGACTCATGGTTTGTATTAGTAATTCTTATACTATTGACACTAGGTTTTGAGAGTTATGGTTGCATTGTTATGTTTTCCTTCTACATTTATTATACATGTATGGTGCGACTTCACTCTACAAGACTTACCTTGGGGTTATTATTGTCTTTTTCCCCTTTGTATATTAGTTTGGGTGTTAGGCTTACTTGTTAAGGTTGCCACGACAAGTGCCATCATGACTCTTGGGATTTTGAATCGTGACAAGGAAGTTGAAAATGCCTCTAAAAGGAAAAAAAACTGAAGCAGAAGAGTTGAAATCAAATTCAGAGACCACAAGGGAGATAGATAGATATGTCGATTAGTCTAGTAAAATTGTTGAGTCTAGTGATGATATTGCTAAGTATAGTGGTAGTGATGACAATGAAGGGAGTGAGGATGGTGGAAAAAATAGTTTTGATGAGGATAATGATCTCTTGTCCATGCCATTTGATTTAAGGTATATTTTCATGGAGCGGTATGACCTTCGTACTTTGATGGATGAGGTTGGATATTTTTCGGCGAAGATATCAGTTAGATCAAGGATGGATGCATATCAAGAATTTAAGCAAATTCTTATTGATCGAAGTTGAAGAAAAGATTTAAGCAGTCTTGTTTTGGTCACTTGAGAAACATATCACAACATCTCAAATTCAATGGACAGATGGTCCATTATTTGTTGTTGCGATGAGTTAAGAATGATAAGATGCTTCATCATATATGATTTTGTTTGAATAATAATCCTGCTTGGTTTGGGTTAAAGGAGTTTTGTTTGATCAAGGGATTGAACTTCTCATCATACTCCAGTGAATCAAAATTGAAGAAGGTGTTAGAGAAGGGGGAATATTTTTGCTTTAAGGTGACGAAAAATAAAAATATTACATCGGTCAAATTGTTACAGTTGATTAGAGAAAATAAGTTGAACGAGGACCGGAAGTTTAAGTGTTGTTTACTGTGGTTCTTGCACACCATGTTGCTTGCAAAATATTCAACGAAGGTTGTCGACTCAAAACTGATTCAAATAATGGATTCTTTGAGTTTCTTTGAGAGCTATCCATGGGGAAAAGAGACATTTCAATTGACCATCGATTATCTAAAGAAGAAAACTGGCCTAAAGAATCAGACATAAGTATTTGATGAGAAGCAGAAGGCATCCTATGCTCTATTAAGATTTTCTTGGGCATTCATGGTATCTATCATCAACTCTTCAATCGGTTTATCGTGGATTCTTATTTTATTTATACTCTATCATAGACAACGATTCATTTTTTGTTACTGTATTGATTATAGATTTGGATCTACGAGGCCTTTCATCATCTTGGAAAATTTTACTAGAAAATCAATGGATGAGTCTTTTTCCATTCCCCGCATCCTCATATGGCAAATTATAAAAAGTGACAAGATAATCGAAGGTGACCCATTCAAGTATAAAGGTAAAATTACTGAGGTATGAATTTAGTTTGTATTATGCAATAATACTACTGTAATATTAAATGTTATGTAATTGTTAAATTAATATTTATAGAATATGCACCCGTACATCATCCCTACTGTCCGTGAGATGAAAATGGATTACATGGTTAGGTTTAATCCATATAAGGATGATGTGAAGAATAACTTCCCCAATGACTTGAAGAAAGATTTACAACTGGTGACTGTCCTAACTTCAAATGTGAACAGTGATGATGATGAGGATTTGGGTGGTAACCCTATTGGAGCACGTATTTGTGATGATTCTTATCCGAGTACCTCACAAGTTATAGTGGGTACCTCTGTTGATGAAAATCTTCATAAGCATGTTGCTACGCTCGAGGAAGCTGTGTTGGATATTGTTGCTTATATGAAAGAACAAAAAGGACGAGCAACAACATGAATGAGGTAACTTCATTTAATAATTGATGTAGTTAATTAATTTTCGCTATAAATTTTATTAACACTTTATAATATGATACAGTGCATGTGGACCTTGATAAAGCAGAGAGGAATAAGGAGGAAGAAAAAAAAGTAAAATGGATGAGTTGGCCACTATTGTGGCAGAAGAGGAAAAAGAATAAGAAAAGAATGATGAAGAAGAAGAATTAGGAGAGAAAAAAAAAGAAGAAGAAGAAGAAGAAATGAAAGAAGAAAATGTTGAATAAGAAACCAAAAAAGAAGCAACAACATATGAAGAAAAGAAAGGTGAGAAAAAAAAAGAAGCCGAGAAAGAAGCAGTAGGTGAAAAAGAAGAGGCTAAGAAAGAAGCAGCAACAGACGTTGAGAAATGAGAAGACGTTGGTAAAAATAAAGAAGAATTACTCAAAATAGATGAAGAAGAACAAGAAGAAGCAACAAAAAAAATAAGAATCATACAGAAAAGATGAAGAACTGAAATAGCAGACAAAGAAGAGACGGAACAAAAGAAGAAGAAAGAGAAAGAAGAAGAGAAATAGGAGGAATAAGAAGAAAATGTCCATGATGTCGTCATGGATATTGTTGATTTCATCAATGATAACATTTGTGATGATGAGCAAAAAGACATTTGATCGCTAATGTGGTGAAAGTTTTAACTTTTTTTTTATTTAAGCAACAAAAGATTTGAATGATTGTTGGATGATATGACAAATAATTATATATTTTATCAATGTTCCTAGGATACTGCATTGAATCTGTTTTTATCAAACTGTGTTGTTGCATGGAATTTGAATATGTATTGTTTTGTTTTGTCATAGATGATACACTGTATGATTAACATCATATAGTGCATTTTAATCTTTTGTATGCTGCTAGCATAATCTATTATTACCATGCTAGTCAATTTTAAGTTGATGTGTTGTTTGATCGATTATGAATAGCAGTATTAACATTCTTGTAAAATAGAAATATTTTTATTTATTCAATCCCACTACATCCAGGTTACACTTTTCCAAACAACAAATACTTGCATTATACCACATAACATCATTTTAAAGTCATTCTCCCCTTCTTCGGTCAAAACCAACTTTTATTTTAGTTCATCCCGCTCTATTTGGGTATATTAAGCAATACTTTCAAGTGATCTCTCTTCTTTTCGGCTTGTTTGAACAACCTCATGAGGAAATCTCTATTTTCTTCATATTTTCAAAGCCTTTGTAGTAGGTTAAATTTTGCAACTCCATAAAAATTTAATGTTTCAGATCTCGGACTCAATGTCGATGGACTGCTTGGAGGTGATACCTCATCAAGCCATTTAAAATACAAGATTGCACCATTATCCTAGAAAATAATTAATAATTAGATAACGATTTACTTAATTTAAAAAAATCATACACGACATATCTTCACAATTGTACAGTTATAAAATTTGGGACCTGGATTTGATTACATGCGTGACGTTCTCAAGACAGTTGCATTTCTGCAATGACAAATTATAGTCTTTTTTGAATTGGATGTTTGAGATGTCTGTGACATTGTAGAATTTTAAAATAAAAAACAAAATGGAGGAACTAATGAGGGATGAAGGACTTTATATATGAGTAAAATCAAACTATTTAAGAAGTACAAAATTAGATATTTGTTACCATCGGAACAACAATTATATTTTTGAATTATTGGAGACACTTAATAGCCAGTCATCGATCAGATATATACGTCTACCATAGATTTGCTAAATTGATGGACCCTCAGTAACATATTTTTTTAAAGGGAATAATTAAGTAAAATCTAAATAAAAGGAAATAATTAAGCATAAAATAAACTAACTGTGGAAATTTACACATATGAAGGAGTTTAAATAAATCACGTGACTACGTTAGAATCCACAAAAATTGGGGGCAATTATCTAAGGAGTATGTAGGTAGGTAGTGGTTGAAAAAACAACATACTTGTGCTTTCAGGATCCATTAATTCATGTGGTGTGCCGTAGACTTATATTAAAGGGAAAGTATGGATTGTTGTCTTGATCGATGATAGACGTAGTGGTCTCATACAACCATTTTTAGACCCTCACTAACATGTTGTTTAAAAGAAAATAAATAAATAAAAAATAAATGTAGTGTGGAATTCTACACATATGAAGGAGTTTAAACAAGTGACATGATCATGTAATAGTCCACACAAATTGGTGGTGATCAAAGGGGTATGTGAATGGGTAGTAGTTGAACAAATAACATCCTCAGAGTAATGTTTGTCAAAGCACAAGTATGTTTTGAGGATTTTGATTGTTCAACCACTACCCATCCACATACCGTTTTGATCACCTCCACCAATTTGTCTGGACTATTACATGATTACTTGTTTAAGCTTCTTCATATGTGTAGAATCTCTCAGTTTATTTATTTAATTATTTCCTTTTGAACAACATGGTACTAAGGATCTACCGATTCATCTGGTCTATAATAGACAATTATATTAGTCTAGGATTTACTATTTTCAGTATCGATGGTAGATCCCTGTCACGACCCAAACCAGGGCCTAGTCGTGATGGATATCTAAAGTCTCATGTGGACCGGAGATCACCCCTTGCCTAACCCAACTAATACAACAACCTCCATTGTTGGATGAATTCCGAACATATAAGAAGATAACATATAAAACAACTAATATCAATTTATTAAGTGACTATACTATCCACCAGTAGTCGGACAACCATCAGTCACCGACACAATAAACCAAACCACCCAAGTCCACAATAATCCAACAAAGCCTCTACAAAACTAAAATTAATAAAATATCAGGACATGCCCCCAATAAAAGCCAAAACTAAGTCTAAAAAGATCTAAGACATAGAAAATAAGGACCATGAAATGAAGCCTTCAAAAGTATGAAAGCTCACACTTCAATGTCAACTCATGAACTAACTCGAGCACCTGATCACTGCACAGAAAAAGTGAAAGAGGTGTCGGTACCTGCATTGCATGGAGATACAACATCCAGAGATGGTTAGCGGTTGGAGTGCTAGCATGTAACTCAGGGATAGAGGAATAAAATAATACCATGACAACAATTCAAAACTAGTGCAACACCCAAAGCATAGTATCATATGAAATGCATATACATCTATATATAATATGGCATGCTGAGGTAGGGAACAAGGCTTAGCACGAACTTTGAAAACCTTAACCTGGGTTGTGTAGCATAACCATCATATAAAAAGGCACCCACGAGCTATATGGGCCCAGCTCTCCCCTATCTGGATGGTCCTCAGTGTATGTAACCGTACAAACTAGAGAACATTCATATCTATATATGCCTTTATGGGGGACTCGAGCCTCCCAGCATAGTCAAGGCGACTTAGGCACCAATGTATACAATATTGAGGACTCAAACCTTCCATTCATATATTCTGTTTGGGGGACTCGAACCTACAGGTCATATAGACACCTGCACCAGCTAACGCAGTTTCTAGTGTTAGTCCTACAAACTCTACTTTCACGGCTCGGCTACACATTCCGCTTTAAAGCCCAATTAAAACATTCATTTCACATACACAACCATTAATTTAATTACTTACTAAAGTCATCCTGTTAGTATCGTCATACCAACCCCACTTGCAAGCGTACAACATGCCATAACTATTTTTAATCATCTTGGGACTCCAACCCATTGTCTAACAAAGACGTCAATTCAATTCATCCTTTAAGGAATCGAACCCATTTAGTTTTTCAAATAAATTTATGTCCAACAAGACCTTCATAAAACCATTTACCAATCATTAACATTCTTAGGCCAATGCCTTAGTTCAAAAAACAATTCAACATGTGACAAGATCATTCTCATTGACAATTTCACAAACAGGTTGAGGGCATACCATTATCAAAACCAAAAACCATCATACTTAGGGTTGAACATGACTTCTTAGTTAAACCAAAATTCCCATTCACCCATATGTGGAAAACCATTATTAAAATATGCATAATCATAAATTAAATCATGAGAAAGCAATACCCAACAATATTAATTCAAATCCTCAACCTTGGTTTTCAAAACCACCATTAATGACTCATGAACAATGTTTTAAACATATGATTTTAGTGAACTAACAATGAAGGAAGCGTCACATACTTGATTTACAAAGATTCATGCAGAGAATTTGATCCGTAAGCTCTTAGAAGACCACTTTAAAGAAACCAAAGCCCAATCTTTCTTGAGAGATATTTAGAGAGATCTTAGAGAGAGTTTGATCTTGTAAAGGGTATAACGAATGACCAAAAGGTGTTATAAGACGTGGGGTCTTAAGGGCTTAGGGTAAAAAATGTCCAAAGTACCCCCTGCTTAAAGTTGGAAGATCCCTCCTTTTGTTACAAGTCAAGCTATTGACTCGTCACCACAACCTACGACTCGTACCTTTGAGTCATCACCAAGACAGAGAGATGGGACACCACATACTATCCAACTTATGAGTTCCTAGTCCCACTCGTTACTAGAACATATGACTCGTATGGACTAGTCATGACCAACACAGAACACCAAGGGCTTAGACACTGGACAATATACAACTAGACCCTACCACTTATCGCATGATCATACGACTCGTGAGGAGTCTCTCGTAACCAGGACAAAACTTGGCCAATAACACACTATTTAACTTATGACTAGGATCACTTAACTTGTAACCACACTATATGACTTGTGGTGTGAGTCATAAGAAGGGCAGAGAGCCTAAAGCTTAGAAAATTTGCAAAGGCCAAAGTCTGGGTCATTTTTGTCTCCCTCCTTAAGATCATTTGTCCTCGAATGGTGGGACAAGGCATTGACTAGCACAATTAAACCCCAATCATCTCTACTCTTACCTTTAACTAAGTTAGAAAACAAAGATGCCAAGGAAACCAATATTTCCTTTAACAAATTTAGAAAATAGAGTTGCTAAAAATATCACATGCCTCAAGAATGAATTTATTGAGCGGTGAATAAGAATGGATACTTGGACTTTATTTCCTCCCCAGCTTCTCAAGTAGCTTTCTCATACTTTTGGTTCCGCCATAGAACCTTTACCGAAGCCACGACTTTCGTTTGTAACCAATGAACTTGCCGATCCAAGATCCTCACTAGGACCTCCTCATAGGACAAAGAATCTGAAATACCAATGTTCTCCAAGGGAACAACCAATGAAGGATCACTCATGCATTTTCGTATCATGGATACATGGAACACTGGATGAATAGAACTTATACTAGAGGGAAAATTCAATTCATATATAATATTACCAACCCTTCTTAAAACCATAAATGGGCCAACATACCGAGGTCTGAGCTTCCCCTTTGTCCTAAAATGCATTACTCTTTTCATGGGAGACACCTTCAAGAACACCCAATCTCCAACCTCAAGCTCTAACTCTCTTCTTCTCATGTCCGCATAGGACTTTTGGCGACTTTGGGTGGTATTAAGACTCTCCTGAATTACCTTCACCTTCTCCATAGCTTGGTAAACAAAATCTGAGACAAACATCTCTGCTTCACCTACCTCGAACCACCCAATAGGAGATCTACACCTCCTTTCATACAATGCCTCAAACGGAATCATACCAATTCTAGAATGGTAACTATTGTAATAAGAAAATTCAATGAGAGGCAAGTGGTCATACCAACTACCACTAAAATCAATTACACGAGCTCGTAGTATATCTTCCAAAGTCTGAATGATTCTTTTGCTTGCCCATCCACCGGTGGGTGAAAGACGATACTAAGGCTCACTTTAGTCCCCAAACCATACTAAAAAGAGCACCAGAAATGAGATGAGAACTGAGTACCATGGTCTTAAATAATTGAGAACGATGCACCAAGAAACTTCACAACCTCCTGAAGGAACAATTTTGCATAGTCCTCGGATGAATAATTTGTCCTAGCTGGCAAAAAGTGAGCCAACTTAATCATCCTATCCCTGATGACCCATATAGAGTCACACTGATTCCGCGACTGCGGAAGGCCAGTAAAGAAATTCATATTAATTATCTCGCACTTCCACACCAGTACTTCAATTTCTTGGAGTAGCCCATCGAGCCTTATGTGCTCCACCTTTACTTGCTCACACACCATACACTTGGGAACAAAGTTGGCTACATCTCATTTCATGTTATTCCACCAATATAGTTCCTTAAGATCATGATGCATATTTGTTGAACCAGGATAAAACTCATACTGTGACTCATGGTCCTCGGCCAAGATCCTGCCTCACAACACATCAACATCAGGAACACACAACCTCCCTTGGTACCTCAAGATACCATCACCACCGATCTCAAAGGCCATCACCTTCTTCTCACCCACATCATCCTTGATCATCATTAAGAGAGGGTCTAATATCTGCTTCTCTATTATTTTAGAACCAAAAGATGATTGTGCCACCTGGTGCACAAACACACAACCATCCTCAGAGTCCAAGAGATGAACTCCCAGGTTAGACAAATAGTGAATATCCTTCACCAATTTCCCACTTATCCTTATCCATATGCGACAAGCTTTCCATGGACAACCCGCTAAGAGCATCAGCCACCACATTAGCCTTACTTGGGTGGTAGTGAAGACTTATATCATAGTCCTTCAGCAACTCAATCTATCGCCTTTTCCTGAGATTATGCTCTTTTGAGTGAACACATATCAATATGTACCCCATACAGATAGTGACGCCAGATTTTTAATACGAACACGATAGCCAATAGCTCCAAGTCATGAGTCAGATAATTCTTCTCATGAACCTTCAACTGTCTAGAGGCATAAGCAACCACCTTGCCATGTTGCATCAACACATAACCCAAACCAACCCAGGACGCATCATAATAGACGACAAAACCCTCGGCACCCTTAGGTAAAGTTAAGACCAGAGTTGAAGTCAACTTATCTTTTAGCTTCTCAAAGCTACCCTCACTGGAATCAAACCATAAGAACTTTACCTGCTTCTGAGCCAACATGGTCAATGGAGCAACAATAGAAGAAAAACCTTCTACGAACATCCTATAATAACTTGATAAGCCCAAGAAGCTACGAATATCGGTTGGAGTCGTGGGTCTAGGCCACCTCTTAGCCATAAAAAATTTCTAAGGATCCACCATGATCCCCTAAATGGACATAACATAACCCGGATAAGTTACGACATTCAACCAGAACTCATATTTAGAGAACTTAGAATACAACTACAGATCTTTCAAGGTTTGCAACACCGGGCGGAGGTGATCGCCATGGTCCTCCTACTCTTAGTGTACACTAAGATTTCATCAATGAAGACAATCATGAATAGATCAAGAAACTGGGAAGACCCTATTCATTAAGTCCATGAATGTCGCAGGGGAATTAGTCAAGCCCAACGACATCACTAAGAACTCAAAATACCCATACAAGGTATGAAAAGTTGTCTTAAGGATATCCATTTCCCTAATCTTTAACTGAAGATACCTAGACCAAAGATCAATCTTAAAAAAGAACTTGGTACCCTAAAGCTTATCAAAAAGATCATCAATTCTCGAAAGTGGATACTTATTCTTCACCATTAGCTTGTTCAACAACTGGTAATCAATGCACATACAAAGGGAACCATCCTTATTACGTTTGAACAAGATAGGTAAACCCCACGAGGACACACTAGGATGGATGAAACCCTTGTCTAAGAGG
The DNA here is from genome assembly GCA_030864215.1 of Capsicum pubescens. Classification (NCBI taxonomy): domain Eukaryota; kingdom Viridiplantae; phylum Streptophyta; class Magnoliopsida; order Solanales; family Solanaceae; genus Capsicum; species Capsicum pubescens. The sequence goes on along the minus strand of CM061540.1, from coordinate 255,243,464 downwards.
TCTTTCAAATTCTCCTTGAGTTCCTTCAACTCAGCTAGAGCCATTCTATACGGGAGGATAAAAATAAGATGGGTTTCCGAAATAAGGTAAATACCAAAATCAATTTCCCTATCGGGAGGAACTCCAGGTAGATCATCAGGGAAGACTTCAGGAAACTTATTTACCACATGAATAAAATGTAAGGAAGGAACCTTCAAGTTGGAGTCTTTAAACCAGACCAAATGATAGAGGCGACCCTTTGAGATTAACTTCTAGGCTCTAAGATATGATATGAACATCCCCTTAGGCACTAGAGAACTCCCCTCACATTCAATAATTGACTCATTAGGGAATTTAAACATGAACTTACGGGTCCGACAGTCTAAAGAAGCATAGTACGATTCTAACCAATCTATTCCTAAAATAACATCAAATTCAACCATGTCTAACTCTATCAAGTCTACTAAAGACTCTTTATTACCATCAGATACCACACAACCCCTATAGACTCTTCGAATAACCACAGTCTCCTACGGGGTAGAAATAGAAAAAGGATCCGATAAACACTCAAGACCAAAGCCAAACTACACAACCAAAAATAGGGTTACTGTAACGCCCCGAAATTGGGTCCCGAGATGTCACACGGTGCTTAGGGTCACAAGTGACCCCAAGCTAACCCTTCTACTGGCATAACTCATAAGAAACTGAATAAAAATACAAATCCATACAAATTAGCAGAAATTAACTCTTTTCTGAATCTGATCAATACAAAAATGGAATTTTACAAGATTACAATTCTGCCTTTACAACCAAAATTGAAACAAAATACATCAACTTCTACTGACTGTCTATGAAGCCTCTACTAGTACTGACTGTAGGTAGCCGGGTCATGACTCCCAACTACCCAACCTCAATACGACTGAATAAACAAAATACAACACTATAACTCTGCATAACTAACCCAAGCCCTTGAATCAAAAGGACTTATCACCTGCTGACTGGATATCATGAACTGACTGGATCCGAAGGTACAACTATACCTTGTACCTACATTCCGAGAAAATACAGCCTACATCCGAAGATGTGGGTCAGTACCATGGAAAGGAACTGAGTATATGGGGGTATATGCAGTTGTATAAACACCATCATCACAAATATTAATAAGAAATATGCTGGATGTATGAAAGACTCACATAGCCCGAAGAAAATCATCATAATCATGAGAGGATGAAATAAGTATAATAACACATGTGAGTCATCATATAATTTGTCAATCATTTTCATTTCATCAAGAATATCAATTCTCATAATGTAAATATCATTTAAATCTTTAGAAAGAATAACTTTCACAATTCCACTTTCAAATCACTTCACCATTCACCATAGACACAAGGAAACACACACACTCTGGCAGATCCTATAACTGACATAAACCATGTGAGCTACATGGAGTCCAACGTACAACCCACGTTGGGGAGAGCCATCCTATCCTTGCCATCGGAGTAGGACTTCCAATATCAATCCAAAAACACTAGTGATCACTATATAAATCAGCCTCAGGCTCACATCCTATGGGGGCACGTAGTTCTAGGGAAGTAAGGTCACTTTATACATCCCACTCAGGGCTAAAAATTACACCTAGACTTATCTAAGAAATTCAAATCAGCCCCAGGCTCACATCCTATGGAGGCACGTAGTTCTAGGGAAGTAAGGTCACTTTATGCCTCCCACTCGGTGCTAAAGATTTCTCCCGGACTTAGCTCAGAAATTTAAATCAGCCTCAGGCTCACATTAAATAAAATCCACAATAAACACTTCAACAATTTTCATCGGGAGTTAATTTGCTACCTCTTTATCATAATCAATAAAAGCGTGGATTTCTTTCACAGTCGAGTTCAAAATAACTCATTCACGACCAAAAGGTCAAATCATTCAAAACAACTCAAATATTCAACATCAACGTGCTTATAACACACATTTTCTCAAAAACACAATTTCAAATGGGGTTCGCGACCCAAATATCAAAATCATGATAAATATCGTTCAAGATTCATGCTTTATATCACCATTCATGTAAATTCATCTTTCAAAATCATAAACATCAAGATTTCATAATAATCATCATAAGATATGGATTCATGCTTCAAATTCATAAAAAATCAAATAAAAATCATGCCTTTGTAAGGAAAATTACTTTTGGGCACAAGAACGAAAGAAAGTTCTTGTTGAAAAACCCCACATACCTTGAATGATGAACTTTAGATCGATACTCATTTTTGAGATGTTAATCGTTCCTTTGAATGATGGTTCTTGAACTAGGAACTTGGAATCTTGAATAAATTTGCAGAATTAATGGTACACTTTAGAGGTTCTTGAAGTTGGATGTAGGAGCTTAGGGTTTTCTTTTTGAGGGAATTTGATGAAATATAACATATAATGCTTGTAATAGGATTTAATATAGGGTTTGGACGGATTTTGGGTGAGGGGGAATGACCAAAATGCCCCTAAAAATTAAATAATTCTCGCATCTGTCCTTTGGTGGACTATTTTGATAGTCTGAAGTACATCAACCATAACGTTTTACTCCGATATCCAAATTGGATGAAACTGATTTCATTAGAAAGAGGACTCTCATATATTTCCGTTGATATATAGTATATCACCTAGATCATTGTGTACGAGGAGTTATGATCGTTTGAAGTTGACCAAAAAATTCACTTTTGATAGGCTGAAGTAGATAGACCATAACTTTTTGCTTCGATAGACAAATTGGATGAAACCAATTTCATCGGAAAGAGGACTCGCAGAGATTTCCGTTGATATATAGTAGATCACCCATATCATTATGTACAAGGAGTTATGATTATTTAAAGTTGGAGTAAAAAATACGCTAGGCCTCAGTACTTTTTTTCCTGCACGTTTTACTGTTCACTACTATTCACGGTTCGATCGGAATGTTCATAACTCGTCGCTTGGGTGTCCGTTTTGGATGATCCAGACATAGTTGGAAAGCTTATTCGATACTCTACGCAATGGTGGGTAATAATCTAATACATTCTGTATGAAAAATGTATAATTCATTCTAGAAGATAGAACCCAACACGTTTACGCATAAAATTTCAACGAAAAATTTCCCGGGGTATTACATCATATCCCTCTTGGAAACATTCATCCTCGAATGTCGATGAATAAGTATAGAATATCATGTAAATGAGGACAAAAGGCTGGGATAACGAAGTCAATCCACTTACTTCACTCCAAACTTTCGAATACTTCATAGAACATGCGATTCATAATGAGAATGGTCACATAGTTTGATCTTAAACAAAGGAGACTGATTTTAAGGAATCAATATCTTTGGTTTATTCAGAGGCTGAGAATCAAAGGTCTCGAAGGGGATCTCATCAAAAGAAGGACCACTTGCACCCAAATGAAACATCCCTCAACACTCTCTCCAAAAGATTCAAATGACATTGTTCGGGGAGAAAATGAACCATAATTTGATACAATCCTATCGTATGGGAACAAGGACCCATATGGCATAAATTAAGATAGGAATTTCTAGGTCTTGGGAAACATAAATCCTTGCTTCCAAACTTAGCAACACTTCCCAACTACTCCCTCGACTATGTTCAAGCCTAACTCCAAGTACTCATGAGATACGCCACATAACACTATAATATTAATCTATATCATGAACCTCAATACACACTGAGCCTCACACCTCCTCACTTCAAACATAACTCTTATTGCTACTCCAACAACCACATACAATCTTATACTAGGGATCCGCTAACTTGTGGTGCATTCTTTTAGATATACAACCATAACATTCAAGCCTATACTCATAACCACATACGAACTTCACACATGCACCTCTAAACGAACACTCATAAAACATCTTCCTCGCTTTCTCTAAGATTCCATCAACTACATCATTCACACATAGTGGTCAATTCTTTAAACGACACACATAACATTTTCTCAACCAATTGAACTATATACAAAAACTCTGTATTACTATTCCTACAACCTTATAGATGTGCATAAAAATGACGCATAACAATCTTTCCAAATAAACATTTAAAACTTCAACTAACCACGACATGTATCAAGGTCTTAGCCTCAATCCAACTTCACTTTACCGCCGTGAGCACACCACCTTCTATCATAGATAAGGAAGTATCTTCTCTCCCTTCTAGACAACTGCTCAACACCATTAGCTTGACTTAATGAAAAGGTCACAAAATTTTAAAACATGAAGACCTGAAACATGAAGGGATAATGTAAATAACTTGACTCTCTTTATTGAGGCCTTAGGAATAAAATATCAAATACAATGGGTTCATTAAGGTATCAAAACAGAAGACACCCATAACGGAAACTGAATCTCACTGATCAATAAGAGTATAGCCTGAGTACTGGAACTGAACATACTGTAAAACTTGAGTATATGAGTCATGGGCGGTATGCACTGAATTTAGAGCTCATAACTTATGGAATGTGATTCCAACTGCTAGAAGAACTGGAATTTCTCATTTTTTGAAACTAGAAGAGTATGTAATTCTCCATCACGTGTATGAACATGAATTAAGATCATGGAACTGAAATGTAAAGCATGAGTAGGTTTTGGGACAACTGAAAATACTGAAATAACATTGGGTCAAGCACCGATCTTTCTCATAGAAAATTTACAACTTACTGGTACTTCTACTAAAATGTAAAAGCTTGACTTGACTACTAGTTCTATTATCTCCCCCTTAGCTTTAATCCACCACTCAAATTTTCAAATGCTTACTAATTTCGAATCTCCACGAACATCTCTATCGCCGGAATGTACCCCATCTAGTGCTTCAACTCTTATTTCTATTATCTCAACTTGAATACTTTCTAACCTTTTGATAGACCATGCTACTTCTATCTTCTCCCTCTAATACCATGCCTATGAACTTATGTTTCTAACCCATAAGAATCAAAATCACACTTAAGAGGCTCAACATTTCCAATCATACGCCTCGCCTTAACTTAGCCATCAAAACATCATCCATCGTCTAACTAGTATTTATCCATCTAACAATCCCATGGCATGACTCACTACACCACATACACTAATCCTCGAAATTAAAGCAGTCCCATAATATCTTGGGTGAACTTTCTCATCATAATATAATATTAAACTTAATTACAAGTCAACTACACTTAAACTCTTGTGTACACTGTTCAAGCCTATTAGGTCACTTTCGGCAACTAATACCATTAATCCGGAAACCGTCACATTCGGCTTCATGATCACCAATCGTTCAAACTTAAGGTCTCACACTTCACATAATTTACAAATCCATCTCACGCATAACTCCCACGTGAAGATTATAAAACAACATATCCATGAACACTAGCCCACTTAAACTTCATAACAATAATAATTGGTCCTAATCATATAGCCTATCTTATTCAAAATCCATTAACACATCCTTCTCTCACCCGTCACTACTATCTATCCTTCATACATAACTTAATATAGTTCATAGCTCTCTACGTCTTAACTTAACTTCCTCTTGCAATATGGGGAGCGCCTAGATTAACAACACTTACCCACCAAGTACTTTCATCAATAACCTATACTTTTCTAACACCACAAATACCATTAATAACTCTTTCCTTACCCTAAGCAAACAACAATCCAGCTTAACTAATAACTCCTCCTCTAACTTTCACTAAACAAACAAACAAGGGTATATCACTTCATTACTAATTCAATCATAAGCAAAAATTCAGATATACATATTCAATAAATCGCCCTTACCACTTTTCTTGTCACTACACTTCTAAACCCACACATTCAACTAACACAGGAACGACAAGATAAATAACAAGTTGCTAGTGAATCGAAATAGGCCTCACATGGATTCACTAGACTTTGGTCTTGTGTTTTGATCAAGAAAGTTATATGAATAACAAAGTAACTATGCTAGTGAATTGAAATAGGCCCCACACGGCTTCACTAGACTTTGGTTTGTATTTTGAACAAGAAAGTGAGATGAATAACAAAGAAGCTATGCTAGTGAATCGAAAGAGCCCCACACGGCTTCACTAAACTTTGATTTTTCACAAACATAAGGATAACAAGATTACATAATACAAGAGATAGAAACTTGACACACAACATTCAACGATCTAAGAATACACCTTACTCTGTCTTAATTAAATAACTCATAAGAATGAGGGCATAACTTTCAACTTAAGGAACTTAACACACTAGAGAGCTCCTCTCAAGCCCTTTATGTAACTTTTGAAATTTCTTATAGAAAATATAGAAGCATTACCTGGGGAAAAACTGGAGCTTGCGAATCATGTTATCTCAAAAATAATACATAAAGGGAGAAGTATAGATTAACATTGTAGATTCTGAGGAGGAATCTGAAAGCACATCTAACCTAGGCTTAGTTTACGAATTTTATGAACATGAATAAAGTACTTCAATCTTTGGAACTCAAAAGCACTGACAGGATACTTTCGATCTCTCTTACAATCCCATAACTATCAACAGAGAATTAAGCTTAACTATTTCTGATACCTTGAAAATGAGGCAGAGTTGGCCAGAATAGAGTAAGATGAGAATCTATATAAGATTCTTGGAGAACCTTTTTATAGCACGATCTTAGAATTAAAAGACGGGAAATATTTCCTAAATGCCCTGCAACCTCTCGAAGAAAAGTACAGACATATCCGTACCGTTCCGCAAGAATCTACTAGCCACGACTTCATAGACACCCTAGGACACTTGAACTCTATGCTCTGATACCAAGTTTGTAAAGCCCCAAAATTGGGTCCCGAGATGTCACACGGTGCTTAGGATCACAAGGGACCCCAAGCTAACCCTTCTACTGGCATAACTCATAAGCAACTAAATAAAAATACAAATCCATACAAATCAACAGAAATTAACTCTTTTCTGAATCTGATCGATACAAAAATGGAATTTTACAGGATTACAATTCTGCCTTTACAACCAAAATTGAAACAAAATACATCAACTTCTACTGACTGTCTATGAAGCCTCTACTAGTACTGACTGTAGGTAGCCGGGTCATGACTCCTGACTAACCCAACTCAATACGACTGAATAAAGAAAATACAACACTATAATTCTGCATAACTAACCCAAGCCCTTGAATCAAAAGGACTCATCACCTGCTGACTGGATACCACAAACTGACTGGATCTGAAGGTACAACTATACCTTGTACCTACATTCTGAGAAAAAGCAGCCCACATCCGAAAATGTGGGTCAGTACCATGGAAATGAACCGAGTATAAGGGGGTGTATGCAGTTGTATAAATATCATCATCATAAATATTTATAAGAAATATGTAGGATGTATGAAAGACTCACATAGCCCCAAGAAAATCATCATAATCATGAGAGGATGAAATAAGTATAATAACACATGTGAGTCATCATATAATTTGTCAATCACTTTCAGTTCATCAAGAATATCAATTCTCATAGTGTAAATATCATTTAAATCTTTCGAAAGAATAACTTTCACAATTCCACTTTCAAATCACTTCACCATTCACCATAGACGCAAGGAAACACACACACACTAGGAGATCCTATAACCGACATAAACCATATGAGCTACATGGAGTCCAACGTACAACCCACGTTGGGGAGAGCCGTCCTATCCTTGCCATCGGAGTAGAACTTCCAATATCAATCCAAAAACACTAGTGATCACAATATAAATTAGCCTCAGGCTTACATCCTACGGGGGAACGTAGTTCTAGGGAAGTAAGGTCACTTTATACCTCCCACTCGGTGTTAAAGATTACTCCCGGACTTAGCTCAGAAATTTAAATCAGCCTCAGGATCATATCCTATGAGGGCACGTAGTTCTAGGGAAGTTAGGTCACTTTATACCTCCCACTCGGTGCTAAAGATTTCTCCCAGACTTAGCTCAAAAATTTACTTTTGGGCACAAGAACGAAAGAGAGTGCTTGTTGAAAAACCCCACATACCTTGAATGATGAACTTTAGATCGATACTCGTTTTTGAGATGTTAATCGTTCCTTTGAATGATGGTTCTTGGAGTTCTTGAACTAGGAACTTGGAATCTTGAATAAATTTGCAAAATTAATGGTGAACTTTGGAGGTTCTTGAAGTTGGATATAGGATCTTAGGGTTTTCTTTTTGAGGGAATTTGATGAAATATAACATATAATGCTTGTAATAGGATTTAATATAGGGTTTGGACGGATTTTGGGTGAGGGGGAATGACCAAAACGCCCCTAAAAATTAAATAATTCTCGCATCTGTCCTTTGGTGGACTATTTTGATAGTCTGAAGTACATCAACCATAACGTTTTACTCCGATATCCAAATTGGATGAAACCAATTTCATTAGAAATAGGACTCTCATATATTTCCGTTGATATATAGTATGTCACCCAGATCATTGTGTATGAGGATTTATGATTGTTTGAAGTTGACCCAAAAATTTACTTTTGATAGGCTGAAGTAGATCGACCATAACTTTTTGCTCCGATAGACAAATTGAATGAAACCAATTTCATCGGAAAGAGGACTCGCAGAGATTTCCTTTGATATATAGTAGATCACCCATATCATTATGTACAAGGAGTTATGATTATTTAAAGTTGGAGCAAAAAATACGCTAGGCCTCAGTACTTTTTTTCCTGCACGTTTTATTATTCACTATTATTCATGGTTCGATCGGAATGCTCATAACTCGTCGCTCGGGTGTCCGTTTTGGATGATCCACATATAGTTGGAAAGATTATTCGATTATATATGCAATGGTTGGTCATAATCTATGACATTACACACGGAAAATTTATAATTCATTCTGGAAGATAGAACCCAACACGTTTACGCACAAAATTTCAATGAAAAATTTCCCGGGGTATTACAGTTACATAAGAGAGAATAGACCCCAAATCAAGTAAATAGTACATATCATAGGAAAAGAGTTTCAACATACTAGTAACGACATCTGGAGATGCCTCAAACTCCTGACGAGTAGTGAGAGAAGAAAGATAATTCTGTCCAGTAATAGAGCTAGAAGTAGAAACCTTGGTGCAGGAGCTCATGAAGAGGCAACAGGAACCTTGTTTTCCCTTGAGTTACTAAAGAGGGACAATTCCACTGCATATGTCTGATTTGACCTTATATAAAACATCAGTTCCTCCCCTTCTCACACTGACCACGGTGGTGCTGACCATAAAATCTGCAAAGTAGGATGGTATTGATTGATTTCCACTAGCCTGAGACTGGGCACCTTGTTCCCTAGAAGCATCACCACCCTAAAAACATTGATCACCAGACAGCTTTGGTTAAGGAGCACTGGCCGTCGAATATGAGTTAGGACTCCACACTTCTTCTGAGGCCATTTTCCCCCATCTCTACTAATCTGACGCTAGTCTTTACCCTGATCAGAAAATCTAAATTTGTTACTCTGCCTCTCATCAATCTCAGCGTGCTTCTCTATTCTTCCTCAACCCGCTGCATATACACCACAAGCCGAGAAATATCTATATCTTTATTCAACAAAGAAGCCTTACTCTCAAGAATCAACTCATGGGACAACCCAGAAGCAAACTTATGCATTCTAGCCCTCATGCTAGACACAAACTCAGGAGCATACTTGGACAACTGATGGAATTTCAAAGCCTACTCCTTGACTGTCATTCTTTCTTACTTCAAGTTAAATTATTCCTCCGCCTTTACCTTCCTTAACTCTTAAGGAAAAAAGTAATCTAGAAATGCAATGGAGAAATCATCCCACAAGGCAGAACCAATATTTTTGCCTCTCGACTGTTTCCACTCTTCATATCACTAGTATGCCATATCTTTCAGGTAGTAGGCAGAAAACTCTACACCTCCAACCTCCGAAGCATGTATAATCTAAAAAATTTTCTCCATCTCATCAATAAAACTTTGAGGATTCTCCTCAACCTCTGTACTAGTAAACATCGAAGGATGCAACCTCATAAATTGGCCTACTCTAGCGGCCTCAGATGATCCCATAGCAACACTAGTAGAACCTGACTTTTGGGACTGAGATGTCATCTACTGGGTCAATAGGTTAATAGAGCATCAGAACTCAGCATTAGTAACCTCTTCTTGGGAACACTGAGTATGAGTCTCGCTCTTAGGAGTAGGATCAATGGGGACAGGCAGGACTCTATGAGGATAGTCAGACCCTAGAAGTTGGATGAGCTCTATCCACATTGTGCTCAGATAGGACAGAAGAAGTTCCATGAACATCAGATCTTCTTGGAGGCATGATCCTAAATATAAACAGACCAAATTAGAGGGATCGAAGACCTCAGACTCTATAGCCCAAAATTAAGACAACAAAAAGGGGAAATATTCCTAAATGTCTCATAGCCTCTCTCTTATAAGTGTGGCTTGCTATAGACTCTACTTAACACGACTTTGTGGACAACCAATTGACCATGAACCTAGGCTCTGATACCAACTATGGCACGACCCAAATTAGGGATTGGCCATGATGGGTATCTCAAGTCCCACATGGACCAGAGATCACCTCTTTGCCTAACCCAACCAATATGATAACCTGCATTGTCGGATGAATTTCGAACATATAACAAGATAACATATATCACAACTAAGAAGAATTCATTATGTGTCTATACCATCTATCGATAACCGAACAATCATTCGTCACCGACACAATCAACCAAACCACCCAAGTCAAGAGTAATCTAATAAAGCCTCTACAAAACTGAAGTCATTAAAATCTTAGGACATGCCCCCGATAGTTGCCAAAATAAAGTCTAATCAAGGTCTAAGACATGGGAAATAAGGACCATAAAATGAAACCTTCTGAGTATGGAAGCTTACCACGTTAATGTCAACTCACGAACTAACTCGAGCACCTTACCACTACCCAGGAAAAGGGGAAAAGGTTCCGATACCTGCATCGCGTGGGATATAGTATCCGGAGATGGTTAGCGATTGGAGCTCTAGCATGTAACTCAGGGATAAACAAATAAAATAATTCCATGAAAATAGTTCAAAACTAGTGCAATATCCAAAGCATAGTAACATATGAAATACATATATATAATATGACACGCCGGGGTAGGGAACAAGGCTTAGCATGAACTTTAAAAACCTTAACCTGGGTTGTGTATCATATAACAAGGCACCCACGGGCTATATAGATCCATCTCTCCCCTAGATAGAAGGGCCCGTGTACGTGTAGTCGTATAAATAAGAGAACATCCATATCCATATATGCCTTTATAGAGAACTCGGACCTCCCAGCATAGTCAAGGTGACTTAGGCACCAATGTATACAATATAGGGGACTCCTACTGCCCATTCATATATTTAGTTTGGGGGACTAAAACCTCCCGATCATATAGACACCCACACCGACTAGTGCAGTTTCCAGTGTTAGTCCTTTAGACTCTACTTTCAGGGCTCAACTACATATCTCGCTTTAAAGCCCAATTAAAATATTCATTTCACATACACAACCATTAATCCAATTACTTACCAAAGGTATCCCATTGGTATAATCATACCAACCCTACTTGCAAGCATACAATATATCATAACTATTATTAATTATTTTGGAACTCGAACCCATTGTCTAAAAAAAACATCAATTCAATTCATCCTTGAGGTTCTCGAACCCATTTAGTGTTTCAAATTAATTTATGGCCAACAAGTCCTTCATAAAACCATTTACCAATCATTAACATTCTTAGGCCGATGCCTTATTTCAAAACACAATTCAACATTTGTCAAGATCATTCTCATTGACAATTTCACAAACAGGTTGCAGACATACCATTATCAAAACAAAAAATAATCATACTTAGAGTTAAATATTACCCCTTAGTTAAACGACAATTCCCATGCAACCACTTGTGCAAAACCATTATTAAAATATGCATAATCATAAATTAAATCATGACAAAGCAATACCTAACAATATTCATTCAAACCCTCAACCTTGGTTTTTAAAACCACCATTAATGACTCATGAACAATGTCTTAAACATATGATTTTAGTTAACTAACCATGAAGGAAGACTCAGATGCCTGAGTTACAAAGATTCATGAAGAAAATTTGATCCTTAGGCTCTTAGATGACCACTTTGAAGAAACCCCAGCCAAATCTTTCTTGAGAAGTTTTTAGAGAGAGTTTGATCTTTCAAAGGGTATAATGAATGACCAAAAGGTGTTATAAGACGTCGGTTCTTAAGGGCTTAGGGTGGGAAATATCTAAAGTACCCCCAACTTAAAGATTTATAATCTTGCCTTTGGTTACGAGTCAAGCCATTGACTCGTCACCACAACTTACGACTTGTACCTTCGAAGGATGCAACCTCATAAATTGGGTTATCTACGAATGGACCCTATAAATCATACGGTCCTATTACGAGTCATAGTAGTTGAGTAGTAGGGTCAACAGATTGTGAGTGACTTGGTGTAATGACCTAGGAATACCCCCTGGACGTCACACAGTGCTTTGGACTACAAACCCCAAGCTAAACCTTGACATCTATATAATTTAAACTCTTATGAAAAGTGAACTAATGCATACATATGAATACGAAAGGAAACAACTTAAAATCTTATTCTCAGTTTGAAGTCTTGAAGTTAAAAACAAGTTCTTTAAACTAAAAGGTACGTAGTCTGACAAGCCTCTACTACTAATAGAGAGCCACTGAGATAAACCCCAACTGACCTGAATGAAATCTGAAATCAATTAAGTAAAGTAACTTTCATCAACGGCTAAGAATCTGATGAAATAGATCCTCAGACTATGAGGACTCACCAAATATCGAATGCAAGAAGTGACGCCTGTGATCAATCATGTTGCTGGAAACGAGCACCAGAACCTACATTATAAGACACTGTAGCATATATGCATATATGCATGGGTCAGTACCTTGGAATATACTGAGTATATGGGGGTGAAAGCATAAGTAAAATAAAACTGATTTTTATACATATATACTTTCAAACTATTCATGCTAAGTGTAGAGGACCCACCTTGGACTTCAGTAAATCTGAAAACTGTATGATCATAAAACATGAGTAATAAGTCATACTAAATAAACTTAGTGAGTCACTACACTTGGTTTCTAAAATCTTTGCTTTTAGTCTTTCTAGTGGGAGATTCTTTTAACCGACATAAACTATGTGAGCTATCATGGAGTCCAACATCTTACCCATGTTAGGGAGAGCTATTCTACCATTGCCATAGAAATAAAATATTAACTTAAGTGATCACTGAACTTAGCCCATATTGGGACTTAAACCTACGTGGCTCAAAGTTTCCAGGAATTTAGGATACGCTCATCCATATTCCCTTCTCAGTTCTAAATACTTTTCCCAGAATACATATAGGCTCATACTTAAGAAATCCACCTTAAAATTGCATAAGGGTTTATAAATTGAAAACCAGTTATGCTTCTCTTTACTTAATTCATAATCACAAAGAACAACTGCTGATTTTTTGTCTTATCTTATATCAAAAGATCAAGCTGAACTTTAATCCTCTATAATACATGTAACTGAAACTTAAAAAAGATTGAGGTTATCTTGTAAACTCGGTGCTTATGATTAAGATTTGAAATTCATTCTTTCTTTTATAGAACTTATAACAAGATATCGTGATCAATACTTACATTGAAATCTCTCATCAAAATTTGAGTCAGACTCATGATTTTCAAATCATAATAGCAATCTTGCAATTCAAACATGAATAGATGAAAACTCTTATGCACTTAAATACTTCAATATATGATAGTGTTATACTTTAAAAAGATGAGAAATTAGGTAATAACCCTAATTAAAAATATGTAAATTCAACTTTAAAGATCAAATTTTTTGGGCACAAGGATGAAAGATTATACAGCAACAATAACAAACCCAGTGTATTCCCACAAAGTGAGGTTTGGAGAGGGTAAAATATATGTAGTCCATACCGCTACCTCCAAAGAATTAGAGAAGCTATTTTTGATAGACCCTCGGCTCAAGATAGAGAATAGTACACAAGGTCATAGTGAAACATGAAACGTGATGGATGGCGTAACAGAAATAAAGAATAAGAGATAATAAAAATAGATATCAGAGAAATACAAAATAAGAGAAATACGAGCAATTTAAAACACCAGATACCTGGATTTACTTGACTTGTAAAGAGAATCTAAACTTAGAGACTTGAAAGATGTCCTTGTGAAAGAAACCCTAGCCTTGTTGTTCTTAAGAATAGAGGAGAAGAAGTATTGTTCATCGATTGAGAATAGAGGAAAATAACGCCTCTCTTAAGCTAAAAGTCGTGGGTAGGAAGTAAATAAAAGGGAGAAAGACCAAAAGGCCCCTCAATTGAACTTATGGAAACTCGATCATCCGTCGTCACGAGTCATCTCATGAATCATAACATCTGGTTACGAGTGGACCTAGAAACTCATAACCTTTGTAAAAACAAAGAAAGTATGCACTGGTTTGGATACGATTCATATCTCATAACTCGTAACATGTCACTACGACTTATAGCAATCTCTCATAACTTGGACAGAATCATAAAAAACCTTACCTGGTGATCTTATGACTCTCCTTATATGACTAGTAACATGTAGTAATGATTTCTAGGGTCTAGTTCTCAACTGACCAAAAACTATAATAATTTTACTGTCTTAGTTATGAATGCATCATACGACTCGTGAAGTGTCTTGATGACTTGAGGGATGAGTCATAAGTTCTACAGTGACTTTGAGAGCATGAGGTATAACAATATCTCCCCCTTGGAAAATTCATCCTCTAATGAGACTCAACTCGTATAGGGATTTTGGAACAGAACCAGCTCCTCCACACTGATCTTACAATTAAGTTTATAACTTATCACTAGGATTTTAAGACCCAAGAACACAAGTTACGATATAAGAATACTTAAAGGGAATTAAAGATAAAGACTTTTCTAGAAATAATGATTTATACTCAATAGTAAATGAATTGGAAGGAAAGAGATGAGGGTACTTGGTCATTATCTCTGCTTTAGCATTCCAAGTAGCCCTTTCGACCAATTGGTTTCTCTAACAAACCTTTACTGATGTTATATCCTTATTCCTTAGTCTTCAGACTTGCCTATCAAGTATCTCAAGGAATCGCTACACACGACAAGCTATCTTTGACCCCAATACTCTCTAGGGGAACTACTAAGGATGGATCTCTAATGAAATTCTTAAGCATCAAAACATAGAAAACTAGGTGAATCGCAGCTAACTCTGGCGGAAGGTCCAACTCGTAAGAAACCTCCCCTACATGTTTTACTATCTCATACGGACCAACAAATTTGACTCGTCTTTCCTTTATTCCAAAATCTCATTATTCCTTTTATAGGCTACACCTTCAAGAATTCCAAATCACCCACTTCAAATTTGATCTCTCTCCTCCTTACATCTTCATATGATTTCTGATAGGCTCTGAGCAGTCTTTCAAAAATTAACTAAACCTTTTCCATAGATTTAAGAACAGAGTTTGGATCAATCAATGTTGCTTCACCAATCTCAAACCATCTTATGGGTGATCTACACCTAAGCCCGTACAATGCTTCAAATTAAACCATCTAAATGCTGGAATGGTAACTATTATTATAAACAATCTCGATCAAAGGTAGATAATCATCCAAACTCCGTTTAAATTTAAAGACGTATGCTCTCAACATGTCTTCTAATGTCTAAATTGTGCGCTCAGCGTAACCATCGATCTATGGATGGAAAGCAGTACTAAGATTAACCTTTGTACCAAGGCCTTTCTAAAATGATTGACAAATATGGAAAGTGAATTGCATGCCTCTGTTTGAAATGACGGACAAGGGTTTCCTGTGAAGCCTTACTAACTAACGAAATGTACTTTTTTGGCATAATCTTATGTCGTATCTGAAGTCTTAAAAGGTAGAAAATGAGCTAATTTGGTCATTTGGTCGACTATGACCCAGATTGAATCATGTTGATGTCTTGTATGAGGCAACCCTGTGATGAAATCCATATTAACTACTTCCAACTTCCAAGTAGGGATACTGATCTCCTGTAGAGTACCACCCGGTCTCTGGTGTTAAACCTTAACTTACTGGCAATTAAAACACCTGGATACAAACTTGACTATGTCCTCCTTAATACCATTCCACCAAAAAAATTCTCAAAGTCACGGTACATCTTAGTAGCACTAGGATGAATAGAATACTTCGAACCATGATCCTTGACTAGTATCTTTTCCCTTAATCTATCAATATTGAAAACAAAAATCCTACCTTGATAGCGAAGAACACCATCTCCCCCTTGGGAGAAAACCTCGATCTTTTGTTGCTGGACTGCTTCCAATATTTGGCTAAGTATGGGATCATTATGCTGCTTCTCTTTTACTTCCACTACCAGAGATGATTCCAAACCGTTTTGAACCACTACTCCCTCATCATCCATGTCAAGAAAACATACTCCAAAATGGGCCAACCTCTGAACTTCTTGGGCTAACTCCCATTCATTCTTTTTCACATGAGACACACTACCCATAGACAGCCTACTCAGTGCGTCTACCACCATATTAGCCTTACCTGAATGATAAAGCACATTTATGTCATAATCTTTTAATAACTCCAACCACCTTCTTTGATAAAGATTTAGCTCCTTTTGAGAGAATACATACTGAAGATTTTTTTTGGTCAGTGAAAACATCAACATGCACACCATAAATGTAGTGCATCAAAATCTTCACAGCAAACACCAAAGCAGCCAACTCCAAATCGTGAGTTAGGTAAATGGTTTTGTGATCCTTAAGTTGCCTGGAGGTATATACTATTACACACCCATTTTGCATTAAAACACAACCTAAACCAACTCTATAAGCATCAAAATACACTACGAATACATCTAACCCCTCTGGCATAGCATACACCGGGGCCGAAGTCAATCTATTCTTCAATTCTTAGAAACTCTTATCACATTTATCTGACTAAACAAACTTTACCTTATTTTGTGTCAGCTTAGTCAATGGTGCGGCTATGGAGGAAAACCCTTCAACAAATCTTCTATAGCATCCAGCCAAACCCAATAAGCTCCTGATATCGGATGGAGTGATGGGTCTAGACTGATGCTTCATTGAATTAGAGTTTTGAGGGTCCACGTGAATACTAGCCCCTAAAATGATGTGTCCCAAGAAGGTAACAGACTCCAACCAAAACTCACACTTACTAAACTTCACATATAGTTGATGGTCTTAAGGGTTTGCAGCACGATCCTCAAATGATCTGCATTTTACTCCTCACTCCGAGAATATACCAGTATGCCATCTATCAAGATGATGAACATGTCCAACTACTACTTAAAGACCCTATTCATCAAGTCTATAAAGGCTACAGGAGTATTTGTTAGTCCAAATAACATAACCACGAACTCAAAATGATTGTACCTTATTCATAAAACCATCTTCAGAATGTCGTACTCCCTGACTTTCAACTGGTGGTACCCTGACCTAAGGGCAATCTTGGAAAGCCACCAGGCACCCTGAAGCTGATTAAATAAATCATCAATTTGAGGAATGAGGTACTTATTCTTGATAGTAACCTTGTTTAGCTATTTATAGTCTATGCACATTCTGAGAGTGCCATCTTTCTTACTTACGAATAAAACTAGAGTGCTCCATGGAGAAACACTAGGCCTGATAAAACCCTTATCTAAGAGAACCTTAAGCTACTCCTTTATATCTTTAAGTTCGGTTGGAGCCATATGATATGGAAGGGTAGAGATAGGCTGAGTATTAAGAAGAAGATCAATACCAAACTCTATTTCTCTTTCTGGAGGTACCCCTGGCAGATCTTCGAGAAAAACCTTTGGGAATTAATTAACTACATAGACTTATTAAATTGGCAGGGTTTCGAACTTAATATATTTGACTCAAACCAAATAGTAAATACAACTTTTTGATATTAACTTCCTTTCCTTAAGATAGGAGATAAAACGACCTTTAGGAGACACAGAACTACCCTCTTACTCAAAAATTGTTTAATCAAGAAACTAAAACATTACCACGAGGGTGTGGCAATTTATTGCAGCATAGCATGAATACAGCCAATCCATGCCTAGAATAATGCCGAAATCTATCATCTCTAGCTATATTAAATCTGCTAGTGTGACTTTTTAGAGAACGGTAATAAGATACTACCTATAGACTCACCTAGTGATAACTGACTCACCAATTGGGGAAGAGACTGAGAAGGGATTAACAATATTTTTAGGGGTTACCCTAAATTTTACAGTAATAAGCAGAGTTACATAAAAGAGATTTGACCCTGAGTCTAGCAACATGTATACATCAAAGTGAAAGGAACAAAGCATACCAATGACAATATTTGGTGAACTCTCCTGCTTCTGATGAGATGGCAAAGCATAGAACCAATTTTGGTGCTGACCGCAACTAGTACTGGATGACGCACCCTGTGAAGGGACTGGCGGTCTGGCTGAGCTGCTGAATTTGTAGCCTGAGTTTGAGCACAACATCCCTACTTCCCTGCATAACATAAGGACACTCATTGATCCTATGGCCCAACTTTCCACAACCATAGAAATCTCTTTTTCCCATCAAACACTCACCAGGATGGGTCCTACCATACCTTGCACATATCAGATAACTGGGCCTCCTGAGCACATTGTTTTGAGACCTAGAATTCAAATTCCTACCCTGCTACTCTTTCCTGATCCTGGGTGTAGGGGCACTAGCTGAGGATAGTGCAGGCAGTGATGAGTGACCCTAAAAATGTGAATTACTTCCCCCTCCGGACCTTTGTTGACTATACTCAAACTTTCCAGTCCTAGCTCTTTTGTTCCTCCTCTCTCTCTAATTTAAATTATCTGCCTTAATCTATTATGCATGCATCATCAACCTAGAAATATCCATATCTTTGATCAATAAGGAAATCCGATACCTTTTTACCACTAAATTTGATACCCCAGTAACAAATTTACTCATATGAGCACTAGAGTCATATAACAACTCTGGGCATACTTAGCTAGTTTAGTAAACTTAAGGTAGTATTCGTTCACTTTAATCACGCCCTGTCTTAGATTCATAAACTCCTCCACCTTGGCCTCTTCATCTCATGAGGAAAGAACCTGTCTAGAAAAATACTCTGAAATACTTGCCAACTTATGGGAGCTGCATTCTTACCCCTACCATCCTTCCATATAACAACCCAATCATAAGAAACATTCTTCAACCGATAAGATGACAATTCCACACTCTCTTCTTTAGTAATATGCATGATCTTAGTAATCTTTCTTACCTCATCAATAAAGAGTTAAGGATCTTTATCCACCTTTGAACTGTGGAACTCAGGTGGATTCATCCTCGTATAATCTCGAATCTTGGCTACAACTAAGTTACTATTTTACTGAAGTAGGACTGCTGCCTATTGGTTTCCCTGAACATTAGCACTCACAGTTTGGGCCAACGCTTGAAAATCAGCCTGAAATTAAACATGAGAGACATTTTTATTCAGAGGGTTTGTGTATAGTGGTGGTTGATCACCATTTCTGTTGGCATCAACTCGGCTAGGAAGCATATTCTATCCTATGAAATCATGAATTAAATTAGATAGTGACAATATCAAGTATGATAGATCATAAAAGAAAGGATAATTCCTAATTGTCTCGGAGCCTCTTGCTCATAAATGTGGCACTTTTCACACTCATGATCAAGACTCTACGTAACATATATTGTCTAACTCCCTAGGATTCTTTAAACCATAGGCTCTGATACCAAGTTTGTAATGACCCAGGAGTACCCCCTGGACGCCACACAGTGCCTAATACTACAAATAGCCCAAAACTAACCCTTGACATCTATATAATTTAAAAATCTTATGAAAAGTGAAGTAACACATACACATGAATACGGAACGAAGAAACTTAAAATTTTATGCTCATCTTGAAGTCTTAAGTCAAAAACAAGCTTTTTAAACTAAAAGATACGTAGTCTGACAAGCCTCTACTACTAACTAGAGAGCCACTAAGATAGACCCCAACTAATCCGAATGAAATCTAAAATATAAACTTTCAAACCATGCATGCTAAGTGTAGCGGACTCACATTGGACTTGAGTAAATCTGAAAATGGTATGATCATAAAACATGAGTAATAAGACATATGAAATAAACTTAGTAAGTCATTACACTTAGTTTCTAAAATCTTTGCTTTTAGTCTTTCTTGTGGGAGATTCTTCTAATCGACATAAACCATGTGAGCTTTCATGGAGTCCAATGTCTTACCAATGTTAGGGAGAGTTGTTCTACCTTTGCCATTGGAATAGAACCTTAACTTAAGTGATCACTGAACTTAGCTCATATTTAGACTTAAACATATGATGGCTCTTAGTTTCCAGGAAGTTAGGATACGCTCATCCACATTCCCTTCTCGATGCTAAATACTAATCCCAGAATATATATAGGCTCATACTTAAGAAATCCATCATAAAATGACATAAGGGTTTATAAACTGAAAACTAGTTATGCTACTCTTTACTTAATTCATAATCATAAGGAATAATTATAGATTTCATGTCTTATCTTATATCAAAAGATCAATCTGAACTTTAATCATTTTGTAATTCATGTAATCAAAAGATCAAGTTGATATTTTAATCGTGAATGAACAAGGGATTGTGATTTCCCAAACTTATCACTTTTGAAGTGGTTATGACCCCTACCCCGTATTGTGAAAAAAAATTCAATATAAAAAGTATGTATATTAAACTACTATTGAATTATTGCATAATTAAAAAGTCAATAAAGTATAATGATTTTTAATTGAACCTTATGGGGATTGTGTAATTCCCTAAGCTAATGTATAATTGAACCAAAGGGGATTGTGATTTCCCTCCAGAGATGGTAAATAGTGTGGCATGTCAAAGTTACCTTACAATTATAGTTTGTAAGAGGATACCAGCAATGTATGCCTAAATGTATATTATGGTTCAATAACTGATAATGCATGTGCTAATTATTTTAATTGGACTTTAATGAGGGTTATATAGCTGAGCCGTGAAAGTGGAGGTCCTTAGGGGCCAATACTTGAAATCGTAATTACCGACGTGGGGTTCTAAATTACCAGGTGATTTGAGTCCCTCTTAATACTTTCATACGATTGGTAGGTTCGATTCCCCCATATTGTCCGACATAATTTTGTGTTTGTATCACCTTGATATGCCGGGAGGTTCGAGTCCTCTCTAATACATATAAATACCCGTTGGTTCATGCAGTTACATGCACTGGAGCCCTGCTAGCTGGGGGAGATCAAGGCCCATATATCCCATGGATGCCTTCTTATGTTATCACGGTT
The DNA here is from genome assembly GCA_030864215.1 of Capsicum pubescens. Classification (NCBI taxonomy): domain Eukaryota; kingdom Viridiplantae; phylum Streptophyta; class Magnoliopsida; order Solanales; family Solanaceae; genus Capsicum; species Capsicum pubescens. Next base: position 255,222,086 of record CM061540.1, on the reverse strand, counting down.
GAGCTACACAATCCAGGCTAAAGTTTTTAAAGTGCATATTAAGTCTTGTTCCCTATCCTGCCATATGATTTATATATATATACATTTGATTATGTGCATTAGTTTTGAATGATTTTGAATTGTTTATCATGACATTATGTTATCCTTATCCTTAAGTTACATGCTAGTATTCACCCTAATAATAATTTTTAGAAGTTGTATCCCCATGCGATGCAGGTACTAGAGATACCTCTACTTTTCCTACACAAAGTTAGTAGAGTGGTGAGATTCCATACTTCAAAAAACTTAGACATTTCATTAGTTATTATTATATACTAGAGTTGAGAGTTTCGTTATCATTAACATTATCATTTTCATTTTCATTATCATCTACCAGAGTCAGGGACAAGTCCTGGCCAAGATTGTTTTTTGGTTCCTATGTTAGATGGTTTTCCTGGATTAATGTGGACTTGGGTAATGTTGGTCAGTTGTTTTGGCTGGTCGATGATTGTCGGTTATAAACATACCCATTATTCTTTAAACTTATCTTGTTATATGTTTAGAATTCATCCAACATTATGGATATTGTATTGTTTGGTTAGGTACTCAAGGGTGGTCTCCAACCCCCAGTGGACTTGAGACATCTGTCATGGCTAGACCCTAGTTTGGGTCATGACAAAGATGGTATCAGAGCCTATTTTGATGTCATTAGGCGTCCAACAAAGCCGTGTCATGTAGAATCTCATTTATAAGTGTGTAGCGTGCCATACTTATAAGAGAGAGGCTATGAGGCATTTAGGAATGTTTTTCTTTCTTGTTCTCCTATTTTGAGCTGTAGAGTCTAAAGTATTGAATTTTCTCAAATTTCTATATATTTGCTAGATCATGCCTCCCAAAAGATCTGATGTTCGTGGAAACTCTTCTGTCCCGTCTGAGGATTATATGGTGGTAGATCTTCCTACTTTAGGAGTTCAGACCCGGTCGAGGGTTGCTTCTTTTGATTGGCTAAAGAAAGCTCCATCGGTTCCCCTACCCCTCCTCGAGCACCCCAGGTTGGCGTGTCTAATGCTGAGTTTTTCCAGTCGATTCATTTTCTTACGTAGTTGGTGGACTTCGAGACTGAGTTGGTTACTTCTGTTGCTCAATCTTTTAAAGCCACTAGAGTTGGCCAATTTATGAGGTAGGGTCCTTCTTCTTTCACTGGTTCTAAAGTTGAGGAAGATCCTCAAAATGTCATTGATGATATAAAAAATATCTTCCATATAATTCATGCTACTGATGTGAAGGGTGTCGAGTTCATAGCTTATTAGTTGAAGGATGTGGCATATCAGTGGTACGAGAAGTGGGACCAGTCCAGGGGTGATAATGTTGAGTCCTCTTTGTGGGATAATTTCTCTAGTACTTTCCTTGATCGCTTCTTTACTTAGGGGTTGGGGGAGGCGAAGGCTAAGGAACTCATGAATTTGAAGCAAGGCAAGATGACAGTAAAAGAGTATGCTGTCATATTCCGAGGCTACCCACTAGTCATGACAACGGTGCTTACGGTCCCGAAAGACCATAAGCAAACCCATGAACTGGTACCTGCTATGAGTACTAAATAATATACTAATAATGAAGACATATGCAAAAAATTAGTTGATAATGCCATAAGGTTAAAGAAACTGGAAATAATTCTGAATCATAGTTCTGAACGTATGGAAAGATACTAAAAATACTCATAAAAATAACTAATAAACTAACTATCTATATGAATGTCGGAAAGCCTCTAAAACTGACTGACAGTGGAGTTGATGGGACAAACCCCCAACTAACTCCGACTGACTAAATAACTAAACTGCTGACGTAACTGAATATAAGATAAACTCATCCTCGAAGGATGAGGACTCACCACTGCTGCTACTATAGAAAAGCTGATCTACCTAAGTACAATCAGGAAAATAAGCATCTGAACCTATGATATTAAACATCATAGCGCAAGAAATGAGTATGTGGTGAATACTTTGAATGTACTGGTGGTATATGAGATGAGGTTAGGATGAAATGGATGGGTTATATGCATGAGATAATGACTTACTAAATAGCATGAGATAGCTAAGTATAAATGCATGAATACTGTAAAATCTGAGAATTCATGACCAAGCATAAAACATGCTCTGATATGGTCTGTAAACTAAAATACTGAAACACTGATAATTGAGTAACTGTTAACTATATGCTATGGTCAAGCAAACCTGAAACTGAACTCTGTACTGAATACTGAACTGAGAAGGTGGGAGCTAGCTATAATCGGCATTCCCTAATGTACTATCAGGGTCCAACCTATAACCCCAGTTGGAAGAGTGTCAGTATCGTACCACGGGTACTAACCTCTGTTGTGTGGATCCACTAATCTAACATACCAAAGGATGAGGGTGTCATTCCTAACTAACGGGAGACCCTCAAGTCTATGGTGGCGCCATAGGTATGGAACTGAGGGACTGCTGCAAACGTCTTATGCCTACTGACAGGGAAGACAAGTGCCTTATGCCTACTGACGGGAGAGGCGCCATCCCTATGTTCACACGGTGCTAAGTTTTACACCCAATTGAAAGACACTGATTACTGAACTGGCCTATGTTTAATTGAGCCACGACTGAACATAACGACTAACTGAATGACGATGTTTATGATTTATCTGAAATCATTTTGTAATTACTTAAAACTATGTAAATAGCTAAATTTCGGGCATTCATAACCCCTAGCACTGAATGGAAATACCAATAAGGACATATAAAGCCTTAAATACCATAAAAGGTATCATTGTTCAAAATTTGACTCTTAGACATTTCATCAAACACATTAGTGCCATGAATTAAAGCATAGGAGTAATTTAAAACATGTAATAGTGACATGGCTACAATACAAAAACCATAATTCAGGGATTTATGAAAACATCATCATTCCAACATGTAAGGTTTAATTCCATCAAAAAAAATTGTAAACATGATGTATAACGAAAATTCATAACAATTCATGGGGAGAATCCATCATTAAACATATAAAAACTCACAATTTGATATAAAATAAGGATTCTTAAACTCCATGGGTGGAAAGGGCCCATGGATGAACATCACACATACCTTTAATACTTAAATCTTGAAAGGGAACAACTTTCTTAAAAGTTCTTGAATGGTGAAACTTGAATTCTTGAGTTTTCTTGAAGGAGAGAGGATTTAATTTGATTAACTAGGGGAAATATTAAGTTTTATTTAAGAGTAAAATTGAGGAATATGGGCAAATAATTCCTTAGCTGAAGGTAAATCCCATGTTATTACAGATTGGGGTAAAGGGAAAAGACAAAACTACCCCTTTGGAATTTAAATTTGCAACTGGAATGCCGATTGACCCATCACCGTGATGCGATGAGATCCCCATAACTATACTCACCACGACGCAATGCAATAACAGTGAGGTGCTGGAAACAAAATCCAAACGTTCCTCAATACTCGCCTGAAAAATCTGAAACTTCCCCGAGACATGCTTCTTACACCCCTGAACATGAATTAACTCAAAAACTTACGTCTCGGGGTTGGGAAGGTCACTTAAAAAAATTATCAAAGTTAAGAGGCCAAAAATAAAACTAATTCCCCAACACTTAGCTAAATTTTTAGGTTCTAAGCCTCTTATGCATGCACTATGAGCTGAAGTGAGCTAAGACTAATGCGGGGTATTAAAATATCTCTCCCTTGGGAACATTCCTCCTCAAATGAGACTAATTAAGCTGAGAATACTAAGGGAATTGAAATCACATACTAAATATGCATAACCAAAAACATGGTTACATGAATGAGTCTGAGACATGATACATGACTGAACTGATTTGTAAATGCATGCAATGATAAAAAAATGATTATATAACTGGAATTGAGGATGGAAAAAAGATAATCCAAGGAAAACTATTACCTTAAGCTGAGTCTGAGTTTGTAGAGAAAAGATGAGGGTACTTGGTACGCATGTCTGTTTCTACTTCCCAATTAGCTCCCTCAATGTACTTACTCCGCCAAAGAACTTTAACTAAAGGAGCTTTTTTGTTCCTCGATGTACAAATCTAATGATCAAGGATTTCAACTAGGATTTCCTTGTAAGAAAGGCAGTCCTAAACACTTGTACTTTTTAAAGAGACTACTATCGTTGGGTCACTAAAATACCTCATTAACAAAGAGACATGGAACACTGGATGCACTGATGCCAAATCTGCGGGAAACTCAAGCTCATAAGCTACTTTTCCAAAATGGCTCAAGATCCTGTAAGGGCCAACATATCGGGGACTAAGCTTCCCCTTCTTTCCAAACCTCTTCACTCCCTTCATAGGAGAGATTCTTAAATAAACTAAGTTTCCAACCTCAAACTCAAGATCTCTTCTTCTCACATCTACATAGGATTTCTAATGACTTTTGGCTATCTTAAACCTCTCCCTGATTAACTAAACTTTCTCTATCATATCAAATACTGAATCTGGCCCTATCAATGCAATTTCACTTACCTCAAACCAACCAATAGGAGATCTATATATCCTCCCAAAAAGAGCCTCAAATGGATCCATCTGAATGCTGGATGATAACTATTATTATAGGCAAACTCAATCAAAGGAAAGTTATCATCCCAACTACCCTTAAAGTCGATAACACATGCTCTCAATATATCCTCTAGGGTCTGAATGGTCCTCCCTGCCTGGCCATCTATCTGAGGGTAAAAGGTTGTGTAGAGATGAACTTGGGTACCAAACCCTTCTGAAAATCTTTCTAAAAGTGAGAGGTAAACTGAGTACCTATATCTGAAATGATAGACGGGACTCCATGCAATCTAACCAACTCTCTGATATAGATCTTGGCATTGTCCTCAACTATATAGGAAGTATGAACTGGTAAGAAATAAGTTGACTTGGTCATCCAGTCTACAATAACCCATATCGAATTATGCTAACAGCGCGAACGGGGCAACCCTACCACAAAATCTATATTCACCACTTCCCACTTCCAAGGGGGAACCTTAAAATCTTGCAATGTGCCACTAGGTTTATGGTGCTCAACCTTAACCTGCTGATAATTAGGACACTTAGCTACAAACTTTACAATGTCTCTCTTCATACCACTCCACCAATAGATTTCTCGCAAATCATGATACATCGTAGTGTCTCCTAGATGAATAGAATAACACGCACTATGCGCTTCTGTAAGGATTCACTGTCTCAAACCATCTACACCCGGCACACATCAAACCCCAACATCGTAACACATCATCTCCCCCTTAGGAGAAAACCTCTACCTTTTGATCTCTAACTAATTCCTTCAACTTAACCAGACTAGAATCATTATCTTTCTTCTTCTTCACTTTGGCAACCAGAGAAGATTCTGAACTATTCTAAACTCATACACTACCTTCTGTTGAATCCACCAACCGCACACCTAATCTAGCAAGCTGATGAACCTCCCTGACTAACTTCTTCTTATTATCCTCTACAAGAGCAACACTACCCATAGACAATATACTAAGGGCATCTGCCACTACATTGTCCTTGCTCGGATGATATAAAATACTCATACAAATAATGCCTCTAAACTTTCAAGGAAAAAATAACAGCTGCCAATTTAAGATCATAGGTAGGGTAATTTTTTTCATGGGGCTTAAGTTGTCTAGAGGAATAAGCTATTAACTTACCTCTATGCATCAAAACACAACCCAAACCAACTCAAGAAGCATTATAGTAAACAACAAACCCATTTGAACGATCTGGAAATGTCAAAACTAAGGCTGAGGTGAGTCGAGTCTTCAACTCCTGAAAACTCTTCTAACAAGAATTTGACCACTAAAACTTGAATTTCTTCTTAGTAAATCTAGATATGGGGGATGCAATAGATGAAAAACCTTTGACAAACCATCGGTAATAGCCAGCCAAACCCAAGAAAATCCTAATATCTAATGGAGAGATGGATCTGGGCTAGTTTCTCACTACTTTGGTCTTTTCAGGGTCAACTCTAATGCTATCACCAGAAATAATATGGCCAAGAAAATATACTAATCTTAGCCAAAATTTGTACTTACTGCATTTGGCAAACAACTGATGGGCTCTAAGAGTTTTCAATATGATTTTGAGATAGTCTGCATGATCATTTTTATTACGGGAATAGATACGAATATCATCAATGAAGACTATGATGAACATGTCCAAGTAGTGCTTGAACACTCAGTTCATCAAGTCCATGAAGGCTTGTGGGGCATTCGTTAGACCAAGGGACATAAATAGGAACTCAAAGTGACCATATCGGGTTTTGAAAGTTGTTTTTGAAATGTCACATTCTATGATTCTGAGCTGATGATAGCCAGATCTGAGGTCTATCTTAGAGAAATAACTGGAACCCTAAAGTTGGTTGAAAAAGTCATCAATTCTGGGGAGTGGGTACTTATTATTGATTGTGACTTTGTTCAACTGATGGTAATTAATGCATATTCTAAGAGAACCATCTTTCGTTCACGCGAAAAGGACTGGAGCGCCCCATGAGAAAACACAGGGCCTGATGAAACCCATATCTAAGAGATCTTTCAACTACTCTTTCAAGTCCCTAATCTTATACAGAGCCATTTTGTAGGGAAAAATAGAGATAGGCTGGGTATCTGGAAGAAGGTCTATTTTAAAGTTAATTTCCCTATCGAGAGGAACTTCGGGAAGATCTTCACGGAACATATATGGAAATTCCCTCACTACTAAAACTGACTCAAGACTAGGAGTCTCTAAACTAGAGTCTTTGAGTAAAATAAGAAGGTAAACACACCCCTTGGATATCATTTTTCTAGCTTTAAGATACGAAATAAGTTGACCCCTAAGCATTGAAGTACTACCCCTCCATTCAAGGACTGGTTTATTCAGAAACTAAAAATAAAAACTCTGTTTCTATAATCAACTGAAGCATAGCATGAGTGGAGACAATCCATGCTAAGAATGATGTCAACATCAGCCATCTCTAACTCCACAAGGTCTACTGAAGTGACTTTCTGGGAGACTATAACCGGGCAGTTCCTATACACCCATCTAGCTGTGATAGATTTAACTAATGGGGTAGACACTGAGAAAGGCTCTACTAAAGTTTCAGGACTGACACCGAAATTGACAGCTACATAGGGGTTACAAAAGAAAGTGAAGCCCTGGGATTTAACAAAGCATAGATATAAAGATAAAAGACCTATAACGTACCCGTAACAACATCAGGAGAACTTTCCTGATTAGGACAGGACTGGAGTGCATACAATCTGTTCTGGTGCTAACCACTGGTGGCATTGGAAGTAGCGCCTTGCTGCGTTGGGTGACATGGTGGTGCTGCTGAAGAGTTAGTTTGACCTTGCTGGCAATCATTCCTACCTTTTTCACATACCTGTTAGATATTTCCTCAACCTGTTGCCTAGATTTTCATATCCAAAACACACATCTCTACTAGCCCTGCATACACCTTGATGATTCCTACTATACTTCTGGCAAAGGGGATTAGTCCGACCACTGTTTACACTACCCTAAGTCTTAGAGCCTGGTGCCCTATCTCGATTATCATTTTTGAACTTTGGAAATGGAGAAATAGATGAAGACGGAGCTGGGGCTAAAGATTTCTGATGGAATTAAGGACGGTTACCACCCTCTGACCTCAGTTGAGCAAAATTAAAGCTACCTATCTTAGACCTCTTATTCTCTCTTTCCTTTTTCTTAACCTTCTCTTTCTCAATATTCTGAGCATGGACTATAAGACTAGACAAGTCCATCTCCTTATTCAACATCGTGGTCCTACCTCCTTAACCACACTATCAGCTACACTAGAGAGAAACTTACTCATCCTAGACTTGTTATCATCCATAATCGAATAAGCATACCTGTCCAACTAGGTAAACTTAAAAGAATAATCCCCCATACCCATGTTACCTTATTTTAAATTTATGAACTCCTGCACCTTAACTTTCCTTAATTATAAAGGAAAGAACCTATCTAAAAAGGTTGTGGTGAACTCCTCCCACTCTACAGGCCCAGCATTTATGCATCTATCCCCCTTCCACTGCTTATACCAGGTGTGAGATATATTTTGTAATTGGTAAGTATCCAACTTTGCACTCTCACTAAATATGATACCCATAATGTTAGTCACTTTTTGAACCATGTCAAGAAACTCCTACAGATCCTCATCAGACTTGGATCCCATAAACAAGGGAGGGTTCATTCGGGTGAAGTCCTAAATCATAGCTGCAGTGATATTAGCTACTAGATTGGCTGGGATAGTAGCCTACTGATTATATTGAGATACTACTGAGTGAGCTAAAGTAGTGAATACAGCTCAGAAGATCTTTTTGAATAAGTTGAGGTGCGGAATGATTCCCATTTCTTCTTCCATTATTCTTTCTAGGAGGTATGTTTTATAAATGGAAGAAATATTAAATTGTAAAAATATTTTAAATTGAGCTCATGCTCATTCTCACGACATAAATACTGAAAGAAGGGAAACTTTTCCTAAAAGTCTTGTAGCCTCTTGTCCATAAGTGTTATGCTCTTTAGACTCATGCATAATACTCTACTTAACATGGCTTTCACACTTCCTAGGACACTTTAAAACCTTAGTCTCTGATACCAAGTTTTGTCACAACCAGAGGCTACCCGCTAGTCGTGACAAGGGTGCTTTTAGACCCGAAAGACCACAAACTAACACATGAACTGGTACCTGCTGCGAGTACTGAATAATATACTAATAATGAAGACGTATACAAAAAATCAACTGATAATTCCATAAGATTTTAGAGACAAAAAATAATACTGAATCATAGTTCTGAACGTCTGGAAACATACCAAAAATACTAATAAAACAACTGATAAATTGACTATCTATCTGAATATTTGAAAGGCCCTAAAGCTGACTAACAGTGGAGTTGATGGGACAAACCCCCAACTAAATCCAACTGAATAAATAACTGAACTGCTGACATGACTGAATATAAGATAAACCCATCCTCAAAAGATGAGGACTCGCCACTGCTGCTACTGTCGATAAGATGATCTTCCTAATTACTGTTAGGAAATTGAGTGTGCGAACCTATGATATTAAATATCATATCACAAGAAATGAGTATGCGGTCAGTACTTTGAATGTACTAGTATATGAGATGAGGTTAGGCTAAAATACATAGGTTATATACATGAGATAATGAATGACTGAATAGCATGAAATAGCTGAGTATAAATGCATGAAAATTATAAAATCTGAGAATGCATGACCAAGTGTAAAATATGTTCTGATATGATCTGTAAACTAAAATATTGAAACACTGATAATTGAGTAACTGATAACTGTATGCTATGGTCAAGCAAACTTGAAACTGAACTCTGTACTGAATACTAAACAAAAATTGGGGGAGCTAGATATAACCGACATGCCCCAATATACTATCAGGGTCCAACCTATAACTCCAGTTGGAAGAGTGTTAGTACCGTCCCACAAGTATAACCTTGGTTGTGTGAATCCACTAATCTAACATCTTAAAGGATGAGGGTGTTATGCCTAACTGACGTGGGACCCCTCAAGTCTATGGTGGCGCCATAGGTATGGAACTTAGGAACTACTGCTAATGTCTCATGCCTAATAACAGGAGAGACAAGTGTCTTATGCCTACTGAAGGGAGAGACTCCATCCCTATGTTCACACGGTGCTAAGTCCTACTCCCAATTGAAAGACACTAATTATTGAACTGACCTAAGTTTAACTAAGCCACGACTGAACATAACCACTAACTGAATGACGATGTTCATGGTTTATCTGAAATTATTTTGTAATTACTGGAAAATATATAAACAGCTAAATTTTGGGTATTCGTAACCACCAACACTGAATGGAAATACCAATAAGGACAAATGAAGCGTTAAATACCATAAAAGGGACCATTGTTCAAAATTTAACTCTTAGACATTTCATCAAACATATTAGGGTCATGAATTAAAGCATGGGAATAGTTTAAAACATGTAATAATCATATGACTACAATACAAAAACCATTATTCATGGATTTAACATGAAAACATCATCATTCCAACATGTAACATTTAATTCCATTGAAAACAATTGTAACATGATGTATAACCAAAACTCATAATAATTGATGTTGGGCATATTTACACGCTTAAGAACCATAATTTAACCATATTTTAGCTAAGTTTTGAGGATAAAATATATAATTCCTGCATTTTTAGTCTATTTTCCTTTAAATGAGCTGACCTACGTGATTAGCATGTTTTTCAGGTATTAATGATGAAGATTTCAGCACTTTATGGACTTATGAGCAGCAAAGGAAAACTTCACATTAGACGGAAGGCAGCTTTTGGACTGAAAGTGATGCATGGGAACTTTTTTCCGGGCAAACCCAGTATTTTTAAAGACTTAAGGATGCAGTAGCAACTTAGTTAGAGAAGGATACTATAAAAACCTTATTGGTGAATTTTTCAGCAGCATTATCATTCACTCATTATTCAATTTCGTTTTTTAAGAGGTTTTAGAACAGAAAACACGGCTCTGGTGAGCAACGGATAGGAAGAGAACGACATTCTCTTATTGACGCCAATCCATCCCCATCGCCAAGTTTATTCTAGGTTGTGGTATGATGATTATGTCTATTGTGATTTCCGTTGTAATCATGAGTAGCTAAACTTCTCTGTTAGGGTTATGAAAACCTTGTGAGATACTATCTATTGCTACGAGTTTGTGAATTCTTGATGCGTATGCTACTTATATCATTACTCTCTTCGTTTTAATTAAATTCTTGTGGTTGCAAACATATAGAATACGCCATTATAGCATTAATTTGTTTGAGAGAAAAGTTACATGTTTGGAAAAGAGAGTGTGACAAGGAAATAGGGCTACCAACCCCTATTTACACATTAATGCCTTAACCAGATTAATCTCTTGGAGAGTTCGTACCATTAGTTATACGCCTTAAGATCGAGAGAGTTAAAGTGAAATAATCCTTGATGGTTGAGAAACACTAGGATTTACCATTAGAATACGAATCTCTATAAGTGCATGCATGTCTGAATTCCGCATTACTCATAGTTAATAGATACATAGAACTCATAAGGTGGACATAACCCTAACTTATTTTTCTCTGTGATTAAATCATACTAAACAAAGCATTCTATTGTTACTTTTATAGCATTAATTCACGCCACAATCCAATCCCCCCTTTTCCGTGAAATTTTTGATCAACAGTCTACTAAAAATTGCAACACTTAGTGACCAAGTATTCCCTGTGGGATTCGACACCCAACCCAGTTGGGTTCTATATTTGACAGCGACCGCTTACACTCTTACGAGAGCTGTAGTTTGGGAGTTATCAAATTTTGGCGTCGTTGTCGGGGAATACAGTTGTCAACTAAGTTTGTGATAGTTACTAGACCCTTTGGTCAAAGATTCTCGAATATTACTTTTGTTTGTTGTTTTTGTTTTGTTCAGGTTTGGTAGAGTGCATGCCAAATACACGAAGTTCTGGTCAGCCATTATTACCCATAAATCCAGAACCACAACTTATTGGCAGAATGGATGCACAACGTGACATTAAAAGAAGGGTTTCTCAACATGAGCAGGCTAGATTAGCTGCGTTGTTCATCAAAAGAATATTGATAACCCAGGTCGGGCAACAAATCCTGATGATGAGGACCTGGGTGATGATGAGTTACTGAATCCCAGGCGTACTGATGAGGTGGCGGTACCTATGCACAGGAGAGATCGTCAAGCTAGAATGAGACCTGACCGCCGAGCTGTGCAGGCTCCTTTTGATGATGATGAAGATGATCTGGATGGGGCTGGTGCCACAGGGGCTATTATTCCTCTGCGCTTGGCACCCGGAGCCAAGTTCAATATCACTAGCACCATGATTCAGCTATTGCAGATCAAGGGGTTATTTGGTGGACTTGCAGGTGATGATCCAAATATGCATCTAATCAATTTTATCTCAACAGGCAATTCATTTGACAACCCAGGAGTTGGGCAGAATGCAATTCGGATGCGCTTATTTCCATTGTCTCTGTCTGGGGAGGCAACTCTATGGTTGAACGGGCTAACTCCTGATTCTATTACTAATTGGAGGCAACTGAAAGACGCTTTCCTAGAAAGATTCTTTCCGCCATCCAAGAGAGCCCAATTACGAGATGAGATCAGCAATTTTTTACAGCTTCCAACTGAAGCTCTCCACGAAACATGAGAGAGGTTCAAAAAGAAGCTTATGCGGTGCCCAAATAATCAGATGACCAACATCCACTTGATGGAGATATTATACAAGGCTTTGAACTCAGTGACAAAGCCAGTGGTTGATAATGCTACAGGTGGGTCATTCATGGACCTTACTTTCATTGAGGCAAGTGATATGCTGGACCGTATGACAAAGTAGAGTAGAGCCTGGCATACCAGGGATGCTGAGGTAGCAAGCTCTACTTTATCTGTTGGCATGACTGCAGAGCAGAGACATAGACAAGAGGAACGTGACCAAGATATGGCTCACATGAAAATGCAGACGGATCTTCTTACCAAGTATTTATTATAAGGGAAGACCGAAAAGGTTAAAGCCGCTATATCACAGGGAAGATATGATTCCAATTCTGAGGGGGAAGCAAATTACTTGAATAATCAGGGGGTTTCTGAGGCAATGCCCAAGGAAACCAAGGTCGGAACTATTATGATAAATCTGGATACAAGGACCGCAATCAAGGTGGTTGGAAGAATAAGACTGACAGGAGTGGTTTGTATGTTCCTCTTGGAAACTGTGAGGCTGTGACGTCTGGATCTAGAAAGATGTCCATGGATGATATGATGGCTAAGCTTTTGAAAGGGGTGGAGGCAACTAATATGGGTGTTACTGAGGTAAAGAATGATTTGTCATCAATAAATCAATTGGTTGACTCGCATTCTACTGCAATAAAATAGCTGGAGCAAAAATTAAGTCAATTATCAGTGGCATTCAACCAAAGAAAGGCTGGCACACTACCCAGTGACACTGTGCAAAACCCAAGGAATGACGGATCATGTATGGCTATTACTACCCGGAGTGGTAAAGTGTTGGAAAATCCATCCAAAGGCAAGCAGGTGGTTGATGATATAGCAGAGAATATTGATGAAGCAAAGTTTAAAGATACCGTAGAAGCTGAAGTGAGTGCTCATGATGTTACACTTAGACGTCAACAGCCTGAAAAGAGTGATAATCAGAATCAAGATAAAAAGGAAGTGGTGGAGAAAATGATTCCTCTTCCACCACCACCTTTTCCTCAGAGACTGAAGAAGAAGGCTGATGAAACTCCTGAAAAGGTTGATAATTGGAAGCAAGATAAAGAGGAAGTGGTGGAGAAAATGATTCCCCTTTCACCACCACCTTTTCCGCAGATACTGAAGAAGAAAGTTGATGACACCAGGTTCAGTAAATTCATGACTATGTTGAAGCAACTGACTATTAATGTTTCTTTGGTGGAGGCGCTAGAGCAGATGCCCGGATATGCTAAATTCATGAAGGACCTATTGACAAAGAAGCGGGCAGCAAGTTATGAGCTGGCAGATAATGTTCATCATTGCAGTGCAATCGCTACAAGATCGCTAGTACAGAAGAAGGCAGATCCTGGTGCTTTCACTATTCCTTGCACGATTGGATCGTTGGATTTTGCTAAGGCATTGTGCGATTTGGGAGCTAGCATCAATTTGATGCCTCTATCTATTTACAGAAAGTTGGGGTTGGGTGATCCTACACCAACCAATATACGGCTCGTGATGGAAGATAGGTCGATAAAATAGCCTGTTGGTATCTTATATGATGTGTTGGTGAAGGTTTCCACCTTCATATTTCCTGCAGACTTTGTTATTTTGGATTGCGAGGTGGATTCTGAAGTTTCCATAATCTTCGGGCATCCTTTCCTCGCAACTGGAAGTGTGCTGATTGACTTAAGAGCTAATGAGATTTTATTTCGGCTGAATGACGAAGTGGTCCATTTTGATGTATATAAATCGATGAAGCAGCCTAGAAATATGGATGTGTTCTCTGTAGGTGATGTTTACTATGAGGATGGGAAAGGATTATCTGTAGAGAAGCAACTTACTGTTGAGCCATTGTCTGCTGTGCTGTTGAATTTTGAGCATGAGGATGTTGAAGAATATGAAGAAACTGTTTGTGCTCTAACAGGAATAAAGTCCTATTCTTATGCTACTAAGAAGCTGGACCTTGATCTTAGGAATTGACCTTCACCAACAGCGAAGACTTCCATTGAAGAGCCACCAGTGTTAGAATCGAAAGATCTCCCCAATCACCTAAGGTATGCGTTCTTGGGAAGTGGAAATACACTTTCGGTGAGTGTTGCGGCTGATTTAGGTGAACAGCACGTAGAGGCTCTCATCTCTTCTCTGAAGAGGTACAAGAGAGCTATGGGTTGGACTATTGATGATATAATTGGTATCCCTCCTGGGATATATATGCACAAGATTCATCTCGAAGAAGATTGCATGCCTACAAGTAAGCATCAGCGTCGTCTGAATCCATTCAGAAAATGATGCACCATCTATCTCGATGAAGTCTAAGTAATCGAGATAGCTATGTCGTTCCGCGACAATAAATCAAGCGCTAAACGGGAGGCAACCCATCGTTTTTAGTCGTTTTTTTTTCCTAAGAGTTTGTTTTGTTAAATAAAATTCCAAAAAGAAGAGTCGATCCACGACCAAAACTAAGGCGCTTGGTGGGAGGCAACCCATCTTTCTAATCGTTTTTGTTATTTTTGATTAAGTGTTGGGGAAGACGTATAAAGGAGGAGCTTGGTCTCAAATTTTGATTTGAAAGTGAGCAATGTTAAAGGTAGTAAGTGAGTAATGAAGGAGAAAAAGGCTTTCGGTTAGGCATTGCCTATACAAATCTAGGCAAGGCCTATGTAAATCTAGGCAACGGACAAGGCAAGGCCTATGCTATTGCCTTTGCTCTCTGAATCGACAATGCTATAGCATAGGCGCCGCCTATGCTCAACTAAGCAAAGCTAAAGGTGCCGCCTATGCCATTGCCTTTGCTCACTGAATCTACAATGCCATAGCATAGGCGCCGCCTATGCCCAACTAGGCCATAGCATAGGCGCCGCCTATGTTCAACTAGGCTTTGCTAAAGGCGCCTCCTATGCTAAGCATAGGAAAAGCATTAGGCGCCGCCTACTTATGCTTTTTGGTCTCCTAACCCAATTTTTCATGGGTCAAACCCGACCCAAGCCTTGGTCTATAAATAGAACTTCAACCTTAGAAAAAAATCTTATTGTTTGCTCAAGATAGGCGCCGTCCAAGCTTCCAAATCCTCTCAAAAAAATTTCTCTTTGCTCATCTAGTCTTGTGAGTTCATCTTCCGGATCCATCACCAAGTAAGTCATTCTTTTATATTCCGTAGTTGTTGAAATGCTACGTTTATAATGATTTGTTAGATCTTAAAGTGGTGTTGGTGATTTGAATGTGGTTGGTTTGTTATGATACATCTAGTTGAGTGAAAGAATACGTGTGGGTGTTCTTGACTTTGTTCCGACTTGTATTTGATTGTTATACACTGTCATCTTTTTGCGGAATCGAAATGGTAAAGTTAATGCATAATCTTGAAAGTTGAAAGCATGAATGTTTGAATGACTCGTTCATCGAGATACCGATCATGATTGACCACAAGCGTAAAATGGTGTGATTATTCCTATGCAATAACATGATACGATCTCTATGTGGTAGTCTTGTTCAAAAAGTGCATTAATCCAAATATGAAAGTATACGCCCAATGGAATAACGTTGGAAAGGATAGTAAAGATTACATGAGAATATGACTATGCTATACATGTTGTTGGAACATATCGCCTAAATGTATGTCGATGAATTTTGAGTAATCGACATCACTCACTTAATTAGTCTGTGACAACAAATTAAGTGTGGGGTGGCGCCACTACTGTTTGTTTTTCGATTGAATCTTCCGAGATGAAGCTAACATGACTCTATTTTAATCTCAGGTAGAATGGCCCCAAAAGGATGACAAATAAAAGAAAAAGCGTCCACCTCACAGAAAGGACAGAAAAGGTCAAGAAAGGAGCAAGCTGAGTCCTCCTCTCTACAAATACCTCGACGCACTTTTGGGATCAAGTGGGTTACATTTTGAGGAAACTCTGAGGATGACGACTCTGATGATGATTCCGACGCAGGGGGTATGACCCCAGACATAGAAGAGGAGTCCGACTAATCAGGTTTTCCTTATTTATTTTCCACTGAGGGCAGTGTGTCCCGTCTAAGTGTGGGGTGCTGGTATTTGTATGCTTCTTGTACTTCTTTGCCTACATTTATTCTAGTTCTTGTTTGTTTTAATTAGTCATAATTAGTTAGTTTAATTTTAGATTTTTTAGATTTTGCATAAAACTGTTCTGATAGGGGGCATGGTATTATGACAAGAGTTTGTGCCAAAATCATTACTATTGAGACATTTAGGCTCTAAGTGTGACTCACTGTGTGATAAGTGTGTAGTTTAATTCATTCATTTGTTGGGTCAAGAGTCTATACTGCTCCCAATAAAGTTGACCATGTGCCTTGTGTGTGTGAGGTTATAGTATATTCTGTGTTGTGACTGATGCTAGAACTTGCCTGGTGTGTGTGTAAAGCGAAATAAAGAGTGTGAGTTTAGGATATGATTTAGGCATTTCTTTGGCAGCCTGTGATTGTTTACCTTCTTTTTACCTACCCGTGGACATTATCCTAGTTAACCCCCTCTGAGCCTTTAGCTATTTTCTTTGGCAGCCTCATATGTAGCCTAATCCTTTTTTTTTCAAGACCATAATTTGATCCAAATTCCTAAGCGCTTTAAATTGTAGAGTCATGTGACAAAATATGAGAAAAGTGGGTGAGAGTGATGCCTCAGAGTGTATTGGTACTTGAAATTGTTGTGAATAAGAGTGGCTATCATAGAGGTGTTTTATAAAAAAAAAATAGAAATAGAAAAATAAAAAATAAGTTGTATATTCTCATCTTTGTGTTTATAATTGAATAACAAAATAGGTGAAAAGGGGTGTTAGATGAAAAGAAAGGTAGAAGGGTTGTTTAAAAGAGAGTGTTAATGGCATAATGTGATGTATTAAAGCGCTTAGGGAAAATAGTCACTATTTCTGGCCAAAATAGTCCTACCTGTCCCTTAGCCTACATTACAACCTGTAAAGACCTATTTGATCCTAAGCTTAGCATTCTGATATTAGTAGAGCATTACACTAAGGGAAAGCCTATGGTCATCAGTTGCAACATAAGAATTCTTTGTGAGAGTGAGAGCAAGGAGAATCTTGTACCCATGTTTCGAAAAATGCAAAACTTGTGAGTGATTATGGGTGATATCTTGTGTGAGACACACATGGTTGATGATTGTTGGGTAGTGTTATATAATTCTTTGTGACTTAACTTGTGGATACGAATTAACCATCCTCACGAGTCTAGGTTGGAGGTTGAATTGTTTCTAGTAGTGATCAAGAAACCTACTCTTTGTGAATAATTGTCGTGCATGTCTTAAGGATAAATTTTGTGTTGTTTTTGTTAAATTCTAGTTTGGTGTTGCTATTGTGAAATTCTAGTTAGGTGTTTGCATGGATGCTATATTTTGTTCGAGGACGAAAGAAGCTTTAAGTGTGGGGTGGTGATGTTGGGCGTATTTACACGCTTAAGAACCATAATTTAACCATATTTTAGCTAAGTTTTGAGGACAAAATATATAATTCCTGCACTTTTAGTCTATTTTCCTTTAAATGAGCTGACCTACGTGATTAGCATGTTTTTCAGGTATTAATGATGAAGATTTCAGCACTTTATGGACTTATGAGCAGCAAAGGAAAACTTCACATTAGAGGGAAGGCAGCTTTTGGACTGAAAGTGATGCATGAGAACTTTTTCCCGGGCAAACCCAGTATTTTTAAAGACTTAAGGATGCAGTAGCAACTTAGTTAGAGAAGGATACTATAAAAACCTTATTGGTGAATTTTTCAGCAGCATTATCATTCACTCATTATTCAATTTCGTTTTTTAAGAGGTTTTAGAACAGAAAACACGACTCTGGTGAGCAACGGATAGGAAGAGAACGACATTCTCTTATTGACGCCAATCCATCCCCATCGCCAAGTTTATTCTAGGTTTTGGTATGATGATTATGTCTATTGTAATTTCTGTTGTAATCATGAGTAGCTAAACTTCTCTGTTAGGGTTATGAAAACCTTGTGAGATACTATCTATTGCTATGAGTTTGTGAATTCTTGATGCGTATGCTACTTATATCATTACTCTCTTCGTTTTAATTAAATTCTTGTGGTTGCAAACATATAGAATACGCTATTATAGCATTAACTTGTTCGAGAGAAAAGTTACATGTTTGGAAAAGAGAGTGTGACAAGGAAATAGGGCTACCAACCCCTATTTACACATTAATGCCTTAACCAGATTAATCTCTTGGAGAGTTCGTACCATTAGTTATAGGCTTTAAGCTCGAGAGAGTTAAAGTGAAATAATCCTTGATGGTTGAGAAACACTAGGATTTACCATTAGAATACGAATCTCTATAAGTGCATGCATGTCTGAATTCCGCATTACTCATAGTTAATAGATACGTAGAACTCATAAGGTGGACATAACCCTAACTTATTTTTCTCTATGATTAAATCTTACTAAACAAAGCATTCTGTTGTTACTTTGATAGCATTAATTCACACCACAATCCAATCCCCCCTTTTCCGTGGAATTTTCGATCAACAGTCTACTAATAATTGCAACACGTAGTTACCAAGTATTCCCTGTGGGATTCGACACCCAACCCAGTTGGATTCTATATTTGACAGCGACCACTTACACTCTTACGAGAGCTGTAGTTTGGGCGTTATCAATAATTCATGGGGATAATTCATCATAAAACATATAAAAACTCAAAATATGATATAAAAGAATGATTCTTGAACTCCATGGGTTAAAAAGGTCCATGGATAATCATCACACATACCTTTAATACTTAAATCTTAAAAGGGAACAACTTTCTTGAAAGTTCTTAGTTGGTCAAGCTTGAATTCTTGAGTTTTATTAAGGTGGGGGGGATTTAATTTGATGAACTAGGGGAAATCTTAGGCTTTATTTGAGAGTAAAACTTGGGAAAATGGGCAAATAATGCCTTAACTGAAGGTAAGTTCTGTGTTATTATGGATTGGGATAAGGGTAAAAGATAAAACTACCCTTCTAGAATTTAAATTCACAACTGGAATGCCGATTGACCCATCACCACAATGCGATAAACTCCCCACCCTGACGCGAAGCAATTGCGGCGAGGTGCTGGAAACAAAATCCAAACATGTCTCAATCCTCATCCAAAAAATCCAAAACTTCCCTGAGACATGCTCCTTACACCCCTAAACATGAATTAACTCAAAAACTTATGTCTCAGGGTCGGGAAGGTCAATTTAAAAAATCATAGAAGTTAAGAGTAAAAAAATAAAACTAAGTCCCCAACACTTAGCTAAATTTTCAGGTTTTAAGACTCTTATACATGCACTATACGCTGAACTGAGTTGACTAATGCAGGGTATAACATATTTCTTGAAGTTTCATCAATTGTTATGTTATTCTACTGAATTGGTGTCTACAATAAGGAAGTTTACCTCTGGGCTATCCCGTGAGTTGATCTTGGAAAGGAAGGTTGCCTTGTTGAACAAGGATATAGGCATTTCTAGACTTATGGTGTATATGCAACAAGTGGAAGAGGAAAATAAGAAGCAATCAAAGATGAGTGAAATTCAAAATAAGAAGTTTTACTATTTTGATCGGGGTGGAGGTCAGCAACAAAGTAGTAGAGACGGTGGAAAATGGTCTAAGAAGAAATGGGGCAATTCTAGTTCCTACTCTATGGCTGGTGCTCTTTATCCAAAGTCGTTGGGTGATTATCATTCTCAGTATAATAGTGGGTTTAGAGCACCAGGATCCTAGTCTCAGGCTAGTGGCGCTCAGTCATCTCTATCATATCCTCCTTGTAGATTCTATGGTTAGGTGCACCTTGGTGTTTGTAAAGAGGGTAGGAACAAGTGTTTTAAATATGGTCATATTGGTCATATGCAGAGGGATTGTCCTCCTAAGGTTGCTTCTGGAGAAAATAAGATTCTTGTTGCTACTTCATCAGCTCTCGCACCAAAAGGTGCTGCTTTTTCTTGTAGCTCTAACACTGGATGGAACCATCTGTATGCTCTTGCCACTCGCCAAAATTCTGAGGCATCCCCCAATATTATTACTGGTATACTCAAACTCTTCTCTTTAGATATATATTATCTACTTGATCCTGGGTCTACCCTCTCTTATGTGATGCCTTATGTGGCTATCTATTTTGGTTTTAATCCTGAATATATTTCAAACCCTTTTTTGTGTGTCCACCCCAGTGGGTAACTCTATTATGGATAGAAGGGTCTATAGGAATTGTGTGATGTTGATCTATAGTAGAGAGACCTTGGTGGATCTGATAGAGTTGGACATGTTAGACTTTGATATGATTTTGGGGATGGATTTTCTGCATTCGTGCTATACATTTCTTAACTGTCAGATGCAAAAGGTCAATTTTCATTTCCTAAATAATCCAGTAATTGAATGGGAAGGTAGTTCCCTAGTACCCAAAGAAAGGTTCATTTCGTATCTTAAAGCCCGAAAATTGGTTTTCAAAAGATGACTCAATCACTTTTTGCATATTAAGGATTTTAGATTCGAAGCTCCTTCCTTGCAGACTGTCTTTGTAGTCTTTGAATTTCCTGAAGTGTTCCCAGATGATCTTCCTAGTGGACCTCATGATAAGGAAATTGATTTTGGGATTGATCTTTTTTCATACACTCATACTATTTTTATCCCTACTTATAGAATGGCTCCGGCTGGGTTGAAAAAACTTAAGAAGAAGTTGAAAGATTTTCTTGACAAGGGTTTTATCCACCCTAGTGTGTCTCTGTGGGGCGCTTCTATTTTTTTCATGCGTAAGAAGGATGGGTCCCTTTGGATGTCTATTGATTACTGCCAATTGAATAAGGTGACTATGAAGAATAAGTATCCCCTTCCGAGGATTAATGACCTATTTAATCATATCCAGGGTGCAAAGTTCTTTTCTAAGATTGATCTTTGGTCGAGTTACTATCAGTTAAAGATTAGGGAGGTGAATATCCTTAAGGCTACTTTTCAAACTCGGTATGGTCATTTTGAGTTTTTTGGTGATGTCCTTTGATTTGACCAATGCCCCAATCACGTTTATGGATCTTATGAATTGGTTTTTTCATCAGCTCTTGGATTTGTTCGTGGTTATCTTTATTGATGATATTTTGGTGTATTTAAAGAGTGAGGAAGATCATGTCAATCACCTCTACCTTGTGTGGCATACTCTTAAGGAGTAGAAGTTGTATGCAAAATTTTCCAAGTATAAGTTCTGGTTAAATGTTGTGACTTATCCAGGTCATGTTTTTTCTAGTGAAGGGATCATCGTAGATCCATATAAGGTTGTAGTGGTTAAAAGGTGGCCTAGAACCACGACTTCATCCGATATTTAGAGCTTCTTAGGTTTAACCGGCTATTATAGAAAGTTTGTGGAGAGTTTCTCTTCTATTGCTGCCCCATTGACTAAGTTGACCCAAAAGAAGGTAAAATTCTTATGGTCTGATTCTTGTGAGGGTAGTTTTGAGAAGCTAAAGGATAAGTTTACTTCAACTCTGATTTTGACTCAGCCTGAGCGCACAAATGGTTTTGTTGTCTATTGTAATCTGTTTCGGGTGGGAATGGGTTATATCTTGATGCAGTATGGAAAGGTGGTTGCTTATGCCTCTAGAAAATTAAAAGTCCATAAGAAGAATTACCCGACCCATGATTTGGAATTATTAGTCATGGTGTTTGCATTAAAGATATGGCGACATTATTTGTATGGGGTCTATGTTGATATCTATTCTGATCATAAGAGCCTACAATATGTGTTCACTCAGAAGGATCTAAATCTCAGGCAAAGAAGATGGCTTGAGTTTCTCAAAGACTATGACAAGAGCCTTCACTATCATCAGGTAAAGCTAACGTAGTTGTTGATGCTCTTAGCAAGTCATCCATGGAAAGCTTATCTTATGCGAACAAAGAGAAATAGGATTTGGTGAAGGATATTCACCGTTTGGCTAATCTTGGAGTTCATCTTTTGGACTCCAAAAATGGTAGTGTGATTGTTCAAGAGGCAGCGAAGTCATCTCTTGGTGCTGAGGTGAAAGAGAAGTAGATATTGGATCCTATCTTGATGAAAATCAAGAATGATGTAGGTAGGCAGAAGGTGACGATTTTTTAGATCAGTGGTGATGGTATATTGAGGTATCAAGATAGATTATGTATTTCCAATATTGATGGGTTGCGAGGGTGAATTTTGGCCAAAGCCCATGAGTCGTGTTATACTATTCATCCTGGTTCGACAAAAATATATCATGATCATAAGGATATTTATTGGTAAAATGACATGAAGAGGGACGTGGCTAATTTTATCGCTAAGTTCATGGTGTGTCAGCAAGTGAAGATGGAGTACTAGAGGCTCGATGGGTTGACTCAAGAGATTAAGCTGTCGGTGTGGAAATGGAAGATAATTAATATGGATTTTTTTACAGGTCTTTTGTGGTCCCACCAACAATTTGATTAGAGTTTGGTCATCATGGATAGGATGACTAATTATGCTCACTTCTTGCCAGTGAGGACTAATTTCTCTTCAGGTGACTATGCCAAGTTATTCATTGAGGAGATCGTGTAGTTTCATGGTAGTCCAGTTTCCATCTTAACTGATCAGGGTACTCAGTTCTCATCTTATTTTAGAGGTCGTTCCAATGAGGTTTGGGGACTAAGGTGACCCTTAGTAATGTTTTCCACCCGCAGATGGATAGGCAAACGAAAAGGATAATTCAAGCCATGGAAGTTATGCTTTGGGCTTGTGTTTTTTATTTTGGTGTTAGTTGGGTTGACCACTTTCCTCTCATAGAATTTTCCTACAACAACATTTATCACTCCAGCATTGGTATGGCCCCTTTGAGGCCTTATATGGTAGGAGGTGTAAGTCTTCTATTGGGTGGTTTGAGGTCAGTGAAAATAATTTATTTGGTTTGAATTTGGTTCACCAAGCCATGGATAAGGTGAAGGTGATACGGGATAGACTTAATGCCACCCAAAGTTGCCAAAGTCCTACGCAGATGTGAGGTAGAGGGATTCGGAGTTCAGTGTTGGTGATTGGATGTTTTTAGAGGTTTCCCCTTGGGAGTGATGTGGTTTGGTAAGAAGGATAATTTCAGTCCCCGTTATGTTGGTCAATACTTGGTCTTGAAGAAGGTTGGAAATGTTGCATACAAATTGGATTTGCCTTCTAGTTTGAGCTCCATTCATTCGATGTTTCATGTTTTGATGTTGAGAAAGTGCGTGAGTGATCCTTCTACAATTGTTCCTTTGGACGAGGTGGGTATTTTGGATTCCTTGTATTATGAGAAAGTCCCTATTAAGATTTTGGATCGGCAATTCTGTCGGTAGCTGACCAAGGATGTGGCATCGGTAAAGGTTCTTTGGAGGAACCAAAAGGTCGAGGAAGCTACTTGGGAAGCCGAGGAGGACATAAAATCCAAGTATCCATTCTTGTTACTCATTCCGAATAATCGTGCTTAAGGTATGTATACTCCTTAATATCTTTGTTTTTTGTCTTTGTTAAAGGTAAGTGTAGTTTTGTGTGGGGTCAAATTATGCCAATAAATGCCTCATCCTATCATTCGAGGATGAATGATCCTAAGGGGGGAGTATGTAATACCTTGGGTTTTTAGTCCTCGAAAATTTCCAAAATTTTATCCTCACTATCGTAACTACGACTCCCCTGACGAGTCGTATGGAGTCCTGAGGAGTCATTGGACTCGAATCATAACCAAATCAGTAAGTATATGGTTGAGTTCTGCTCTGAGTATGAGTGGCTCACTGTGAGTCGTAAGGACTCGTTACGAGTCATTGAAGGCAAATTGTAGGGTGTCCAATGTACCCCAAATGGTTTCTGGATTGACTACGACTGGACACTATGAGTCATAGGGTCCCATTACGAGTCATAGTAGTTGAGTCGTAGGGTCAACATATTGTGAGTGCCTTGGATACTGTTTGGCTACGACTTGTGATAACCAGACGTAATGAGACTATATGAGTTGTATAGTGACCTGTACGCACTGACGACTAAATTTTAGTTTTAAATTGAGGGAACTTTGGACAATTCACATCTCACCTAATTAAAACCTCACATTCATAAAGCACTTAAGAAGGGTTATTTATCATTCATAATGTACTCAAGCACTTCCAAAGATCTCTTAAATTCTCTCAAGCAGCCATACATAGGGTTTCAAAAAAATAGGTCGTCCAAGGGCTCAAGGGTTGAATTCTTTCCGTGAAACTTGGTATTAAGGCATATTACTCTTCCCTAATTGTTAATTTGTTAAAAACATATATTTAAAAAGGATTGTTCCTATGGTCTTGAACAATTATTTTTTAGGTGATGTCTCATATTTGTCCCTACATATGTTATGTTTAAACAGTGGTTTTGAAATCAAATTGATGCAGGGAAATGGTGAATGAACTAGGGATTGTGATTTCCTAAACTTGTGACTTTTGAAGTGGTTGTAACCCCAACCCCATATATTAGAAATTTGTTTTGAACATGAAAAGTATGCATATAAAACTACTCTTGATTTATTGCGTAATTGAAAGTCAATGAAGTACAATGATTTTGAATTTAACCTTATCGAGATTGTGTAATTCCCCAAGTTAATGTATAATTGAACCAAAGGGGATTGTGATTTCCCTAAGAGATGGTAAATGGTGTGGCATGTCAAAGTTACCTTGCAATTATAATTGATAAGACGATACCAACAATGTATGCCTAAATGTATATAATGGTTCAATAACTAATAATGTATGTGCTAATTATTTTAACTGGGCTTTAAATAGGATTATGTAGATGAGTCGTGAAATTTGAAGTCCCGAGGGTCCAACACTGGAAACTGCAGCCTTAGACAGAACATGTGAGCAAATGCTAACACATTTGAGGCTTTTAACTGAGAATAATTGCAAAGTCTTAAGAAACTTTTCTCATTTTTGATTGTTTTATCTTTGATTTTGTAGTGGAAGTCAAGAGGCAAGAGAACCAACAATGATGGAAGTAAAAGAGTTAAAATCTGAAGAAAATAGAAGAGAAGTGCGGCTGACGACATCCCTGATAAGTCGTCAGCACTCTGATAGGTTATCAGCTTCATCGGCGGCCTTAAACAGAGAATGGGATTCAGCTGGAAGAAATGACAATGATATATGATAAGCCATCAGCCTTGTGATAAGTTGTCAGAGTCGCCGTCAGCCTTAGACAGAACATGGGAGCTGAGGTGGACAAGTGATGACATTATATGATATGTCATCACAGTTTTGATAAGCCGTCAGGATTCACCGTCAGCCTTAAGCAGAAATTGTCAAAATTGAAAATGAGCTAATGACATCCGTGATAAGTCGTCAGCCTCCTGATAAGGCGTCATGCATGTCGTCACCTAATCTGAGAAGAACACTGAACTCTGATTTTATTCCATAATTAGGCTGAAGTATTTAAAGCATAGTTTAGGGTTTTCTAAGGGGGATTCTGAACCTATTTTGGAACTCACGTATTTTGTTATTTTCTCTAGTTTCTTGGGTTGAACAAACCAATTAACTTTGAAGAGATTATCATCAATATTTTGGGATTTCTACTTTGATAATCTGAGAAGAACTCATTACTATTCATCTTGTTGTAAGTTTATCTTTCAAATTATGAATTCAACTTGTTGTATCGATTATTACATTATAAGTGGCTAAATCCTTTTAACCCGAATCATGGGATCTATGGGTTAGGTCTTGGTAAGTTGATAAGTGTTCAAGATTCTAAAGGTAATAGGACTCTTTGATAATTCTGATGTTTTAATTATTGTCTATTGGTTTCAAATGATAGATATCACCTACTTTGATTTGTTTGAGATAAGAAATCAACTATAGTAGGAAGTGAATTATTGACAGGGACTTTGAAGCTACCAACCTTCCGTTTAATAATTGACGTTGTAACAAGGTTAATTAACCTGAGGTGAAGTATTATCAGTGAATATAAATTCCCTAAGTCCGAGAGGATTAGGTAATTAAATGCTTAAGTAGGTTGAGAGACATTTAGGAATAACTTCGATAAAGACAATCTGTTGTTCCTACCTATCGCGAGAATCTTGAATCACTATTAGCATATGTCAAGTACCAAAACCCATAGTGAACATAATTCTGGTTTTCCATAAACTCTTGATTACAAACACTGAAACTAAAGTGACCAACAATTATTTGCTAAATTCTCATAACCCCTAATTTACCAAAAACTACTAACTATCAGTTGATTAACTCGCATACAACTCAGATTCACTCCATATTCCCTATGGGATTCGACCCCAACCTAGTTGGGTTATATATTGACAACGATCTCTTATATTCTCACATAAGAAGTGTAGTTTGAGAATTATCAAAAATGGCACTGTTGCCGGGGAGTACGCTTGTGAATTAAAGTTTGTGTGCGTTAATTGACTGTTAGTCAAGTTTCCTAGTTTTACGTTTATTACTTGTTTTTGTTTATTGCAGGATCTTTGTAGTTTATACCAAGAACCAGAAGTTATGGAGAACCATTATTACCATTTAATCTGGAACCGCAATGAATTGGAAGAATGGCAGACTAGCAGGAGGCTGACAGGTTAGCAGCCTTAGCTAGAGCTTAGGTGAATGTGCTGAATGTCAGTTAACAAGTATGGCATCCAAATCCTGAGGATGAAGATTTGGGAGATGAGGAGTTACTAAACCCTGGTAACCCAAGGCGTGCAGAGCAAGTAGCTGCACCAGTATAACGTAATGCTAATAGGAATTGTCCGTTTCGAGGAAGGCAAGATTAACAGCTTATCCAGTATGAACTCAATGATGATGATGATGGAATGGATGTAACAGGTGCAACTGTATCAATTATTCCTCCACCGATGGCACCTGGGGAAAAATTCAACATTACGAGTACTATGATTCAACTCCTCAATTTGAAGGGGTTGTTTGGTAGCCTTCCTGGGGATGACCCGATCTTGCATCTAGTGAACTTTGTCACTATTTGTAAATCTTTTGATAACCCAGGAGTGGTTCAGAATGCAAACCGCTTGAGATTGTTCCTATTGTCTCTGTTTGGGGAGGCAATAATGTGGTTAAATGAGTTGACGCCTAATTCGATAACCAACTGGAGACAGTTGAAAGATGTGTTCCTAGAAAGGTTCTTTCCACCCTCCAGGAGGGTATAGTTCAGGGACAAGATCAGTAACTTCAGAAAACTTCCGATCGAAGCTTCGCATGAAACTTGAGAGAGATTTAAAAAGAAGCTGACACAGTGTTCGAACCACAATATGACGTGCATACACTTAACAGAGAATTTGTACAGGGCTCTTAACTCTGTGACAAACCAATTGTAGATAATGTTGCTACTGGTTCGTTTGTTGATCTTACACTCCCAGAAGCTTCAGAAATGCTAGAGAGAATGACCAAACAGAGTCGGGCATAGCATACCATAGACTCTGTGGTAGTAAGACCCACTGTTTTTGTGGGTATGACTACAAAACAATGCTGAAGAGACGAGGAGTGTGACCAAGACATGTCTCACCTAAAAACGCAGATGGACTTGCTAACCAAGCACTTGCTATCAGGCAAAACTGGGAAGGTAAAAGTTGTGGGATCTCAAGATAGAGTTGATACTGATCTAAAAGAAGAGGCGAATTATGTTAATAATCAGGGGGGTTTCCGATGCAATAACCAAGGGAAAAAAGGTCGGAATTATTATGATAAGCCTCGATATAAGAATCAGGAGAAAGGAAATTTGAGGAGCAATAATGATAGGAGCGGGCTCTATATCCCTCTTGGAAATCGTGAGGCTGCTACAACAAGTTCTGAAAAGATGTCCATGGAGGACATGATGGCTAAATTTTTAAAGGAAGTGGAGGCTACCAACTCAGGAGTGACTGCCATGAAGACCGATCTATCATCTATTAGTTAGTTGGTAAACTCGCACTCAACTTCGATCAAGCAGCTGGAACATCAAATAAGCCAACTCTCTGTAGTGTTGCATCAGTGAAATAGTGGAACATTACCTAGTGATATAGTCCAGAATCCGCTGAATGATGGCTTATATATGGCGATTACCACTAGAAGTGGTAAGATATTACCTGGCCCTTCTGTGGGCAAAAATATAGTTGATAATGTAGTTGATAATGAATCGAAAGAAGGTGTTCTAGTGGATATTGAGAAGCTCGATGGTTCTGATGATGCTCCAGAAAAAGGGAAAGAGAAGGGAAAAGAGGTAGTGGTAAAAACTCTCCCAATACCACCACATCCCTTTCCTCAATGATTGTAAAGAAAAAGTTGATGATACAAAGTTTAGCAAGTTCATGATGATGTTAAAGCAGTTAACAATAAATGTGCCTTTGGTGGAAGCATTTGAGCAAATTCTAGGATACGCTAAGTTAATGAAAGACCTTGTCACGAAGAAACGGAAGGTTAGCCATGAGTCGAAGGACAATCTCCATTATTGTGGTGCTATCTCCACAAGGTCTTTAGTGCAGAAAAGGGTAGACTCGGGAGCATTTACCATACTATGCACTATTGGGTCCCTTAATTTTACAAAAGCTCTATGCGATTTGGGAGCCAGTATAAACCTAATGCCACTTGTTGTATACAAGAAACTGGGTTTGGGGGTTCCTACCCCGACAAACATGCAGTTGGTGATAGTGGATAGGTCTGTAAAGTGGTCAGTGGGCATATTACATGATGTATTGGTAAAGGTGGCCGACTTTATACTGCCTGCTGATTTTGTAGTCCTAGACTGTGAGGTGGACTTTGAAGTACCCATCATCCTGGGTAAATCATTCCTTGCAACTGGGAGAGTGATAGTGGATATGGATCTGAATGAGCTGAAGTACAGGCTTAATGACAAAGAAGCAAGATTAAAAATACACTCATCCATGACCCAGCAAAAGGAGATGAGTGTTTTCTCAATCGTGGATATATTCTATGAAGATGGTAAAGAGATATGAGCGGGTTGTCTTGACGAAGTAGGAGTAGTCAAGATAACCAAGTCGTGCCACGGCATTAAATTAGGCTTTATTGGGAGGCAACCCAAAAATTTTATGTTCCAGCAAAGTATTTATTTTTGTAGTTAGGTTGTAGTTCTCCGATTCGGGGAACTCTGGTTAAATGGAACAACCCTGCGGTTCGAGATAGTTCTAAGTGGAAAATTCCCAAGGCATAGAAAATCTTCTATGATGGGCTTCGTAGAATAAAATGAAAGCCCATTAAAAGGCCAATCTTTGAAGAAAAGAAGATCATTACTATCGAGCTGAACAGATATCCTAAAGTAGAGCAGAAATTTCGAGACTATAACTTGGAATGGACCGCAAAAGGAGGAAGCTCATTTTGCCCTACACTAGTTAGAGAGTTCTATGCAAACTATCATGCTCGATTGGAAAACATGTGTAAAGAAGGGAAGAAATCAGCAGATCAGCCCTTGTTGGATAGAGTTCCAGTACAGGGTGTGATGGTGGATCTCTTAGAAATGACAATTAACAGATTTCTTCATGGCCCCGGATTCACTTCTCAGGCCACTTCATCTACTTTCTATGCTTGGTTGAAGCATCGTGAGAATCAAAGACCTTGGTTAGTGACCCTCATAGCTGAAAGAAAACCTGAATGACTGACCAACCCTAATGAGAGGATTTTTAAGGCTTTCCTGACTCAAGAGGCAAAGTTCTGGTGAGGTGTAGTGCATACCCATTTGATGCCTACTGAGGGAGATAATATCCTTGGATATGATAGAGCAATATTGTTCGCAAGTCTTGTGGTTAAACTCAAGTTGAACTTCGGGGAGATCATTGTTGAGGAGATGAAAATGCGAGTCTTAAGGCCCGATACGGCATATCCTTTCCCTTGTCTTACTATAAGGTTATGTAAGGCAGCCCATGTACCTGAGGTTGTGGGGTTAGATGAAGAAATTCTTGCCAAGAAGACCCACAATCCCATCTGATATGATAAAAATCAACTGACACAGACACTTGACAGAGGAGCAGGGGTTAAAATAGACCCACCAGTTACAAGTACCAGCCCAACACCTAATGTAGTGGTGCAGGATTCTAAGGCTGCAGCACTGACCTCCTCAGCGATAGAAGATTCAATGCCTAGAAATGAAATAAATCCTTCAATTATTGTGTCTACCACAGAATTTGCCTTCAACCCTATGAATTTCAGGAGAGTGTCAAAACAAGCCATGTGGTGCAAGGCTCAGCTGGAACTTTTTGCCAAGCAATTTGCCTCTGCAGTAGACAAGAGGATTAAGGTAGCACTGGAGCCCTTTCGAGCCTTTTCCGGTCGAATTGATGAATTAGAAAATCATTTTAATACACGAGTAAGAGAAATGTCGAGCCCAGATCTTGCACAATTTAGAGCACCCCAGGATAAGGTGAAGGCGGATATAGGGGTATTACAGCAACACCAACTTATGGTGTCGAAAGATTCGGCTGTTGATAAGTCTGAGGGTGAAATCCTATTTTTTGTTCTCACGGGGGAACCAATGAAAAAAAAAAGAATAAGGGTGAGAAGAAAGGTAAGGGTAAGAGAGAAAGGACTGATAGTGATAAAGAAAGAAAAGTAGAGAAGAGGACAAAAAAGAAATCTAAAAAGGAGAAAATGAGGAAGGCGATGATCAAGTCACTAGCTGACAATGAAAAATGGGAGGAGGCCCTGCGAGCGAGAGCCTCCAACAACTGCTAGACTAGATATGTCTGAATGAGGGGGACTCCCGATAAAGATAAGGCAGCTAAGGATGCAGCAGCAGGGTCAGGGACCTATAATCCCCGTGCTTGATCTACTCCAGGTATACCCTAACCCTTAATTCAGTTTTTCTTTGATTTTAAGTTGAGGGTGTAGGGTGAGTTGTTGTTGTAACATTTTGTAGTTGACTAGGAGAAATACAAGTACCTGAGGCAGTTAACACGATTTTGTTATTTTGTGAACACCTCTCAGGTGGTCTAATTCTTGAATTGTATAATTTGCATCTAATTTTGACCACTATGCATCTTTCTATGGTATTAGTTCTAGTGACTTGATAACCATTGCTAAACAATTGCAAGAACCGGATAAGTAGTAACTTGTGATATACTTGTGTGCCATGTACGTGTGAGATTTTACTTAGTTCCCTTTGTATGTTGAATTCAGAACTTCCCCGGTTAGTCTTACCTAGGTTGAAGGATAGGGGTTAGGAAAGGATCATAGGCCATTTTGATATTATCTCACTTTAGCCTAAATGACCTTCCCTGTATGCATAATATCCCTTGATCCCTTTTTTGAACCTGAATAGCCTATTTCTTTTTACGATACCTATCACTGTCCCATTTTTATATCATAATGAACCTGTTTTGGCCCTAGTCCTCCTTGGACACTATGTACCTTGACTTAGGCAAATAGCCTAAGTTAAGGGTAGCTATCATAGGGGTGCATGATGTAAAATGAGTATGAATAAAGGTAGAGTAAAAGAAAAAAATTAAAAGCTGGGTGCGGTCGAAAAGAGCAAGAAAAGAAAAGTTGTGAAAATAAGAAGTGATTGTAGAAAAGAACCGCTCCTATCCAGAATAAGTGTGATCAAGAAAAGAAAAGAATAGAAAAAGGTAAATGAGTGAGACCCCAAAATCTAGTGTAGTGTTAAGGAGACTTAGTCACTTTAAATATCATCGAGTATCATACCAAACCCTAGCCTACATTACAAGCCAAAGAGAAGACCTATAGTGATCCTACCTGACCTGTCTGAAGATCTTGGTAATGAAAATAAGGGCAAGCCTATGGTATTCAACATACATTGATTGGAACTTCATTCTAAGAGTGAGTGTCTTGTGATTGTCCCCATGGTTACTTATGTGATGTCTGATATAAATGCAATGGGACTTCTTTGTGGTAAGGGCACACTGGTTACGTTGCTAGCTGCTACCTTGTTTGGATAGTGTAAACTTGATACATGCATGGTTGTTGTTGCTGATTTAATGTCATATCTTAATTCATGTGTGTCACGTTGTTGCTCTTCAATAACATACATAGTTGTTTGTAAATTGATTGACCTTGGAGATGGTGAAGATGTTTTGAGATAATATGGATGGTTGACTGCTGAATGTACTTTGCATTCTCTTGGTTATGTTTTAGTTGCTTGAGGACAAGCAATGGTTTTAAGTTGAGGGTGTTGATGTATGAACAGATGCTAACATATTTGAGGCTTTTAACTGAGAATAATTGCAAAGTCTTAAACAACTTTTACCGTTTTTTATTGTTTTATCTTTTATTTTGCAGTGGAAGTCAAGAGGCAAGAGAACCAACAATGATGGAAGTAAAAGAGTTAAAATCTGAAGCAAATAAAAGAGAAGTGTGGCTTATGACATTCTTGATAAGTCGTCAGCACTCTGATAGGTTATCAGCTTCATCGTTAGCCTTAAACAGAGAATGGGATTCAATTGGAAGAAGTGACGGCGAAATGTGATAAGTCGTCAGCCTTGTTATAAGCCGTCAGAGTCGCCATCAGCCTTAGACAGAATATGAGAGCTAAGGTGGAGAAGTGATGACATTGTCTAATATATCATCACAGTTTTGATAAGCTGTCAAGATTCACCGTCAACCTTAAAGCAGAAATTGTCAAAATTGAAGAGAAACTGATGACATCCATGATAAGTCGTCAGCCTCCTGATAAGGCATCACGCATGTCGTCACCTAATTTGAGAAGAACACTGAACTCTGTGATTTTGTTCCATAATTAGGCTGAAGTATTTAAAGCATAGTTTAGGGTTTTCTAAGGGGGATTCTGAACCTATTTTGGAACACACGTATTTTGTTATTTTCTCTAGTTTCTTGGCTTGAACAAACCAATTAACTTTGAACAGATTATCATCAATATTTTGGGATTTCTACTTTGATCAAATCTGAGAAGAACTTATTACTATTCATCTTGCTGTAAGTTCATCTTTCAAATTATGAATTCAACTTGTTGTATCGATTATTACATTATGAGTGGCTAAATCCTTTTAACCCGAATCATGGGATCTATGGGTTAGGTCTTGGTAAGTTGATAAGTGTTCAAGATTCTAAAAGTAATAGGACTCTTTGATAATTCTGATGTTTTAATTATTGTTTATTGGTTGCAAATGATAGATAGCACCTTCTTTGATTTTCTTGAGATAAGAAATCAACTATAGTAGGAAGTGAATTATTGACAGGGACTTGGAAGCTACCAACCTTCCATTTAATAATTGACGTTGTAACAAGGTTAATTAACCTGAGGTAAAGTCTGGTCAGTGAATATAAATTCCCTAAGTTCGTGAGGTTTAGGTAATTAAATGCTTAAGTAGGTCGAGAGACATTTAGGAATAACTTCGATAAAGACAATCTGTTGTTCCTACCTATCACGAGAATCTTGAATCACTATTAGCATATGTCAAGTACCAAAACCCGTAGTGAACATAATTATGGTTCTCCATAAACTCTTGATTATAAACACTGAAACTAAAGTGACCAACAATTATTTGCTAAATTCTCATAACCCCCAATTTACCGGAAACTACTAACTATCAGTTGATTAACTCGCATACAACTCAGATTCACACCATATTCCCTGTGGGATTTGACCCCAACCTAGTTGGGTTATATATTGACAACGATCGCTTATATTTTCACATGAGAGGTGTAGTTTGAGCTTTATCACCAACGTGGTGGTTTAAATGATCTTGTGGTTTGAGTCCCTCTTAATACTTTCATATGATTAAGAGGTTGGAGTCCCCCATATTATGCTACATGATTTTGTGCTTGTGTCACCTTGTTATGCCGGGAGGTTTAAGTCCCCTATATTGCATATGTATACCCTCTGGTTTGTGCCGTCACACATATTGGAGACCTACCAGCTAGGGGAGAGTTGGGCTCATATAGCTCGTGGGTGCCTTATTATGTTATGACGGTTGAGCTACATAATCTAAGCTAAAGTTTTAAAGTTCATGTTAAGTCGTGTTCCCTATCCCGCCATGTGATATATATATATGTATATGCATTTGATTATGTGCATTGGTTTTGAATGATTTTGAATTGTTGATCATGGTATTATATTATTCTTATCCCTGAGTTACATGCTAGTGTTCACCCCACTAACCGTCTCCAGATGTTGTATCCCCACGCGTTACAGGCATCGAAGATATCTCTACTTTTCCTAACTATAATTAGGTGAATCGGCCTGGTTTGTCAGTTCATATTGGTGAAGTGGTGAGCCTTCATACTTTGAAAAACTTAGACATTTCATCAGTTCTTATCATAGACTAGAGTTGAGAGTTTCATTATCCTTAACATTATCATTTTTATTATCATTGTCATCTGTTAGAGTCGGGGACATGGCCCGACCAAGACTGGTTTTTTGTTCTTGAGTTAGAAGGCTTTACAAAATTACTGTGGACTTGGGTGATGTTGGTCGGTTGTTTAGGCCGGTTGATGGTTGTCGGTTATAGGCATACCTTTTATTCTTTAAACTTATCTTGTTATATGTTTGAAATTTATCCGACATTGGGGATATTTTGTTGTTTGGTTAAGTGCTCAAGGGTGGTCTCCGGTCCCCAGTGGACTTAAGATACCTGTCACGGCCAGTCCCTGGTTCGAGTCATGACATTTACGTTTCAAGTAAATGTGGTCCTGACTCAGCCCGTAGAAGAGGTGATCAACATCATTTTGCAGAAGAAGAACATCATAGTGTCGATGGGCACCTTCTCCTGATTAGAAAAATGGGAATTCTTCTCTGAGGCATGAGTGTTGTTTGAAGATGAATTTTTTTCATTATTTAGTTTAGGTGAAAGTGAGTGGTCACATATAAAATATCACTGTATAAATAGACTCATAGAAGGTGGCGTTTCAAATTTTTAAGCAATGAGCACTCGAGCGTGTAGGAATAGAAGACATTTGGGTTGCGTGTACCAACATTTTAATGTGAAGAAATGTGTAGTGCATCTTTTAATTAATTGAGAACATCAAATGATAGTTCAATACACTGATTGGAGTGATATAGCAGTAAAAGACCTATATAACATGTTTGATGAATAATCATAGATCCTTTAAGATTTCTTTAATCGATCGAGTAAAAGATATAGCATAGATTAATGTGGTATATCATAGACAATGCATATAGTCGCTTACAACTAAACTTTAAATTTTACAAAAATATGGGGGTCCCCCAAAATAGTAGCTTGAGTTACCAAAGAAGAGGCAAGCCTATCTAATAGTTCTTAGACATGCTATATGTGGTTCTTTTGTGTCTGGGTCTCTTGCATATTAAACACTTATTCCTTTTCTTAGACCTGAAAGTTTCACCAACGCCCTTAACGCATTTGACTCTTTTGAGTTTGGGATTATAGGGGGTGGAAAAATCCTCGTGTCTTTCAATTCATATGGCACAATTCATTCAGACTCTAGAGGGACAATGTTAATAGCTTCAGAGCATGCAAGGAGGTAAGTTTCAATTTTATAAATAGGTAAAGAGTAATCATAGATGGGATCACCATAACCTTCTCTATAGCAATACTTTGATCGAAAAGCGGTCATCCCATTTCGCACGGCAGTTTCACCAAGTCATATTTTCTATAAGAACAAGTCTTCTGTAAAAGATTAACCTTGGAAGTAACACTATTTCCAAACATGGTGAATTGGTCGAGATCTCCATTCGTATTAGTCACATACAAGGAGATACTCACGTTTTTATTATCCCTTAATATCTTTTCGCACAAGGCATAAGTTTGTTAGTTGAACTGCTGACATATGCATGCAGCTCCCTAAACTTTTCACCAAACTTTTTAGCAATTGAATTGAATATGTATGACACGGGGTACTCTCTTTCATCTGTCAATAGTGAATTGAGCGACTCGACAATGTTTGTGGTCATCACATCATACCTATTTCTTAGGAAGTATGCTCTACTCCACTTCTTAAAACTAAAAACATTGTCAAGGATAGGTGCTGCCTCGAGGAAATTATCCTTGAATTCATAAAAGGCTCACTAAACTCATTAAAATAATAAGCCTTTGTCGTAGCATAAAGTAGATAAAGATGGTTTCCAATATGTTGATTTACTTAAAGATTTTCATTGAGGTGTGTCATGCAAAGTCTATGATGCACATAATTGTAAACATCGGAGAAGGCATTGGCAAAGCTAATATGTCTATTAGAGATGACGCATAAATATGGATCATCGTCTACTATAGTCTTCAACTTCTCGAAGAAGAAGGTACAAGAAGCATCATTCTATTTATTCACAACACAAAAGGCAATTGGATAAATATGATTTTTGGTGTCCTGTGCAATGTCTTAGCAACACACCCCAGTACTTGTCATATAAATGTGTTCCATCAATGACAATTATCTTTCTCATGTGGGCATATCCCCCTATTTAAGCTCCAAAAGTTAAAAAGTAGTACACGAAAGATCCATCATTCTTATTAACCATGATATAATAAGAAGAATCGAGATTCAGTGATTTGACCATGTAGGAAACAATCGGCAAGCAAGAATATCTATGCTCCGGTGTCCCACAAATAATGTTCTTCGCAATTATATTTTCTTTCTAATACATCCAATAGCTTGCCTTGAAATGCATCTCCCTAAACACAATCCTCTGAATTTCTTTTATGGTGGACCCTTACCATCACGAAAATGATTTACACATAGTGAAGAAATGATCTTGGATGAGATTTTCTTCTGCCTGTCTGTGACGTGTTCAACACCGAAAGTTTGGAGCCTAACATACTTGTATATGTAAAATCTGTCTGAGTATTCGTACTTCTTTGCCTGCAACAACTAGCCACAACCACGAGATACATATTTCCCCTTCAAAAATTTACTACAACTTTTCTCCGTAATAAAATCAAAAGACTGCGTCCCCGACGCTCGGTCTAGTAGTATTTTCAGCTCTTTCTTATTGTCAAATATTTATTCACGATAGAAATAGTTTCATTGGAGAAGGAATGATTTGGTTGTGATCCCGATCCATAATATTCTTCAACACCATCCAAGTCTAATGAATCATATTTCATATCCGTAAAATCATCTCCCATATACATTGGATGATCGCCCTTGTTCTCGTATTCTGCTGAATCATCATGGACTGATGGACACTGGGGTAGGGGTGGTGATGAATTCAAGGATTCTTCAAAGGGCCTCTCAAATATATTTATTCTTAAAGTAGGACTAGATCCATAAACACCAATATCCAATATGTATAAGGACACACGTCTATCATTATTTATGATCGTAGAATGCACATTTTTCCTTGAGTTTATTAGATAACTAATCGCCAGGTCATTTGGCTCGTAATCTACATCCCCGCTCTCCATTACGCTTGCAGCCAAGTCATGGTATGAACCATTGTGGTGAACCGCAATGGGCAATGTCACCTTAGTAAAAGATTTCCAATTCCAACGTTTGGGAGTCTCCTCTCATTCTCCCATGAAATTACCAGAAACAAGAACAACCTTTGCAATAGACATTCTCGAAGTACATTGGAGTCCATCCTTGAATTTTCTACTGGTATATGTCTGTTATATGAATAGTCGATGACTGGGAAGATACCCGTACAAAATAGTGAAAGTGTAAAAATTGCTTCTAATCAACGATCGTTGGTTTTATGGAATAGAGAAATGAAGTTGGAGTTGCCTGAGCTACTGTAATGTACATTCTAAATAGGTTTTGCATAATGTGAGTGATTTGAAAAGTTTATAACAATGGTGGAAAGTGTGTTTGAGAAGATAACAAATAAATAGGGTAACAATGGATGCAATGGACAAGATTATGACATTTGTAGACAGGTTTTAAGCTGATAGCCGAAATAAATGACCGAATCCATGCCTGAAATGGAGAATTTTGGAGAAAAATTGAGAGCTTCTTTTTTAAGCTTTTGGATTTTTTAAAAATATTTTTGAAAAAATATTAGAAACTTGTGTGCTGGATTTGTTAAGTTGGAAAGAATAAATGATGGCATCATAAATGGTATCTATTTGACAAATTTTTCAAGACTTGTGTCTAAATGACAAAGAAAGTTTTCAAAGTGGGCATTTGGCAACTTCGCTCAAGCTTTATCCATAAATTAACAATCTATAATATATTGATTAAATGAAAGACTTTTAAACATTCTCTGAAGTTTGCCTTTTTTTTCGAGGATCAACAATACAATAGCTTTTGGTAAAAGATCAAATTAAAGAATAGAGCGGGTAGGACCCATAATAGGGTAATATTTCTATTCAAACAAAAAAAAAAAAAAGGAAAGAGATAAATCTTTGATTTTTTTTACTACTTAATTTGGCGATAACATGTTTGTTTTGTTCAATTTTCTGATCTTTTTCAACTTAAAGAAACACGCAAGAAATTATATATTAAAAGGAGAGAAGTCGGGGATCAAAAATACAGTAGCTTTTGGTAAAAGATCAAAATTATTATAAAACAAGAAAGAATAAAGAAGCAGAGTAGAGAGAATAGAGAGAGTAATTCTTATTTCTCTTGAGGGATGATTTACAATGAAGGAAGTCATTCTATTTATAGGAGAAATTTTCTCCTAGTTAAACACTAAAAGACAGATACATCAAATCCTGATAGACATCAAATAGATCTTGATAGATCTTGATAGATATTCACTATAATTGATAGATATAATAACACTCCACCTTGAATGTCTAACAATACGTATATAGGCTGCTTCATTAAAAACCTTACAAGAAAAACCCAGTGGGACAAAACCTTGTAAGGGAAAAAGAGTACAACACATATTAGCTCTCCCTAATAAGTACATCCTTGAACCTTTGTATTCCGATCTTGTGCACCATATTCTTGAAAGTTGCAGTTGGAAGAGACTTGGTGAATAAATCAGACATATTGTCACTTGAACGAATCTGTAGTACATCAATATCACCATTCTTTTGGAGCTCATGTGTATAGAAGAGATTTGGCGAAATGTGTTTTGTTCTATCTCCTTTTATGAATCCTCCTTTAAGTTGTGCTATGCATGCTACATTATCTCTATATAAAACTGTGAGTACATTATCACATTTCAAACCATATTTTTCTCGAATGACATGAATCATGGACCTTAACCATACACATTCTCGACTAGCTTCATGAATAGTTATTATCTTATCATAGTTCAATAAAGTGGCTAGATAGACTACTTTGTATATCTCCAAGATATGGAAGTACCCCCACATATGAACACATAGCCTGTTTGAGACCGAGCTTTATGCGGGTCAGATAAGCACCCAACATCAGCATAGCCAACAAGATCAGGACTGCAAGCTTTAGAATAAAGTAAGCTCATGTCTTTTATCCCATTTTGATGTCTCATATTAGGAGCAGAAATATACCTTGCTAATCAAATAACTGAAAGGCTATATCATGCCTTGTAGTATTTGTAAGATACATTAGTACACCAATTGGACTAAGATATAGTACTTCAGGATCAATCCAATTCAGTATATTTCTCATTTCAGCAAATAATCTTATTACTTTTGAAAAGTCTCCAAGAGTTTTAATAATTTTCAAACCATCTATTTATCCCTTATAAGGATAATAAACAAGTTTTCCAGAAACTTTATATGCTTCAAACATTTTGAATCCTTTAGAGATTTTCATAAGGATTGTCAAGTAACAATATCCAACATGTCAAGTGTGACATCTTCAAGTGTCTGGACTGCAAATCAAATAAGTTTTACGCTTACCAAAATTCATCCTTTCAGGTTACTTGATAAATATTTCTACGTCAGCATGATTAAATAAATGTAGAATTCAGATCTTCATAATCTTTTACAATATTGTGTTAATATTGTATCAAAGATATCATCGACGATTTCTTATTTTGTATCGATTCACAATGCGACATAACATTTTGAGATTTTATCACTTCTTTATTTTCAGGTACCTGAACCTTTCATAAGGTTTCATGAAGTGTTATGTCGTAGGCTCTTCAAGAGCACATTGCCTTCTTATTATGATTATTTGCTCCTTATCTTTTCAAGGATTATTACATTTAGAACTAATTGATCTACCACGCTTCACGCATGCATAGATTTTGTTCTTTAGGGATACAAAATGGGAGCACTTGCAGCTTAAATATGAGATACTTTCAGCATTTGACTTGAATTATCTTTTGAATGAGGATCTGATGATAATTTCTAACATATTTTTAGTTGTTTGTAATCTCCCCCTTATATTAGAAAAACTAACATACATCCTCTTTTTTCTTTGAGGAATCCATCTTTGTGCATCATGGTATATTCATTAATCGTATACCGTACATTAACTATTAGATGGACAACGTGTGATTCCTGGCTTAGGACCAACTTTGAGGGGAAATTAATCATAATTTATTGATTTGATGTATACAAGTACTTTTGTATATAATATTTCAAACCAACACATAAAGCTTTTGTTCTCAATGTTTTAACTATTTATTTAAGGCATTCGATGCTAAATCATGATCATCAAGATGAATTGTCTTGATTGCACAATCTGAAAGTTATGTTCTTAACTCAGTTTTTATTGAGTGGGCAATTTTATGAATGTCAAACTGTTGGTTGACAATAAACGCACATATGATCATCTTATATTGATGCATCTTAATAGATCACATGACTGGTGAACGGACTCATATTCACCTTTTATACTTTTTAGATTTTAAGGGATCCAATCCCAATATTAGTTGGACAACCAACTTATTATGAGAACAAGCAACATTAAAAGTAATGAAGAATTTTCTAATTCTTCAATATATGTAAAATACTCAGTATGCACATCTTTGGGTTGTCGCAATCGTTCATATCAATTTATGAACTTTTATACTAGTAAACTCCAAATTCATCATGACATGTACCTTTATTTTTAGTAAATTTCAGATTTACTATTACATGAATAAATTTCAGATTTACTACTTCAAAAGTAGATATCAAAATAACTTTTCTCAATTATTCAGCCTCTTTCGGAGGTGAGTTGTGATACCATCACAATCAAGTGCATGTTTGCATTAATAAGCTTCTCATTCCCCAGGAATCGAATATAGTCATGCCTTAAGCGTATCAAATTCTGATAGCTACTACAAAAGCAAATTAAGGCATACATATGATTTATTGCTACCACATTCAATTCAAGGAATGGAGCATATTTAATGGGACATGTTTCACCAAATACTCATTATTTTGCCTTAGCCATCATA
Source organism: Capsicum pubescens (assembly GCA_030864215.1). Lineage (NCBI taxonomy): Eukaryota > Viridiplantae > Streptophyta > Magnoliopsida > Solanales > Solanaceae > Capsicum > Capsicum pubescens. The sequence goes on along the minus strand of CM061540.1, from coordinate 255,180,710 downwards.
ATATCATCAATATGGTGCATTGAGATTCAAACTCAACGTCTTATCCATATAAAGGCGTCTTAGGCATAAATCGATGGGACTTGAACGCATCATATTATCATCTCTTTTGATAATATTGTTCTTGAGGAATAAATTTTAAAACATAAATGGTTCCAAACCAATTATTTTTCCTCAAATCCAACAATAATTATATTATTAGTAGCAAAATACAAATAACATAAGGAATTACTAATCTTAAAATTATCTTTAGATTTATAATCTCACGTTGTTTGGCAGAGTCTCGTGCTGATAATGTGTTATAAAGGAAGAAAGAATAAAGAAGAAGAGTAGAGAGAATAGAGTCCCACTGGGTTTTCCTTGTAAGATTTTTAATGAGGCAGTCTATATGCGTGTATTGTTAGAGATGTGTACTATTTTTTCCTTCACTAATTTTTTTTTCCCACTAAGTTTTTTTCTAGTAAGGTTTTAATGAGTCACATTATCTATCTAGACATTCAAGGGAGAGTGTTATAAATGTATTTACATTATAGTGAATGTCTATCAAGATCTAGATGATATATATCAGGATTTGAAGTATCTGTCTTTTAGTCAGAAACTAGGAGTATTTTTCCCTATAAATAGAGGGGTTTTGTTCATTGTATTCTCAACAATCTTATGATATCTCATCCCTCAAGAGAAATAAAGAAGTCTCTCCTCTTCTCTCTCTGTTTATTCTTATTCTTACTTTTATATTTCATAACAAAAAAATGTATTAAATAGATTACACTGTCCAAGGTTAAACTTTATTTTCATTTTTACTTTTTTTTAATTTCTTATTTTCTTTTATTTGTCTGTACTTTGTTATATTATATTTGTTTTGTGATAAACATTGAAATGGACTCTGATAACATGCATATTATTTACAGGATTTAATCAAAGAAATTAATAAATGTAAACAACACATATAAAAGAGTATCTCAACTTTGATTGTCTATGCTACTTAATCTGGTGTAAAACTAAATATTTGTAATCTTCCTATTGTACCTTTAAAATGTTTCAAAACAATAAAGAATCGTCTAAATTGACAAATTTCAGCCTTTCAATATATTTCAACCATATTATAAAAAGAAAGTTCGAATAATGTAATAGTATACAAAACTATTATAATAGTGATATCATAATTTTAAGCAAAATAAAAGAAACATTGATCAATTTCATTAGCTATCATATATAAATTTATGTAGACCATCTAATTTTGGAGAAGAGAAAAAAATAAAATCGTACATAAAATTAAATTGACAAAAGTTATACCTCAATAATTGATATTTTTATGGCGCTTAGAATCTAATGTGAAATTTCAATCTCGCAACATTCTTTTGTTGAGGTCACAACCTAGTAAATATAAACAAACATGAAAAATACACATAACAAATCACACAATTAGGTTAAAAACAAAATCAAAACAACACTTAAAGGCAATGAACTTAAATTGTATGTAAACATATCTATGCGGCTTTCAAACAACACTTCCTGAATATACATATTAAATAGAATTGTAGAAGATTTTTTATATAATGTAAAATTATAATTAATTTAAAAGTGTTAATTATTATGAATTTATAATTTTTTATCTAGATCAACTAATAAAACTTAATGAATTTATTAATAAAAAATTTGATCAAAAAAGGCATCGAGAGAAAAAAGGAAAAAAATGAAGTTTAACCATACATGCGCAGGTACTTTAATATTTTTATAAATTTTTTAAAATTTATTTTAATTATTGTGATTTATAGTATTTTTTTTACATATTTTTTAAAAATATATAACAAATTATTTTTTTTTAGATATTTTAAGTTGTTAACTATTATAATTTATAATATTTTTTATATAATTTTCAAATGCTTAGATGACCATAATAATTAATTATGGATGATATAATAAAGTTACGGTTGAAGCAGTGAAGTAGACATGCCTTAATGACTCACAACAACTAATTAGAAGTGATATAGCAAAATTACTATAAAAATACATGTGAAAAAATTTAAATGGTCATAATAATTAATTAGGAGTGACATAGTAAAATCACGATTGAAACAGCGAAGCAGACATGTCTAATTAGAAGTGATATAATAAAATTACTATACAAAAACACTCGGGTGAAGAAGCTAAAGCAGACATGTCATAAATATCTATTTTACTTTTTATTAAATATTATTAATTTTCTAATACATAGATAACTTATAATAATTAATTAGAGATGAAATAATAAAATCACGGAGGAAGCAGCTTATGAAGCAGGCAGGATCATTAATATTTATTTTACTTTTTTTATTAAATATTATTAATTTTCTAATACATAAATAACTTATAATAATTAATTAAAGATCACATAATAAAAATCACAGAGAAAGCAGTTTATGAAGCATGCAGTAGAAGCAGGCATGTTGACGGAGAGCTGTTTGCTTCTCTTGCCTTTTACCTCTTATTAGATAGTAATTGTTTCTCTTGCCTTTTGCCTCTTATTAGATAGTAATTCCTAGAAAAGCAAATACTATAAAAAATTTGCCCCCTATTGCAAGTATTTTAATATTTTATGATATATTTAATTTGGTTTCAAAGTCCACAAATTAGGAAAATAGTTAAATTACTATTCTTAACTATTTTAAAATAGAAAAATTTTCAAAAATAGCAACAGTTTGGCATAAAATCCACCTTTCATAGTCACATTTTATAATATTATCATTTATATCTAATGTATTCGATTCACATCTACTGTATTCGCTTTTACTCAATAGTTTGTTGTAACGACCCTCCCGGGCGTTTGTGAAATTTTTACATCTTCTCTATTTTAGCGTACTCTGTAGTTTATATACGCGGATTATGACTCACGGGATGAGTAGAACCAATTCTTCAGGTGTTCGGAAGTTATTGAAGTCATTAGTTGGATTATTGAGTTTTAACAAATTTAAGTTGATTACAGGCAATCTTTGGTGAAGACGAACTCGATTTATGTGTTGATGTTTTCAATAGGTTCGAAACATACTTTTTAGTCAATCTAAATATTTAATTATTTTTTGAGGTTCCGAAAAATATTTGAACATTTGTCGGATATTTTAGATATTATTTTAGTTGGTGATTATTGAGAAAAAACAATATTTCTTAACTCTTGAGACCTATATATATATATATATACATATATATATACATATATATATACACATATATATACATATATATATACACATATATATACATCTATATATACACATATATATACATATATATATACACATATATATACACACATATATACACACATATATACACACATATATATACACACATATATACACACATATATACACACATATATACACACATATATATACACACATATATACACACATATATACACATATATATACACATATATATACACATATATATACACATATATACATATATATATACACATATATACATATATATATACACATATATACATACATATATATATACACATATATACATACATATATATATATATAATAGACTACATATATAATTATTAAATACATCTGGGTTATTCTGTAATTAGTTATTCTTCAGTTCTCTATATATACAGCTGTAACCCCTTCAATATTAATGAGATCAATTATTATTAAATCTGTATCATGGTATCAAAGCTAGGGTTTCTTCTTCCGCCCAAACCCTAATCTCTCCTCTTTTCCGACGTGTGTGCGCCGCCGCCACCGTCTACACCACGCCGCACGGCCTCCCTCCTCCGCCGTAGGTCGGCGCCATGGACAAGGTTATTGATCCTCTGTCAAAATTACCGTCTGGAGTAAAATTACTGCTCAGGAATCTCCACAATCTCATCCCCGAAAAATTATCTGACAACAACTACCCGGCCTGGGCACTTAACGTCCGCACCGCCCTCGCAGCCAACTTGCTGCTCGGATGGATTGACGGTGTGGAGAAGCCGCAGCCCGAGACAGCCGAGAAGGACGGCGTCAAGCTCCCAAATCCCGACTACCTTCCGTGGATGATCGTAGACACTCAGATCCGAGCCTGTCTTCTCGCAGTTATTAGCCCCTCTGTGCACAAACACGCCCGGGGTTTTCTCACATCGGCTTCACTTTGGGACGCACTAGCCACAAGGTACAACTCTGTGTCCACGGCTCATATTTTTCAGTTGCGTGACAAATTGCATACTCTTCGGAAGGGAACGAAGACGATGACTCAATACCTTGATGATGTGGCCTCTATTCTGTCTGACCTAGATGCTGTGAACGAGATTATTCCTGAACGAGACGTGGTGAATGCCGTGATACGTGGTCTTCCGGCTGGCTATTCCTCTCTCAAACAGCATATTCGCCTCTCGCCTGTCGAAATCACTCTGAATCAACTGTCTGGATGGCTTAATGCAGAAGAATTGAATCTAGACATGGAACACAAATTACTGCTCGGAGAAGCCAGTTCCACCCCTGGCGTCACGGCTCTTTACTCGGCTGGCAGCGGAGGCTCGGCCAGGGGTCGCGGTGACGATCGCCGTAACCAAGGGCGAGGCAGCGGCGGCGGTGACCGTCGAAACACCGGGCAGCAAGGCAGAGGCGGGCCTCCACCGAGGGACGGCTTCCAGTCAGGCCGCGGACAGGGACGAGGAAACCAGCGGATGCCCACACGAGATCTTCCGACGTGCCAAATTTGTGCTAAACGGGGCCATTCTGCGGCTAATTGCTGGTATCGTTATGATGACTCGCAGAATGTAAATAGCCAGTCCGGAGGATCAAGGGCGATGCATGCGTCCACAAACGCTCAATCTGGCGATTGGTATCTAGACACAGGTGCTAACACCCATGTGACGTCGGATTATTCACAACTTCAAGCTCCTCATCCGTATCATGGCTCAGAAACTATTACAGTAGGCAATGGTCAATCCCTTCCCATCACAAACACCGGCTCTGGGTATGTCTATACCCCAAATGGTAAATTTCATCTCTCAACCCTTCACCACGTCCCTTCCCTCACATCCAATCTTTTATCTGTTTATCGCTTTACTAAAGAAAATAACTGCACCCTCATTTTTAATGACACCAATTTCCAGATAGTGGACAATACCACGAACCGGGTGCGGTACACGGGCCGCTGTGAGCATGGGCTATACACTCTTCCATCCAGGTCTCCGTCTGTTGTGAGTCAAGCCATTCTCTCGTCAACCTGGCATCGCCGGCTTGGGCACCCATCATCCGCCATCACCAAATCCATTTTATCTTCCTTAGGTTTTAATTTTTCAGAAAAATTACATTGCGAGTCCTGTTCAGTGTCTAAATCTTGTCGTTTACCTTTTTCACTGTCTGAACACAAGGCCACTGCGCCATTTCAATTAATTCATTCTGATGTTTGGGGTCCAACCTCAGTTCCTTCTGTTCAAGGTTTTCGTTATTATATCTGTTTTGTTGATGATTACAGTAAATTCACTTGGCTTTATCCTCTGAAATTTAAATCCGAAGCTTATACTATTTTTGTAAACTTTGACCGAATGGTTCAAAATCAATTTAATGCCAAAATCAAAATTTTTCGAAGTGACAATGGCAAAGAATTTGTCAACAATGCATTTGGTGTTTTTCTTCAAAATCTAGGGGCTCTTCATCACACTTCATGTCCATATACCCCTGAACAAAATGGCGTTGCTGAGCGCAAACACCGTCACCTAATAGAAACAGTTGTTGCGCTCCTCCATGATTCCACCTTACCTGTTTCCTTTTGGGTTGATGCCCTTGCTACTGCCAACTACCTCATAAATCGCATGCCCACTCACACTCTCTCCAACTCCACTCCATATGCCCGTCTCTACAATCATCCACCCGACTATATTCATCTCCGCCCGTTTGGGTGTCTAGTTTATCCCTGGTTGCGTCCGCACACTCAACATAAACTTCAACCTCGGTCCACCCCTTGTGTCTTTCTAGGCTATCATCCCACTATCAAAGGTTACAAATGTTTCGATCCTGTATCTCAGAAAACATATGTTTCCCGTCATGTTCGTTTTGTGGAGGAACAATTTCCTTACACAAGTCTTTCCTCTACTCCATACTCCCCCAATCCACTTGGCGTTGTGCCATTATTTCCGTCCTTTTCTCACGCTCATGCTCCGGCTCACTCGGCACCTAACCCGGTACCCCACTACACCACTACCCACCCGAAACCCCAAACCTCCCACCCGAACACCCAGCTGACTGCCACACAACCCACCACTTCCCTACATCATACTCCTAACACACATACAGCCACCCCATCCACCGCTGCACATCCCAGCTCCCACGGCAGCCCCACCCAACCCCCGCCCACACATCATACAACTCCACCACCCCTTCCTAATCACCCTCCACTCAACACTCATCCTATGACAACCCGAGCCAAGGCCGGTACCTTCAAACCCAAAGCCTACCACACTCAAATACCCTTTGATGCACATCCCACAACTGAGCCTACTACCTACAACCAAGCCTCCAAAAATAGTTTCTGGTGCCAAGCTATGGATGAGGAATTTCAGGCTCTGAATGAACAACGTACATGGGATTTGGTACCTCTGCCTAGTAACCGAAAGTCTATTGGGTGCAAATGGGTGTTTCGCATCAAACGAAATTCAGATGGATCTCTTTCTCGCTATAAAGCACGTCTGGTTGCAAAAGGGTATCATCAGGAGTATGGTGTGGATTATAAGGAGACCTTCAGCCCTGTTGTTAAGCAACAGACTATTCGTCTGGTCTTGTCTCTTGCTCTTCACTATGATTGGCCGCTTCATCAGCTAGACGTCAGCAATGCCTTTCTTCATGGTCATCTTGAGGAAGAAATCTATATGGTTCAGCCACTGGGATATGTTAATCCCAACCGTCCTCACTATGTTTGCAAGCTTCGCAAATCACTGTATGGCCTGAAACAGGCCCCTCGTGCCTGGTACACACGTCTCTCTACTTTTCTGCAGGGTCTTGGTTTTCGCACCTACCATCATGACAACAGCCTCTTCACCCTTCACTGTTCTCGAGGGACAGTCATCATTCTTATCTATGTGGATGATATTGTTATTACAGGCAGCTCGTCGTCACTCATCACTGAAATTACTGAAGCTATGCATCGTGACTTCAAACTTAAGGACCTCGGTCCTCTGGAGTTCTTTCTTGGCCTCGAACTCATCCGCAAATCGGGAACCATATTGATGCATCAGACAAAATATACCCTTGAACTTCTAAATCGGGCTGGAATGACAGACTGCAAACCCGCGGTCACTCCCATGGCAGTCCGCCAATCCCCAGGGCCGAATACTCCCTTTGCCGATCCTACACTATATCGGAGCCTCGTCGGTGGACTTCATTATCTTGCTGTTACTCGTCCGGACATCCAATATGCAGTCAATCGAGTCTCCCAATCAATGCATGCTCCCACAGAACAACACTTTCAGGCCTTGAAACGCATTCTGCGCTATCTTCAAGGTACTCTTCACTGTGGAATTTTATTTCAAAAGGGCTCGTTTGATATATCTGTTTTTTCTGATTCGGATTGGGCTAACGACAAAGATGATCGAAAGTCCACTACTGGATATATTGTTATGATGGGACCGAATCTGATTTCCTGGTGCACCAAGAAGCAAACGCGAGTGTCCCGTTCCTCCACAGAAGCAGAATATCGTGCCATGGCTGCGGGTGTTGCTGAAGCCATGTGGTTACGATACCTTACGGATGCACTTGGCATTCCCCCCACGAAACCACAGATTTATTGTGACAATCAGTCCACTATTTGTGTTACCAAAAATCCAGTCCTTCATGATCGTATGAAGCATGTTGGGTCTGACTGTCACTTTGTTCGCGATGAGGTACTTGCAGGAGCGATGGCCACGCACTATGTCCCATCTACTGACCAGCTTGCTGATATTCTCACCAAGCCTCTTCCGTTACAGCCTTTTCAGTCTCTCTGCTCCAAGCTGCCCCTCGTTACCGCTGATCAGCTTGCGGGGGGATAATAGACTACATATATAATTATTAAATACATCTGGGTTATTCTGTAATTAGTTATTCTTCAGTTCTCTATATATACAGCTGTAACCCCTTCAATATTAATGAGATCAATTATTATTAAATCTGTATCAATATATATATATATATATATATATATATATATATATATATATAGAATCTGATATTTCCAAGGAAAGGGGGCAAAACGGTTAGCAGTACATTCATTTTCAATCGTGTCTTTGAAAGGAGTTCTTGACATCTTCAGGTTAGATTAATCCTTAATGGTCTTGTGATGCTCAGTTAGTAGAATAATTACAACAGATGCAGCTAATCAATAGGCTAAGGATAGATTAGCAGCAGTTACGGATTTTGTTTGGCATGTGTATTAAATTGTATCACCGCTACTATTTCCGGTAATATTGTTACAACAAATTAGGGTAAATTTTGTTAAGTTAGTGGAGAAGTAATGATGACAGAATCATTAACCTTAATTAGTAATATATATATACAGAGAGAGAGAACATAATGAATATGTAATGAAAATAGGTGAAAGTTGATGGTGCATGTGCACTGTTTCATGTTTTTGTTCCGTAGAAATTCAAAAATATCAGTATGTTTATTTTCTTAGCGTTCTATAGCTATCATTTCAAAAATTTAGGTTTAGGCCTATGGTTCTTAGAGTAAGAATTTATGGAATGGGCCATTTGATTCGTATTTTTAGGGAAATTATATATTTGGACAGATTGTAGCCATTCGAAAGCTTTATGAAAGGGTAAGACCCTTGCAGATTAGCTTGCATTTGGTTTCTTTTGATTGAGGTAAGTTATGGTTTAATTGGAGTTTAGACTCAATTTAATTGTGTGTATTCTCCTAAATTGGATACTTGTTGATTGGTATTTGGACATGCTTGAAATTGATGATGTTTGGATTGTTGAGGCATGTCTAAATGATTCTTGAAAATTTACTTTATGGATTTGTCTTATGACTTTAAGTGTACTTGTACACTTGGTACATCGTATTGTATGTTGTGAGGTAGTGTAAGTTTGACATTTATATTATTTATTTATAGTGGATCGGATACCACGCCGGTATGGAAATGTATATGTTGAATCGGGTACCACGCCGGTACGGATATGTATATGGTGGATCGGGTACCATGTCGGTACGGATATGTATATGGTGGATCGGGTACCACGCCGATAGGGATATGTATATGTTGGATCGAGTACCACGCTGGTATGAATATGTATATGGTGGATCGGATACCACGCCTGTATGGTACATGAACATAGATTGTCAATCCAGGTTTGGACATGCTTAGATTTATACTCCTTTAGACACATCAGGAATTTAACATTGAAATGCATTGACATAGGTACAATTCGATGTATTATCTTTTATTTCCTTTTGAGTTGAGTAGGGTTTTCATAGACATCAATGATTATATACCTTGATTACTATATTGACTTATTGATGTATGCCTTTGCCAAGATTTATGCTAATTTTACTACTCTCATTGATGGATTCTTTTAGCAGTGAGTTGAATGGATCAGTATTGTAATTTTCAAGGGGTGTAGCATTTGGGTATAAGTCCATTTTCTGTGGTATATTTGCCTTATTTTGGTTATAGAATGGTAATGCGATGATTTTTTTAATTTTTATGCCTCCTAATATCTAGGCTAGTGTTGTTATTGTTGCTATTATTACTTTTGAGGTAATTATTTCTTACGTGACAGATGACTAGACTAGCATCATCTAGTTAACATTTCCCTTATTGTGATTTTTATTCGTTGCCCCAGAGAGCTAACTTGATTGATTGGTTTCCTCTTATTTAGTGAGATAAGGTTGGTTGTTTCCTTTCTACTAGCATGGTTAGATTGTTTGTTGAGCAATTTGTGATAGTGAAGTAGGATTGGCCTTCTATTGCTTTGTTGTGATTCTAAAGTTGGCAATACAATTCTATTGCGTATTTTTTATTTTGAAAAGTCTAAGGCTTGCTTTCTGATTTGTTGGGTCTCTTGGTGACTGTGTCAATATTGGCTTTGTATGTGGCTTATTTGTAAGCATTGTTTGATCTATTATTATTGTATTGTTGATTCATTGAGTATTTATTGTGTGACGATGTATGTCTACTTGTTGTTTGATTTATGCTGTGTACATATTATTAAATTGAGTTGGCCTATGATACCTACCAGTACATAGTGGTTTGTACTGATACTACCCTGTACTCTTCTTTTGTTGAGTGCATGTAACGCCTCGAAATCGGGTCCCGAGACGTCACACGGTGCTTAGGGTTACAAGTGACCCCAAGCTAACCCTTTTACTGGCATAACTCATAAGCAACTGAATAAAAATACAAATCCATACAAATCAGTAGAAATTAACTCTTTTCTGAATCTGATCGATACAAAAATGGAATTTTACAGGATTACAATTCTGCCTTTACAACCAAAATTGAAACAAAATACATCAACTTCTACTGACTGTCTATGAAGCCTCTACTAGTACTGACTATAGGTAGCCGGGTCATGACTCCCGACTACTCCAACTCAATACGACTGAATAAAGAAAATACAACACTATAAACTCTGCATAACTAACCCAAGCCCTTGAATCAAAAGGACTCATCACCTGCTGACTGGATACCACGAACTGACTGGATCCAAAGGTGCAACTATACCTTGTACCTACATTCCGAGAAAATGTAGTCCACATACGAATATGTGGGTCAGAACCGTGGAAAAATACCGAGCATATGGGGGTGCTATGCATATATAAAATAATATCTTAATATCATCATAGTTTATAAAATTATTCATGCTGATATAGATGACTCACTTAGCTCGAATTAAATCATCAAAATCATGGATGAATAATACATGTAAAGTAAAACAAGCGAGTCATTACAATACGTTCTCAATTAACTTTCATCTCAATTTCAAATCATCAAAACAATCAAATCCCGTGTCATTTCTCATTAGAATATATTCCTTAAATCTTTTAAGAATAATGACTTTCTCAAACTCATCCTTTTAAGCAAATATGTTTTCATCTCAGATAGAAGAGTACACACACACATTGGGAGATCCTATAACCGACATAAACCATGTGAGCCACATGGAGTCCAACGTCCAAGCCACGTTGGGGAGAGCTGTCATATCCTTGCCATCGGAGTAGGACTTCCAATATCAATCCAAAAACACTAGTGATCACTATATAAATCAGCCTCAGGCTCACTCCTATGGGGGCACGTAGTTCTAGGGAAGTAAGGTCACTTTATACCTCCCACTCGGTGATAAAGATTTCTCCCGGACTTAGCTCAGATCATTTCAAAGACAATCCACAACAAAATAATTTCAGTAATATATAAATATACATCGGGAGCCATCATGCTTCCCATTTATCAAAATCAACCACGTTGTGGATTTCTTTCACACTCGAGTTCAAAATAACTCCATTAAGACCAAAAGGTCAAATCATTCAAAACATCTCAAATTATTTAAACTCAAGGTGTTTATAACATATGATTTTCTCAAAATAATAATCTCAAATAGGGTTCCAAAAATCCATACATCGATATCACCATAAAACCTTCTAAAGTTTCATACTTTATGACATAAGCACAAAAATAATCACTTAAAACTTAAAATTTCAGCTTTATAATCATACATCTTGGTAAAGAAAATTAGCTTTGGGATTCAAATCTCATTGTGCTTATAGCACATAATTTCTCAAAGTACAATTCCAATTAGGACTCAAGGTCTCATACATCAAAATCCTATTAAATTTTCTCAAGATTCATGCTTTTCATCATAAATATATATAACTTACTTTAAAATCTGGAAAATTCAGCTTTATGTACAAAAATGTCATCATTCTCATTCAATTCAACTTTCAAAACATAGAGAGTATCATAATCTCATGTAAAATTATATAGGGTATAAATTCATGCTTCAAATTCATATCAAAACATGTAAAATCATGTATATTCATAAAAGAAAAATCAATTTGGGCACAAGAACGAAAGAGAGTTCTTGTTGAAAAACTTCACATACCTTGAATGATGAACTTTAGACCGATACTCATTTTTGAGATGTTAATCGTGCCTTTGAATGATGGTTCTTGGAGTTCTTGAACTAGGAACTTGGAATCTTGAATAAATTTGCAGAATTAATGGTGAACTTTGGAGGTTCTTGAAGTTGGATGTAGGAGTTTAGGGTTTTCTTTCTGAGGGAATTTGATGAAATATAACATATAATGCTTCTAATAGGCTTTAATATAGGGTTTGGACGGATTTTGGGTGAGGGAGAATGACCAAAACGCCCCTAAACCCATAAAAAAAAACTAAAATTCGCGTCTGAAACAGTGTTGGCGCGTGATCTGCGCGCGGTGCGGGCCTAATCGCCCTGGCTTACAGCTCTTCACTAAAAGGGTTGTAACTTTTCACTCGGGTATCGGATTTTTACGAAATTGGTATCGTTGGAAAGCTAATTCAATTATATATAATTTGATAGGTCTTAGAATGAAAAATTCAATGTATATAAAGAGTTATACTTGTTTGAAGTAGACCCTTGTAGAATCGAATGTCAAACTTTGGACGAATCAATTGGTCTTAGCTCAACATTGTTCTAAGTCATTGCTATGAACATTTTTCACCTCAAATATACTTCATAGACTAGGATAATAATCATGAAAACTATATTCACATGAGAGTCACTTGGATTAGAGTTTAGACGCGTAGAAACGACGGTGCGAATTCTAGCACGAAAATATGGGGTATTACATTATCTCCCCCTTGGGAACATTCGTCCTCGAATGTGAATAATTAAACTCAAACACAGAGGAATATTGGTATTTGAGCTATCATGTACAACTGATATAAATTGAATCACTGACTCTCAAACATAATGAGCCACTGAACTGATCCGCAAGTGCACGAATTCTTATAAAAATAGCTATATGGCTAAGATAGGAATGAGAGTGTCAACTTATGAGTCACCATTACTTTGCACTGGACCTGATCTCATGAGAAAATATGAGAGGTTTATAAAAATGAAAACTTAGGGTATTACAATATCCCCCTCTTGGGATCATTCGTCTCCGAATGATTTTGATTTTGTTGAAATACTAAAGAAGATCAAGATGATACACAGGATACTCACGAACTGAATCATGGCTTAATATCTGAATCTGAAACTGATGCTATTAGGGAGTAAAGAGCTTTGAGCATAATCTGAATAAAACATCTGAATAAGGAATTACAACATTACTAGCCCTATGTGACCTGAAACATCGGACCATAAATCATAAGCTAGGATAGAATTACTAGGCCTTAAGAAATGAGACTTCTTACTTTCAAGCTTAGCAACACTGATCAAATTCTTCTACGACTAGGCTATTCCCTTCAAATATCACATTCGCTTGATTCAACTTAAAGTTTTCATATGGCATTGATGAACTCGTCTGTTAAAGTCTAAAATGAACTAGTTCCCTTCATTATGGTAAGGCCTAACTCGAAACCACAAGGTGTGCTACATGTAACTCCATACCATAATACAAATCTGGGCCATGAATTCAACATTCTGAGCACTATCATAACTACTCACTCTAGGATGATTTTCCTCATCACTTCAACCATTAAATTCAACTTCTTACATGCCGACATGACATTCAAGCCTATTTTCATATCAACATCTACACCATTCAATTTTTCGGAAGACACACATAAACTATTCTCAACTAAACAAATCATACAAAGGACTTTACCTCAATATTCTCCACTCATGGACTTACATAAAACAACCATACAACAATCTCTCCCAACATGGCACAACTACTTATTTTTATCTGCACAATCATTCATCATTACTATCTTGATCTAAGGGAAGGTCAATGAAAGGTTGGAATATTGGGATTCAAAACATGAAGGGATACTATGCATAACTTAACACCTTACTGAGGCCCGAGGAGTAGAGGATTCATGGCATGGATTCATTAAAGAGATCTAATCTAAAGACGTATCTGATATAAATCTGAATTTCACTGATCGTTAAAAGTGTTGCATGGGTACATGAGTCAGGAGATACATGACATAAATTTTTGGAATTTATAACTTACGGAAGGTGATTCCGACTTCTGAATGATCTGAAACTCCCCATATTAAGAACTGGAAATATACATTATTCTCTATTATGCACACGAATATGAATTATGATCATTGAACTGACACATAAGGCATAAGTAGATATTGGAATAACTGAAATACCCACACTAAAATAAAAATGGGTTAAGACCCATCCTCACTCTCTCGATGTTTCTACACTACACTGGCATCACTACTAAAATTGAGAAGTGTAACTTTGTTACTCATTCTATCATCTCTCCCTTATCTTTAAGCCATCATTATAAAACTGCGGAACCCCTTAATACAAAGCTTTCTTGGAGTAACAATGGAGGATCTGGAATTCTTTGAAGAAGAGCTTTGGAGTTCTTAGGGCATTGCTTGGGAGAAAAGTAATGAAAACATGTCTAATGTGTTTAGAATAGGCTTAAATCTTATGTTTAGATGGATTGGGGATGGGAAAAAAACTCATTTGCCCTTAATGAAATGAAAAAAAAATAGAAGCTGAAATTTGGCCTGGCGCGATCCAGCAGGCGGCGCCCGTTCTAGAGCGGTGCACTACCCCAGGCGGTGTCTGCTAATTGCGGGGTGCTACTGGAATGAAAACCAAACGTAGTCTTAGGCTCGTCCAAAAATTCCAAAACTCACCCGGAACATGCTACAACCTTGCCCCATCGCATCACAACAAAAATTTCAAGAAACAAATGTCGGGAAGGTCACCAAAAAAATCAACAAAGATAAAGGGTTCAAAATAAAACTAAGTGTTGAAACTCTTAGCTAAAAATTCTAAGTGTTAAGCTCAACTTGACTCATTTTGAAGGCTTTAACAACGACGAAATTTATGGGGTCATACATTACACATAAATAGTAAAAATTATCCCAAAGGACTACACCTGAAAGTGTAAAACTCTTTGCTAATGTTTCCTTCGTAGTCAACTAATATCACATCCCTAAACTTACACCAGTATACCCAACATCATCAACCTATAACCCATAAGCTAATTGACAAGAACCTCGTATACCACATCGCCTCATTCATACTTATCAACTCAAGGGTACAACTAACCACACAATACTTAACAAATTTTGAAAATAAGGAAGCCCCATATCACCTTGGGCACACCTCAACATCATTCCTGCAACATCATACTAACTTTCGATAAATAAACTCTTACATACACTGTTCAAGCCCACTAGATTACTTTCATACAACTAGTTGTACTATCTTTACATCCACCTTGATGACCATCCACCGATCAAACTTAATGTCCAGTGCTAAGCATGATTTAACAACCCGCCTTACACACAATTCTCACTTAGAAACTATAGAACACAGCATTAGAAAACACTAGTACACTAGAACCCCCATAAAATGACAATTGATTATAATCATATGGCCTATCTTATGCACAATCCGTTAACACATCCTCCTTCTACATATCATTACTATTTACCCATATATACACCTAAACTTCTTTCATAGCTCTATAAGTTTCAACTAAACTCCCTCTTTCCACCTCAGGAAAGCCTAAATTAACAACACTTATCCACCAAGTACTTTTATCAATAACCTATACTTTTCTAACACCACAAATACCATCAATAACTCTTTCCTTACCCTAAGCAAACAACAATCCACCTTAACTAATAACTCTTCCTCTAACTTTCACTAAACTAACAAACAAGGGTATATCACTTCATTACTAATTCAATCATAAGCAAAAATTCAAATATACATATTCAATCGATCGCCCTTACCACTTTTCTTGCCACTAAACTTCTAAACCCACACCTTCAACTAACACAGGAGCAACAAGATAAATAACAATTTGTTAGTGAATCGAAATAGGCCTCACACGGCTTCACTAAACTTTGGTTTTGTGTTTTGATCAATAAAGTTATATAAATAACAGAGTAACTATGCTAGTGAATCAAAATAGGCCCCACACGGCTTCACTAGACTTTGATTTGTATTTTGAATAAGAAAATGAGATGAATAACAAAGAAGCTATGCTAGTGAATCGAAAGAGCCCCACACGGCTTCACTAAACTTTGATTTTTCACAAACATAAGGATAACAAGATTATATAATACAAGAGATAGAAACTTGACACACAACATTCAACGATCTAAGAATACACCTTACTCTGTCTTAATTAAATGACTCATAAAAATGAGGGCATAACTTTTAACTTAAGGAACTTAACACACTAGAGAGCTCCTCTCAAGCCCTTTGTGTAACTTTTGAAATTTCTTCTAGAAAACATAGAAGCATTACCTGGGGAAGAACTGGAGATTGCGAATCATGTTATCTCAAAAATAATACATAGAGGGAGAAGTATAGATTAACATTGTAGATTTTAAGGAGGAATCTGAAAGCACACCTAACCTAGGCTTAGTTCACAACTTTTATGAACATGAATAAAGTACTTCAATCTTTGGAACTCAAAAGCACTGATAGGATACTTTCTAGCTCTCTTACAATCCCATAACTATCTACGGAGAATTAAGGTTAACTTTTTCTTATACATTCAAAATGAGGCAGAGTTGGCCAGAATAGAGTAAGATGAGAATCTATATAAGCTTCTTGGAGAACCTTTTTATAGCACGATCTTAGACTTGAAAGAAGGGAAATATTTCCTAAATGCACTGTAGCCTCTCGAAGAAAAGTACAGACGTTTCCGTACCGTTCCGCAAGAATCTACTAGACACGACTTCATAGACACCCTAGGACACTTGAACTCTGTGCTCTGATACCAAGTTTGTAACACCCCAAAATCGGGTCCCGAGACGTCACACGGTGCTTAGGGTCACAAGTGACGCTAAGCTAACCCTTTTACTGGCATAACTCATAAGCAACTGAATAAAAATACAAATCCATACAAATCAACAGAAATTAACTCTTTTCTGAATCTGATCGATACAAAAATGGAATTTTACAGAATTACAATTCTGCCTTTACAACCAAAATTGAAACAAAATACATCAAACTGACTATCTATGAAGCCTCTACTAGTACTGACTGTAGGTAGCCGAGTCATGACTCCCGACTATCCCAACTTAATACGACTGAATAAAGAAAATACAATACTATAAACTCTGCATAACAAACCCAGGCCCTTGAATCAAAAGAACTCATCACCTGCTGACTGGATACTACGAACTGACTGGATCCAAAGGTGCAACTATAACTTGTACCTATATTCTGAGAAAATGTAGCCCACATACGAATATGTGGGTCAGCACCGTGGAAAAATACCAAGCATATGGGGGTGTAATGAATATATGAAATAATATCTTAATATCATCACAGTTTATAAAATTATGCATGCTAATATAGATGACTCACTTAGCTCGAATTAAATCATCAAAATCATGGATGGATAATACATGTAAAGTAAAACAAGTGAGTCATTACAATACGTTCTCAATTCACTTTCATCTCAATTTCAAATCATCAAAACAATCAAATCTCATGTCATTTCTCATTAGAATATGTTCCTTAAATCTTTTAAGAATAATGACTTTCTCAAACTCATCCTTTTAAGCAAATATGTTTTCATCTCAGATAGAAGAGTACACACACACATTGGGAGATCTTATAACCGACATAAACCATGTGAGCCACATGGAGTCCAACGTCCAAGCCACGTTGGGGAGAGCCGTCCTATCCTTGCCATCGGAGTAGGACTTCTAATATCAATCCAAAAATACTAGTGATCACTATATAAATCAGCCTCAGGCTCACTCCTATGGGGGCACGTAGTTCTAGGGAAGTAAGGTCACATTATACCTCCCACTCAATGATAAAGATTTCTCCCGGACTTAGCTCAGATCACTTCAAAGACAATCCACAACAAAACAATTTCAGTAATATATAAATATACATCGAGAGCCATCATGCTTCCCATTTATCTATACATCTTTTGGTCGTGTATTGATACATGAAGTCCTACTCCGATGGAAAGAATAGGACGGCTCTCCCCAACGTGGGTTTTACGTTGGACTCCATCTAGATCACATGGTTTATGTCGGTTATAGGATATCCCAATGTGTGTGTGTGTACTCTTCTATCTGAGATGAAAACATATTTGCTTAAAAGGCTGAGTTTGAGAAAGTCATTATTCTTAAAAGATTTAAGGAATATATTCTAATGAGAATTGACATGAGATTTGATTATTTTGATGATTTGAAATTGAGATGAAAGTGAATTGAGAACGTATTGTAATGAATCACTTGTTTTACTTTACATGTATTATTCATCCATGATTTTGATGATTTAATTCGAGCTAAGTGAGTCATCTATATTAGCATGCATAATTTTATAAACTATGATGATATTAAGATATTATTTTATATATGCATTGCACCCCCATATGCTCGGTATCTTTCCATGGTACTGACCCACATATTTGTATGTGGGCTATATTTTCTTGGAATGTAGGTACAAGGTATAGTTGCACCTTCGGATCCAGTCAATTCGTGGTATCCAGTCAGCAAGTGATGAGTCCTTTTAATTCAAGGGCTTGGGTTAGTTATGCAGAGTTTATAGTGTTGTATTTTCTTTATTTAGTCGTATTGAGTTGGGATAGTCGGGAGTCATGACCCGGCTACCTACAGTCAGTACTAGTAGAGGCTTCATAGACAGTCAGTAGAAGTTGATGTATTTTGTGTTAATTTTGGTTGTAAAGGCAGAATTATAATCCTGTAAAATTCTATTTTTGTATCGATCAGATTCAGAAAAGAGTTAATTTCTGCTGATTTGTATTTTTATTCAGTTGCTTATAAGTTATGCCAGTAGAAGGGTTAGCTTGGGGTCACTTGTGACCCTAAGCACCGTGTGACGTCTCGAGACCTGATTTCGGGGCGTTACAAACTTGGTATCAGAGCACAGAGTTCTTGTGTCCTATGGTGTCTATGAATTCGTGTCTAGTAGATTTTTGCGGAACGGTACGGAGATGTCTGTACTTTTCTTTGAGAGGCTACAGGGCATTTAGAAAATATTTCCCTTCTTTCAAGTCTAAGATCGTGCTATAAAAAGGTTATCCAAGAAGCTTATATAGATTCTCATCTTACTCTATTCTGGCCAACTCTGCCTCATTTTGAATGTATAAGAAAAAGTTAACCTTAATTCTCCGTAGATAGTTATGGGATTGTAAGAGATCTAGAAAGTATCCTATCAGTGCTTTTGAGTTCCAAAGATTGAAGTATTTTATTCATGTTCATAAAAGTCGTGAACTAAGCCTAGGTTAGATGTGATTTCAGATTCCTCCTCAGAATCTACAATGTTAATCTATACTTCTCCCTCTATGTATTATTTTTTAATTAACATGATTCGCAAGCCCCAGTTCTTCCCCAGGTAATGCTTCTATATTTTCTAGAAGAAATTTCAAATGTTACACAAAGGGCTTGAGAGGAGCCCTCTAGTGTGTTAAGTTCCTTAAGTTGAAAGTTATGCCCTTTTTCTTATGAGTTATTTAATTAAGACAGAGTAAGGTGTATTCTTAGATCGTTGAATGTTGTGTGTCAAGTTTCTATCTCTTGTATTATGTAATCTTGTTATCATTATGTTTGTGAAAAATCAAAGTCTAGGGAAGCCGTGTGGGGCTCTTTCAATTCACTAGCATAGCTTCTTTGTTATTCATCTCATTTTCTTGTTCAAAATACGAAACGAAAGTCTAGTGAAGCCGTGTGAGGCCTATTTTGATCCACTAGCAACTTGTAGTTCATCTTGTTCCTTGTGCTGGCTGAAAATGTGGGATGTGGAGGTGTAATAGTAAGAAGTATGGTAAGTGTGATTTTTTAGGCATAAGTATAGCGAAATCCCTTTTTGCATGCAATTGGGTTAATAGGAAGTGATATAGTTTGTTTGAGGTATGAAACGGGTGTTGACGGTATTTGTATGACAGAGAGTATAGGTTAGTGATAGAAGTACTCGATGGGTAAGTGTTGTTAATCTAGGCGCTCTCCAGATTGCAAGAGGAAGTTAAGTTATGACGTAGAGAGCTATGAACTATATTAAGTTATGTATGAAGGATAGATAATAGTGACGGGTGAAAGAAGGATGTGTTAATGGATTGTGAATAAGATAGGCTATATGATTAGGACCAATTATTATTGTTATGAAGTTTAAGTGGGCTAGTGTTCATGGATGTGTTGTTTTATAATCTTCACGTGGGAGTTATGCGTGAGATGGAGTTGTAAATTATGTGAAGTGTGAGACCTTAAGTTTAAATGATTGGTGATCATGAAGCCAAATGTGACGGTTTCTGGATTAATGGTATTAGTTGCCGGAAGTGACCTAATAGGCTTGAACAGTGTACACAAGAGTTTAAGTGTAGTTGACTTATAATTAAGTTTAATATTATATTATGAAGAGAAAGTTCACCCAAGATATTATGGGACTGCTTTAATTTCGAGGATTAGTGTATGTGGTGTAGTGAGTCGTGCCATGAGATTGTTAGATGGATAAATACTAGTTAGACGATGGATGATGTTTTGATGGCTAAGTTAAGGCGAGGCGTATGATTGGAAATATTGTGCCTCTTAAGTGTGATTTTGATTCTTATGGGTTAGAAACAAAAGTTCATAGGCATGGTATTAGAGGGATAAGACAGAAGTAGCATGGTCTATCAAAAGGTTAGAAAGTATTCAAGTTGAGCTAATAGAAATAAGAGTTGAAGCACTAGACGGTGTACATTCCGGCGATAGAGATGTTCGTGGAGATTCAAAATTAGTAAGCATTTGAGAATTTGAGTGGTGGCTTAAAGCTAAGGGGCAGATGATAGAACAAGTAGTCAAGTCAAGCTTTTACATTTTAGTAGAAGCACCAGTAAGTTGTAAATTTGCTGTGAGAAAGATCGGTGCTTGACCCAATGTTATTTCAGTATTTTTAGTTGTCCCAAAACCTACTCATGCTTTACATTTCAGTTCCATGATCTTAATTCATGTTCATACACGTGATGGAGAATTACATACTCTTCTAGTTTCCAAAAATGAGAAATTCCAGTTCTTCTAGTAGTTGGAATCACATTCCATAAGTTATGAGCTCTAAATTCAGGGCATGCCGCCCATGACTCATATACTCAAGTTTTACAGTATGTTCAGTTCCAGTACTCAGGCAATACTCTTATTGATTAGTGAGATTCAGTTTTCGTTATGGATGTCTTCAGTAGAAGTTGATGTATTTTGTGTCAATTCTGGTTGTAAAGGCAGAATTGTAATCCTGTAAAATTCCACTTTTGTATCGATCAGATTCAGAAAAGAGTTAATTTTTGCTGATTTGTATGGATTTGTATTTTGATTCAGTTGCTTATGAGTTATGCCAGTAGAAGGGTTAGCTTGGGGTCACTTGTGACCCTAACCACCGTGTGTCGTTTCGGGACCCGATTTTGGGGCGTTACAAGAACTCAAAAAAATAGGACAAGAGTTGAGGTACCTGGATTGGATACTAAGGCTACAGCTCGGGGTAGAGGTCAGGCAAGAGAGAGACGAGGTGGAGGAAGGAGAGCAGCGCCCGCCAGGGGCAGAGCTCAGGCCGCGAGACCTGCTAAGGAGAGACCAATATCTCCTCCCCTACATGAGAATTTGCCTGAGGTAGCAGAAGATGGATCTATGCTAGTATAGAATGAACGAGTACCAGTTCATGATGGGGTTGCACCAGTTCTGGGAGGTGTAGTTTCGATTCAGATGTCTTCCGCTGTGATTCAACAAGTTCTTAGTTTTTTGGGTGGTTTAGCAGGATCAGGGACTATGCCCGTAGCACCCGCAGTCCAGCATGAGATGCAGCATGCTACTGTTGTAACCCCTCGGATTGAAAAACATCAGGATCATATATTTTTTCAAAGCAGGCAGTGGGTCCGGTGATGACCGGAGATGAGAATGAGTTGTTCTGTAAGTTTATCAATATGAATCCTCCTATTTTTCATGAAACTAAGTCTGAGGATGCCTACGAGTTTATTATTGACTGCCATGAGAGAATTCACAAGATGGGTGTGGTTGAGAGGTATGGTGTAGAACTGGTTACTTTTTAGTTTCAGGGGGATGCTAAGATGTAGTGGAGGGCTTATGTTGAGTGCAGAGATACAGGTTTGCCTCCCTTGACTTGGACACAGTTTTACTCAGTTTTTCTAGAAAAGTACGTGCCTCGTACTTTGAGTGATAGAAAAAAGGATAAGTTTGATAATCTTAAGTAGGGGAACATGTCAATTACGGCCTATGAAGACAAATTTCATTCATTGTCTCGATATGCATCTCACTTACTGAAAACTCAAGAGGAGAGGATCCATTTTTTTGTGAAGGAGTTAAATACAGGTCTCCAGATTTCTGCTCTTCAGATGACATCTTTAGGTAGGTCTTTTTAGGAGATGGTTGATTTTGTCAAGAAGGTGGAGGGTGTAAGGAAAGAGGGTTATGCCAAGGCAGCAGGAAAAAAGGTCTGCAGAGGAGGCAGTTTTAGTGGTTCTTATTCTAGGGGTCAAAGTTAACAGAGATACCCTACCCACCTCATTCAGCCAGTGATGCCAGTTTCTGTGGGTAGTCCATCAGGAGCTAGCCAGTCATTTTTAGACTTTGGTAGTTACCTCGCTTTATGTTCTTCAGCTCAGCGGCCTACCTTAGACTATATATTTTATAAGTATAGCAGAGTGGGTCAGATTAAGAGGTTTTGTCCTAATAGAAGGCAGTTTGGTTAGTCTAGCCAGTAGCAGGATCCTAGAGATCTAGTTCTAATAGGTAGAAAAGGTGGTAGTAATGGTAGAGGTCGTCCACAGGTTGGTCGTAGTGGACATAAGGCAGGTAGGGGTGGTAATCATCCCCATCAAGGTGGTTCTCAGCTTAGCATAGGTGATGTTCAGACTGGTGGTAGTTCCTATATCTATACCTTTCCAGGCAGGCCTGAGGCCAAGGCATCAGACGTTGTTATTATATGTATTATTCTTGTTTGTGACCAGATGGCCACTGTATTATTTGATCCTGGATCTACTTTTTTATACGTATCTGCTAATTTTGTTGTGGCATTGGACATGATGTGTGATTTTCTTGACTTTCCAATTCACATGTCTACTCCTATTAGTGATTTTGTTGTTGTTGATAGAGTTTATCGTTCTTGTTCTGTAATATTTATGGGGTACCAAATTTGGGCAGATTTAGTTATTCTCGACATGGTAGATTTTGATATAATTTTGGGTATGAGTTGGTTATCTCCGTATCATGCTATATTGTACTGTAATACTAAGACAGTAACTGTGGCTATGCCAGGAATGGATAGGATTGAGTGGGAGAGTGATTATAGTCCTGCTCCAATGAAACCTATTTCTTTTCTGCGTGCAAAGAGGTTAATTGGAAGAGGTTGTTTGGCCTTCCTAGCACATCTTGGGTACACTTCTGCAGAGATTCCATCTATTGAGTCGGTTTCTGTGGTGTGTGAGTTCCAAGAGGATTTTTCTATAGATTTTCCTGGTATACCAACAGACCGTGACATTGATTTTTGTATTGATCTAGAGTCATGTACTCGTTCTATTTCCATTCCTCAAAATAGGATGGCTCCGGCTGAGTTGAGGAAGCTAAAGGATCAGTTGCTTAGTAAGGGTTTTATCCATCTGTGTGCCTCTCCATGGGGTGCTCCGTTCTTGTTTGTGAAGAAGAAGGATGGTAGTCTCCGTATGTGTATAGACTACAGGCAGTTGAATAAATTGACGATCCGTAATAAGTATCTTTTGCCCCGTATCGATGATTTATTTGACCAGTTGCAGGGTGCATCCGTATTTTCCAAGATTGATTTGAGGTCTGGGTATCATCAGCTTAAGATTCGGCTTGACGATATTCCTAAGCCTACATTCCAAACCAGGTATGGGCACTATGAGTTTCTTGTGATGTCTTTTGGGTTGACTAATGCCCCTGCTGTTTTTATGAGTTTGATGAATGGGATATTTAAACCCTACTTGGATTTTTTCATGATTGTCTTTATTGATGATATTCTAGTTTATTCTAAGAGTAAAGAGGGGCATGAGAATCACTTAAGGATTGTTTTGGGTTTGTTCAAAGAGAAAAAGCTTTATGCAAAGTTTTCTAAGTGTGAGTTCTAGTTGGCTTCTGTATTCTTTTTGGGGCATGTGGTTTCGAAGGAAGGGGTGATAGTAGACCCGCAGATGATTGAAGTGATTAAGAATTGATCTAGACCTACTTCAGTGATGGAGGTTTGTAGCTTTGTTGGCTTAGCAAGTTATTACCACAAGTTTGTGAAGGGGTTTGTTTCAATTGCTACTCATATAACACGGTTGACTCTGATAGATGTACCTTTTATTTGGTCTAATGAGTGTGAGGAGAGCTTTAAAAATCTCAAGACCTTGTTGACTTCCACTCTTATTCTTGCCTTGTCGGTAGAGAGTAAGGATTTTATTATTTATTATGATGCCTCACGTTCTTATTAAGGTGTTGTGTTGATGCAGGAAAGGAATGTTATTGCTTATGTTTCGAGGCAATTGCAGCCCAATGAGAAGAATTACCCCACTCATGATTTGAAGTTAGTTGTTGTGTTTTTTCTCTTAAGAGATGGATGCATTACTTGTATGGGGCTCATTGTGAAGTGTTCAATGATCACCGCAGTTTAGAGTATATGTTCACGCAGAGGGTTTGAATTTGAGACATAGTAGATGGATGGAGTTGCTTAAAGATTATGATATCACCACTCACTACCATCTAGGAAAGGCTAATGTGGTCGCTGATGCATTGAGCAGGAAGTCAGCAAGTATGGGTAGCTTGGCTTATTTAAATGGTAGCAGGCGTCTATTGGCTAGAGAGACTCAGACTCTAGCTAACAAGTTTGTTCGACTTGAGGTGACTGGGAGAGGAAGAATTCTAGCCAGCACTGAGGCAAGGTCCACATTTCTTAATCAAATTAAGGCTGAACAGTTTGAGGATGCTAAGTTGAGCAAAATTCGAGATAAGGTTTCGCAAGGTGAGGCCAAAGAGGCCATTCTTGATGGTGATGATGTGTTGCAGATTAAGGGTCGAGTTTGTGTACCCCATGTTAATGATTTGATTCCTACTATTCTAGCCGAGGCTCATTGTTCAAAGTATTCTATACACCCTGGAGCGACTAAGATGTATAGTGATTTAAGGCAGTATTATTGGTGGGGCCGAATGAAGCGTGATATAGTTGATTTTGTCGCCAAATATTAGAGTTTCCAGCAGATAAAGTACGAGCATCAGAAACCTTGTGGTACTTTTCAGCGGATGCCCATTCCTGAATGGAAATGGAAGAGGATAACTATGGATTTTGCTGTTGGTCTTCCCAAGACTTTGGAAAAGTATGATTGTATATGGGTTATTATCGATAGGTTGACTAAGTCTGCATATTTCATCATGGTTCAGATGACTTATAATGCAGAAAAGTTGGCCAAGATTTATCTTAAGGAGATTGTTCGGTTGCATGGAGTCCCAATTTCTATTATCTCGGATAGGGTTACTCAATTTACCTCTATCTTTTGGAAGAAGTTGCATAAGGAGTTGGGGACAAGGTTGGACCTTAGTACAACCTTTCACCCTCAAGCCGATGGGCAGTCTGAGCGAACGATTCAGGTATTCGAAGATATGCTTCGTACATGTGTGATGGATTTTGGAGATCATTGGGATCAGTTTCTACCTTTGGCCAAGTTTACATATAATAATAGTTATCATTCGTGTATCGATATGGCACCGTTTAGTGCTTTGTATGGGAGGAGGTGTAGATCTCCCATTGGGTGATTTAATGCATTTGAGGTGAGACCGTCGGGTACTGATTTATTGAGAGAATCGTTAGAGAAGGTCAGGTTCATTCAGGATAAACTTATAACGACTCAAAGCATACAAAAAGAGTATGCAAATCGGAAAGTTAGAGATATGCACTTTATGGGGGGTGAGCAAATGTTTCTCAAAGTTTCACCCATGAAGGGTGTTATGCGTTTTGGGAAGCGAGGTAAGCTCAGTCCTAGATAAATTGGACCGTTTGAGATTCTTCAGCTCGTGGGGTCGGTGGCCTACAGGTTGGCATTGCCTCCGAGTTTATCGGGTGTTCACCCTGTATTTCATGTTTCTATGTTAAAGAAGTTTCATGGTGATGGTAACTACATAATTCGTTAGGATTCGGTCTTGTTAGATGAAAACCTCTCATATGAAGAGGAACCTGTTGCTATTATTGATAAAGATATCTGTAAGTTATTGTGTTGGTGAAGGTCCAGTGGAAGAATCGTCCTATTGAGAAGGCCACTTGGGAGACTGAAGCGGACATGTGTAGCAAGTATCCACATCTTTTTGCGGATTCAGGTAATTCCTTATTTTGCCTCCTTGTCTTAAGTTTGTCCGTTCGGGGACGAATGGTTATTTAATTAGTATCTGATGTAACGACCCTCACGGTCATTTGTGAAATTTTCTCATCTTCACTATTTTAGCGCTCTTCGTAGTTTGTATACGTGGATTATGACTCACGGGATGAGTAGTACCAATTCTTGAGGTGTTCGAAAGTTATTGAAGTCATTAGTTGGATTATTGAGTTTTAATAAATTTAAGTTGATTACAGGCAATCTTTGGTCAAGACGACCTTGATTTATGCGTTGATATTTTCAATAGGTTCGGAACATACTTTTTAGTCAATGTAGAAATTTAATTTATTTTTCGAGGTTCCAAAAAATATTCAAAAATTTATCAGATATTTTAGATATTATTTTAGTTGGTGTTTATTGGGACAAATCGATATTTCTTAACTCTTGAGACCAATGTATAAGACTTATATATATATATATTTTTTAACTCTTGAGACCTATGTATAAAATAAATATGTATATATATATATATATATATGTATATATATGTATATATATGTATATATATGTATATATATGTATAGAATCTAATATTTCCACGAGAAGGGGGCAGAATGGTTAGCAGTACGTTTCTTTTCAATCGTGGCTTTGAAAGGAGTTCTTGACATCTTCAGGTTAGATTAATCCTTAATGGTTTTGTGATGCTAGTTAGTAGAATAATGACAACGAATGCTGCTAATCAATAGGCTAAGGATAGATTAGCAGCAGTTAAGGATTTTGTTTGGCGTATGTATTAAATTGTATCACCGCTACGATTTCCGGTAACATTGTTACAACAAATTAGGGTAAATTTTGTTAAGTTAGTGGAGAAGTAATGATGACAGTCATTAACCTTAATTAATAGTATATATAGAGAGAGAACATAATGAATATGTAATGACAATAGGTGAAAGTTGACGGTGCATGTGCACTGTTTCATGTTTTTATTCCGTAGAAATTCAAAAATATCAGTATATTTATTTTCTTAGCATTCTATAGCTATGATTTCAAAAATTTAGGTTTAGACATATGGTTCTTAGAGTAAGAATTTAAGAGATGGTCATTCAATTCGTATTCTTATGGAAATTATATATTTGGACAGATTATAGCCATTTAGAAGCTTTACGGAAAGGTAAAACCCTTGCAGATTTATTTGGTTGAGGTAGGTTATGGTTTAATTGGAGTTTAAACTTGATTTAATTGTGTGTATGCTCCTAAATTGGATACTTGTTGATTGGTATTCGGACATGCTTGAAATTGATGATGTTTGGATTGTTGAGGCGTGTCTAAATGATTCTTGAAAATTTACTTTATGGAATTGTCTTATGACTTTAAGTGTACTTGTACACTTGGTACATAGTATTGTATGTTGTGAGGTAGCGTAAATTTGATATTGATATTACTTGTTTATGGTGGATCGGGTACCACGTCGGTACGGATATGTATATGTTGGATCGGGTACCACTCCGGTACGGATATGTATTTGGTGGATCGGGTACCACGCCGGTACGGACATGTATATGTTGGATCGGGTACCACACCGATAAAAATATGTATATATTGGATCGGATACCACACCGGTATGGATATGTATATGGTGGATCGGGTACCACGCCGGTACAGTACATGGACATAGATTATTCCCTACAGGTCATGACTATTTGGGAAAAAATAAGTCCCATAGCATGTGTTTACATATTTGTGTTGAGTCTGTGGATGTTTACAATATGGTTGATACTCTTGATGGTTATGTGGTTTGTTTGTGAGCGTTGTTTGATATGTTATTGTTGATTCATTGAGTATTTGTTGTGTGATGATGCTTGTCTACTTGTTATTTGATTTATGTTGTGTACATGTTATTAAATTGAGTTGGCCTATGATACGTACCAGTACATAGTGGTTTGTATTGATACTACTCTGTACTCTTCTTTTGTTGAGTGCAGAAAGTGTTCCAGAGGTGCAGACATGACCTCACCTATAGAGTTTGATAGAAGATCATGATCCAAGGATGAACACTCCGTCTCCAGGCTGCCATGGGTCATCTTATTTGTTCTTGTCCATCTTTCAGGCAATGAAACATTCTTTGGTTACTTTATTTTTTAATATCTCTCTAGACATGATCTTTGTTAGTAGTTCTTGTACAATGACTTGCGGATCTTGGGAATTTTAGTAAGTAGTTTGTTTGACTTCCGTATTAATAATGATTAGTCCTGAATTATTGTTATTATGTTGATTTTATGACAATTTCATCTTAATATTGGCTAAGTGATTAGGTAATGGTTCGACTTAGATGATTTTCCCACAAGAAGATTAGTGTGGGTGTCACTCATGGTCATTTGGGTCGTGACATTTGTATTCATATAAAACATAAATACATTAATCACATTTTATATTTTTTTTATTTTTTAAAAATATGACTACATCGAATACAAGCCATGGATGATGACGGAAATGTCATAACCGCGCATTGTATTTGTATTTACCATCATTTTTTTATTTTATTCTTTTCTCTGTTTTGATTTTTTTTTACTTTTTGATTTTTTTTCCTACTTTCCTTTTCTTTCTTTCATTTTTTGTATTTTTTTCTTTTTCGTGATTTTTCTTTTTTTCTTCTTTTCTTTTATATTTGTGTTTTTTTTTTCGTTCTTTTTTTTTTCTATCTCTATCTTCTATTTTTCTTTTCTTTTTTGTTCTTTTTCTTTTTCTTTTTTTTAATCTTTTTTTGCTATCTTATATTTTTTGTATTTTCTAAAAATATGGCTCCTCGAGTACAAGTCACGAATAATAACTAAAATGTCACAATTGCTCATTGTATTTGTATTCACATCATCGTTTATATTTTTGTATTCGTTGATACAATTATATTTGTATTTGCATTCTATAGTTCACGCTTGTTTTTGTATATATATTATAGTTCGCATTTATATTTTATTGTTCACACTTGTATTTGTATGTTATAGTTCGCATTTGTATTGTATGTTATAGTTCACATTTGTATTTATATTTTATAGTTCGCACTTGTATTTGTATGTTATAATTCACATTTGTATTTTATAGTTCACATTTGTATTTGTATGTTATAGTTCACATTTGTATTGGCATTTTATAGTTCGCACTTGTATTTGTGTTTGCTAGTTTGCACCATCATTTATATTTTATACAATTCACACTTGTATTTTAAAGAATTATTTTGTATTCATATTTTATAATTGACTGGAGATTGCATTTATATTTTGTGGTTTCATTTTATTTGTATTTATGTATTATTTTTATCAATGCACTTGTACTTTAAAAGAACTATTTTGTATTTATATTTATAAGTTGACCACATATTGTATTTTTATTTGTAATTTATTTTATTTTATTTGTTTGCATTTGAATTTGTAGTTGAAAAGATCATTTGTAAAATAGACAAATGATAAATTTAAAATACAGATACTAACGATAAATTTACATTGAATGATACTTGCATATTTATATATTTAAGACCCAAATAAATACAATTAATTTATATACTTTCAGGTCCGGTTCAATGGTAAAGCCATTGAAGCCACTGCTTTAGGCCCCAACATACCAAAGGCCTCAAAATAACTACTCCTATATATCACTATTCTATTTTATATGATACTTCCTTCATCTCCAATTATTTATTGTGTTTCTCTTTTATACACTCTTTTTAAAATTATTGATTAAAAGTGTTTGATTATTTTATCATTACTTATATCTTAAGATATAGTTTCTATTAATTGAATATTTATATTATTTATGTGTCATGTTGAGGTGTTTGTAGTCTTTAAGAACAATTACTATTAAAGATAACATGAGAAAAAATAATTAATTTTATATTGAATTTCTAAAATGACAAATAGATTGAGATAACTAATTTTAGAATTCTCGATATACAATTTGAGACAAAGAAAGTATACAATTAATGAAATTATTATTAATAAAAGATTTAAATTTTATGCTCTTTTTTACTTAGCTGAAGTTATTCTAAAGAGTAGGTAAATTACGATAACTTACCTTCTTTCTTCTTTCAAACATTTAACTTGCCAATCCAGTTTCCTGAGTGACCTATTTCTCTTGACTTGTGTGATTGATCCATGGATCAAAAACTACGTTATTTTGTCTCTTTAGTATATGAATATTAGTATTGACAGTGGTGCATAAAATATCTTGTATTAATAGGGTTCAGGAAAGAGGCACACCTCAAGAAATGTGATGTCTGAGGTTTATGCTAATGCAAACACTAAAGATTATTTTCATGACTCGAACCCATGACTTATAGGTCACATAAAGACATCTTTACATTTTCTCCAAAATTCCATCTTTAGTATAACACAAAATAAGTTTAAGGCCTCGTTTTGTAGTTCGGCTTTAGGCCACCAACTCCATTGAGCCGCCCTTGTATACTTTTTTGTATACAAATACAAATGACAATTTGTACATATTCACGATTAAACTATTCAACTACAAATAATAAACTTATTAAAAATATATAGTATGATACAAATAAATATAAAATATAAAATATATATAAAATATAAAATACAACAACAATGATAACAAAATATGAGAGAGAAAAAATACAAAAAAAGAAAAAAAAAAGGAGAAAAAATGAAAAGAAAAAAAAAAGAAAAAGAAAAAAAGAGTAATAAAAAATAGAGAAAGAGAGAAAATAAATGAGAGAGACTATGAATTGTGATTAGAGATAATTAATAGGCAAGAGGGGGGTATGAATTATAATTAATTGAAACTTAGGATAAATAGGATAATTAAGATCCTATGTTTGCTAAGTCATGTAGTTATCTCTTTAAAATACCTCTTTTACATAGTCCAAGAAAATTTTTTATCATATATTTTAAAGTCCTAATCCCAAATATTTTAGAGTTCAATATTACAAATAATTTAAATAATAATTGAAGAAAAATAGTAAAAAGATTGTTTGTCTAAAAAAGAAACTTTTAATAAAGTGAAAAAGATTTGAATCACTTTTCTAAGGATCTTCACACTTTTAATAAATTTGAGATAGAGATTAGAAATTAAACATTATATATATACTAGTTTAGGTGTACGCACTTTGCGCGTGTACCTTACTATAATGAGTTCAAACATTACATTAAATAGAATATTTGTTTAAATAATAAAGATAAATATATAATTAAATTTAATATTTTTTGAGTATGTAAAGAAGGAGAATTTATTTATTAAACTTAATCTTTACAAAAAATATTTTTAAAAGTCGATCGACATTTATCTACCATCTGTAAATTGCAACAAAATAATACAATGATAGGGACATCAAAATAATACAATTAAATCTAATCTTTACACACAAAACTTTTTTCAAAGTCGTCTGACACTCATCTACCACCTGTAAACAATAACAAAATAATACGATAATAGAGAAATTAAAATAATACAACTAAACCTAACCTTTACATAAAAAAATCCTCAAAGACGATCAACATTTATCTATCACTTGTAAACTGCATCAAAATAATACGATAAAATTAATATCAAAACAATACAATTAAACTTAAATTTTACACACAAAAATTTCTCAAATCCGATCGAGATTCATCTACGAACTGTAAACTACCACAAAATAACAAACCAATAGAGATATTACGATAATACAATTAAATCTAACCTTTACGTAAAAAAAATTCAAAGTCGACCACATTCATCTAGCATCTGCAAATCAAAATAAAATAATAAGATAATAAAGATATCAAAACAATATAATTAAACCTAACCTTTACACAAAAAATTCTTCAAAGTCAACCGACATTCATCTACGATCTGTAAACTATTAAAAAAATATAATAGTGATCACAAAGTTTTGATTTTGATTCAATTGATTCTTGTCTGAGCGAAAATTTTGACCCTAAAGAATGATTTTGAATGAAAACAAAGAAGCTATATATATACACACATGTTGAATTTTATTATACTGACAAAAATAGTTAAGAAGTTGAGGGTTAGAAAATCAAGCATCCACTAATCTAGACATGCAATTGAATCAAGTTAGATGAGCATCAATCTCATTCACCCAATAGGCAAGCCGGTTTGTTCTCTAGTTTAACGTACATCTCAATATTTATAAAAGTATTGCCTTAATCCAATTCTATTTTAGGAGTATTTTTCTAATCGAACAATAGAAAGAAAAATATTAATTAATTCTCCTACCATATATTTTAGGAGTCCTATATATTTTAGGAAGTGTAGCTGAAAAGAAAATATTAATTAATTTTCCTACCATATATTTTAGGAGTCCCACATATTTTAGGAAGTCTAGTTAATATAATAAAAAATAATTAAATAATAAATTAAAAAAACAGTGAAAAGATAATTTTGTCTAAAGAACGTCTTTTAATGAAGGGTAAAAAGTTTAAATTATTTTTCTAAGAATCTTCACACTTTTAATATATTATAGATAGATTATAGATAGGGGTGTACATAGGTCGGTTTGGTTCGGTTTTTATTAAAAAAAAAAAAACAACCAATCATGTCGGTTTATTAAAACTATAAACCAAATCAAACCAACATAAAATTATTTATTTTGGTTTAGGTTTTAGTCGGTTTTTTGGGTTTTTCATTTTTTGGGGATTTTTTTTTATAATCTTTAGTTTTTATAATTATATTGTGATCAAAGACTAGATCAAATATGTTTTCACTCATGTGCTAATTAAAAACCATAATTATAAAAAAATGAGGAGCGAAAAACTCTCTTGAAACTAAAAAGTGAGATGAAGAGTGAAAAGTTTAGGTTTTAAGTTTATATTGGATTTTTGATCATTTAATTAACAATTAATGGATAAATATTACAACTTAAAGGCCCAAATTTTATCCAATATATATCTACATCTACTTTCAAATTATTGAAAATTACTAAAACTAGTTAAAAAAATATTTAAAAAGTAGATTATAATTAATATTTTATGTATAAAAAAGTTTGAATTATATATATATATATATATTATAACGATTTGATTCGGGTTCGGTTTGACTTTGTTTTGGTCAACACCAAACCAAAACAAGAATGGTCGTTTTTTTTTCTAACGTCAAACCAATCAAACCCATAAATCATTTTTTTTCTCGGTGTAGTTTGGTTCGTCGGTTCGGTTTGACTTGACGATTTGGTCTGTACACCCCTAATTATAGATAAATAAATTAGATATTGGAGCATTTCATTTTAATTTTGATGTATTTTCTTGAGTTCTTTTTTTTAATCAAAAGACCAGAGGGTTTGAATTTTGTTAAAGTCCAAAATATGTACAAAAGAGTATCTTTTTTTAGACAATTTTTAATTCTACTTTTCTACATGATATATTTTTTTCCTTCCTAGGAACTTCTACTTTTTTTTTTTCTTGGTGACTCAAACTCATAATTTTCAAACTAAAATAGGAGTACTTACCATTCGAACAACTTGATATTCAATAACTTTGTTTATTGGAATTCACTTTAAAATTATCTAGGTATTTTTTTTCAGGTGTTCGTTTAGTGGCGGCGTGCCAAGCCAGAGAAGACTTTGAATTGATTATATACTCCATTCGTTGAGTTAATTCCTCATATTGTCATTGAACTATTGACAATATCTCATAAAAGTCACTTTTGTATTTTTTATGACAAAAATGTCATTGAACTATTACTTTGTCTCGCATATTATCATTCTAACATATTAAACTACTAAACTCACTTAATTTTCTTAAATGATATTTTAAATTCAATTTCATTGACACATTCATTAAAATATACTTACAACTCAATATATAACAGAAAATAATTTTAGTATAAAGACAATAAAATCTATCCAATTTTATTATAAAAACAATAAAATCCACCAAAATAAAATAGATTTTAAATAAAGACAAATTATACATGGTGAAAATAATTTTAAAAATTAAAAAAAATATATGAGATTTTATAGGACCCTTTTTTAAATTGTTTTTAAGGAGTTACTCTCTCCGTTTCATATTATTAATCCACTTTTCTCAACGCGTCCCATAAAATATTATAAATAAGAAGGATAGCTTACTAATTTACCTTGTAATTTTTTTAATACATTCTATTAACGTCTTCATAAATACTAATATTAACAATATAAGAATTTTTTTGGGAACTTTATTATATTTATATTTTCAAATAAATTAATATAAGGATAATAATAATTTAATTTCAGTCCTATAAATTGATAAGTAACTTAGAAGATATGGAACAAAAAGATTAGTTAATACTCTCCTTGTTCTTAAATAAGTGAAAAAATTAAAATATAAATTATGATAATTTAATATATATGTTTTAAAATTTTTATATCTGTTTTTAAAATTTATTAAATGTATACACATTAATAAAAAATTCAGAATTCATAAACTTTAAATTTTGATTTCATAAGTGAAACATGTAAAGAGAAAAGTCTATAAATAATATGAAATGGAGAGAGTATACTTTTCTTTTAAATGGTCCTATAAAATTTCAAGTATTTTTTTTTTTCAAATTTCAACATCTCAATATGTCTAATTTTTGTTTATTTAAAATGTTTATTTCATTTTGGTGGATTTTATTACTTTTTATATTAGACCCATTTTTTGTTATGTACTTGGGTTGGTATAATCTAATGAATTGTCATTAAATTTAAACTTAATTAAGTGAGTTTAGTAGCTTAAAATGTTAGAATGACAATCTGAGAGATAAAATAATAGTTCAGTGACAATATAAGGAATTAATTCTCCATTCGTTAGGATTTATTTATGACCATTTTCCTAATTTGATTATCATTTTAGTTTGTTTGAAATAAATTAACAAAAGATAATTTTTTTCATGTTTTAATTACTTATTTTTTAAATTATTTTTTACTCAACATTAATAATAGAGATAATTTGGTAAAGTCATTATACCAATTATTAATTTTTTTAATATAGGTATGCTAAGTCAAAATGTGGCAAGTAAATTCGAATGAAGAGATTATAAAAGAAGCGAACAAATCAAACATAAAAAGATAGTAGATTACTCCACTCATTTAAAAAAGAATGATATAGTTTAACTTGACACGGATTTTAAGAAAATAAAAAAGTTTTTTGAATGTTGTGGTCCTAAATTAAAATTATGTGAAATATACTAAAACAGTAAAACTGTCTTTTAATTTTATAGCCTTAAACTTGTCATTTGAAAAATTAAAATTAAAATATTGTTAAAAAAATGATCATTCTTTTTTAAATAGGTTAAAAAATAAAGTAGGCAATTTTTTTTTTTAAAGGGCGGGAGTATTTAAATTTTAAGTCAACCCCCTTAAAGAGGCAAATTGCTATCGCTCGGCTTATGTCTTAATAATGACTCCGGCTCAAGCTTGCATTTAGATTATCTATATAAATACCTTACAATCATTGTGTATTAACTATTAAACAAGTGAAAAATTTGCATTTGTTTACATGCTTAAATACTAGGTCAGCCCTTTTTTAGGCCCTCTGTATTTGGTATACATTCGATCTAAGTTCATAATGTGTCACTTTGGTGAGCTTTTGTATCAAATACAACAGTTGACTTTTGAAAACCCTATAGACCTATATAAGGAACACTTGCTTTTTCCCTTTCAGTAAGTAGCTCTTCTGCTATAATCAGCATCATCTTTCCTTCTTTCTTTCCTAGGTACACTCTTAATTTGGCTCTTGAATAAATTCATATGCTACTTGTTGTTAATTCGTATGCTACTTTTTGTTACATTGTTAGTAATCTAAAGACCACTGCTTTTACTACCTCTGTCCAACAATGTTTGTCCACTATTTTAGAAAATCAATGATTAATTTATCCTTTTCTATCTTTACGATTAAATTCTATTCATCACCGAATGAATTTCCCAAGATATTAGATTTACTATATTCAAATGCTGATATAGTTAAGTTACCCTTGTTACTGAATTGTTTCTTAATTTATGTGCTAAGTCAATAATGAACAAATATTATTGGACGGAGGGAGTATAATTATGGAAGTATGTTTCTTTTTGAAAAATTGTAGTGATTTTTCACATATTTATCCATGATTTATGACAAAGATATTGGATTCGATTGAACATGTTGGGTTTATGTTGTATCTATTAGACAAAAATAAAAACGAAATGTTTTTGACATATTTGGGCAACAAATAGATACATGTAGTCTTGGATATATTTTAGAATTACTTTCTCAACGCAGAATGCATGATGTCTAAATTCTAAGGGGTCGTTTGGTAGAGTGTATTAAAATGTTAATGCATGCATTAGTTTAATGTATATTAGTAGTACTTTGTTTGATATACCTTTTTATCCTATGTATAACTAATGCAATCATTAGTTATATACTCTATTGTGTATTGAGGTGTGTATTACTAATACCTCAAAATCCATAACATTAGTAATGCAATGAATCTAATGCATGCATTAACATGCTTAAAAATTCAATTACCCATCAAAAAAAATTCCGCATAATTTCCAACATATATATTGAGGATATTATGTAAAGATTTTTTTTTTTTTTAGAAATTATGTAATTCATGTTTTTTTAATACATCGAACCAAACACTGCATAAGAAAAATATAAGTATAACTAATGCAAGCATAACTAACACAAACATTACTAATACAAACATTATCAATAAATCATATTTTGCATTATTCTTATACACTCTACCAAACGACTCTAAGTCAGCCGGATTAGCGACAAGAATAGTGATGGGCCAATCCAAAATATAAAGTAGATACATATTGTTTTTAATTGCTTGTCGTTTATGAACATTCATTAAAAGAGACAAATAAGTTGCCAATTAAGTGAGGTCCTTCAAGTTTTTAAAATTAGGTGGAAGGGATAATTTTTTTTTTAAATTTTTTTGTTTCAACAACTTCTCCCAGTTGTCGAACAACTTTGATAGTTGTTCGACAACTAATGCAGTTGTCGAACAACTGTCCCAATTGTTCAAGAGACTTTATTTTTTTAACTTAATAAGATTGTGGGACCCACTTATCCCATTTTTTTAATTAAAGACTTGAGGGTCTATTGACTCATTTTTCTCTCGTTACATCGAAATCTTCGTCTTGCATTTGAAGGTGTTATCGTAGCCAATTAATTAAGAATGAGTCGTCGTGTTACTGACAAGCCCGAAGAAATGGAAACGGACATATCAAGAGTGGCTTCGTCACGGAGGCATTCGGATAATGGCTTGCCATATGTTCACAAAGTGGGAGTTCCTCCAAAACCAAACTTACTCAAGGAGATCACTGAAACTGTGAAAGAAACTTTCTTCCATGATGATCCATTGCGCAATTTTAAGGACCAATCTAAGACAAAGAAATTGGTCCTTGGCATTCAAGCTGTTTTCCCCATTCTTGATTGGGGAATGTCTTATAATTTGTCCAAGTTAAAAGGTGACCTTATTGCTGGGCTTACTATAGCCAGTCTTTGTATCCCTCAGGTAAATAACAAGTCATTTGGAGTTTCTTCGCTCTCTTTTTTTCACTCTTTTCCCTCTATGTTAACAAGTTCTTGTCCTTGCAGGACATTGGCTATGCAAGACTTGCAAATTTGGATCCTCAGTATGGGCTATGTAAGTTCATTCTTCCTCCATCTCCATACCCACCTCAATTTTTTTTCTCTCTTTCTAATAATTATATTGTCCTAATTAGCTTTCACATATTTTGTACTCTCCTATTTAAAAAAAGAAGAAGATTTTTTTGACTTAACACTAAGTTTTAAAAAAAGACCAAATACATTGTAGCTCACTAAATTTGACATTGTGTGTACTGCATTAAACTTAGGCGAGGAGCTCTTTTATGATTTTTCTATTTTTTTAACCTCCTTCCCTCTTTCTTCCTTTACCAACTCCACCTTCCACCACCGTTAACTTCCATCGGTAAGCTTTCTTTCTTTTGTAATTTTTTAAATCTTATTCTTCTTCCTCCTCCAGCTCCACCTTCCAACATCACCACCATCACCATCCACCAAACTATCACCTAGAAAAATCTGATAGAATACAACGGAATTCGAAGAATCATATCATTCCCCATGGTAATATCATCAAAAAATACACTTTCAAATACTTCTCTTTTCTAAATCCTTCTCTTAAATCTTTCATGATTGTTGCACAAAATCTTACAACAACAAAATAAAGAACAGCCATAACCAAATTTACCACACAATCACCATTAATTTCATTATTCACCTCCAAAATTTTTGCACCACAAGTGATTTCAATATCACCGTCAAACTTACCTCCACCCAATTTTAATATTCATCACAAAAAGTTATGATGTTGCCGCTGATTTCACCATCTTTGACTTGACCCAATATCGAATTTTGAAATAATTAAATTTGGAAAAAATTTAAACCTACAACAAATTGAAAGAATCAGAATTTTAATGAAATTTAAAAGAAGAAAAATAAATAAGAAAGTGGGGTGGGATTATTTTTCAAAAAATGAAGAAGAATGAAGAAGAAGATGGGAGGGGGATCGAGGAGGTGGGTGGTGTTAAAAGATTTTAAAATAGTTTTTTGAAAATAAAATTAAAACTGCCACATGTAATTATTTTATTTGTTGTTTTTCACATACACTCTCCGTATTTGTTTTGCTAATTGTCAACAATGTGTCAAAATGATACCTTAAAACATTATTTTGAGTATTCAAAATGAACGATACTTAGTTGAGATGTCAAAAATAAAAGTTTGTGTCAAATTTAGAGGGCTGCTGATGTGTTTGTCTTAAGGAAATGATGAAGAGTTTTGAATCTTGTGAATTTAAATTAAAGTTATATCAAATGTAGCAACTCGTTCTTTAATCTTGTGGTTACAAACATTCATGTGCAAAGTTAAAAATAAAGTGTTGCAAAAAAAAGCAAGTGTTATTCTTTTTTAAATCGATTAAAAGAAAATCGGTCATTCTTTTTGGAACGGTGAGTATATTGTTGTGCAAGATGGGTAATTTTGCCGATTCGAAGAAATCATCTGGTCGCTCATTGGATCAAACCTTTAAGATTTGTTGCTTGTTTATTACAGACAGTAGCTTTGTCCCACCCTTGGTATATGCGTTCATGGGAAGTTCAAGAGATATTGCGATAGGGCCAGTGGCTGTGGTGTCTCTCTTGCTTGGAAGTATGCTTCAGCAAGAACTTGACCCTGTTAAACAAAAACTGGAGTATCAGCGTCTTGCTTTCACTGCTACATTTTTTGCAGGCATTACACAGTTCGTTCTTGGATTCTTCAGGTTATTTCCTCTTCCTGAAATGGATAGAACAGTAGTATATATATATGTTTTGTGTGCTACATACTTAAACAGGTAGTACTGTCTGATACGTACTATAATAGACTGACTTAAAATATCCTTCTTTTTTCTCTTTAGGTTGGGTTTCTTGATTGATTTTCTATCTCATGCTTCCATTGTTGGCTTCATGGGGGGAGCAGCCATTACTATCAGCCTGCAACAACTGAAGGGTCTGCTTGGCATTAAGAAATTCACAAAGAAAACTGATATTGTTTCTGTTATGAGATCAGTTTTTGTTTCAGCACATCATGGGGTAATAAGAGAATTAAATTCAAGAATCTCAATCAACTCCTTTTCATTTTCCTTCCAACATTTTATGCTAACTATCTTTATCTTTGAATACCAGTGGAATTGGCAGACTATTGTGATTGGAGTATCTTTCTTGGCTTTCCTTCTAGTCGCAAAGTTTATTGTAAGAATCAAAACAAATTCCTTGGACTTTAAGTACAACCATCATGGTTTTGTTGTTTTGATTGCCACTTATTTCTCGTTGTTTTGCCTATTGTTGAACAGGGAAAGAAGAACAAGAAATACTTTTGGGTGCCTGCAATTGCTCCGCTGATATCTGTTATCCTCTCGACATTCTTTGTGTTTATTTTCCATGCTGAAAAACACGATGTCCAAATTGTGAGTGTTGATATAAAAAATTGCTCTGTTATAATTCTTATGTTACCATTATATGATTTTTCTCTTCTTGTGTCTTACATTCGATCTTATTGTAACATCAAGGTAAGCCACATCAATCGAGGGATTAATCCTCCATCAGTGAAGGAGATCTATTTCAGTGGTGAATATTTATCCAAAGGATTCAGAATTGGTGCAATTGCTGGTTTAATAGCACTAACGGTAAGTTATGCTCCAAACTCATCATTTCTAGGACGATCATTCTTTGAAGAAAAGCTTATTTTGTATGTTACAAACTTCTTGAAATTATAGGAGGCTGTAGCGATTGGAAGAACATTTGCAGCATTGAAAGACTACCAATTGGATGGAAACAAAGAAATGATAGCTTTAGGAACAATGAATATAGCTGGCTCAATGACATCCTGCTATGTGGCTACCGGTAGGTCAAAAAACAGAGAAAACAAGCCTATAAATACTCAGTAATAAATTGGTGGCGGATTTTTCTCAGTAAATTGATTGCACATGAACTTGAAATTGTTTGCAGGATCCTTTTCTCGTTCAGCAGTCAACTATATGGCTGGATGCAATACGGCAGTCTCAAATATTATCATGTCTTGTGTTGTGTTGTTAACTTTAGAATTGATCACACCGTTGTTCAAATACACGCCGAATGCCATACTGGCTTCCATCATCATATCTGCCGTTATTGGGTTGATAGATATCGAGGCAATGACTCTTCTATATAAGATTGATAAGTTTGATTTCCTTGCTTGTATGGGAGCCTTCTTGGGAGTGGTCTTCCAGTCTGTTGAGATAGGCCTCTTGATCGCGGTAAACAAGCTGGACAATACTTGTTTAAGTTGATTTTTTTGATTGGTTGCATTACATCGTATAGTAAGACAGTTTTTGAACTTCTAGATTATGATTGACTATAGGTTGCTATATCGTTTGCCAAAATCCTCCTCCAAGTTACAAGGCCTCGGATTGCTGTTCTTGGCAAGGTCCCAAGGACAACTGTTTACAGAAATATACAGCAATATCCAGAAGCAACAAAGGTCCCTGGCATTCTTATTGTGAGAGTTGATTCTGCTATCTACTTTTCCAATTCCAATTACATGAGGGACAGGTAGTAATTACTACTTCATTAGCTTAATGATATCTTTTTCTTAAAATCCCGGACCCAAATTCATGTTAAAAATCAATGATTTGCAGGATACTAAGATGGCTAACTGATGAAGAAGAAATGCTGAAAGAAACTAATCAACAAAAGATCCAGTATTTGATAGTTGAGATGTCACGTGAGGAATCCTCCAAAAACTAAATTCTCCGGCTTTCTTCTCCCTTAGGTTTCATTGAGTAACTTACATCTTGTTTTATTTGCAGCTGTTACTGATATCGATACTAGTGGAATTCACGCTTTAGAAGATTTGCTTAAGTCCCTCCAGAAAAGAAATGTTGAAGTAAGCAAAAAATTTTATACTAGTACCAATCTTTTCTGTGTAAAAACAGTGCTCACATATTTAAATTACACTTTGATGTGTTTATAGCTTGTTCTTGCAAATCCGGGGACATTGGTGATAGACAAGCTTCATGCATCTGGTTTTCCAGACAGGATTGGAGAAGACAAGATTTTCCTCACTGTAGCAGATGCTGTCATGACTTTTGCTCCAAAAATGGAGCCTTGAATATATTGAGAAAACACAGTACATTTATGCTCAGGAGATCCAACTGAGACGCTTCATTAACCTGTCATTTTTTAATGAAAAGTACAAAAGAAAAAGGAATGCTGTCAATATGCTGGTTGAGGTGGGGAACTTGTAAACCTGCTTTTGGTTAGGGATTGTATAGCCTTTACTTTTTGGTTTTACTTCTTTTGGTTTCTCTTTTCTTTTTTCTCACACATGTATCTTTCTTTTCAACTGGCAGTGCTTCTTTCACTTTTAAGTGTTCTAGAAAGAGTGCTGCTTGACTAGTTTACTTTGTATCTTGGGTGTATTGAATTGGGTATCAGAAATGTGTTAGAAGATTGAGAAATGCACAACATGTTTTCTTGTTGTGTTCTGATGATCTCTTATGCAATCTAACAAGAAGCAAGCATCATAGCTTTGTTAATTTTTTGTTCTTAATTATTAAGCTCTACTTTTATCACCTCGCGCGATATGCAATATCATTTTCTTCTCGTGATGAGAACACTTAGCACCTAGATACGTAAAGTTCATTTTTCTTTCAGAGTAAAATGCTTAAAAGTTATTTTGACTTAAAAACACTTATAATAAGTCAACCCAAACAGGCTCTAAAACACTATCATAAGATGGGGCTAGCCCATCAAAAAATGAAAGATCTGCACAAATAAGTTATTCTTATGCCACTAAAGTTTAACTCTCCTGAATAAATTCTGCAAAAATAGCTTACAAGTTGCAACTTTGCCGTAAAGTACTAGTGGATTACCATAAGTTTGTATGCATGCAACTCTTGACAATTATCTGAAGTTTAGTACAAATTGTTCTTATGGATCAACCTGAACTTCTGACAGATAGGTAAGCTAGTACTGTAGTACAATCATTAGGACTTCAATACAATGTGTGTGGCAATTTTGAAATCAATTTTTCACAAGTCTCAATGGATCACCAGAAGTTTTTGACAAATTTCACCAATATGTTTTTGCTTCAAAATCAAATCCACATTAACACCCAATGTTCTGATATCAATGAAAGATCAATTGCCAGATTCAACCCAAACTTCAAAAATCAGTGGTTCCACTTTGTCTTCATCAACGATCAAGTTAGAAAAAACCTACAATGATATTTTCCAAATTTCTTCAGTGTAGGTAGGGATGAGCATGGTATGGTATGGTACGGTACGGTATTTTAAATTTCGGTACCGTAAATTCGGTTTTCGGTATCTAAAAGATCAATACCATTACCGTACCAAATTAGTTTGGTATGATTCGGTATTTTTAAATTCGGTTTCGGTATTTTATGATACGGTAATTCGGTAACCATACTTTATTTGATTTCGATTAACATATATTCATATAAAAAAACTATAACATTAAAACTTAAAAACGTCTCA
This sequence comes from Capsicum pubescens, assembly GCA_030864215.1. Classification (NCBI taxonomy): domain Eukaryota; kingdom Viridiplantae; phylum Streptophyta; class Magnoliopsida; order Solanales; family Solanaceae; genus Capsicum; species Capsicum pubescens. The sequence goes on along the minus strand of CM061540.1, from coordinate 255,137,277 downwards.
ATCATATCAGACTAACAACTATTTTTGTTAATCATCTACACAACGAAATAAGAAGTTTCCCAAAAAATTTATTTCTGAATAAAAGTTACTTTTATGTTCAAATGTCTAATGGATGACATATAAATATATTTAATAATCTTAAATATAATATATTTGGGTTTTATATATTATTAAAAAACTTCGATGCAGTATACGGTATTTTGGTATTTATTGCATAAATACCAAATACCGTACCAAATATCATAATAATTTAAAACTTCTACCAAATACCATAACATCCATACCGCAGTATAAAAAATTTTGATTTCAATATGGTATTCGGTATATACCATACCATGCCATGCCCACCCCTAAGTGTAGGTGCCTTCATAATTAGGGAGCTGAAGGAATACTTGGAACGGAATAGTCCATCTCTAATGTTTCCATCGTTGACCACGGAGTTGTACAATCTTGCTGGAGTAGAGGTAGATCCTTTTTACACTAGGCTGGACCAGGAGTGCCCGATATGGTCCCGAGCAGACATCAGCAGAGCAGCCTACAGGTGTGATCAAGAAATAGATGAAAAAAATACTTCGATGATCAGAATAAGCAGGAAGACCACCTCAAGAAGTTGGAAACAACTTACACTACTCCCGCCAAAGAGCATGGTGATTTAAGGGTTGCACATGATTCCCTAGCAAAGTCACACTCCCACATGTGAACAAGAGAGAAAAATCGGGAAAAAATCTTCATCCGAATGTGGAAAGGCATGAGGGGAATGTGGAAGGTTTTAAATCCTAGTGATGCATTGCCGTCTTCCAGCCTCCAGGAAACATGATCCAACTAATGTCCCTGTTAACTGATCTGCAGAGAAGGAGCAGGTTGTAGAAGAAAAAGAGGAGACAATATTTGTAGTTGAGGACACATAAGACTACTTTCCTTAAGAATATTTTCAATATTCAAGGAGCATTCTGCACCCTTTTTACTTTATTCCTTTGTTTGATTGCACGAGGATATGACAATATTTGTAGTTGTGGATTGTAGCTTCTTGTCCTAACCATTGATATTTTGAGCTGTAGAGCTTATTTATATGAGTTTATTTTTATCTATAATAGCAGTTTTTTCCTTGTCAGTTTCTTAGCCATGGTTCTTCCTAGGAGGTAATTAGTTTATGTTGAATCGAGCATGTTTCGGTAGTCAAGTATAGTAGTAGTGACTTTTCTCGATGATAGATTGCTAGGCAAGATTCTTAAGGAAAGTAGTCTTTTGTGTCCTTTAGTAGAGTAGAGTATTTTGACTTGTTTAGTGGTGATACAGTAACTTATGACATGCATACTGTGTTTCGATCTAAAACAGACCCCCATCTAAATCAGAATTATATGAACTTTGAATGGTTAAGTGTTGACATACGGAGTCTTTCTCTAACATTATAACTACTAGTGTTGCTTGTTTGGGAGTCGAATGAAGCTAAATGACCCCCCTCTAAATCAGAATTGTTTGAACTTTGAATGGTAGTATTGACATACGGAGTCTTTCTCTAACATTATAGCTACTAGTGTTGCTTGTTTGGGGATCGAATGAAGTTAAATGATATCCATGTACAAATGTGTTGTGAGTAATTAGTATGTTTTCATTTACTATGTGTTGTATTCTTGAAGTTTTGATGATTTACAAACTAGTGTGCTAGAGACAAGATCTGATCAAACTAATGAATATGGGACCTGGTATGTCGACTTCATGAGAAGTCAACTGGGTACAACTGGAAATTGTACATTCTGCAAAAGGTTGGTGGAACTGCAGCAGAGGCACTGCAGAATAGGCCAATCTTGACCAATGGCATGGTCTTAGCGTTTGCGCTCTCTTATAAAAGGAACGTGTTACAAGAGCAAAATTGTTGGTTTTTAGCTTTGAAATTGGAGAAATAACAGAGAAAGAGTTGGAGAAAAATAAAATACGGCAATAGTATTGTCAAAGGGAATTATTTTATTAATAACTCAAAACATATATTTATAGCTAAATTTCTAACTACACTCCTATTTAAATTGGGATAACTAATTCCTACTTAAATAATAAAGAGACAACTAATTCCTAAGTCACATACGACTCTAATAATTTAAAATTACTAAAATTATCTGCTCCTACTTTATTTCTGTGACATATCTTCAACACTCCTCCTTGGATCAGAAATTGTCTCGGCTTTGGCTGAATTTGACCTCTTGAATAAATTTGCCAATTCGTCATGTGCATCTTCTCTTAGATTAAATAAGAAACCTTTGCTTCTCATATCAATTTGTAAAATCTCAAGATTAATGGAATCAAAGATTCGACAATAGTTATCTCCAAACAATAGTTTAAATCCTTCTTCTTGACCAACACTTAACAAACTTTTATCAATATCGGGCACGTAAAGGATATTTAAAATTATTTTTGTACCTAAAACTGTTTTGATTGCAACATTCCCTTTTCTTTCTGCAGGAATATAGTCAACATTCCCAATTTTGATTTTCTTATTTTTCAAAGACAAAAACTCTTTAAAAAGAGTTTTGTCATATGTCATGTGGTTTGTACAACCACTATCAATCATTCAAAAATCAGATTTCTTAGTTGAAGATGTTGCCACAAATAAGTGATATTCTTCTTCTTCTTCTTTGGTGACTTCGGCTTCTGCTTCATATTTTGAGATTTGTTTTTGCAAATCACAGCTTCATGGCCAAGTTGATTGCAAATCTTACATTTTGCATCTAGTCTATTCCAACATTTAAATGGAGGATGACCTATTTTGCCACTGTGCTGGCAAGGTGGGTAATTATTACCCTTGCTTTGAGTCTTGTGGTTGGCCGCCAAAGCTCCTTCAACCATACCATCCTATCTCATAAGCCTCCTTTGCTCTTGCGCCTGCAACGTATTTAACAATTCTGCCAAGGTAATCTTGGACAGGTCTTTTGTGTTTTTCAAGGTAATTATTGATACTTCGTATCTTTCAGGCACAGTAACAAGAATTTTTTCAACAATTATCGAATTTTTAAATTTTGTGCCAAGAAATCCTACCTTGTTAACAATGCCAAGAAGACGGTCTGAATACTCTTTGACGGTCTCAGAGCCCTTCATCTTTTGCAATTCAAATTCCCTTATTAGATTTAATACTTTCATGCCTCGTATTGTTTCATCTCCGGTATATTCTTCCTTCAGATAATCCCAAATTTCTTTTGGTGATTTAAGGGCCATAATTCTCATGAAAATTATTGGAGACAGACTAGAAAACAAAGTTGCTTTTGCCTTTGATTTTTTAATTTTCTTTTCCTTTTGGATTTTGATTTGGGCCACCGTGGGATTATCGGACAACGGAATAACATCATAATCCTCCTCCACGGTCTCCCAAAGATCTAAAGCTTCAAGATAAGTCTCCATTCTTATTGTCCAAAGATGGTAATTCTCACCATCAAAGATATGAGGAGCTATTTGGGAAAATTTTATAGAATTTATCTTTCTCACAGATCCCTCAAGAAACTGGCTCTTGATACCAATTATTGGTTTTTAGCTTTGAAATTGGAGAAGTAACAGAGAAAGAGTTGGAGAAAAATAAAATACGACAATAGTATTGTCAAAGGGAATTATTTTATTAATAACTCAAAACATATATTTATAGCTAAATTTCTAACTACACTCCAATTTAAATTGGGATAACTAATTCCTATTTAAATAATAAATTGACAAATAATTCCTAAGTCACATAGGACTCTAATAATTTAAAATTACTAAAATTATCTACTCTTATTTTATTCCTGAGACATATCTTCAACAAAAATGTAGTTTTTTCTACATCAAGATTTCACTAAAAAAGCAAAAGCCATTTTCTCTCAAAAGAACATTGCTCATTCTCAACAAGGGACCTGATCTAGTGATTTGTGTCTTTGAGTCTTTTGTGTCTTTCGTTCTTATTATGTAAAATCTATGCCTGGGTGATTAAGGCCAGCACATTATTTTCTTATCTAAGTTCTTAGCTGAGCCGTATCAATTTGAGTTAGTTGATTGAGCCATCAAGTGTTTAGTTAAGTATTCTTTTATCATTGGTTTGATGTTTACCTTGGGGTAAAGTTTCCTAAGGGTGTCAAATAGAGTTAGTTGACATGTTGGTGCAATAGAGTTATTACATTATTCTTGTAATAGAGTTGTTACGAGGGTTTAGGATTAAGAGTTTAATCCTTGTGATTACTGGAGTCTGTAATCACTTTGTTGTTTGAAAGTAGTGGAGAGCTGAAAATTCTTGTGAGATAGGGCATAGTTGTTTTCTTCCTTGGAAACAACCTCTAGTTGAAATGCAAGGTAAGGCTGCGTACAATACAACCTTGCGGTAGAGCCCTTCCCCGGACCCTATGTATAGAGAGAGCTTTAGTGCACCGGGATGTCCTTTTTTTTTATGAAGGAGGTTTCCATGTATACATTGAGTGCATTTTACTTTTTATAGAAACTCTCTTACTTTACTGTTTGTTGTGATTGTGTGTCAAGGGACCTAGTCTCTTGAATCTTGGTGGATCCTTACTAGATAACAATTGGTATTAGAGCAATTACCTATAAGGTTAACACCTAGAGAGAATCCATCTCAAATGGCTGCTCCACAAAACTTGGAGAAGGTCAGTCAATTACAAGACCATCTCACTTTAACTAGTAGTTTTATGGTTGATGGATGACTCGAATACATGATTTCATAATGGTGGAAGATAAAGAGATGTGGGATATTATCTGCAATGGACTATATATTCCCATAAATAAAATCAAGGAAGGAAACATTACTGGTCCCACGGACACGAAAGGAGTATGATGAAGTTGATCGAAAAAAGTTACAATGCAAAGAAGCTGCTTTTTTGTGGAATAAGTCTGGATGAATACAATAGGGTATCTATATGTGAATTAGTAAAGGAGATTTGGGACAATTTGAAAATTGATCATGAGGGAACAAGTCAAGTCAAAGAGTCCAAGGTGGACATGCTCACTGCTCGTTATGAAGCCATCACTATAAAGGAAGGTGAAACCATCTAAGAAATGCCTACAAGGTTCACCTCTATTACAAATGAGTTGCATTGTCGTAGAGAAGTGATCCATCCAATCAAACAAACGAGAAAAATATTGTTCATTCTCTCTAAATCCTGGGATAGCAAAGTTGATGCTATTACGAAAGCTCAAGATATCAAGACTCTCACTATGGATGAGTTGATTGGAAACTTAAAAACTTATGAACTGAAGAAAATACAGGAACAAAGAAAAAAAATTTTTAAAAGGAGAAGTTCTTGGCTCTTACATCTGCAAAGCAAGTGAAGAAGACGAGAACATGGCTTATCTTCCACAAAGTTATAAGAGGAAATGGATTTTAAAGAAAAAAACTCAAGCAGAGCTGTAAATGCGAATGACCTCTGTCACAAGCATAGTAAACCAGGGTATTTTATCAAAGATTATCCAATGCAAAGAATGGAGTACAAGGATTATGTCAAGTCTAGTGGTGATACAGGCAACGAAAGGACCGAATCCCAAAAAAATAAAAAAGAAGAGTTGATGTTGTCTATGTTGTCAAGCAAGATTTTTGTGCTTAGGGAGAATCATCTAGTGTGTCTGATGAATTTGAACATCTGGAAAATGTATCCATGATGTCTATGAAGGATTATGATGATGTTTTTGACTCTCCCTTTGCATTTATAAAAAAATATTAAGATGAAATTGATTAAGAGGCAACCCTTTATGACATTAAGAAATACTTAAATGACTATTCCTTGAAGAAGTTAAAGAGTTTAGCTAATGTCTTTATTGAATCCTTGTGTGAACTTACTACTGAGAAATATATTTTAGATGAAAGTAATGATAAGTTTAAAAATGAAAAGGTTGATTTAACCATTCAAGTTTTTGAGTTTAGGGAAGAACTTCGTGTAATGCTCTCTAAAAATGATGATCTTAAAGAGAAGTTGAGAAAACACTCTGAGTGTGCCTCAAAAGGCAAAAGTGAAGCAAGTCATTTTCAACTTGAAGAAAATTTGAATAAGTCTTAAGTATACCTTGCAGTCTCACTTGAGTGAATGCTGAACTGGAATGGACCTGGTCTAGATAAAAGAAGAACTTATAAAATCTCTTAAATAGATTGACTCATATCAAATCTTAGCTAGTCTAATTAGTCACAGATCCAATGATGGCAAGGGTCTAGGGATTCAAAAGGTTAATCCCCCATATAATCCCTACAACAAATAATCCCCACAACATATACGTGTTTGTATCTAACAATTTACCGTGTATTTACTGTGATAGAAATGGTCATCTCAAAAGGTCTTGTGAAGCCCCAAAAAATGCTGAAGAGAACTATTATGTTGAACAACAAAATTATGTTAGGAAGGGACCATGTCCTGTCATTAAAGCAAGGACAATTAAGATGCCTGGCTGGGACAAGAAATCATTGATTACTCTTTTTTCCCTTTTTTGGGAACTCAAACTTAAGTGGGTTGTCAAAACTAACAAATGATTCTATGTGTAGTTTGGAGTAAAAGGAAGTAGTCAGTGTTGGTTCATAGACAGTTGATTCTCCAAGTACATAACTAGAAGAACTGGAAACTTCATCTCACTCAAGGAACTTTATGGAGGAGGTGTCTCTTTTGAAAATAGAAATAAGGGTTACATACAAGGTGTAGGAAATATTGGAAAATCTCCCAATTATGCCATTGAAAATTTATATTTTGTTAATGGACTCTAGTATATCTTGCTTAGTGTATCACAAATTTGTGATAAAGGGAATGAAGTGAAGTTTATATCAGATATTGCACTGTATCAAATATTAAGTCTAGTAAAGTTATTTTGACTACCAAAATATGTAAGAACATGCATGTTGCTAATTTGGACTCATATGTCTCAGTGCTCAAAGTAATAGTGTAGATTTGTGGCATCATATACTTGGCCATGAGAGATCTTCACTACTCAACAATTTGGTCTCTAAGGACCTGGTCTATGGAATTCCAAAGATCAAATTTCCTAAAAATAAGATCTGTGATGCATATGTTAAAGGAAAACAGACTAGGTCCTCATTCGAGGAGAAGAAACAAGTTAATACTGGCAGACCTCTTGAGCTACATCACATGGACCTTTTTTGACCTATCAAGATTCAAGTAGAGGGGGAAATAATTATATTTTGTTTATCATGGTTGATTTTGAAGGTTTACTTCGACCATGTTTCTAAGGTCCAAGGATGAAACCTTCGATATTTTCAAGATCTTTGCAAAGAAAATACATGTCAAGCTTGAAGGTAAAATTGCAGGGATGAGGTCCAACCATGGAACAAAATTTGAAAATACCAAAATGGATAAGTTATGTGTAGCGAATGGAATTAGTCATAACTTTCTAGCTACTAGAATCCTCAGCAAAATAGAGTTGTTGAAAGGAAGAACAAAACCCTAGTAGACATTGCAAAAACTATATTGATTGATGCTACTCTTCTAAAGAACTTCTGGATTGATGTAGTGAACACTGCATGTCATGTTAAAAATAAATTCATAATCATATCAATCCTCAACAGAACACCTTATGAATTGTGGAATAATAGAAAAGCCCATGCTAAGTTACTTAAGGGCTTTTGGGTGTAAGTGTTTCATATTGAACAATAGAAAAGATGATCTAGGGGAAATTTGATTCCAAAAGTGATGAAAGGATATTTGAAGGTTACTCATCAACCAACAAGGCCTATAGGATATAAAAAAAACTCTCTATGTTAAAGAAAGTGTCCATTTCATCTTTGATGAATATGGAAACATGGATGATCTTAGAAACAATGATGATGTAGATTTGGAAAAACTTCTCTAAATTCAGAGAGACTGCTTGGATGATAAAAGAATTATTTATCAGTCCAATGAAGATGAAGGTGAAAATTAAAGTGATAAGGAGGGTGCAATTGATCTGAAGCAGTAGAAGTACTAGGTCCTCAGTGAGATTCATCAGAACTTGATGATTCACAGACTCAAAAATCAGTAGACCATGTTATTGAGGGACATGGTAACAGTCAACCTCAACCAACTTAAAGGGTTCAGACTGGATGTATAAGTCATCTCATCTTCTTTATAATCACACATCTCCTTCGGACTCTATTATGTAAACTAGGGCTCAAGCAAGGAATCTGTTTTCCTTTTCAACATTCATATCCTCCATTGAGCTAAAAGAATGTGAAGAAAACACTTAAAGACATTGATTGGTAGCTGTCATACAGGAGGAACTTCACCAATTTGAAAGAAATAAAGTATAACAGTTGATCCCCAGACTTGTTGACAATACCATCATAGAGACCAGGTGGGTATACAAAAACAAACGTGATGAATGTGACACCATCACTAGAAATAAGGCAAGGCTAGTAGTATATAGATAAATCAATAAGAAAAAATTGATTATGATGAGACATTTGCACCAGTGGCAAGGATAAAGTCTATTAAAATTTCATTGCCTTTGCAGCATACATGGAGTTCAAGTTGTTACAAATGAATGTGCAAAGTTCTTTCTTAAGAGGATATCTGAAGGAGGAGGCATATGTGAAGTAACCCCCTAGTTTTGAAGATATTGATCAACCCATACATGTCCTAAAACTGGATAAAATATTTATAGAGTGAAGCAAGCTCTAGGGGCATGGTATGAATGGTTTTCAAAATTCCTTCTTGAAAATAGTTTTAAGAGAGGGAAATTGACAACACAGTTTTATTAAAACTGAAACTGTGGGAGGTAATCATCTAACCGACATGACCCAAATAAGATAAGATAACTGAGTTGGGGTCCAATCTGTAACACCATTAGAAGGGTGTCATACCATGCCACGGGTAAAGAAAACTGCTGAAGAGTAACTCTCTACTGGTTGGTTCCCTAAACGAGAACGGGGTACCCTCTACTGGCAGGTAGAGCACCTCATCAACCATAAACTGGCAGGTGTGATGTCTCCACCTACATTGGCTACGCAGTTATGGAATGCAAGGATTGCTTCTAAGGATCACACCCTCCGCTGGTAGGTGAGCCCCCATCCTTGGGTTCACTCGGTGTTGAATTCTACTCCCAATTGAAAGAAACTAAAATGTTATACTGGACTAAACTGGACTGAATTCACTGAAATTACTGAGTTTTCCTAAGTTCTGTAACTGACTGAGAGTACTACTGATCGTGACATGACTGATACTATCCCGTAACTGACACTGGCTCTAAATAAATAGCTAAGTTATCGGTATTAAATACACCCAGGACTCGATAGCATGAAAAGTAAAGAAAAGCATAATCTTGAATAACATAACAATGTTCACTTGGTCATAATTCATTCATAGAGATATTCCATCAAACACTTGTAATGCATTAACTTATACATGAATAGGGGAATACATGTTAGCATGCTATAATGGCATTATTTCATTCTCATAGACAATTTATCAAACACATAAGAAACATACTTGGTTCATTAAATCATAAACACTTAGGGTTAACATGGTTACAACAATCAACTTGTAAATTGAAGGTTTTATCATGAATATCATGTAATTCAACACATACTAGTATTAATTCTTGGAACTCGTGATCTAAATCATGAACTAAAACTCAAACAACATCATGAACATAAATTCAAACATGGAAATCATAAATTTGAGATCTTGTATATTTAAAAAAGATTCTTGGGCTCCATGGAAGGTAAGGATCCATGGATGAATATCTAACATACCTTAATTTGATGAGTTCTTGGAGAAATTCTTGGGATTGACCTTGATTCTTGAGAGCTAGGGTTTGTTTTCTTGAGAGAGAGCTACCTTTTGATTTTGGGAAAAAGTGAATAATGAAGGGTTTTACACATTTTTAGCGCTTAAATCCCATATCTGGGCAAAATAAAATCATCGAAAAAAACTAATTTAACCATGGCTAGAACTTTAATTTTTCGAGAATTTTTTCTGAGCTGGATCCCTAGCGCGATGTGCCACTATAGCACCAAGCCACTGGAAAATGACAACTGGGAAATTGCATGGTGGAGAGACGTGGTGGTATCGTGTTGCCACTTTAGTTGTGAACTGGAAGTGCACCGCGATGCGGTGGGATCGCGTTGGCACTCTGGAAATTGACAATTATGAACTGGGTCTATGGTGCGATGCCACAATATCGTGGAGTAATACTGGAAATTGGCAACTGTTATTTGAATGCACTCCGTGACGCACTACTGGCCTGAATGATGACGTTTAACGACTGAAACATAAAATCGCCTTAACTTCTCACCCGATTGTTGGATTTAGGCAAATTTTATATCGTTAGAAAGCTAATTAAATTTCCTACGTAATGGTAGGATCAAATCTTCAAAAATTACTAAGTATTCCAAAAATTTTATTTAGGATAACCCATGTACTAAGGGTTAATCTAGGCTAGGGAAATATGGGGTATTACAATATCTCCACCTTGAAAACATTAATCCTTGAATGTGGCTAGTTATGATGAGAGAGTATGGATAGAATGAGTTTACGTACTAAACTAGACATGAACAACTAAAGTATGATTACGCGACTGGTCTGATAGAATAAACTTACATTTTGAACATGTATGTCTAATGCATGAATACATGTGTGAATGGATTAATGAATACGTGACTGAACATGCATGAATGAGAACATGAGGAAATGACAAAGTCTAAATCATGATTCATGAACTGAATTGATTCCTTGGATCCGCATAATGACAGGGGGATGGTCATACGGCTGAGATTGGGACTTGAGGGTCAACTATAAGGACCCATTACTTCAACTGGATTTGCTACATGAAGAGAAAATATAAGGTTTAGATCATGATAGCTCGGGGGTTATAATGCATCTCCCCCTTGGGACACTATGTCCCTCGAGAATTTTGACTTGGCTGATATACTAAGGAAAAACATGAGATGATGCACGGGGCACCTACGAACTAAATCGTGACTGAATATTTGGGATCAGAAATTGAAGCATAAATATATAAATGGGAGATATGTAACATACCAGTGATCATATCAGGAGAACTTTCCTGATCTTGTCTGGACTGAAGTACGTAAAATATGTTTAGGTGTTTCCACTGGTGGCATTAGAAGCGACACCTTGTTGATTCGGGCGACCTGATTGAGCTGAAGGACGACTATACTGACCCTAAGAACTTGAATGAGGAAAATCTCTGACTCTGTGTCCTGGCTTGCCACACCCGAAGCAAACATCACTGCCATCTCTGCACATACCCTTATGATTCTTACCACACTCTCTGCAAAACAGATTTGTACAACTATTGCTTATGCTATCCTAGGTTATTTGTACACTGGATAAGGACAGACCTGGGACTAAATACTTTGGACAAAACTGGGAACGATTATCGCCTTCTAACATAGGATGACTAAAATTAAATCTTTCTTTTCTATCCCTCTTATTCTCTCTCTCCTTCTAATTAAGATTCTGCCCCCCAATCTATTAAGCATGGACCATAATCCTAGATATGCCCATCTCCTTAATCAACATCGCTATTCTTCACTCCTTGATCACACTATCTGAAACCCAAGATACGAACTTTCTCATTCTTGACCTATTGTCTGCCACTACATTGGGAGCATACCTGACTAACTAAGTAAATTTGAGGGAATACTCTTTTATGCTCATACTACCTTGTCTGAGATTAATGAACTCTAACACTTTGGCTTCTCTCAGCTCTAAGGGAAAGACTCTATCTAGGAAGGCAGTAGCAAACCCTTTCCACTCTATGGGCTCTGCGTCTATACCCCTGTCTAACCTCCACTGCTTAAACCACATATAGGCTACATCTTGTAGCTGATAGGCAACTAACTCAGCACTCTCACTAGAAGTCATTCCCATGATACTTGTGACTTTTTGAACTTATCGAGGAACTCCCGTGGATACTCTTCTGAGTTAGATCCCATAAAGGTAGGAGGATTTATTCGGGTGAAGTACCAAATTCTATTTGAAGTAATATTGGCCATTGGTTTGGCCAAAACAACAACTGGTCGTTCATTTTAAGCTACTACTGAATTGGCTAGAGTAGTGAATGCAACACTGAATTCTGTGTGAGAGACATATTCGTCCAGGGGATCTACCCGAATGGACTGAGGGGCTGACTAGTTTTCAGTTCTTCTTTCATTAGTCCTTTTGGGAGGCATGTTCTGTAAACAAAAGGAAGAAACAAATTATACTGAGATATTAACGTGATCTCATGCTCACTCGCACTACATGAATACTGAAAGAAGGGAAACATTTCCCAAAAATATCTCCTAGCCTCCTGTCCATAAGTGTGGCGCGCTACAGACCCATGCACAAACTCTACGCGATACGGCTTTTCAGACTCCCTAGGACTCTATTGAACCTTAGGCTCTGATACCAAGTTTCTAATGACCTGACACTACCCCTAGTCGTCACATGGTGCTTGCGACCCCGAAGGACCATAAGCTAACCCCTGAATAATATCCGATGTGAGCACTAAACAATAATACTAAAATAAATGTGGAATAATGGGCTGGAATTCCATAAGGTTCAAAACATCTAAAATACTGAGAAAATATACCATCTATAAAAATAAATACTATCTAAAAATCTAGTCTGAAAAAGCCTCTAACTGAATCTATCTGAAAGTGGAGTTGATGGGAAAATCCTCCAACTAACTCCATCTAATAAAGTACTGTTAATCTGAAGTACTTAAATAAAAATATATCCTTGATAGATGAGGACTCATTTCTAAATCTTCTACTGCTGGATGAATCTGGCTAAGCGCGGTCAGGAACCTGAGCGTCCGAACCTATGATATTAAACATCATAGCACAAAAAATGGGTATGTGGTCAGTATGTGGGAATGTACTGGTATGATAAATGAGGTAAGGTTGAATGCATGGGCTTATATTCATGATCAATAACTAACTGAATGATATGCAAGAGCTGGATTAGCATACATGGAGGATCTGTAACTAATGAACATAATGTGCCTACTGTGACTGAGTATACTTGAACTGAATCTGATAGCTGATAACTGAATACACTGATAATCTGGGATCACTAATAATCTGAATTACTGCTAACTGAGTGACTGTATTTGACAGTCCTGATTCTATAGAAATTAATTGAGTTCTATTATAAAGACTGAGATTAAAATTAAAACTGTGAGAGGTAATTATCTAATCGATATTTCTCAAATAATATAAGATAACTGAGATGGGGTCCAATTTGTAACCCCAATTGGAAAGGTGTCAGTACCGTGCCACTGGTAAAGACAACTGCTGAAGAGTAACCCTTTATTGGTAGGTTCCCTAAATGAGAATGGTGGTACCCTCTACTAACAAGTAGAGCACCTCATCAACCCTCAACTGGTAGGTATGATGTCTCCACTTATACTGGCTATGTAGTTCTGGAATGCAAGGATTGCTTCTAAGGATCATACCCTCTGCTGGTAGGTGAGCCCCCATCCTTGGGTTCACTCGGTGCTGAATCCTACTCCCAATTGAAAGACACTGAACTGTTATAGTGGATTGAACTGGACTTAATTCACTGAGATTACTGAGTTTTCCAAAGTTATGTAACTGACTGATAGTACTACTGATCGTGACATGATTGATACTATTCTGTAACTGACACTGGCTCTAAATAAACAGCTAAATTGTCGGGTATTAAATAACCCTAGGACCTGATCGCATGAAAAGTAAAGAAAAGCATAATCTTAAATAACATAACAATGTTCACTTGGTCATAATTCATTCATAGAGACATTCCATCAAATATTTGTAATGCATTAACTTGTACATGAATGGGGAATACATGTTAGCATGCTATAATGGCATTATTTCATTCTCATAGACAATTTAGCAAACACATAAGAAGCATACTTGGTTCATTAAATCATAAACACTTAGGGTTAACATGGTTACAACAATCAACTTACAAATTGAAGGGTTTATCATGAATATCATGTAATTCAACACATACTAGAATCAATTCTTGGAACTCGTAATCTAACTCATGGACTAAAACTCAAACAACATCATGAACATAAATTCAAACATGGAAATCTTAAATCTGAGATCTTGTATATTTAAAAAGGATTCTTGGTCTCCATGGAAGGTAAGGATCCATGGATGAACATCTAGCATACCTTAATTTGATGAGTTCTTGGAGAAATTCTTGGGATTGACCTTGATTCTTGAGAGCTAGGATTTGTTTTCTTGAGAGAGTCCTACCTTTTGATTTTGAGGATAAGTGAATAATGAAGGGTTTTACACATTTTTAGGGCTTAAATCCCACATCTGGGTTGAATAAAATCACGGTAAAAGATTATTTTAACCCTGGGCGCAACTTTAATCTTTTAAGAAATTTTCCCGATTTGGATCCCTGGCGCGAAGCGCCACTATCGTGTCAATCCACTGGAAAATGACAACTGGGAAATTTCATGGTGGTGCTACGTGGTGGTATCGCGTTGCCACTCTGGTTGCAAACTGGAAGTGCACCGCAACGTGGTGGGATCGCGTTGGCACACTGGAAATTAACAATTGTGAACTGGGTCTATGGTGCGATGCTCCAATACATTGGAAATTGACAACTACTATTTTAACGTACTCCGTGATACGCTATTGGCCTGAATGATGATGTTTAACGATTGAATTATAAAATCACCTTAACTTCTCACTCGGTTGTCAGATTTAGGTAAATTTTATATCATTAGAAAGATAATTGAATTTTCTACGCTATAGCAAGCTCAAGTCTGAAAATTACTGAGTATTCCAAAATTTTTATTTAGGATAACCCATGTACTGAGGGTTAATCTAGGCTAGGGAAATACGTAGTATTACAATATCTCACCATTGGGAATATTCGTCCTCAAATGTGGCTCGTTAAGCTGAGAGAGTATGGACAGACTGAGTTTACGTACTGAACTAGGCATGCACACCTGAAGCATGATTACATGACTGGTCTGATAGACTAAACTTATGTTCTGAACATGCATGTCTGATGCATGAATATATGTCTGAATGGATTAATGAATACGTGACTGAACATGCATGAATGGGAACATGAGGATATGACTAAGTCTAAATCATGATACATGAAATGAACTGATTACTTGGATACCCTTCATGACAGGGGGATGGTTATACGACTGAGATTGGGACTTGAGGTCAACTATAAAGACCCATTACCTTAATTAGATTTTCTACGTGAAGAGAAAATGGAAGGTTTAGATCATGATAGCTTGGGGGCTATAGTGCATCTCCCCCTTGGATACTATGTCCCTCGAGAATGCTGGCTTGGCTGAGATACTAAGGAAAAGCATGAGACGTTGCATGTGGTACCTGCGAACTAAATCGTGACTGAATATCCGGGATCAGAAACTGAGGCATAAATATGTAAATGGGAGATCTGTAACATACCAGTGACCACATCAGGAAAACTTTCCTGATCTTTTCTGGACTGAAATGCATAAACCATGTTTAGGCATTGCCCACTGGTAGCACTGGAAGCGGCACCTTGTTAATTTATGGGACCTGACTGAGCTGAAGGACGACTATACTAACCCTGAGAACCTAACTAAGGACAATATCTGACTCTGTGTCCTGGATTTCCATACCCGAAACAAACATCACTTCCGCTCTGCACACACCCTTATGATTCTTACCACACTCCTCGTAAAATGGATTAGTATGACCATTTCTTACGGTATCCTAGATCATCGGTACACTGGCTGAGGACGGAGTTGGTTCTGAAGACTTTGGACAAAACTGGGAATGGTTACCGCCTTCTGACTTAAGCTGACTGAAATTAAAGCTATCTGTTCTATCCCTCTTATTCTCTCTCTCATTCTTCTTAATCTTCTACCCTTTAATCTGTTGAGCATGGACCATAAGCCTTGATATGTCCATCTCTTTAATTAACATTACTGTTCTGCACTCTTTGTCCATACTATTTGACACCCCAGATATGAACTTGCTCATTCTGGATCTATTGTCTGCCACTACATTGGGAGCATACCTGGATAACTGAGTAAACTTGAGGGAATACTCTTTTACCCTTATACTACCTTGTTTGAGATTAATGAACTCTAACACTTTTTCTTCTCTCAGCTCTAAGGTAAAGAATCTATCTAGGAAGGCAGTAGCAAACTCTTCCCACTCTATGAGCTCTGCACATGTACCCCTGTCTACCTTCCACTGCTTAAACCACGTATGGGCTATATCTTATAGCTGATAAGCGGCTAACTCAGCTTTTTCACTAGAAGTCATTCCCATGATACTTGTGACTTTCTGAACCTGATCGAGGAACTCTTGTGGATCCTCTTCCGACTTAGATCATGTAAAGAAAAGAGGATTCATTCGTGTAAAGTCCCAAATTCTGGTTGCAGTAGTATTGGCTATTGGGTTGGCTGGAACAGTAGTTGGACATTTATTTTGATCTACTACTGAATTGGCTAGAGTAGTGAATGCATCTCTGAATTCTATGTGAGAGACATGGTCGTCCAAGGGATCTGCCTGAATGGGATGAGGGGTTGACTGGTTTCCAGTTCTTCTTTTGTTAGTCCTTTTGGGAGGCATATTTTGTAAACAAAAGCAAGAAACAGATTATACTTAGAGAATAACTTGAGCTCATGCTCTCTTACTCCTGTCCATAAGTGTAGCGTGCTACATACCCATGCATAAAACTCTACGCGATGCAACTTTTCAGACTCCCTAGGGCTCTATTGAACCTTAGGCTCTGATACCAAGTTTGTAACAACTCGAGACTACCCCCTAGTCATCATATGGTGCTTGCAACCCTGAAGGACTACAAGTTAAACCATGAATGATAGCTGCTGTGAGCACTGAATAATAATACTGAAATAAATGCGGTATAATGGGATGGAATGCCATAAGGTTCAAAACATCTAAAATACTGAGAAAATATACCATCTGTAAAACTAAATACTATCTGAACATTTAGTCTGAAAAAGCCTCTAACTGAATCTGTCTTAAAGTGGAGTTGATGGGATAATCCCCCAGCTAACTCCATCTAATAAAATACTGCTAAGCTGGAGTACTAAAATAAAAGTATATCCTCGATATATGAGGACTCAGTGCTAAATCTGCTACTGTTGGCTGAATCTGGCTAAGCGTGCTCAGGAACCTGAGCGTTCAAATCTATGATATGAAACGTCATAGCGCAAGAAATGGGTATGCGGTCAGTACCTGGGAATGTACTGGTATGCTAAATGAGGTAAGGTTGAATGCATGGGTTTATATATATGATTAATAACTTATTTAATGATATACAAGAGCCGTATTAGCATACATAGATGATCTGTAACTACTGAACATACTGTACCTACTGTGACTGAGTATACTGGAACTAAATCTGATAACTGATAACTGAATATACTGATAATCTGGGAATACTGATAATCTAAATTACTGTTAACTGAGTGACTGTATCTGACAATCCTAATTTTATTGAATTGAACTGAGTTCTATTCTGAAGACTGAGATCGAAATTGAAACTATGAGAGGTTATCATCTAACCGACATACCCCAAATAAGATAAATAACTGAGCTGGGGTCTAATCTGTAATCCCAATTGGAAGGGTGTCAGTACCATGCCACGGGTAACGACAACTGCTGAAGAGTAACCCTCTACTAGTAGGTTCCCTAAACAAGAACGGTAGTACCCTCTACTGGCAGGTAGAGCACGTCATCAACCCTCAACTGTCAGGTGTAATATTTCCACCTATGCTGGCTACATAATTCTAGAACGCAAGGATAGTTTCTAAGGATCACACTCTCTGCTGGTAGGTGAGCATCCATCCTTGGGTTCACTCGGTGCTGAATCCTACTCCCAACTAAAAGACCCTGAACTGTTATACTGGACTAAACTGGATTGAATTCACTGAGATTACTGAGTTTTTCTAAGTTCTGTAACTGACTGAGAGTACTACTGATTGTGACATGACTAATACTATTCTGTAACTGACACTGGCTATAATAAAACAGCTAAGTTGTCGAGTATTAAATACCCCCAGGACTCAATAGCATGAAAAGTAAAGAAAAACATAATCTTGAATAACATAACAATGTTCACTTGGTCATAATTCATTCATAGAGACATTCTATCAAACACTTGTAATGCATTAACTTGTACATGAATGGGGAATACATGTTAGCATGCTATAATGGCATTATTTCATTCTCATAGACAATTTATCAAACACATAAGAAATATACTTGGTTCATTAAATCATAAATACTTAGGGTTAACATGGTTACAACAATCAACTTGCAAATTGTAGGGCTTATCATGATTATCATGTAATTACATACATACTAGAATCAATTCTTGGAACTTGTGATCAAAATCATGGATTAAAACTCAAACAACATCATGAACATGAATTCAAACATAGAAATCATAAATCTGAGATCTTGTATATTTAAAAAGGATTCTTGGTCTCCATGGAAGGTAAGGATCTATTGATGAACATCTAACATACCTTAATTTGATGAGTTCTTGGAGAAATTCTTGGGATTGACCTTGATTCTTGAGAGCTAGGGTTTGTTTTCTTGAGAGAGAGTTACCTTTTAATTTTAGGGAAAAGTGAATAATGAAGGGGTTTACATGTTTTTAGGGCTTAAATCCTACATCTGGGCAGAATAAAATCATGGGAAAAGACTGTTTTAACCCTGGGTGTAACTTTAATTTTTCGAGAATTTTTTCCGATCTGAACCCCTTGCGTGATGCGCCACTATTGCGCTAAGATACTGGAAAATGACAACTGGGAAATTGCATGGTGGCGCGATGCGGTTGTATCGTGTTGCCACTTTGGTTGCAAACTGGAAGTGCACTGTGACGCGGTGGGATCGCATTGGCACACTAGAAATAGACAATTGTGAATTGGGTCTAGGGCACGATGTGCCAATATCATGGAGCAACACTGCAAATTGACAACTTCTATTTTAACTCACTCCGCGATGCACTACTGGCCTGAATGACGATGTTTATCGACTAAAACATAAAATCTCCTTAACTTCTCACCCGGTTGTCGGATTTAGGTGAATTTTATATAATTGGAAAGCTAATTGAATTTCCTACACAATGGCAGGCTCAAATCTGAAAATTACTGAGTATTCCAAAAATTTTATTTTGAATAACTCATGTACTGAGTGTTAATCTTGGCTAGGGAAATACATGATATTACATAGGTTTTTCTCCCTCTTATATAAAGAACATTTTGCAAGAGCATATCCCAATTTTTTTGGCATTAAGCTTTCACTCAAAAAGCAAAAGCCTTTTTATCTCAAAAGAACATTGCTCGTTCTCTACAAGGGACGTAATCCAGTGTTTTGTGTCCTTGAGTTTTTTGTATCTTTTGTTCTTATTATGTAAAGTCTATGCCTTCGTGATTTTGATCAGCAGATTATTTTCTTGTCTATGTTTTTAGTTTAGTTGTATAAATTAGTATAATTATATCATCTCCTCAAGTATTTAGTCAAGTCTTCTATTATCATTGGTTTGATATTTACCTTGGGTAGAGTGTCCTACGGTTGTCAACTAAAGTTATAGTTGACGAGTTGGTGCTATAGATTATTACATTAGTTTTGTAATAGAGTTTTTACAAGAGTTTAGGATTAAGAGTTTAATCTTGTGATTGCTGGAGTCTGTAATCACGTTATATCTTGGAATTAGTAGGGTGTTGGAAAATCCTGTGAGATAGGTCATGGTTTTTTTCTTTCTTGAGGAAGGAGGTTTCCATGTAAACATCGTGTGCTTTTACTTTTTGTATCAACTCTCTTACTATATTGTTCATTGTAATTATGTATCAAGGGACCTGGACTTTTGACTCATGGAGGATCTTTACATGATAAAAATTGGTATAAAAGTAAGTACTCTCTATTAGGCTAACACCTAGAGAAGATCCTACTCTAACTGTTGCTCCACTAAACTTGGATGAAGCTCAGTTGACTACCAGACCACTTTGCTTTAACTGACAATTTTATGGTTAGTTGAAGACTTGAATACATGATTTCATAAGGGTGTTAGATAGCAAGTTGTGGGATATTATCTATGATGGACCACATATTCCCAAGAAGGAAGTCAAGAAAGGAAGTGTTACAAAGCTGGTCCTTAGGACAGGAAAAGAATATGATGAAACTGATAGAAAAAAGATCAAAAAAGTTAAAAAGCAAAGAAGTTTCTTATTTGTGGAATAGGTTTGAATAAATACAATAGAATATCTATTTATGAATTAGCAAATGAGATTTGGGACTACTTGAAAACTTCTCACGAGGGAACAAGTCATGTCAAAGAGTCCAAGCTAGACATATTCACTGATCAGCAGCCTTCACTATGAAGAAAGTTGAAACCATCCAAGAAATGCATACAAGTTTCACCTCTATTACAAATGAGTTGCACTATCCTTAAGAAGTGATCAAGCCAAGAAAACAAGTGAAAAAATCTTGAGCATTCTCCCTAAGTCCTTGGAGAGAAGAGTTGATGCAATAATGAAAGATCAATATCTAAAGACTCTCAGTATGGATGAGTTGATTGGAAACTTAAAAACTCACCAACTAAAGAAAATGTAGGAATAAGGGAAAATTAAGCCAAAAAAGAATATCTTGGATTTTAAGGCTATAAAGCAAGTAAAGAAGATGAGAACATGGATTATCTAAATCGCAGATTCCACAAAGTGATAAGGAGAAGTGGATTTTAAGGAAGTGAAACTCAAGAAGAGCTGCAAATACAAATGATCTCTGTCACACAAGTGTGGCAAACTAGGTTATTTCATCAAAGACTATCCAATGCATAGAATGTAATACAACAATTATGTCAAGTGTAGTAGTGATAAAGGAAAATAGAAGAACCATATCCCCCCCCAAAAAAAATTTGATGCTGATAATATTGTCAAGCAAGCTCTTGCTTCTTGGAGGGACTAATCTAGTGAGTTTGATGAATTTGAACATCAGGAAGATTTATCCATGATGGTTGTGCAGGACTATAATGATGCTTTTAACTCTCTCTTTGTATTTATGGCAATATCAAAAGATGAAGATGATGAAGAGGTACACCTCTTTAACATTAAGCAAAACTTAAATGACTATTCTTTGAAGAAATTAAAGAGACTAGCTATTTTCTTGATTGACTCCTTTTGTGAACTTACTATGAGAAAGATATTTTAGATGAGAGTATTGATAAGTTTCAAAATAAAAAGGTTACTCTAACAATTCAAGTTTCTGAGCTTAGGGAAAAACTTTGTGTAATGCTCTATGAAAATGGTGATCTTAAGAAGAAGTTGAGAAAATGCTTTAAATGTATATCAAAAGACAAAAATAAAGCAAGAGGTCTTCCACTTGAACTTGAAGAGAATATGAATAACCCAAAGTAGACCTTACAGTCTCACTTGAGAGAAATGTTGAACAAGAACGGGGCCTGGTCCAAATAAAGAAAGAACTTAGAAAATCTCTTAAATGAACTATCTCATCTCCAATCTTAGATAGTCTAACTAGTCAGTGATCTAATGATGGAAAGAGTCTAAGGAGTCAAAATTTTTATCCTCATATAATCCCCACAGTAAATACATGTTTGTGTCTGACAATTTACTGTGTACTTACTATGATATAAATGTTCATCTCAAAAAGACTTATGTGGATAAAAAGGGTTGAAGAGAGTTATTCAACGTATGTTGAACAACCAAATCATGTTAGTGGAGAGTTGAGAAATCCTGTGGATAGGTCGTGTTTTTTATCCCCCTTAATCAATGAGATTTTAACATAATCATTGTGTGCATTTTACTTTTATGCATCAACTCTCTCACTTTACTGTTTGTTGTGATTATGTGTTAAGGGAACTGATCTCTTGAATCTTGGTGGATCCTTACAATCCAAAACTATGCTTGCAATCTCAAACTTTACAAGTTAGTCATACCGTTTATCTAATGAAAATTTGTTGTAGAGATGCATATCGGTCGTTTGCATCAAAGCCTTATTTGCCTATATGAGTCAACCCATTACTAATATAGTTTCCTAATCTCCCACTTTGAGTTTTTAGACTTTTTCTCAGCTAGTCATAATGAATATTAACCCCTTTGAAGAAAATTAATAGTTCTATTTTTGCACCTTTCCTCTTTGACACTAGTAGTCAAGTTGAGGCAAGAAACCTAAGTTGGGGTGAAAGTAATATTTTTAGACCATGATTATTGGTATGATGGAAAAATAAAAGAAAACAAAATTAATAGGTCTACTTGTAATACCCCATACTTTTCTTAGCTCATTTCAGTTCCTAGTTGCATGTATAAGAGGCTTAAATCCTAAAATTTTTACTAAGTATTGGGGACTTAGTCTTATTTTTGGCCTCTTAACTTTTAGGATTTTTAAACGAGTCTTCCCAACCCCGAGATGTTGGTTTTTGACTTAAGTCATGTTAAGGGGTGTAAGGGGCATGTCTCGGGGAAGTTTTGAATTTTTCGGACGAGGATTGGGGCACGTTTGGATTTCAATTCTAGAACCTCACTGAGATAGTGGAACATCGCGGTGGGTATGGAAATGAGGGACTTTGCGCTTCATAGTGCTCCTTTAATCGGCGTTCCAGTTATGAATTTAAATGTCTGAGGGGTAGTAACATCTTTTCCCCTCAATCCAGGTCATCTTATATCAACAATTTGGGCGTTATTTGTCCATTATTCTCTAATTTTCTATCAAAGAAACCTAACCCTCTCCCAAGAACATCAAATTCAATTATATTCTCTTCAAGAAAAATAAACAATTCAAGTCTCCCAATCCAAGAACTTCAAGAAAACTTTCAAGATTTAAGATTCAAGGTATGTGTGATGTTCATACATGGTTTTCTTTCACCATGGAGTCCAAGAATCCCTTTTTAATATTAAATTATGAGTTTTTTCCATGTTTAAAATGAATTATCTCCATGAATTACTTGTTATTTTCATTTTAAGTTAAGATTACAATTGTTTTCAAGTGGAATAGACTATAGTATGTTTTGGATGTTGAAATTTCCCATGTCATGTTCATGCAATTCAGGATAAACCCTCAATTTCTATTTTTTCTCATGTATTATGCAATCTTATCATGTATAAAAGCATCCCCATTTTAAGGTCTTAATATCCATGTGTTTGATCAAAAGCCTAAGAGAATGATTTTGTAGAATGATTCCCCATTATGTTTTTTCAAAGCTTTTACATGCCTTTATTGCTATTTTTGTTCAATGCTGGAGGGTTATGAACACCCGATACTTAGTTGTTTACATAATTTGAGTATCTCCAGAATGGTTTCAGATAAACCATGAGCATTATCATTCAGTCAGTTATTTATGATCAGTTGTTTACTCAGTTAAGCTTAGTTCAGTTCATCCCAGTAATCAGTCTATTTTAGTTGGGAGTAGGATTTAGAACTGAGCGAACCTAGGGATTGAGTATCACCTTCTAGTAGAGGGTGTGACCTTTAGTAGCAGTCCCTTGGTTCCAAAACTTCATAGCCATTGTAGGTTAGAGATATCAACCTGCCAGTTGAGAGTTAATAAAGTGTTTGTTTACCTGCCAGTTGAGGGTAACACATATCTCATTAGAGTACCTGCCAGTTTAGGGTGACTCTTTAGTAGATCCACACAACCATTGTTATTACCCGTGGCATGGTACCGACTTCCTTCCAACTAGGGTTATAGGTTGGACCCTGGTAGCTCAAATTGGGGCATGTCCATTAGATGATACCTCTCACACTCTTAGTTCAGTATTCAGTACAGATATCAGTTCAGATTTAGGTGACCACAACATATAATTTATCAGTTAATTAGTTACCCAATTTCAGTATCTCAGTTTACAAACTATTTCAGTATCATGTTATATGCTTGGTTATGCATTCTCAGATTTTATAGCCTTCACGTATATTATGCATCAGTTATCTCATGTTATTTAGTCAGTCATTATCTCATGCTATTTAGTTAGTCAGTATTTCATGCACATGAACCTATGCATTTTAGCCTAACCTCATCTCATAAACCAGTACATTCAAAGTACTGACCGCTTACTTTCTTCGCGCTATGATGTCTTATATCATAGGTTCGGACACTCAGTTCCCCGTCCGTAGTTAGACATCCTAGCGTTACTCAACAACAGTGGTGGTGAGTTCTCATCTTTTAGGTACATAATAGTTTATTTCAGTTATTCAGTAGTTCAGCATTATTCAGTTAGTAGGAGTTAGTTGGGGACTTGTCCCATCAACTCCACAGTCAGTTAGTTAGAGGCTTTTCAGACATGCAATCAGTCAGTTAGATATTCAGTTGGTTTTAGCAGATGTTTTCAGACATATTTTGATACGTATTTCAGTATCTAATTTTACATTATCTTATCAGTATTTAAAACCTTATGGATTTGACAATTTACTTCAATGCATATGTATTTTCTTACTTTATTCAGTGCCTGTCACACCCCCTTTTTACCCCAAAAAATAGATTTTAAGTTTCAAAAGGGTTTTATTATTAAGTGACAAAAGATGAAACTTTGTTCCGAAAAGTACCTTTTACAATCAAAATTCAGAGTTGCCACTTAACATAATCTGGTGTGCCAAGTCACCTTTGAAAATCCTTTTCAAAATGATTTTTTGACTTTTTCAAAACTGGTCCACGAATAGAGATTCTGGTTAAGGAATTCTGTTGACCAAGGGGAAGGTGTTTGGCATCCCTCGATCCCGTGGTTCGACCACAGTCGCTTTATGGAGTATATCAACTAGTATAACACTATAGAATGTATAAACCAAATAAGAAACATAAACCAAGCAAACAAACAAATCAAACAAAATTCAAAATCAAAATAATGTCCAGTCCGAATTATATAGTCCCAAAAATAGAAATATATGGAAATATAAATCCTATTCTAAACTAATCCTAGACTATGCTAAACCCAACACCTTGAGCCTTCATCATGAACATCCTCCGGGTACAAGATACTTCGGGCATTTCCTAGTGAATAAATACTAATGACCTCGGGGCATTCCCCGGCTAAATGAATACATTTTTTTAGTGTGAGAAAACCAAACCATTCAACAAAATTTCAAACATTCAACACAACCACGAGTCCTAAACTTTTCCTACCCAACCTATATTTGTCTATTCCTCCTTGACCTAAAACATGATACTATTAAGGTCAACATAATCAATGTTTATTATGAATTAAATAATCATCAACGAATCGACAATCAATATTCACCTCTTCTCGGTTTTCAATCCACACCTCCAATTTCATTCTCAACCACACGATTACTTAATTTTGATAGAAAATCAACTAATCAAGTCACAATAATTATAGAAACTCATATACACTTCAAAACACATTTCTAAATCACATCATCAACCATAGAAATCACACAATTATAGCAATCAACACACCACATCAAGATAAAATAACAAAGAATAGAGTTAAAGAAATGGACCTAAATTTTATTTCAATCCTCAAATTGTTTGACGACTGCCACTGGAATACCCTGAATCAAACCTTAAAAATGACCAAATTCAACTCGACATCAAGAACCACAACTTGAACAGATTCAAAAACCAACGGAAAAACTCAATCCAAACGAAAAACCTCAATATATACTCATTTCCGTTTTGACCATTTTCTGATGGACCACCAGAATCAGACTGAAATTGGTCCAGTCCAGTCAGATTAGAGTTGGGGTAGCTGTTCCTGTTGCATCAGAACTTTGATGAGCTCCGACAGTGATGAAGAACAAAGAAAAACTGTCAGCAGTGATGTTTTCGGCGATACCTCACCGGAAAAAACCTCTTTCTCTAACATAATTCTCCCTCTCTCGCTCTTTCCTACTCTGTTCACTCTGTCTCCCTCTGTTCATCAATTTTCTTTCTCTTTCACTCTTTTTTTCTCAATCCAGTGCATGTATATGAGTATTCTCTCCATTTTGACCTCTTCTTCCTTGTCAGAGCTCTCTTTTTGATTGATTTTATCTCTCTCTTATTATTTTCTATGGGTGTGTACAAAATTTCCTTTTTCCGATAGGGTGTGAGTGTGTGCGTCTATCAGAGTGTGTATGTGTCTGGTGTACGAATCTTGTGAGTTTTCCAATGAATCCCATAAAATGGAGAGTATATTGCTGTGTATAATGATGTGTTCTCTTCATCCAGAATTGTGAGTGTGTGTGGGAATTATTATTGTGTGTATCCATTCTGTTAAGGAGAAAAAAAACTGTGTTAGGGGGTTAAGGGGAAGAGTCGCCACTTGCCATAAATTTGGTGTGCCAAATCACCTTTGAAAAGCCTTTACAAAAAGATTTTTGACTCTTTAAAACTGGTTTGCGAATAGAGATTTAGGCTAAGGAATTCTATTGATCGAGGGGAAGGTGTTAGACACCCCTTGATCCCATGGTTCAACCACGGTCTCTCCGAAGAGTATATCGGCTAGTAGACACTATGAAATGTATAAACCAACAAAAACACACAAAACAAGTAAACAAACGAACCAAACCAAATCAAGTCCAAAAAATAATGTCCAGTCCAATTATTACAGTCCAAAATAAAGATACTAAAATAAACCTATACTACCTCTGAACTATACTCTACTCGATGTATCGGGCCTTGATCACGAACCTCCTTCAAACACATGATACGTAAGGGCATTCCCCAGTGAATAAATACAATTTCCTTCAGGGTATTCCCCGGCCAAATAAGTACAATTGATCCAAATTCATAAAATAAAACCATTCAACAAACATTTTCAGCATTCAACAATCCACAAGTTCTAAATTTGCTTACCTGAGCCTACTATTTGCCTACTTGGATCGGCCTATCATGATTCTATCACATTCAACATCATCAATAAATCAAAATTTATCCAAATTTACTTTTATTGAGACCAATCCCTCTTCGAAAATTCATTCTCACTCACAATTAACTAATTTTAATATGTGGTCCACAAATCAATCCATGACAATTAAAGAAGCCCAAACACACTATCAAAAAATATATCATCAATCAACACAAATTATGCAAATCACCATATCAATATGTCATATTAAGGTAAAAATGAAAAGAGATAGAGTATAAGAATTGGACCTCAATCTGACGCTTTATTTTTTAATTGAATGAAGGAGCTTTGCAGATTCGGAACCTCAAATTAACCCAAATTTGAATAAACCCAAACTGCCCAATCGGTTTTGGACCCAGAAAAGTGTTGGGTTCTGGCGCTGACTTCGACCCCCGCTACTGTTTCATTATTTTTTGGTAGGTATTACCGGTGGCGAAGGGGTTTTGGATCAAAACCAGCGATGAGTTGACCGCCGGATTAATGGATGATTAACTAGACTATAATCTAGCTTTATGATCTCCGTTCACTATTTACTTCTCTAAATTCCCTCTCTCCCATCACTGTTTCTTCCTTTCTTTCCAACTCTTTTTTTTTTCTCGCTTAATCTATCATTCTCTCCCCCTCCCGTCTTCAGTTGTATAGTGTGTTTGTATGGTACGACAGTGTCGATATATGTGTGAATGAAATTGTGTGTGTACATATAAGTTTTTTCGGTGAGGATGAGTGATCTATGGGTGTTCTGTGATTATCTATTATTCCATTGTGTAGTTTTGTTAATAGAGATAGTGAGGATCAGTGATGTATTGTAGGGTGAGTGTTTTTGGTGTTGCTATCAGTGTGTGTGAATTTGTGTAGAGGGTGTGTATTGTGAGTGAATATGTAATCGTCCATCCCCGTCCCTATTCTAGCGAGGGTATTTTGTACATATGACCCAAGAGGAAAAAAAAACGTGAGAGGGAGGGGGGGTAGGGTTAAGGGGTAGAGAGCATGAGGTGGGGGTAGGGGTAGGTGTGGTTAGGATGAGATAAAGTTTGTTAGGGTAAGGTATCAAAAATGGTTAAGAGTTTGTTGGATGTGTTATTGAGTGGAAATTATCACATGGGTGAAGGTATGTGGTAAGACAGGGTAAAAATGCACTCTTGGGAGGGACAAATTACGTTTCTACACATACCCCTCTATGGATGTAAACACAAAGTTTTTTCAGACAAAGAAGTAGATAAAGAGACCAAATTTTTACCCGACCGTCATTCAAAGAAAGAAATAGAAGGAAGAAGGATAACCTAATTGGAGAGTCGAGTGACGTCCCATTGA
This sequence comes from Capsicum pubescens, assembly GCA_030864215.1. Classification (NCBI taxonomy): domain Eukaryota; kingdom Viridiplantae; phylum Streptophyta; class Magnoliopsida; order Solanales; family Solanaceae; genus Capsicum; species Capsicum pubescens. Next base: position 255,109,176 of record CM061540.1, on the reverse strand, counting down.
GGTTTTGTTCGCGGCTCTGTCATTACATCAAAAATAAAAATTACAAGTTAAAAACATAAATAAAATTACAAAAGTCCTATCTATGCAGCTGTCCTTGGCTCTTGACTTGTTCTTTCATTACCCTGTTCTCCATGCGGGCTCGTAACTTACAATTTTCTTACTTTGTTCTTCGGGTGAGCTACCGACTTGCAATCTCATCACCTTGTTGCTTGACTTTCAATTTCTTCACCCTGTTCTCCAAGCAAACTCCTGACTTGCTATTTCTTCAATTTGTTGACTTTCAATTTCTTCACCTTGTTACTTGACTTTCAACTTCTTCACCTTGTTGCTTGACTTTCCATTTATTCGCCTTGTTCTTCATGCGGGCTCCTGAAATCACATCAAAACTAGAAAGAAAATCATTCCAAATAAGGATTAGTATAAAGAGAGATTCCATTAGCCAAAAAAGTAAAGTTCCAAACAACATGAATTAAATTTTTTGCCCCAGTTTATCATCAGAGGACTTTTATGAAAGTCATGTCATAACTACTTGAAAAAATAAACAAGGAAATGCATCTTCTATGGGTTAATTGGAATAATTCAACTAGAAAGTGCATTTTCTAGGACTCAAAGGGAATGACTCGACTAAAAAGTACATATTCTAGGAATCAAGGGGACTGACTCAACTAGGAAGTACATCTTCTAGGAATAAAGGGAAATGACTCGACCAGGAAGTACATCTTCTAGAAATCAAGGGGAATGACTCAACCAGGAAGTACATCTTCTAGGAATCAAGGGGACTGACTCAACCAGGAAGTATATCTTCTAGGAATCAAGGGGAACAAATCAACCAGGAAGTACATCTTCTAGGAATCAAGGAGAATGACTTGACCAGGAAGTACATCTTTTAGGAATCCAAGGGACTGACTCGACCAGGAAGTACATCTTCTAGGAATCAAGGGGAATAACTCGACCAGGAAATACATTTTCTAGGAATCAAGGGGACTTACTCGACCAGGAAGTACATCTTCTAGGAATCATGGGTACTGACTCGACTAGGAAGTACATCTTCAAGGAATCAAGGGAAATGAATCGACTAGGAAGTACATCTTTTAGGAATCAAGACTTAAGTTAGAAAGTACATCACCTAACAAGTAAAATTTGAATTACCCATTCAAAAAAGTGTTTCTCCTTACCAATACCACTTAAAATATTCAGACAAGGAAGTGCATCTCCTTACAAATTCCACTTAAATTTCCCAAGAAAATGCGTCTCCTTACAAATATCACTTAAATTACCCATACAAGGAAATACATCTCCTTAAAAATTCCACTTGAATTACCCAAGGAAATATGTCTCCTAAACAAGGAAATGTGTCTCCTAGAGATATTGGATTATGTGTTTTACCATGGTTTTGATTACCAAACCTGTGCAACAACATTGTCTCTTGCATTTGTAGAAGTGAGAAATTACGGCCTTTGATATTTAGGCTTTGAATCCTTGATTTGAAGGTAACATGTGTTCATATTTTATACAAAGAAAACTTGTGAGTTTAAAAACATGGTGGCTGGTTTGTGGCTTTAGCTTTCGCGGCAATCGCTCTTGCCCCCTTCATATTTAATATTCCTTTCAACCACTAGCATATGTCATTGACGTGCTGCATCATTAATCCAAACTCAAATTATTAAGAGTTACTCTGAAACAGATAAAGTATCTCTACTTTTCCATGCTTCTCAGATAAACCTTTCGAACCTTGGTATTTCCATGAGTTCCTAGACTTGTCTGTTGACAAAACTTTCTGCATGCCTTATTTTGGCTCACAATCATGTCTCTTTCATGTGCTGACCTTTTGTCTTGCTTTGTGCAATTGAAAAAGTTTGTAGCCAGTTTTGAAATCTTTTCTTACTATTTTTACAAGAACTTGACTCAAAGATACGAGAAAAATGACAATAATTTTTTAATTGGGATAACTGACTCAAGAAAATAAAAATAAAACTATAGGGAAGAAATAAAAAATAATAAATGTCCTCATTGAAATAGAGAAAAGAAAAATTTATCTGAAAATGACAGTCAACTCTAATGATTATGACATACATTTTAGATTAAGTTGTCTGATCTTTCCATCCAAATTTTCCCCAATTATTGTTGAGTTAATGACTCTAAAATTGAGTTACTTCCTTGGGTCAATTTCATTCAGATACCTCATTTGGATAGTGATGCCTTGAAGGATTTTTGCCAACAAGCCTCTCTCAATTTTCTTTTTCTCAGCTCACTATTTCCTTATGGTGTCCGTGAGGTTTTTTTCACCAGTGGGAGTTTCTTATTTTCATTTCTCTCAACTCACAGTCGTCTTACGGTGCCCGTGAGGGTTTTCACCAATAAAACTCTCTCATGTTTATCTCTCTCAACTTACCATTGTCTTATGATGCCCATGAGGGTTTTCACCACTATGACTCTCTCATTTTTATTTCTCTCCTGATTTCTTATGCTGTGGAAAACAAGTAGTACCCAAAATGAGTCATAATATCCATTGCATGCTTAGCCTTAACATTCTAAAAGATTGATCTGAAGGTTTTTCTTTGGTTATAACTTGGCTTTTGAATAGGGTTAGAAAGAAAGGATGGCATGAGGCCCAAACAATACTTGAAGTGGGGTAGAGCTTACAATTTTTGGAATTGACTCAAACTATGAGGATTAACTCATGCCCCAGTTTCTTTTGATTCGGTAATTCTAAATTGTTTATTTGGTTGGATCGAGCCCAGAGTAGGGAAGCCTACGTATCTCACTCCCGAGAGAGGAGAATCAGGTCACACGTAGTTCCGGCAACTTATTCCTTCACTTGATTCTTATTTCTTTTTCTTTTTTTATTGACTCTTTTCTTTTTGGGATTTTTTTCTGACTCTATTTTACTTTCTTTTTGGACACATTCTTCTCTCTTATTTATTTTGAAACTTTTCTGGCTCTATTTTTTGTTTGACACTTTTTTTGAAAACTTTTCGACTCTATCTTGATTCCAAAAGAGGGATATGAAAGAAAATAGATCCAAATCTCAACGGGTTGAACAATGATGACATAATGTTTGGATAGAAGAATAAAATGCCTTCATCACATCAATCCTTGAAAATGCAAGTACATAGCATGCAATATGAACGTGCACGATCAATATTACTTATTACATATTTTACAATAGTAACTTTAACTGGGTCTATGGGCCACTACTTCTGCACTTTTTCCAGCATATAACTCTACCTTAGTTGTACATCCCTCACATTGAATGACTTATGCTTTTGTGAAGCTGATTGTCTTCCTATTTCTCTTAATATAGGATCACTGTAAGACCCCGTAAGATCCTACGTTCGTTTCAGCTTATTCTTGCATGTAGAAAAGGATCCAATACTTAGAATATTTTACCAAGTGTTAGGACTTAGTCATTTCTAATGACCTCAAACTTTGATGAATTTATTCTTGACCATCCCGACATTAGAAATTTGGTTTTTAAGTTGATTCATGATTGGGGAAGTCAATAGTACATATCGGGTGAATTTCAAATTTTTTGGAGAAGAGTAAGGGCATGTTTGAAACTCCAAAACAGTGGCTCAGGGTGATTAGCCCGCGATGCCCTACCCAGTCCGGTGCTGGAGGGAGACCGCATTGGATCCCATGGCATCCTGCCAAGAGCGGCACTGCAGATCCCGCGATGCCCTGGCCAGTTTGGTTCGTGTATTTTTTCAATTTTGTTCCGCATTTTTAAAGGCAAAAAAGGTCATTTTCCCTTCACCCAATAGATCCATAATACGGGATTTATGCCCCAAATAACATAATTATTCATCTTTTCACAAATCCTCTTACGAACAAAATCCTAGGTTCATCACATTCAAGTCTAATCTTTAAGTAATCGCCAACAACTCTCAGGAATTTAACAACCATGGTATGTTAGATGTTCATCCTCGGGTTCCTTCCACTGTTGGAGTTCAAGAATCCTTTTAAAAACTTATGTTTCATATGTTGTGAATTGGAATTGTGTTCATGCATGTGTTGTTGTTGGGTTTTAAACTAAGAAATATATAAGTCCCACATAAATAAACTAGTATGTATGTGGATTGATGTAATCTCTCATATCAAGACCTTGAATTGTATGTTGAATATGGTAGTCATGATATTCATATGTTGTTCATTCTCATGTATAAGAATTGTGCTCCCCAAGTGTTTGACAAAATGTCTATGTGAATGAATTGTGCAAAGTGATCTATTTTTATGCTTTTAAAGTTGTGATATCGTACCATTGTAAATGTTATCGAGTCCTGGGGGTATTGAATATCTAAAATTAGTTGTGTACTTAGTTTCAGTTGCAATAGAATGATCCCCATATCATCCCAAACATTAGCATTCGGTCAGTTGATAAAATCAGTATGAGTTTAGTCATGGTTTGTACAGTCTAGTGATTAGTATCGATTCAGTTGGGAGTAGGATTCAACACGAGCGAACCCAGGGATGGGGGCATTCCTGCCAGCATAGGATTTGACCCTTAGTAGCAATTCCTGAGTTACAGAACTATGTAGCCAGCGTAGGTTGATATGTCTTTCTACTAGTTTAGTGTTGACATATATATTTACATTCCATGAGTCTTCCTGCCAAATTAGGGTTGACCCAGCCATTATTAGTAATCCGTGGCACGGTGCTAACACCCTTCGAACTAGGGTTACAGGTTGGACCCCAATCAGTATATATTGGGGCATGCTAGTTAGATGAAAGCTCCTACAGTTTCAGTCTCAGTATTCAGTTTCGAACTCGGTTCAATTCTTTTGCTCGACCATAGCTTTCAGTTCTTAGATAATCAGTTATTAGAATTTAGTACTTTAGTTCCAGACTATTTTAGATACATGATATACTCTTGGTCTTGCATTTTCATTATCTTTAGTTTTGTACGTATCTCATACAGTTACCTTATGTTATTCATCCAATTATTATTATTACATGCATATAATCCCATGCATATTATCCTGACCTCATTTAGCATATCAGTACATTCAGACGTACTGACCGCATACTTGTTTTCTTGTTCTATGATATTTTATATCATAGGTTCAGATACTTGGATTCTCGATCATCCTTAGACTTCCCAGTGTATCAGCAGCAACAACTGTGTTGAGTCCTCTTTCTTCGAGGATGAGTTATCTTCCATTCTGTTTTGTCAGTAGTTCAGTCACTTAGTTAGTCAGAGTTAGTTGGGGGCTTGTACCATCAACTCCATTGTAAGATAGTTAGAGGCTTTCAGACTAGTACAGACAGTTACTCAATTTTCTATTGTGATTGTCAGATGTTTTATCCCCACCTTCAGTTGTTTGCAAATATTTTAAATAGTTATTTTAGTATTGTTTTCAGTTGATAAAAACCTTATGTTGTTTTAGCTAAAATTCTGTATATGTTATTATTAGTTTTAATTCAGTGCTTACAGTAGGTACCAAATCATGGGTTAGCTTGCGGTCTCACTGGACCGTAAGCAACGTGTGGCATCCAGGGTGTACTCTCGGGGCATTACAAAATTGGCATTAGAACATAAGGTTTTTAAAGTGTCCTAGGGATTCTGAAAGCTGCGTCAAGTAGGGTCTTATGCATGGGTATGTAGCACGCCACACTTATGGACAAGTGGCTACAAGACATTTAGGAAAAGTTTCCCTTCTTTTAGTGTTTATATCGTGCGAATGAGTAGAAGCTTAAGTTAAACTCTCTATCTAATTCAAATTTTCCTTCTATTTATAGTATATACCTCCCAGAAAGACTAACGGAAAAAGAACAAGAAACTAGCCTACACCTCCGCCTATTTAGAAAGATCCCCTAAATGAGCATATTTCTCATGCATAGTTCAGAGCTGCATTCACCACTCTAGATTAATCTATAGCAACCCAAAATATGCGCCCAAATACTGTTCAGGCTAACCCAGTGGCCAATACTATTGCAGCCAGGATTCGGGACTTCAGCCGAATGAATCCTACTTCATTTTTGGGATCTAAGTTTAATGAGGATCCATAGGAATTCTTAGACATGGTGCAGAAGGTGACAGATATTATGGGGGTGACTTCCAGTGAGAGTGCTGAATTAGCTGCTTACCAGCTACATAATGTAGCTCATACTTGGTTTAAGTAGTGGAAAGGAGATAGGGGCACATAGGCTAGACCTATAAAATAGGAGGAGTTTGCTACTGCCTTCTTAGATAGATTCTTCCCATTAGATTTGAGAGAGGCTAAGGTGTTAGAGTTTATTAATTTGAAGTAGGGAAGCATAAGTGTGAAAGAGTATTCCCTCAAATTTACTCAGTTAGCCAGGTATGCTCCTCATATGTAGTTGATAACAGGTCCATAATAAGAAAGTTTGTATCTGAGGTATCTGATAGCGTGGTCAAGGAGTGTAGGAACACAATGTTGATTAAAGAGAGGAACTTGGCAAGGTTGATGGTCTATTTGCAGCAGATAGAAGAGGAGAAGGTTAAGGAGAGAGAGAGAAATAATAAGAGGGCTAGAGCAGTTAGCTTTAATTTCACTTAGCGGAAGCCAGAAGGTGGTAACCATCCTCAGTTTCACCCAAAATCTTTAGTCCCAGCTCCATCTCCAGCTAGTTCTCTAATGCCCAAATTCAAGAATGACAGCAAAGATAGCGCGCCAGGGTAGTATGAACAGTGTTCGAACAAATCCTCTCTGCCAGAAGTGTGGTAAGAACTATCAGGGTCTTTGCAGAGCTGGCAGCGATGTATGTTTTGGGTGTGGCAAACCAGGTCATAGGATCAAAGAATTTCCTTAGGCGGGTTCGCAGAGTCAGCATAACTATCCCCTAGCTCAGTCTGATTGCCTATCTCAGCAGGGTGCCACTTCTAGTGCCACTAGTGGGCAACGCCCAAACAATCTCTATACACTCTAGTCCCAATGGGATTAGGTGAATTCTCCTGATGTGGTTACTGGTACATTGCAGGTCTTTTATTTACATGTTTATGCTTTACTTGACCCTGGAGCTTCTCTTTCCTTTGTAACCCCTTATATAGCAGTCAACTTCAGAGTCAGTCCTGAAACCTTAATAGAACCTTTCTTAGTATCTACCCCAGTAGGTGTCTCTATTATAGCCAGGCAGGTATACAGAAACTATCTGGTCATGATATCCCAAAAAGTCAATTCAGTTGATCTTGTAGAGTTAGAGATGACTGATTTTGATGTCATTCTCAGCATAGATTGGCTCCATTTATTCTATGCTTCAGTCGATTATAGAAACAGAGTTGCTTATTTTTAGTTTTCAAATAAACCAGTCCATGAGTGGAGGGGTAGTACCACAACTCTTAGGGGTCAACTTGTTTTATACCTTAGAGTGATAAAAATGATATCCAAGGGATGTGTCTATCATCTTGTTTGAGTTAAAGACTCTAGTTTTGAGACCCCCAATCTTGAGTTAGTTCCAGTAGAAAGGGATTTTCTAGATATGTTCCCTGAAGACCTTCCTAGAATTCCTCCCAAAAGGGAAATTGACTTCAGAATAGACCTTCTTCCAGACACTCAGCCTATTTTTATTTCGCCATATAGAATGGCTCCAGCTGAACTCAAAGAGTTAAAAAAATAGTTGAAGGACCTCGTAGATAAGGGATTCATCAGGCCCTGTGTCTCCCCGTGGGGCACACCAGTCCTATTCGTACGTAAGAAAGATGATTCTCTTAGGATATGTATTGACTACAATCAGCTGAACAAAGTCACAATCAAGAATAAATACGCACTTCCTAGAATCGATGACTTGTTCGACCAACTTTAGGGTGTCAGTTAATTTTCTAATATAGACCTCATATTCGGCTATCACCAACTCAGAGTAAGAGAATGTGACATCCTAAAAATAGCTTTTCGAACTCAGTATGGTCACTTCGAGTTTCTAGTCATGTCTTTTGACCTCACAAACACCCCAACAGCCTTTATGGACTTAAAGAACCGAGTGTTCAAATAGTACTTGGACATATTTGTCATAGTCTTCATAGATGACATCCTTGTCTATTCCCGTACCAAAAACGATTATGCAAAACCACCTCAAGATAGTATTTCAGACTTTTAGAGCCTATCAGTTAATCGCTAAATTCAGCAAGTGCTAATTTTGGCTAAGGTTAGTAGATTTTCTTGGTCACATTATTTTTGGCGATGACATTAGATTTGACCCTCAAAAGACCAAAGCAGTAAGAAACTAGCCTAGACCCATCTCTCCCTCAAATATCAAAAGTTTCTTGGGTTTGGTTGGATATTACTAATAGTTTGTTGAAGGGTTTTCATCTATTGCATCCCCCATGTCCATATTGACTTAGAAGAAAGTCAAATTCTAGTGGTCAGATTCTTGTGAGAAGAGTTTTTAGGAGTTAAAGACTCGACTCACCTTAGCTCTAGTTTTGGCCTTGCCAGATAGTTCAGATGGGTTTGTGGTTTATTGTGATGCTTTGAGAGTTGTTTTGAGTTATGTGTTGATACAGAGAGGTAAGGTCCTATCTTATACCTCTAGCAGCTTAAACCCCATCAAAAGAATTACCCTACCCATGATCTTAAGTTAGCAGTTTTTGTGTTTGCCTTGAAAATTTATAGGCATTATTTGTATAGGAAGCATGTGGATATGTTTACAGACCAAAAGATCTTGCAATATGTATTTTCATAGAAAGATTTAAATCTCCATCAGAGAAGATGGCTAGAGTTGTTAAAAGACTATGACATGAGTGTTCTGTATCACCCAGGCAAGGCCAATATAGTAGTAGATACCCTAAGTAGATTATCTATAGGTAGTGTTGCTCATGTTGAGGGAGATAAGAAGAATCTAGTTCAGGAAGTTTACCAGCTTGCCAGACTAGGCGTCCATTTGGTTGATTCTGCTGAGGGTAGTGTGTGAGTGCAAAATAGTTTGGAATCTTCCTTGGTTGTCGAAGTGAAGGAACAACAGGATATTGATCCTAGTTTTGTTAGGTTGAAGGAGTCTGTCAGAGCTCAGAATGTAGAGGTTTTCTCCTAAGGGAGAGATGGTGTGTTGCGTTGCCAGGGTAGGCTGTGTGTGCTGTGTGTAGATGACTTGAGATAGTGGATTCTTGCAGAAGTACATGGGGAGCGTTACTCTATTCACCCAGGGGCCACTAAGATATACCGTGATCTGTGGGAAATCTATTGGTGGAGTGGTAAGAAGAAGGATATTGCAGAGTTTATAGCTAAGTGCTCTACTTGTCAACAGGTTAAGGTTAAGCAACAAAAGCCTAGTGGTTATATGCAGGAGTTTAGTATTCCCACTTAGAAGTGGGAAGAAGTGAACATGGACTTTGTGATGATTTTACCTCGTACTCATCATCAGCACGACTCAATTTGGGTTATTGTGGACAAGATGACCAAATCATCCCATTTCTTGCCAGTCCATACTTGTTATTCAGCTGAGGACTATGCTAAGCTCTACTTTAGAGAGTTGGTTAAATTGCATGGAGTCCCGTTGTCTATCATTTTAGATAGAGGTACTCCGTTTACCTTGCACTTTTGGAAAGCCTTTTTGAAGGGTCTTGGTACCCAAGTTTATCTCAATATAACCTTTCAACCTTAGACGGATGGTCAAGTAGAAAGGACCATTCAGACCCTAGAAAACATGTTGAGAGCATACGTCCTTGAATTTAAAGGTAGCTGGGATGATCATTTACCTTTGATAGAGTTCGCATGTAATAACAACTATCATTCTAGCATTCAGATGGCTCCGTTTGAGGCTCTTTATGAGAGGAGATATAGATCTCCAATTGGTTTATTTTAGGTAGGTGATATCTCTTTGATAGGGGTTGAGTTAGTATATAATGCATTGGAGAAAGTTCAGTTGATCAGAGAGAGGCTTAAGGCAACCCAAAGCCCATAGAAATCTTACGCGGATGTGAGGAGAAAAGATCTCGAGTTTGAGAGTGGGGATTTTATGTATCTGAAGATCTCTCCCATGAAGGGAGTAAAGAGGTTTGGCAAGAAGGGAAAGCTCAGTCCCCGATATATTGGCCCTTATAGAATTCTGAGCCGTTTTAGAAAGGTGGTCTATGAGTTTGAGTTGCCTGCACACTTAGCATCAGTGCACCCAGTATTTCACGTCTCTTTTCTAAAGAAGTGTATTGTTACCCAGTGATCGTAGTCCCCTTAGAAAGTGTGGATGTTCAGAATAGTCTCTCTTACGAAGAATTTCCAATCAAAATTCTTGACCGATATTTCGCAGACTAAGGAATAAAGAAGTTTCCTAGGTCAAAGTTCTCTGGCAAAACTAGTCTGTTGAGGGAGCTACTTGGGAAGCAGAATTTGACATGCAAACCAAGTACCCTCACCTCTTCTTCGCAAACCAAGACTCATCCTAAGGTAACAGTCTCCCTTAGATTTATTCTGTTTCATGCTCAGTTCCTACTGCATATCATTCTCATGTCATTCATGCATTCATGAATCAACTCAGTCATGTGCCATGTTTCAGATTCAGTCATATTAGTTGTGTGTCAGGGTAATCATAGTTTCTCAATGTTATCAGCTTAACTAGCCTTATTCGAGGATTAATGTTCCCAAGAGAGAGTATTGTAAGACCCCGTAAGATTCTAGGTTTGTTTCAACTCATTCTTGCATGTAGAAAAGGGTCCAAGACTTAGCATATTTTACAAAGTGTTAGGACTTAGTCATTTTTAAAGCCCTCAAACTTTGATGAATTTATTTTTGACCTTCCCGACATCGAAAAGTTGGTTTTTAAGTTGAATCATTATAGGGGAAATCAATAGTACATCTCGGGTGAGTTTTGGAATTTTTGAACAAGCGTAAGGGAGTGTTTGAAACTCAAAAATAGTGGCTCAGGGTGATTACTCTGCGGCGCCCTACCCAGTCCAGTGCTGGGGGGAGACCGTGATGGATCCCGCAGCACCCTGCCCAAAGTGGCGCTTCAAAGCTCGAGGAACCCTGACCAGTCTGATTTGTGTATTTTCTTTAGTTTTGTTCCGCATTTTTAAGGGCAAAGGGTTATTTTCCCTTTACCCAATAGATCCATAACATGGGATTTATGCCCCAAATAGCATAATTACTCATCTTTTTCACAAACCCTCTAAAGAACAAAACCCTAGGTTCATCAAATTCAAGTCTAAGCTTCAAGAAATCTCCAAAAACTCTCATGAATTCAAGAACCAAGGTATGTTAGATGTTCATCCTCGGGTTCCTTCCACCATTGGATTTCAAGAATCCTTTTAAAAACATAACTTATGTTTCATATGTTGTGAATTGGAATTGTGTTAATGCATGTGTTTTTGTGGGGTTTTAAACTAAGAAATATATGTCCCATGTAAATAAACTAGTATGTATGTGGATTGATGTAATATATCATGTCAAACCCTTGAATTGAAAGTTGAATGTGGTAGTGATGATATTTATATGTTGTTCATTCTCATGTATAAGAATTGTGCTCCCCAAGTGTTTGACAAAATGTCAATGTGAATGAATTGTGCATGGTGATCTACTTGTTATGCTTTTAAAGTTGTGATATAGTCCCATTGTAAATGTTATCGAGTCCTGGGGGTATTGAATACCCGAAATTAGCTATGTACTTAGTTTCAGTCGCAATAGAATGATCCCCGTAGAGTCTCGAACACTAATATTCGATTAGTTAAAAAAATTAGTACCAGTTCAGTCAAGCTTAGTACAATCAAGTGATCAGTATTAGTTCAGTTGGGAGTAGGATTCAGCGGTTCAGTTGGGAGTAGGATTCAGCACCTAGCGAACCCAGGGATGGGAGAATTCCTTCAAGCATAGGGTTCGACCTTTAGTAGTAATCCCTGAGTTATAGAACTACGTAGCCAGCGTAGGTTGATATATTTTCCTGCCAGTTTAGGGTTGACATACATATTTATATTCCACGAGTCTTTCTGCCAGATTAGGGTTGACACAACTATTGACAGTAACCCGTGGCACAGTGCTAACACCCTTCCAACTGGGGTTACAGGTTGGACCCCAATCAGTCTACATTAGGGCATGTCGGTTAGATGAAAGCACCCACAGTTTCAGTCTCAGTATTCGATTCAGAACTCAGTTCAGTTCTTTTTCTCAACGATAGCTTTAGTTCTAAGTTAATCAGTTATTAGAATTCAGTACTTCATTTCTAGACTATTTTAGATACATGATATACGCTTGATCTTGCATGTGCATTATCTTTAGTTTTGCACGTACTCTCATATAGTTACCTTATGTTATTCAGCCAATTATTATTACATGTATATAACCCCATGCATATTATCCTGACCTCATTTAGCATACTAGTACATTCAGACGTACTGACTGCATACTCGTTTTCTTATGATATGATGTTTATATCATAGGTCCAGATACTCAGATTCCCGATCATCCTTAGACTTCCCATTCAGTTTTGTTAGTAGTTCTGTCACTTAGTTAGTTAGAGTTAGTTGGGGTTTTGTCCCATCAACTCTATTATCAGATAGTTAGAGGCTTTCAAACTAGTATAGACAGTTGCGCAGTTTTAAGTTGTGATTGTCAGATGTTTTATCCACACCTTCAGTTGCTTGCAAATGTTGTAAACTATTATTTTAGTATTGTTTTCAGCTGATAAAAACCTTATGGCATTTCAGCTTAAATTCCGCATATGTTATTATTACTTTTAATTCAGCGCTCATAACAGGTACCTGCTCATGGGTTAGCTAGTGGTCTTATGGGACTGTAAGCACCGTGTGGCGTCCAGGGTGTACTCCCGGGGCGTTACAATCACGCGTCCACTATTTGACCTAATTGAGCTATGGTTTTTAATTGATGACCAAGTTATTCTTGTGATTCTCAAAATGATTGCCTTAAATTTCAAAGAAGATTTCAACTTTGTCACCAACTGTCTCACACTCTTCCAATTTTCTCTAATGCTCTTTTTCTAAATGTAACATTCTGATTCAAAGTTCATGATTAAACTAGATTTTAAGATATAGCTAAAAATTACGCCAACATGTCATATCACTAGAACCAACATAAAATGTGTTGTGTAAAGAAAACAAACAAACAACACATATTTAAAACACAAGGAAAAAAGGGACACTTCATTTAGTTAAAATGAAAGATAGAAGGGTTTGAACATAAACGACAAGGGACAAAACAAGATAGATTCCAAATTACAACCCTAAAATAATTCAAGTAATAGAAAAGAAAACAAAACAAACTACCAAACCCCTTTCTATCAAGGAAAGGAATGACCTCTCAATTGCTGAGCCAGACATCTTAGCTACTAGTTTTCTCATCAGCATGATTAGAGCTTTCACCAATGTCAATGTTCTGCTTCATAATCGATTTATCTTGAATCATCTTTTCTATTTCTCTTTTCAAAGCATGACAATCTTCAATACTGTGACCTTGAACATCAGAATAATATAAAAATCGTACATTAGGATAACAAATTCTTGAATACGGGTCAAGAGTATACCCAAAGAGAGGAGTGATCATGCCCCACAGTACCAATCTCTGGAATAAACTGGCATACAACTCTCCAATTGGTGTGAAGTTATTCCTTAATTTTTGCCTCATTTCATTGTTTGGCTTTGATAAAAAATTAGGCCTAGAAGGGCTTTGGTATGTTTGTGGAGTTGGAGGATGACTCTGAGGATTTGGTGCCTACCATTATGAGTACGAAAAGAGTTGAACATATGGCTAGGCACAATATACTAGATATAGAGGTGGGGAAATAGAGTATAATGGATTTTGGGAAGGATTATAGAGAGCTTGGGTATGAACTTGGGCTTGAGACTGAGGGTAACGACGACGTGGTCTTCTTGGATGTACTCATTATCCAACTATAATATAAGCTACATCTTTCTCTTTCTTCTTCCCTCTAATTTCCCTTACTTGATTGCAATATTGTCCCAAATATTTCACGGATTTCTCATGTCCATCTTGCTCCTCAAATTTTGACATCTCAAGGATTAGAGGAAGGTTAACACTTGAAGACATGAACAATCTTTGTATGAAATATCTTCTTTACCCGCAGGTCCTAGGGAATTTTTCATAGCATTTTCTACACTCTTTATTTTTTCAACCATTTTTTCTAGCTCTTCTGGCACACTAGGGTTCTTGTTAAGAAATTTTGGTGGTCCAGTTAACTTAAAAGTAGGCTCAGGAGTATAGAAATGATCACCAAGAGTATTGAACATGGGTCCACTAGCAGCATGGGGAAGTACAACCATTGGGCGGTTAGCTATAGTGAAAGCCTCAGTAGATGGTTGAGCCACAGAAACATAGGTGGTATGTGGTATTGTGAATGTGGTTTGCTTATATTGAGGAGCTAAAGAATGAATGGTGGGAGCATTGGAATGCTTTTGTCTTGGAATGAATTCTGATGCATGTTTTGGTGCATCAACAACATTTAGAAATTGAGCTTGAAATTGTGATGGAAAACACAAGGTATTTGCAAGATCAATAGCGGGAAATAGATGAGGAGGCAACCCACTAGCCCAAGCTCAATATATTTCCATCATTTGTTGCCTTAATGTCACAATCTCTTACTTTAAATTTTCATTTTCCTTACTCTTTGTTTGATCCATGATGTCACTCTTTATATCCTTGCAGGACACTACTAACCCTTCCTTTGATTTGGTGTGATGTGGAGGATTAGCCAGGATACCACAAACCAACCACCTTAAACTAACTGAACATGAGGTAACAAATGTGTTAGATTTCAACATTTTTCCAAAACCTATTTTTTTCTTTTTGAAAAGATCACCGAACCCAAGAAAGGCTCCTACGTATCTCACTCCCGAGAGAGGAGAATCAGGTGTGCATAGTTCATGAAGTTTGTCCACAAAAGGGCTAATAAAACTTTTTTTTTTCTTGAAACTTTAGAAGAAAAGAAAGTAACAAAATGTCAAACTCTCTTTTTTTCTTGAAACTTTAGAAGAAAAGAAAGTAACAAAATGTCAAAAGAATTGACAAAAAATCTTTTTGCATTTTTCAGGTTTAAATTTCTATACAAAATGAAACCTATGATTACCAAAGAAAAATATTTTTTGGGGTTTTCAATTTTTAATTTCATATGAAAATGAAACTTAAAGCTATAAAAGGAAAATCTTTTTGCGATTTTCTTTTAAAGATGTATACGAAACCTACTCTAAATAAAGAGTGAAGAAAATATTTTTAGATTTTTTTCTTTCTTTTATCATTATTTTCAAAAGATACTGACAAAATCTTTTTGGATTTTCAATTTTGAATTTCATCCCAAAATAAAACCTGAGACCAATAAGGCAAATCTTTTTGTATTTCTCTTTTCAAGGCATATATGAAACACCTACTCTAAATAAAGAGTGAAAAAAATCTTTTTTGAGATTTTTAAATAAAGTCACCGAACCCACGAAGGGCTACCTATGTATCTCACACCCGAGAGAGGAGAATCAGGTGTGCGTAGTTCGTCCAGATTGGACAAATAAAGATTAAACAACCGACTGAACCCTAACCTAAGAGACACGACCACAAACAGATGATAAACAACGTTAATAAAATCTCCTCTTTTTTTTCATTTGACACTTCACATAATAATGACACCAACAATAATGAAATAAAAAATCTTTTTTAGTATTTTTATTATTTGAAACGTACAAAACTTTTACCATCTTTTTTGAATTTCCTTTGTAAAAAGCTCCTATTAAAATAAAGTCTTTTATCTTTTTTTAATTTTTGAATTATGAAAGCTTGTTAAAGGAAACAAAATGAAATCTTTTTGATGCTTTATTTTTGACAAATGAATTCAAATGGTAATTTTTTTTTTTGAATTTTTTGGATTGTGAAAAACAAAAGTCATAAAGAACTCTAAAAAGAAAAACTCCGAAACTTTTTTTTTCACTTTTCCTTTTTTCTCTCTGTTTTAACCATTTTCTTGTCTACACACTTTACTTCAAACACATGCTTTCCCTAAATCAGTCTGTTAAATGACATCATCACCCTATTAAATGCAACATTTAGCATGTAGGGATACTTTTAAGGTGAGTCTCCTACAAAGGACCAAGTGAGTCCCGTTAGGTCTCAAAATGATGCAGATAAGCATGACCTAAAGGTTGACCTATGTTGGGATCCACTAACAAGGCTGTTTGGGGAAGCGTATGGTCGATAGTGGCTGCGACAGCTTTTCACCCACTCCATACGTCTGGTGGCTCCCCCTTCTAAAATAAGGGTGACTTAACTAGAGTTCATGTACACGACGTGCACTCTGGGACTTATTGCAGAAAAAAATGACTTGGGTTATGCAAATGATGCCATATATAAAGCGGTAACACATAAGAGGAATAAACATAAATACGTAGCAAGTAGACACTCAACAATAATAAAACAAATACAAACAACAACACAAATAATGTCTATACACCCATAATATCAAACTAAGACGATACAACTCCAAAAATAAGCTTAAATTAAAAAAAACTACCCAGCAGAGTCGCCATAGCTGTCACACCCCTTTTTTTTAACAAAAAAAGATAATTATTTTTAAGTTTGAAAGGGTTTTTATTATTAAGTGACAATAGAAAATAATTTATTCCGAAAAGAATTCTTTTTCATTAAAACTCAGAGTCGCCACTTGGCATAAATTTGGTATGTCAAGTCACCTTTAGAAATCCTTTCCAAAATGATTTTGACTCTTTAAAACTGGTTTGCGAATAGAGAATTCGTCAAAGGAATTCTGTTGATCGAGGGAAAGGTGTTAGGAACCCCTCGATCCCCATGGTTTGACCACGGTGGCTCCGTAGAGTATATTATCTAGTAGACACTATGAAATATATAAACGAACAAAAACATACAAAACAAGTAAACAAACAAACCAAACCAAAACAAGTCCAAAAAATAATGTCCAATCCAATTATTACAGTCTAAAATAAAGACACTGAAATAAACCTATACTAACCTATACTAACCCCGAACTATGCTCTACCCAACGCCTCAGGCCTTGATCACGAACCTCCTTCGAAGACATGATACGTCGGGGCATTCCCCGATGAATAAATACAATTTCCTTCGGGGCATTCCCCGGACAAATGAGTATAATTGATCCAAATTCATTAAATAAAACCATTCAACAAATATTTTCAGCATTCAACAATCCACAAGTTCTAAATTTGCCTATCCGAGCCTACTATTTGCCTACTCGGCTCGACCTATCATGATTCTATCACGTTCAACATCATCAATGAATAAAAAATTATCCAAATTTACTTTTATTGAGACCAATCCCTCTCCCAAAATTCATTCTCACTCACAATTAACTAATTTTAATATGTGATCCACAAATTAATCCATGACAATTAAAGAAGCCCAAACACACTATCAAAAATTATATCATCAATCAGCACAAATCACGCAAATCACCATATCAATACGTCATATTAAGGTAAAAATAAAAAGAGATAGAGTTGAAGAATTGGACCTCAATTCGACGCTTTATTTTTTAATTGAACGGAGGAACTTCACGGATTTAAAACCTTAGATTAAACCGACTTTGAACAAACCCAAACTCATTAATTGGTTTTAGACTCGGAACAGTGTTGGGTTCCGACGCTGACTTTGACCCCGCTATTGTTTCATTATTTTTTGGTGGATATTATCGGTGGCAAAGGGGTTTTAGGTCAAAATCGATAGTGGGTTGACCGCCAGATTAATAGAAGATTACCCAGCCTATTTTTTGGCTTTACGATCTCCATTCACTATTTGCTTCTTTTGATTCCCTCTCTCCCATCACTATTTTTTTCTTTGTTTCTTTCCATCTATCTCTCTCTTTCTCACTCAATCCATCATTCTCTCTCTCTTTCATCTTTGGCTGTGTAGTATGTGTATGGTGTGACAATGTCGGTGTGTGTGTAACGCCCTAAAAATCTATCTTAAGACATCACACAACGCTTGGAACCACAAGTGATCCTAAGCTAATCCATGAACTGGCATACTGTTAAGCAACTAAATTATGGCATAATAAATAACTGTTTACTGTGCGTAAACAAAGTCATACTAAAGATATAAAATAGATACAATACTGATAAAGCTTTATAATCTGATAAATCTGAAGGATGAAACTGAAATTTACATAACTGACTCTGACTGACATCTATGAAGCTTCTACTATAATGACTAAAGATAATTGGGACATGCCTCTAACTACCACTAATAAATACACATGAAAGTAAATGAACTGTACAGAAACTAAAAACTATCCGAAGTTCCCGAAGTAGGAGAACTCATCACCTGCTGGTTGGAATCTGCAACTGTCTGATCGTGATGCATAGTCTATAACTGGTACCTACATTATGAGGAAATGTAGCCACACAGGCGTATATGTGAATCAGTACTTTTGGAATATACTGAGTATGCAGTGGTAAATGCAATAAGAAAAATTAATTTCATACATAATCGTAAAACATGCATGTTAAGTGTAAGTTGACTCACCAATAAGCTGGAATAAACTGAAAGATGAAAATATCTTAAAACACGAGAAATAAACATGATATGAAAAGCTGGTGAATCTCTGCACTTAGTTTTTATAAAACTTACTTTAATGATATAAGTATAACTGAAGCTAGGATATGATAATACATAGATACTGTATGAATACTGGGTATGTAAAACTGGACTGTACAGTCTGAATAACTAGACTAAAACTGTAGAGTATTATGTATATGAGAAAGGGACTGACTGAGTAACATCAGGTAACTGAGAATGAATTTGTGAAGACTGTATTATTTGAGAATGCAAGACCAAGCACATAAAATGATTTTGAAATAGTCTGTAAACTGAGGTATTGTGACATTGATAACTAAATAACTGATAACTGTATGCGATGGTCAAACAAACTTAAAACTTAACTGAGTTACTGATCTGATTACTGGACTGGGATTAAGACTGTAACTAAGACTATAACTGAGATTGTATACTGAGTTTTGATAACTGATTAATTGATATATGAGTTTACAGATACTGTATTACTGATAAATGGGAGACTGTATCTGACAGTCCTATTTCTGTGGAATTATGCTGAGTTCGTACTGAGCTGAGTGACTATATCTGATTGTCCTGAATCTGTAGAACAGAACTGAGTTCTATACTTAGTTTGAAACTAAAACTGTAGAAAGTAATCATCTAATTGATATGCCTCTCTCTGAACTGATTAGGGTCCAACCTGTAACCCCAGTTAGAAAGGTGTCAGAACCGTGCCATGGGTACAGACAACTGAAGAGATACCCTCATCTGGCAGGTACTCTAATGAGAATGGTGGAACCCTCAACTGATAGGTTAAAACACCTCATCAACCCTCATCTGGAAGGTTTGATATCTCAACCTACACTGGCTACATAGTTATGGAACGCAAGGATTGCTTCTAAATATCACACCCTCTACTAACAGGTGAGTCCCCATCCTTGGGTTCACTAAGTACTGAATCCTACTACCATCTGAATTGACATTGAACTAATTTCCTAGTTCGTACTAGGCTTGACTGAACTGTTACTATTTGTATTTTCTATCTGAACTGAACTGTGTTCACTGACTTTCGTTGATTTATGGAAATACTACTGAATTCTATTTACTGACTAAATACTATAAAGGTCTTAATTGAATACTAAATACTACTAAGGTTTGAACTGAATACTGAATAATACTAAGGTCTAAACTGAATACTGAATACTACTAAGGTCTGAATTGAATACTGAACTAAACTGGACTGATACTTAGATTACTGAGTTTTTCTTGAGGTCTGTAACTGACTGAGTTCTACTGAGTTTTGTAACTGACTGATAGTACTACTAATCGTGACGTGATTGATATTATTTTGTAACTGATACTAGCTCTAGGTAAACAACTAAATTGTCGGGTATTAAATAACCCCAGGACTCTATAGCATGAAAGTAAAGCATGGCATGATCATAATAGCATAACAATAGTCAATTATCAACAATGCTTTCATTTAGACATTTTGTAAAACACTGGGAGGTTATGGATGAGAACACATGGTAACATGTCATGATTACCCTATTCAATTCACATAGGGATTATATCAAGCACATGGAGATTAATATTTGGAATTGGGAATATCTTAAAAACATGAGAGCATAGCATGGTTTCATAACCAACACCATGAATTGGGAAAATTACATGAAATTCACTTGAAATAGGACATGGGCATTTCATCACAACATGTAACGATCAAACATGTGGAACACATGAACTTAAAATAAGGAATTATTTCTAATTATCTTGAATATAGGATCCACAATGGAATCAAACTAAATCTCCAAGGACATGATATGTGAGCCTTTATCAAAAATCATTCTTGTAGGCATTTCATCAAACACTTGTAATTCATGGTTTAGGCTAAGCATGGAGTAGTTAAAAATAGTAGTAATAGCATGATTTCACCTCTAAAATCATCGATTAGAGTTTAAATTTGGCAAACAATACCATTCAAGAATGTAAGGTTTAATATCACCCACAATTTCATGGAAACATTATATAAGTTTGAGATTCATGAAAATTTATAAAAAAAATTCATGGGAACATGTAAAGATTATAACTTTAAACTTGAAATTTGAGTTTTGGGCTCCATGGATGAAAAAGGACCCATGGATGAACTCCCACATACCTTAAAGCTTTAATCTTGAAGGAAAAATACAATCTTGAAAGCATTCTTGAATTAGGAAACTTGATTCTTGATTCTTTTCTTAAAGAAAATTTCATGGAGTTCTTGGCATTCTTGAGGAGGCTATGGTTTTGTTGGAAAGAAAAAAGATGATTAATAATGTATCTAATGCTTTTGGGGTTGAAATTAAGTGTTAGGGGCATATTTGGGTGAGGGGAATTGACCAAACTGTTCCTAGACCTTTTAGGAACTGAATTAACATGTGAAAAAACTTTGGATTCGCTTCAATTTTTCGTGTCGGGGTGCAGTCGACGCGACGCTTCGGGATTGTATCGGCTTACTGCCTCACACGAAAAATGGCATAACTTTTTACTCGGGTATCGAATTTTGGAAAAATTGGTGTCATTGGAAAGCTAATTAAATTATCTACAATTTGGTAGGTATTTAGATTTAAAATTCCATGTATATAAAAGTTATACATGTTTAAAGTAGACCCTTGTAGAATTGAATATCAAATTTTGGACGAATCAAATGTTCTTAGCTCAACTTGGCTCTAAGTGATTCCTATGGATATTTTTAACCACAAAAGTAAATCAAACATGAGGATAAAGATTTTGAAACTTGTATTCACATAGAAATCACTTGGATTATAGCTTATACACGTAAGAACGACTGTTCACAGACTAGCCCAAAAATGCAGGGTATTACATTATCTCCCCCTTGGAAACATTCATCCTCAAATGAGACTGGTTATACTGAGAGTACTGTACGAAGGTAACTGTAATCATATTCTAAATATGCATGACTAAAAACATGATTGCAACTGATTCTGAAACATAATATATGACCTGAATATCATGAACTGAACTGATTTTGTGAATACATGCACTGACATGAGAATGATTAAAAGGATGAGATAGAAATAAGAGAGTTAACTGATGAGTAACCATTACTTCAAGATGGATCTTATTTCTTGAGGAAGAGATAAAAGATTCAAGATATGAATACTCGGGGTTTTACATCTCCCCCTTGGGATACTTCATCCCCTGAATGATACTAACTTGGCTAAAATACTAAAGAAAGACTGAGATGATGCACAGGAAACTTACAGACTGAAACATGATTGAATATCTAGGATCTGAAATTGATGCATGATGCATGAACTGAACTGAATTTATAACTTGCATGGTCATGAATGAATTACCTCATGATTAGGAAAGATGGAAAACCATAGGAACTTGTCTGTCTGACTGCTAGACTGGATTGTTGTCCATACAGTCTGAATTATACTGAAATCTTATACTCAACTATTCATTCCACTTGTACACCAACATAACATTCAAGCCTATCTTCATAACCACACATGAACTTGTAGTCAAACAACCACAAGATCATTTTTTTATTTTCTCTAACCCTCAATCCCTAAAACTTTCATACACTAGCCCAAGAAAACACACATAGAATCTCAACTAATTGTATCGCCCCATTCTCGAGAACTAGAATGGCACACGGTGCTTATGATCACGAAGGACCACAAACTAACCCTTTTCTGATATCTGTACCTGTTCACTGCATAATATAATAAAATACATGCGTAAACTTGACATAAGGTTCAAACATAAAAAAAATATGCAATACTGGAAACCACACACTAATACATCTGTCTGAAAATCCTCTAACTGTCTAAATTGTGAAGTCGAAGGGACAATCCCCCAACTAACTCCATCTACTAAAATCAACAAAACACTGAAATGGAATATCCTCGGATGATGAGGACTCACTGTTTCACCCATTGCTATAAGATCTGATAGCTAAATATACTCTGGATCACGCTCTTCTGAACCTATGGTGTAACATAAGAGAAAACACTATAGCGCAAATGCGTCAGTACAAAAATGTACCGAGTATGCAAGGATAGGGTAAGGTTAAATATATAAAGCTTATGCATGAACATTTAATCAACAGAATAATCATGAGAATAACAAACGAGTACACATATATGAATGCACAGTTCACAACCACTATAACAATTATAATGACTCCAGATACCATAGCTCGGATACCACTTTACTGTCCTCAGAACTCACTACTGTACTGGGGTACTGCATTACTGAATCACAGGATACCAACACTGATCAATCGAATACACTCACACCCCTGACTCCTGAAGATTTATACTGACATAGAAACCATGAGAAGTAGTTACATAACTCACCATGACTCCTCATAAGCAACTGAATATGTGGGGGTGCATGCAATAATTTGAATAATATCTTTGATTTCGTAAAACATGCGTACGAAAAATGAAGACTCATATGGGTTGAATTTCATTATCTATACTTCTCATAATATTATAGATAGGAAAACATAAGTAAAATCCCATAAATCATCATAAAATCATCAATATTCATCATAAATTCTCATGACTCATCATAGAAAACAAAACTCATCAACTCAAGACTCGGAGCGACTCGATAGTTCAAGAAACATACTCTTATGGACAGGGGAGTTTCCTATAACTGACAACCCCACATGAGCCGCGTGGAATACCAACGTTTGCCCTCCTAGGGAGAGCACTCCCATTGACGGGAGTGTTGTACTCTTGCCAAGGAGTACAACCTTAAAGCTTTCATAATCATAATTCGGCTCTCTGGCCAACAATATCATCATCAACAATCCTACGGTGGCACATAGGTTTGGGAAAATACCAAATTTCCCTCTTGGTGCTAAGTAATACTCCCCGACTAGCTCAAAATACGTTAGGAAATCCACCACAACATCAAAAGGGTCTATCATAAAGACCAAATCAAATCTCTTTCTTATTTATCAAATCATATCAATTAGTGGATTCCTAACTCAACACATATAGCTCAAAATATTTTAATTTTCCTCAACATCAACATGGTATCAATAACAAAAGCAGTTCGTCTCTGCGATCTTAAAATCAATATAAATCATCCCGACTCTGCGGATGCAAATCAATATTCTCAAATGATCATTCTTTCATTTCAATATTCAAATCATGACAATAGCTTTTGAAAAGCATTTAAGATCTTCAAATCATAGTAAGATTTTGTATGTCGTAATGTAACTCAAATCATGGATCTTATATCAAGAATCCTCAAAAAAATAATTCCATAGAAGTGGTATGCAATTTATGGCATAAAATCTCAATTCAAGAAAACAAGATAATAAGGTTATTATGTATACCAATATTGGACGATTCAAAGTTCCATAAATCATATCTTGAAAACACTTAAAATATCAACTCATGGTAGAAATATGAAATTCACCATATCAAATCATAACTTGGGAATAATAAAGTAACCATGTACATCAAAGTTAAACAATTTATATTTTCATAACCTCATAATTCGTCATTAAAACATCTTGGGTATTTACCCACTTTACAAAATCATGAAATTCCAATGATAAAATCAATTCTTTGGACACAAGAATGAAAAGATATTCTTGTTCAAAACCCTACATACTAAGTTCTCACGGAATTCATTTTAAGTTCTCAAATCATCGGAAATTCATCGATCGTAGCACGACTAAGATTATCGCGGAACTGACTCAGCTCTAGACCAACAGACTATTTAAGCATACGTACCCCCAGCAATCAATAACATAAGTAATACGTAGTATACAACAATGCATACTCACATGCCCACAGGCCATCATGCACCATGCATTCATTAACACCTCACACCAATCATTTGAAGATCATATTCATATACAAGTATTGGGATCTCATGCCATTACATCGTAGATTATTCAACAAGGATGCATATGGTTGAGGAAGAATACAACATAACATAGTTCATCCAATCAGGATACACACAAATAACATACATTCAACACATCATGGTTCACTTCTCAAGTTTTTTTCCTTTAAGATCTTGATATATGCAATTCGACCCATAATTAGACATTTCACACTTAGCGTGGTCTAATGGCCTTATCATTTTCCTTAAGCATTATAGTAAACACGTAGCATGCAAGTATGGTATGAACTCATCACTTCGATCACAAGGGGTCATACGATCCATTCTTCTTCAACTAGGCATTTCTACAATTACCTTGCATGCACCATTTAGGGCATAGGTCAGTATGAATAATTACATGTGCTAAAACACCATCATTCATCTTAATTCCACCAACTAAATCCCTCGTCCGCACTTACAACCTTATCATAAGCCTTCCACACAACATCCCCAATTTTAGACAATAACATGGAGTTCATGTTGAACGTATACATAGAAAGTAGTCTAGTCATTTAGAACTTCTTATATCC
Source organism: Capsicum pubescens (assembly GCA_030864215.1). Classification (NCBI taxonomy): domain Eukaryota; kingdom Viridiplantae; phylum Streptophyta; class Magnoliopsida; order Solanales; family Solanaceae; genus Capsicum; species Capsicum pubescens. The sequence continues at coordinate 255,084,284 of CM061540.1, read as the reverse complement.
TAAGAACATAAATTTATAGCCTCTTAGAAAATTCCACAAGAACCTTACATACACTTTTAGGCATTGGTGAATTCGTCAAGTTCTCATGTTTTTCGCCACCCCATATATCTCATCCAACACACATAATCATCGTATGCATGTATCAACCAACATACACCATCACCACACATATATATATATCAACCAACATGCATAATCATCATATATATATATACATCATCAAAGTCTAGAATATATATATATATATATATATATATACATAACTTGAACTTTCAAAAAGGGATTCGTGGACTTTATGGACGAAAGGAGTCCATAGATAAACACTTGCATACCTTAGATTTCGTAGCCGAAGAGATTAATGGAAGCAATTCGCGAAGCGAAGCCTTGAATCGATTTTCCCCCAATTGGAACCTTAACCCTAACTCCTCTTCTTCTATATATATATATGGATATATTTTGAGAGAGAGATATAAGAGAAATGAGAGAAAATGAATGATAATTCTCAGCTCAAAGGGGTATATATAGAGGGTTACAATAATGGGAAATGACCAAAATACCTTTAAAAATCAATTAATGTCAAATCTGCCCTTTAGTGATCTATCCGATAGGCTGAAATAAATTGGCCATAACTGTTTACTCTGATGTCCAAATTGGATGAAACTAATTTCATTGGAAAGAAGACTTTCAGGGATTTCCATTGGTATATAGCAGGAAATAGTTCATTATGTACAAGGAGTTATGATCATTTAAAGTTGGAGCAAAATACGCCTGGCCTCTGTACTTTTTCCTGCACGTTTTACTGTTCATCACTATTCACCGTTCGATCAAAATGTTAGTAACTCATCGCTCGGGTGTCCATTTTGGGTGATCCATATATCGTTGGAAAGCTTATTCGATGCTCTAAAAAATGGTGGGTCGAAATCCAAGAAATGACTCACAAAAAAATTATAAATTGTTCTAGAAGATAGGACCCAATACATTTACGCACAAAATTTTGACGAAAAATTTTCCGGGGTATTACACTAATCATAACATAAGGAGAGGTCATTGAAAGTTAGAACATGAGGACCTGAAGCATGAAGTAATAACGTTGACACTCAACTGAGGCCTGAGGAATAAAGTATCAATGACATGAATTTGTCAGAGAGGTCCAAACTGAGGATACCCATGACGTAAACTAAATTTCGTTGATCATTATGAGTGAAGTATGAGTATCTGGATCTGATCATACTGTAAAACATGAGTACATGAGTCATGAGTTGCATGACCTAAGTTTGGAGTTCATGATTTCATGGAGCATGATTTATACTACTAAGTGAACTGGAACTTCTCATACTAGAAATTGGAAGTGTACGTGATTTTTCTATAAAGTGCATGAATATGAGCTGTGATGAGGGAGATGACATGTTACATATGAGTAGATATTGTGAAGGCTGAAAAACTTCGCACTAAGATAAGAATAGGTTGGGAATCGTCCTCCTTTAATGCTTTTCTACACCCACTGGCACTACTACTAGAATCTGAGGGCCTGACTTGGCTACTTGTTCTATCATCTCCCCCTTAGATTTAAGCCATTATCTCAAGTCTGTGGCCACTTTACTAAACTCTAAACTGAACTACAATGAATTTACTCTAGAGTCGGGGGTATAATAATACACATGAATGATAAACTCATTCTAAAAGACTACACCTAAAAGTATAAACCACTTCTAATACTATCTCCTGGGATACAACTCTTAACTTCCTTTAGTTACTCCAATCATCATCACATACTTACACTCTTTTTGACACATACTTGCCTCACTAAACACATCATCTATTTATGTTTCTTCATAGACTACTAATATCACATCTCCTAACTCACATCCATACCATCATACTTAATTTCAAATCAATAAACTTAATTTCTAGCATGTACTTTTCAAGCCTACTGATTCACCTTTTGTACAACTAGCCCCATGAATATATATAATCTGCTCAATTTGGATAATGCTATCCCAACTCTACTACTGCTAAACTTTTGGGTTCATACTTCTAACTTCAAATCACATACTGAAAAAGGAATTCTGAGAAGGAAATCTGAAAGCACATCTAACTTTAGCTTAATGCATGATTTTCATGTACATAAATGAAATATTTCAAAATTTAGGACATAAGGCACTGATGGGATACTTTTTGAGCTAATATGTAATCCTAGAATTATCCGTAGGGACTGGCTGAGGAAACACTGTCTGTAAGGACTTAAGCTTCACTATTTCTATCGCCTCAAAACTAAGGCAGAGTTAGCGTGAATAGAGAAAGATAAGGATTTGCATAAATTTCTTAGATAATACTTCTACTGCACGATTTGAGACTTGAAAGAACGAAAATATTTCCTAAATGCCTTGTAGCCTCTCAAAGAAAAGTACAGACATCTCTGTACCATTCCGCAAGCCTCTACTAGACACGGCTTCATAGACACCCTAGGAAACTTGAACTCTGTGCTCTAATACCAAGTTTGTAATGCCCCAAAAATCTGTCCCGAGACATCACACGACGCTTGGAACCATAAGTGATCCCAATTTAACCCATGAACTGGCCTACTATTAAGCAACTAAATTATGGCATAATAAATAACTATTTACTATGCAGAATCATAGTCATACTAAAGATCTAAAATAGATACAATACTGATGAGGCTTTACAATTTGATAAATCTGAAGGATGAAACTGAAATTTACATAACTGACTCTGACTGACATCTATGAAGCCTCTACTATACTGACTATAGATAGTTGGGACATGCCTCTAACTACTACTAATCAATACACATGAAAGTAAATGAACTGTACATGAACTAAAAATTGTCTGGAGTTCCCAAAGTAGGAGAACTCATCACTTGCTGGCTAGAATCTGCAACTGTCTGATTGTGATGTACCGTAGGCTATAACTGGTACCTACATTATGAGAAAATGTAGCCACACAGGCGTATATATAGATCAATATTTTTGGAATATACTGAGTATACAGGGGTGAATACAATAAGTTAAATTGATTTCATACATAATCGTAAAACATGCATGCTAAGTGTAAGTAGACTCACTAATAAGTTGAAATAAACTGAAAGCTGAAAACATCTTAAAACATGAGAAATAAATATAATCTGATAAGCTGGTGAATCTCTACACTTAGTTTCTATAAAACTTACTTTAATGATATAAGTATAACTGAAGCTGGGATATGACAACAAATAGATACTATATGAATACTGGGTATGTAAAACTGGATTGTACTTAGTCTGAATAACTGGACTGAAACTGTAGAGTATTATGCATATGAGAAAGGGACTGACTGAGTAACATCAGGTAACTGAACATGAATTTATAAAGACTATATTATCTAAGAATGCAATACCAAGCGTATAACATAATTCTAAAATAGTCTGTAAACTGAGGTATTGTAATACTGATAACTGAATACCTGATAACTGTACGTGATGGTCAAGCAAACTTAAAACTTAACTGAGTTACTGATCTGATTACCGGACTGTGATTAGAACTGAGATTATATACTGAGTTTTGATAATTGATTAACTGATATCTGAGTTTACTGATATCGTATTACTGATAAATGGGAGACTGTATCTGACAGTCCTATTTTTGTGGAATTATGCTGAGTTCCGTACTGAGCTGAGTGACTGTATCTGACAGTCCTGAATCTGTAGAACTGAATCGAGTTCTGAGTTCTGTACTGAGTTTGAAACTAAAACTGTAGGAAGTAATTATCTAACCGATATGCCCCTTTCTGAACTAATTGGGGTCCAACCTATAACCCCAGTTAGAAGGATATCAGTACCGTGTCACGGGTAAAGATAATTGAAGAGATACCCTCATCTGGCTGGTACTCTAATGAGAATGGTAGAACCCTCAACTGACAGGTTAAAATAACTCATCAACCCTCATCTGTCAGGTTTGATGTCTCAACCTATGATGGCTACGTAGTTCTGGAATGCAAGAATTGCTTTTAAGAATCACACCCTCTGCTGACTTGTGAGTCCCCATCCTTGGGTTCACTCGGTACTGAATCCTACTCCCATCTGAATAGACACAGAACTAATTTTCTAGTTCATACTGCGCTTGACTAAACTATTATTGTTTGTACTTTTTAACTGAACTAAACTGTGTTAACTGTGTTCCATTGACAGACGGAAATACTATTGAATCCTATTAACTAACTGAATATGATAAAGATCTAAATTGAATACTGAATACTACTAAGGTCTGAACTGAATACAAAATACTACTGAGGTCTAAACTGAATACTGAACTGAACTGGACTGATACTTAGATTACTGAGATTTTCCTGAGGTCTGTAATTGACTGAGTTCTACTGAGTTTTGTAACTGACTGATAGTACTACTAATCATGACGTGATTGATATTGTTCTTAACTGACACTGGGTCTAGGTAAATAGCTAAATTGTCAGGTATTAAATACCCCTAGGACTTGATAACATGAAAGTAAAGCATGGCATGATCATAATAGCATAACAATAGTCAATTGTTAACAATGCTTTCATTTAGACACTTTGTCAAACACTTGGAGGTTATGGACTTGTACATGGATGAGAACACATGATAACATGTCACGATTACCCTATTCAATTCACATAGACATTCAATCAAGCACATGAAGATTAATACTTGTACATGGGAATATCTTAAAACATGGGAGCATAGCATGGTTTCATAACCAACACTGTGAATTGGAGAAATTACATGAAATTCACTTAAAATAGGACATGGGCATTTCATCACAATATGTAAGGATTAAACATGTGGAAAACATAAACTTAAAATAAGGAATTATTTCTAATTATCTTGAATATAAGATTAAGCATGGAATCAAACTAAAACTCTAAGGACATGATATGTGAGCCTTTGTTCAAAATCATTCTTGTAGGCATTTCATCAAACACTTGTAATTCATGATTTAGGCTAAGCGTGGGAGTAGTTAAAAATAGTAGTAATAGCATGATTTCACCTCTAAAATCATCGATTAGTGTTTAAATTTGGCAAACAATACCATTCAAACATGTAAGGTTTAATATCACTCATAATTTCATGGAAACATGATATAAGTTTGAGATTCATGAAAATTTATGAACAAAATTCATGGGAACATGTAAAGATTATAACTTTAAACTTGAAATTTGAGTTTTGGGCTCCATGGGTGAAAGAGGACCCATGGATGAACTCCCACATACCTTAAAGCTTTAATTTTGAAGGAGAAACACAATCTTGAAAGCATTCTTGAATTAGGAAACTTGATTATTGATTCTTTTCTTAAAGAAAATTTCATGGAGTTCTTGGTGTTCTTGAGGAGGCTAGGGTTTTGTTGGAGAGAAAAAGATGATTAATAATGTATCTAATATTTTTGGGGTTGAAATTAAGTGTTAGGGGCGTATTTGGTTGAGGGGAATTGACCAAAGTGTTCCTAGACCTTTAGGAACTGAATTAACATGTAAAACAACTTTGGATCTGCTTCAATTTTTTGTGTCGGGGTGCAGTCGACGCGACGCGTCGAGATCGCATCGGCTTACTGCCTCACATAAAAAATGGCATAATTTTTTACTCGGGTATCGAATTTTCGCGAAATTAGTATCGTTGGAAAGCTAATTAAATTATCTATAATTTGGTGGGTATTGATCTGTAAAATACCATGTATATAAAAAGTTATACATGTTTAAAGTAGACACTTGTAGAATCGAATATCAAATTTTGAACGAATCAAATGATCTTAGATCAACTTGGCTCTAAGTGATTCCTATGAACATTTTTAATCTCAAAAGCAAATCAAACGTGAGGATAAATATTTTGAAACTTGTATTCACATGGGAATCACTTGGATTATAGCGTATACACCAAGAACGATGGTTCATAGGCTAGCCTAAAAATGCGGGGTATTACAGTGTGTGTGAATGAAATTATGTGTGTATATTAAAGATTTTTTGGTGAGGATGAGTGATATATGGGTGTTCTATGATTTTCTATTATTCCATTATGTAACTGTGTTAGTGGATATAGTGAGGATCAGTGATGATTTGTGGGGTAAGTGGTTTTAGTGTTGCTATCAGTGTGTGTGAATTCATGTAAAGGGTGTGTATTGTGAGTAAATATGTTATTGTCCATTCCCTTCCCCATTGCAGTGAGTTTATTTTATATATATGACCCAAGAGGGAAAAAAATATGAGGGGGGTAGGGTTAAGGGATAGGGGGTATGAAGTGGGGGTAGGGGTAGGTGTGGTTAGGATGAGATAAAGTTTGTTAGGGTGAGGTGTCAAAAATGGTTAAGAGTTTATTGGATTTTTTATTCAGTGGAAATTATCACATGAGTGAAGGTACGTGGTAAGACGGGGAAAAATAGGTAAAAATACACCTTTAAGAAGGACAAACTTACGTGTCTACAGTGATCACAGTAGGTACTAGCTCATGGGTTTGCTTGGGGTCACTTGTGATCATAAGAACTATTGTCGCGACTAGAGGGTAGCCTCTAGCCATGAAAAAACTTGGTATCAGAGCCTAAGATTTTATAGTGTCCTATTAAGTCTAAAAGTCGCGTTGAATGGAGTCTTGTGCATGTATGTGAAGCACGCCACACTTATGGAAAAAAGGCTACAAGACGTTTTAGGAATAGTTTCCTTTCTTTCAGAATTCATGTCGTACGAATGAGCATAAACTCTATTTAAAACTCTCTTTCGAACTCATTGTTCCTTCCATTTATAAACAATGACTCCCAAAATAAACAATGGAAAAAGGAAGGAGAAGCAACCCGCACATCCGCCTGTTTTAGGAAGATCCGCTTAATGAGCATGTCCTTCACTCCAAATTTAGAGTTACTTTCACTAACTTAGCTTATTTAGTTATTGTCCTATCTAGGCTTATGGTTCATGCTCAGTAGAGTGAGGAGGAGAAGCGTAGGGATAAAGGGAGAAAGAATAATAGGGCCAAAACAGGTAGATTTAAGTCAAGATCAGAGAGTGGTAACCATTCCTAGTTCCACTAAAAATTCTCTGCCCCATCTCTTTTCTCAGCTGGTGTGCTTGTGCCAAAGTTCAGGAATGACAATCGGGATAGAGTACTAGGCTCTAAGACCCAGGGTAGAATGAATAGTGGTCGTACTAATCCACTCTGTGAGAATCATGGTAAGAATCATCAGGGTGTGTGTAGGGCTGGTAGTGGTGTGTGTTTTGGATGTAGCAAGCCAGACCACAAAATTAGAGAATGCCCAGAGGTGGGTCAACATAGTCAGCACAGTCGTTCCCAAGTTCCATCCAGTCGCCCGACTCAGCAGGTCACTACTTCTAGTGCAACCAGTGAACAACGCCAAAATAGATTGTATGCACTCCAGCACCAACATGATCAGGAAAGTTCTCCTAATGTGGTTACATGTACATTACAAGTCTTTCATCTTCACGTTTATACTTTGTTAGGTCCCGGAGCTTCACTTTCTTTTGTAACCCCCTATACAACTATTAATTTTGGTGTCAGTACCGAATCTTTAACAGAGTCTCTCTCAGTATCTAACCCAGTAGGTAAATAATTACAACCAGATATATATATACAGAAATTGCCCATTTGCAGTATCTTAGAAAATTACCTCAGTTGATCTTGTGAAGTTAGATATGACTGATTGACGTCATTCTCAGCATGGATTGGCTCCACTCATGTTATGCCTTAGTTTATAGCAGAAATAGAGTCATTCAGTTTTAGTTTCTCAATGAAATAATCATCGAATGAAGGGGTAGTACCTTAGTGCTTAGGGGTCAGATGTGTTTTCAGATCCCTTCTCAGAATCTTATGATAGCATATGACCTAGAATTAGAAGCATGAACCCAGAAGTTTAGCAGCAGTAAAGTGGGGATAGTGTTATCTAAATCTAATAGACTATGTATCCATGGGTCTAGTTATATTAAAGGTGAATCAATAGCCTTGAAACAGAGTATGGAAGAATTTATGTTAATTGATTCAAAATTAAGTATGATGATGTGGGTGTGACTTAGAGATATGATATTAGTAGGCTATGAAAGAAGTTAGTGTGGTTCCTTAAAGGTTTGGGTATATCCATGTTAAGTGTTGGAATCTAAGTTTGAATCTTTGAAGATTGAGCTAATAAAAAGTAGAGTAGAGATGGTGTATCCACGTCTTTGTTCAGATTCCAGATGGTGTATCCACGTCTTGGTTCAGATTCCTTGAATATCATGAACCAAGACGTGGATAATCTATGTTCATGCATCAGTTTCAGATTCCAGATATTTAGTTATAATTCAGTTCGTAAGTGTCTCGTGCATCATCTCCTTCTTCCTTAGTATTTCAGCTAAGTCAATATCATTTGGGGGACGAACTATCCCAAGGGGGAGATGTTGTAATACCCCTGAGATTTCATGTACTAAATATCTCAACTTATCTTTACGAAACAAAATACAACATAAAGTATGGGTACTCATAATTTGACTCTCTCGTTTCTATATTAGCCTTACAATCATTCTCGTATCATTGCCTGTATTCAAGTAATTAGTTAAGTTCATGATATTCAGTTCACGTATCATGTTTCAGGCTTAGTCATGTAATCATGCTTTCAGTTATGCATGTTCAGTATATGATCTCAGTATCTTTAGTATTCTCAGCTAAATCAGTCTCGTTCGAGGATGAATATTCCCAAGGGGGAGATATTTAATACCCCGTACTTTTCTTAGTTCAGTTCATCTCCTAGTTGTATTTTAAGAGGCTTAAAGCCTGAAAATTTCACTAAGTATTGGGGACTTAGTCTTATTTTTGACCTCTTAACTTCGAGGACTTGTAAATGAGTCTTCCCAACCCTGAGTTATTATTTTTTGAGTTAATTTATGTTCAGGGGTAAAAAGAGCATGTTTCGGGGAAGTTTTAGATTATTCAGATAAGGATTGGGGCACGTTTGGATTTCGATTCCAGAACCTCACTGCAATAGTGATGCATCGCGGTGGGTATAGCGAAGGGGGCCTTGGAGTGTTGCGGTGATCCTTTAATCGACATTCTAATTATGAATTTAAATGTCTGAGGGGTAGTAGTGTCTTTTCCCCTCAATCCAGGTCATCATAACCCGACTTATATCAGCAATTTGGGCGTTATTTGTCCATTATTCTCCAATTTTCTATTAAAAAAACCCTAACCCTCTACCAAGAACATCAAATTCAACTACATTCTCTTCAAGAAAAACAAAAAATTCAGGTCTCCTAATCCAAGAACTTCAAGAAAGCTTTCAAGATTTAAGATTCAAGGTATGTGTGATGTTCATACATGGTTTTCTTTCACCATGGAGTCCAAGAATCCCTTTTTAATATTAAATTATGAGTTTTTTCATCTTTAAAATGAATTATCTCCATTAATTACTTGTTGTTTTGATTTTAAGTTAAGATTAGAATTGTTTTCAAGTGAAATAGATTATAGTATGTTTTGGATATTGAAAGTTTCCATGTTATGTTCATGCAATTCAGGATAAACCCTCAATTTATGTTTTTTCTCATGTAATCATGCTATCTCATCATGTCTAAAAAGCATCCCCATGTTAAGGTCTTAATCTCCATGTGTTTGATAAAATGCCAAAGAGAATAATTTTATAGAAAGATTCTCCATTATGGTTTTTCGAAGCTTTTACATGCCTTTATTGCTATTTATGTTTAGTGTTGGAAGGTTATGAACACACGATACTTATCTATTTAAATAATTTTAGTATCTCCAGAATGATTTCAGATAAACCATGAACGTTATTATTCAGTCAGTTATTTATGACCAGTTGTTTACTCAGTTAAACTTAGTTCAATTCAGCTTAGTAATCAGTGCCTTTTAGTTGGGAGTAGGATTTAGCACCGAGCGAACCTAGGGATAGAGGATCACCTGTTAGTAGAGGGTGTGACCTTTAGTAGCAGTCCCTTGGTTCCAGAACTACGTAACCAGCGTAGGTTACAGATATCAACCTGCCAGTTGAGGGTAGATAAAGTGTTTACCTGCCAGTTGAGGGTAACACATATCTCATTAGAGCACCTGCCAGTTGAGGTTGACTCTTTAGTGGATCCATACAGCCATTGCTAGTACCCGTGGCACAGTACTAACACCCTTTCAACTGGGGTTACAGGTTGGACCCCGATTAGCTCAAATTGGGGCATGTCAGTTAGATGATACCTCCCATAGTAGCAGTTCAATATTTAGTACTGATATCAATTCAGGTTTTCGTGACCATAGCATACATTTTATTAGTTATTCAATTACCAAATTTTAGTATCTCAGCTTACAGACTATTTTAGTATCATGTTATATTCTTGGTTATGCATTCTCAGATTTTATAGCTTTCACGCATTTTATGCATCAGTTATCTCATGTTATTCAGTCATTCATTGTCTTATGATATTCAATCGGTCAGTATTTCATACATATGAACCTATGCATTTTAGCCTAATCTCATCTCATATACCAATATATTCAAAGTACCGACTGCATACTTTCTTCATGCTATGATGTTTAATATCATAGGTTCAGAAGTTCAGTTCCCCGACCGCAATTAGACATCCCAGTATTACTCAGTAGTAGTGGTGGTGAGTTCTCATCTTTTGGGGACATGATGGTTTATTTCAGTTATTCAATAGTTCAACATTATTCAGTCAGTCAGAGTTAGTTGGGGACTTGTCCCATCAACTCCACAGTCATCCAGTTAGAGGCTTTTCAGACATGTAGTTAGTCAGTTAGATATCCAGTTGGTTTTATTAGATGTTTTCAGACACGTTTTGATATGTATTTTAGTATCCAGTTTTACATTATCTTATCAGTATTTAAAACCTTATGGAGTTGACATTTTACATCCGCGCATATGTATTTTGTTACTTTATTCAATGCTCACAGCAGGTACCACCTCATGGGTTCGCTTGTGGTCACTTGTGACTGTAAGTACCATTTCCACAACTAGGGGTAGCTTCGGATTGTGACACTACTCTAGTAGTCATGAAAAAAAAGAGAGCTTAGAAGTAATATGAAAACATCAACATAGGGTCATTGGAAGTATAATGGTGAGAAGAAGGAGAATAAACTTTTAAAAAAAGAAACATGAGAGTTTGATGCAGTGTTTACGAAGATTCACTGTTTTATTACATATGTATTGTACCCATTCCCAATCCTATAGAACAAGCATAGAAAAGTCCTTATGTGAACTTAATCAAAGAGTCTGATGATAATGATGTTTGAAAATAAGGACAAACTTATGTTATTTGCATTTGTAGCATGTGAGCTTCTTTGTGAGTGTTGAGTGTATTATCTTCTAATTTCATTTTTTTTCTTAGTTCATTCTATACATGTGTGAGTGTTTTTGGTACATTCTTTGGTCTAAGTGAAGGCACTTGAACAAAAATAGTGAAATAAATAACTTTTTGAATATAGTCTTGTGTAAATATTTGAGCGAAAAATGTGATGTCGTTAATTGAGGTCATATATTTAGTATTGACCACTTGAGAAATGAAATGTATTTGTAAAAGAAATAACGAGGGGTCTTCTTTTAGTTTTTGGTCCTTTACCGCTAGCATAAATATGTTAGGGTGTTTATTTCTGATCTTAGGCGTATTTATATGTCCAAGCGTCACTATTTACCCATAATGGTACTTGTTCTACAAACTAAAATCTATTATTCTTATTGTGTTTGATGTGTAATTGCATGATTTAGATAATGGACATGATTAGTGATGAAGGGTTGATTTTTTGATGAAATTGGACGCAACCGGATGCTTGACGAGAAGCGAGTAATGATTGAAGCTTTGGAATTGAATTTATGGACGTGAGAAGAAGTGCATTGATCTCAAAAACCATGCATTTGGATGCGGAAACAAGTAAAGAAACAATGATGCTAGAGAGGGAATGGACAATGCGGCGCAGAGGCTAGTCCCCTCGGACTGTGCCCCGCGTCGCCCTATGTATTTTTGGACCAAATGCAATTTCTAGTGAGGCTCCGTGATTTTCCCGTGGCATGGACCCTATTCCTTTGAAATATCCAACACGCGCACACCCCATTCCCCTGGACTGACCAATGCAGTGCAGAAGTGGTTCCTCACTAGGCTAAAATTGTCCTACTATAAAAGGAACACTTAACCACAATTGAGACTACTTTGGAAAGGTACAATAGAGTCCAAAATACTTTCAATACTTCTCTTAGGGTTCTTTGAATTTCATTATTCAAAGATTACTTTTTCATATGATTAATTATTTATTTTTTATGTTGAATTTGAACATGAGTGGCTAAATACCCTTGTTCTGGGATTGAGTCAGAAAATATGATTGCACTTTGATATTCTCTCTCTTAGTTTATTATTGAATTATCATATGGGTTATTCAGATGTAGTGGTATGGACTGCGTACATTCTACTCTCCCCAGACCCCACTATGTGGGAATATACTGGTTTTGTTATTGTTGTTGTTGTATCATATGGGTTATTCTTAATCCCTTGTGCTTACTATTTTGATTATTGACCACCATTAAAATACACCTATATTCCTTTATGAATCCGAGAGGAGAATCATAGGTCAGAACGAAGAGTTTAAGGAGAAAGGTTCTTATTCTTTTATAAATAAGGGATTTGAGATAGCATTTAAGATAGAGATATACCTAGAAGCCTTGTTTGGTACACTTGCAGGATGATATCTTAATGCATCTAATTGAATTATTGCTTCTCCGCTAAAAGATATAGCTGCAATATCTAGTTAGGTAGAATATTAGAGGATCAAGATACCATGATCATACTCTAAACCCTGTGAATCAATAACCCGATAATCAACTAATCTACGAGAAGAATAGAGATTTGTAAGATTGTTGAAAATGTCTCAACCCTGGAATTCTCACTAGTATTGTTTACAGTCCTGTTTACGTTGCTATTGTTGCATATTGTTATTTCTTTATTAATTATACTTTTACTTGAAACTTCACACTCATCTTGATACTTCGGAACACTTAATACATTCTTGTTGAAAACTAAAGTTGGTTGAATTGCTAGTTACGTAGTCCTCGTGGGTACGATATCCGACTATCTTAGTCACTATATTACTTGTACAATCGCGTGCACTTACGTGTGCGTTAGACCATAATAATTTCCATTATTTTAGACATATTTGGTGTGGAAGAAGATTTGAGGTGATAAGATGTGGAATCAAACAAAAGCAAACAAAAAAACATAAAGGTAGAAAATCACAGAACTAGCCTTCGACGTTGCAATTGTGATAGTCGATCTCACAATTATGAGGTCTGCTCATAAAGTCTAGAATTTTATGATTTTCTTGATCTTACATCTATAAAAGGCACCCAAGTTTTAGGAAAAATGGATATTTTTCGGTTTTACTAGAATAGTATTACATTTTTGAGGTTGATTGGGTGCCGAAATCGGCAAAAAACGTAAGTCTTGAAGACAGGTTTCTACACAACCATAAAGATTGATTGTATTCTTCTTTTCTATTTATTTAGAAATTAATTATTTTTATAGTGATTTTTTATTCAAAAACATGAATCTATCTATGATTTTTTTTAGTTTTTCCTGCCACTCTTGTCATGCTTATATTTTGCGTGATTCTTATTCATAATTAAGTAAATTCTTGATTTTGTTGATTACTTTTGTTCTTGAATGTTTTCAAAAAGATTGTCTAATCTTAGTACTTTTTCATATACTTCTCATTAAACATGATAAAGAAAACTTGTTACTAGAAAGGTTAGTTATCAAGAATTTAGGGCATTAACTCTCATCTAATAGCACTCGTTAAGGCTAATAGTTTACCTGACACATGATCAGTTGTTCTTATTTAAAATTTTTATATAGATTAGGAAAGATCATATCAAGATAAATCATTCAATGTTTGTGAAATATTGAGTGGTGATATGGGGATTGAATGTAGAATTTAGATACTTCACCATTTTCATTAATTGAACATATGGTTTTAAGTATTCTTATTTGTGGACATTGAGCAATTGACTTGCTTTCTAGGTTACTATTTGGACATAATTTTATCTCAACCCCTATCTTTTAATTTTCCTGGCTTAGCATTGTTGGTGAAAATTCTAGACTAACTTGATCGTCATTATATTTTTTCCTATGGGACTCAACCCCTATCTTTTAGGTTAATATTTTTCATATGACCACATTACATCATATTAAGATGTAAGGGAGCATATCACATTTCCATAAAGAGGGTGAGAAATAATTACGTCAGTATAAAAGATGAATCTATTACTTATAACAAAAGGCCTTCTATCTTTGACAATCACGCTATAAAATCGAAGCATGATAACATCTATTATAACCCGCTGGTAAATAAGATGCACTTTATAGACGAAAATAATATGTAGCAGGCTAATAAAAGAAGTAATGAACAACAAAGTAAGCAAGGCCAACTATATACTTAAATACATATAATAAGAAACCACAAGCAATGAAGGAAATGACAAAATATACAAAATAATCCCCCAAGACCTGATGTCACTTGTATAAGAGCTACTAATACAAGAGTAGAACTAAATAATTAAAAATACACATGTCTATCTCCGAAGATCATATCATACTTATTCTATAACTAGTAAACTTGGTCATGCTTCATGCGGTTCTGATTAACCATATGAAAATAATAACTAATATTTTAGTTTTACTTAAGATTCTTCTAAAAAGGAAATTCAAAATGCCTCTTGTACCTTTAATCATTTAGAAATGTTACACTTTACTGAATAATTGAGTTCAAGTGAACTTATTTTTAAGTAAATATACTTTTATATACATGCCCAAATACATATAGCAAATATAATTTTATACATGATTCTCCCAGTTAATATAATATTTGTGTTGAATTTAAAATATATTTCTATTCTTTACATCTATTTTAGTTCACAATAAAGTATTTAAAATTAAATAATATACACTGCATTCTAATTTCAGATTGTCATACCGACATAAAAAAATAAAAACAAAAAAGAACCATTCCTTTGTCATTCAAAACTTGATGGAAAAATAACGTTTATTGAAGAAGTTATAGAGTCAATTACTAATAGTAGTTGAAAAATAAATCAATATTAAATTAGTGATTCAACTCTTAAAATCTTAACTATATAGAGATATGAGAGAGCGATTTTACTAAAACTGCCAAAAAAAAAATGTTATTACTCATAATGCTTAAACTATGTGCAAAAATATTATAAAAAAATAAAATATAACACGACACATTTCAAGACAAATTAGAATCCTTTTGATATTTGAAACATAGGAATCCAATCTTCTTGTATATTTTTCATAACTGAACCGCTACTATTGATCGTCACAAATTAAGAAAATAAAATACAATTTCAAAAATATGAAAATGAAAAATCTTTGTGACTTATGAGAATAGATCTAGATACTACACTCAACAACTAATGAGAGATTTCAACGACTTATGCTCTTGAAGGTTTACATGAAACCTGCTAATTTTTTCAACAAATGAAGGCTCTAAATGAAATGAATTTTAGACCAAAAAAGAGAAAAAGAAATGATTTGAATATTGATCTAAAAATGTCTAATCAAAATATGAGTTTTCCCCCATTGAAAAAAATTACAATAATCCAGTGCAATAATAAGTCATGAACAAAATCTTTGACTTTAAGTTTATTTTTTCTCGAAATCTCCTGGTATCGTTGCAAAGCTTTTTTCTTTGACTATGTACATGCCTTTGCACCAAAACTTGTCAATTCATCAATTTTTAACATGCCTAAGATATAATGCACAAAGTAAAAAAAGCAGAACAATGCATAGATTTAATCAATAATTAACATGAGCGCAAAATAAAAACTCATATAAATGCAAGTACGTACACTCATATTCCAACTTTCTTTGACTTGTGCATCTACTTCATCGACATTTGTTTCTCTAATCGCAACATCTAAAACTGCTCCATTGAAATGATCCTTGTTCATGAAATCATTCTGGACTTTGGTATTAGTCTGATCTCCCTATTCTTTTTCTCATCCTTTTATGGTTGTTCTTCTTTATTGCATAACTAGGGAATTAATTCGCGCTTCACGCGATTATGAAAATCTTATTAATTTAAATTGAAAAAGGACACTCATGTATTCTTCACAAATGTTATAGCTTTAAGGAAATAAAATACCTTTTTAACAATATTTAAAAAATATTATCAACTTCCTTTTATTTTGAGAAAAACAACAACAACAAAAAATACTCCATCTCATTTGAGTTCACTTCAACATAATTTTTGAAAATCACTCTTTGTTTTAAAAATATTATATTATTTTAATTTCTCATTGTGGGAGTACACTAGATATGTTGTTGTTTAATTTCTCATATAATTAGTATATTGACTTTTTTCATGTATATAATATTTTGTATGTAGTTCAAACATGTAAATTTAATTGCTAAAAATTTAAAGTTTATATGTTCAAACTCAAATCTAATACATATTGTGCTACATAAAATAGGACGAAAGAAATAACATAATATTTTTACGTATCTTCTATTGAATTTCATAGTATCTTTACTAATTACATCCTTAGGTATTTCGTTAACACAAAATACTCCTTAAATTTGCTAAAATATTCTTTTAAAAAAGATCATTATTCTTTTTTTTCTCGCTTGCTATTTCTTTAGTCATATATTTTCAGCATAATTCCTTGTCAGACATAATGAAATAGGATAGAAACATTACTACTCTTTGTTCTTAAGACGAATCGTATTCAATAAAGATAAAATTATTTTTAAAATATTTTTTTAAAATAAAAAAGAAGACTCATATGTTTAGTTTTTTTAATTTTCCGCCCGATTTCTAGTAGGTGTCACTCTCAATAAAATTTCTTCATAGTAATCATAACGGTTCGAACCTAAGACCTCTAGTTAAGAGTGGAGAGGACTCATATAAATACTATAATACCATGTCCTTCTCACCAAGTAAATAATGGTTATAGATATTTTAGTTTATGATAAATATCTCACTTTATGGACATTAACAATTTACAGTTAATTAAAGTCTGCGCTGATCATTTCATAATTTATAGATTTATCCTGTCTCAAGCTTTCAAATCGTTTAAATCTCTTTTGATCTGTATGAATAATAAATCAAAAACCTGCGATTGAAATTAATACTAAATGATTGTCAGAATTTAAAATGTTAATGCAAAAAATACTATAAAAAGACTGAAATTAATTACGTACCTCGTCGTTAAATTATGTGTAACTAACACAAAGTTCTTCAACATATAGTTTTTAATATTGAGATCCATATATTTTGTAGAGTCAAAGCATATATAATTTGAGAAACTCCGTTATTTGTCCAAATTTACTGAGAAAATTATCCCATTGAAGAAAAATGTCAAAAATAAAATATATTTCATAATTATTTAAAAAAGGAGGTTGTAAACTTATATTTTCTTCACCTCTTACAATATGTGGTGAGTTATACCATGTATGATGGTAAAAGGGATGCATTTGGGAGTATATGAAATACGAGTACATATGTTACATAGAGAATGAGAAATAAATTATCAATTGCTCGGTTATTTAGCACCCAGTTACAGTTACTTAAGAACATTTATAATATAATATGAAAGAGATATTTTATATTAAACACCATTTTAAATTCAATAATTGAGAAAGAGAAGTAAAGAATATAATAAAAAGAGATGTAAATAAATGAGAAGAATAAAGAAATTTTAGCTTTGAAGAGTGTCACATCACCTTTCTCTTTCTCTTTAATTGACCAATGAATGTGGACATAAATTTATTGATATAGTTATTTTAATTTTATACAAATATTTTTGAGGAAAATATAAGAAAAAAAAAGATAATTTTTAAAAAAATGGCTTGAACATGATAATCAAATAACCAAATAAATATAGGCATAAAATGATAGGTTAATATATACTATAATAAATAAGCAATTGTAAGAGGAGGAAAGTTGAAAATGTTAGGTTATATTTAAAGTATCTAATAAATAAAGAAAAATGAGGAAAGACAAAATATTAATTAATTAATTATTAATAAAATAAAACCGATAGAGAAGGTGAAATATTAAAATTGGAGTCATTTAGCATTGTCTATGCGTTCTTTTCTTATAAGTTTTATTGAAAGAACTAAATATTACATGTTTAAGATAGTTATCAGTAGATAACTAAGAGTGTTAAAGATATTCTTTTTATTTTAATTTTTAATATAGTACATAAATAAAATAAAAGAAAGTAAAGGGGAGAAAAGGAGAAAAAATAACATCTTTTTCATATTGATAATTAAAAGAACTCATCCTTTTTGGGCTTTTTCACTATTTTTCTTCTTTTCATTAATTCATTCTAATTCTCTTATTTTTTATTTTATTTTTTAATCAAAAACTCAATTTTTACATTTAAAATTTTTAATCGAGCATTTTTTCTCTTAAATATCGAAAAATAAATTTGTCATGCCGCGAGGCTTTTGTCAGGTCATTTTGGCAATAGATTATTCATACAAATGATTTGTTGACAACGATAAGAATACACACACACACACTTTTTTGTTGATTGACATATTTTCATGTTAGGTTGTTGGATGCCATTTTTTTTTATTTTGTTGATACTTCAAGAAAAAAAATACTAAATTAAGACGCTTAACTATGAAAATCGAGTGATATAACATCCGAATGAGAGAGAATCAAACAAAAATAAGATTAGAAAAGTAAAGAAAAGATCCAAAATGATGAATCATTGGCCAAAAAATTATGAGCGAATAAGTTTTATGTTATCAACAAAGCAATAAGTTGAAGATAATAATAAAAAAAAAGTTGAAGATATTTTTTCCTATGACATAGTATAAAACTTTGTAATAAAGTCTTGTTATTGAAGGGTATATTTCTTGCATTTAATGAAATAGTTAATTAAAAATACTAAAATAAGCAATAAAATCTCTCTCTCTATATATATATGTGTGTGTGTGTGTGTCATTTAAACATTTATACTTTGCTAAACTAATTAATTTGATAATCTCTCTTGATGGATCTTTCAAAATCATTAAATTTCCTTCTTTATCTTGATAAATCTGTATCAAATTAAACTAGTTCTCTCTTTGATGAATTTTATACCACCATCAAACATCCTTCTTCATCTTGATGAACTTGGGTTTGACTATTATTACACAAGAACAAATCATAAAGAATAGTTGTATGATCTTCATCAAAATGATGATTACCATATTGTCACATGAAAAAGATTTATAGGAAAAAAAATTACTATTAAAGAAGAAGGAGAAAATGCAAATGAGTATTCAACAATTTCATAGATGATTGATATTTATTGATTTGATTAATCCATAAGAATTAAGTAGAATGAAGTTGAAAAGACATGTCATTTAAGTGGAGAATGCAAATAGATGAAAGTTTTTTATAACTCATTAGATATTATTAGATATAGCAATTATGATAGAGTTTTTTCTTTTAATTAATAAAAAAATTGCTTAGTGAAAAATGAACCAAAAAATTTAAAAAAAGGAAGAAAAAAGATAAATAGAGATGGAGGTCATAGAGAGGTGTCATATCACCTTTTCTATGAATCTCCTATATATATATATATATATTGATTAATGATCAAATAAATAAAATTTAATTTAAAAGAAGTGTTGGTATACAAAAAGATGAAATAAAAAAAGTAAATGAGTGATAAAGAGTTGGCTCTGATAAAGAGGGTATGGGTGCAATTTTTTCTTTTCACAGTAACGAATGATAATAGAATGACATGAACAAGGTGTATTTATTATTATTATTATTATTATTATTATTATTATTATTATTATTATTATTATTATTATTTGAAGATCTTTTGGACATCAAATAAGAGGAAAAAATGTAAAATTATGAGAAAATTGATAACTTTATTTCTTGATAGACAGACAGACAGACAGATAGATAGATAGATAGATATCGATAGAGTTAAATATAGTGACTTTTGAGCTTTCTTTAAACGCATAAATAATTTTTTTCTTTTATTATATAATTGATAGAGTTAAATATATTGACTTTTGAATTTTCTTTAAACACATAAATATTTAAAATGAGGAGAAATTCAATTAATGTTTAAAAAAATCACAAAAAAGATAAATAACATTAGAGGTCTCTAAGGCATGCCACATATATAACTTCGAACCTGACTTTAATTGATGCAACTTTATTCATTGATATATATATAACTTATGCACAATAATAATTATATGTAAGTTCCATATTAATTGTAATTGTTTCTCCCTCCGATTTATTTATGACAATTTTAGTCAGACATATATCCACTCAATAACTATATTATTGAAAATAGAGTTATTAGATTGCCCCACGTTGTTTTATCAATGAAAACAAATACAGTGTAGAAGATATCTATATTTATTTTCAATAACTACACTTATTCAAGATATTTTTCAATTTTATCAATACAACTTATATTAGATACTTTTTCTAATTTAAGTAGATTTTTATTTAATTTGTTTTAAAAGTTAAAATTTTTTGGTTAACTTCAATATCCTAAATAAAAGAAAATATTTAAAATTCTTAAATTAATACAAATATATTAATATGATTATTCCTAATTATAAGGAAATTAACCCTAAACCATGTTTTTTTTGGTTAAATTTTTGAGATTTTATTAATCAAAAATCAAACAAATAAAAGGTCTTAACAAGAATGGACCAACCCATCCATTTAAAGCCCAACTGAAAATAAAAGCCTGCTACTAAAGCCCCTACTCGGTTCAATTCAATTTTTTTTTTTTTTAAAGAAAGAAAAATACATATAAGTATAGTAAGGTTTCCAAAATGAGCTAGTCTTCTTCATTACTTGCCTCCGCCTCCTCTGCAATGTTTCCCTTTGTCAATCAATATTTCTCCCTTCTTCAGCTCTGGGTCATCTGCACTGTGCCTTGGTCGATCATGCATGGATCTTCTTCCAGCTTGCATAAGTAATTTCTTTATATTTCTTCCCCTTTGTTGTCTGTTAACTTCTGTTATTGTATTTTCTTGATATGTTTGTCATTTTCAGTTGTGTTCTCCATTAGATGGGACCTTGTCTTGATTTTTGTGATGCATTAAGGGATCTAGTGAACGGAACACTATTACCTTTTCCTAGTAAGTTAATTTCTACATCTTTTCCTTTGCTAATTTTGAAAATTGTTGTTTTGCTTACTCTCTCCACCCCTAATCTATAGATATGGTTGGTATGGAGATACTGAGATGCTCGGAACCACAAATATTTGGAAAGTAATATGTTCTTTAGGTTCTTGAAGCTCAATCTGACCATCAGACCATCCTCTTTTGCTGAGAGACCTTTTTGTTGGTTGATGTAGATTAAGCTAAATAGTTGCTTCATTTTTTTTGATGCTTTTTTGGTATGTACAATAATGCTTGAGAAAACTTAGCTTAACTCTTCCCAACCCCTTCACCTTTTTGATGGTGACAATCTCAGATAAGAGCATTGTAATTTATCACTGTTAACAATTCTCTTTTTTGTGGAACTCAAATTTTGATGGTGTTCTTGAATGAATGATATGCATGTTAGGTTTATGTACATTCACAATTCTCCTACTTTATTTTCGTCATATGATTCATGTAGTTCTTGAAAGATTTTGAGCACGGGGGAGGTGAGAGGTGAAACGTTGTATTGCCTAATTATTTTAGCCAATTTGGTGGGAATATGAGGGTTATAAACTCTCATTTTAGTGTAAAAATCCTTATGTGAAATTCACCAAGCCTGATCTATCCCTAAAACTCAAAGTGCACTAAAAAGTTAAAAACCCACCCTGGAAAGAGAGGTTAACGGGATAGGGATGTTAGAACCACTACAATGGAAAATTTTTCACCATATTAATACCACTAACAGGTATAAAACATTGACGACATACTCAAAAGCATCTTCCTAGGTTTTTATTTTACTGTAATTTTTAAATTACTTCCTTTTTTAGCATCCAAATATGGTTTATAACCCTATAATTGTGATGTTTGAAGGATTATCATGGACCACCAACCCTGCTACAGTAGATTTCCCCATAATACTAACTGCAATCTTTATGAGGAAGGGCAGTACAATAAGGACTTCCTTTACAAAAGAGGTTTGATGCTGAGGGATGAAAAAGATGAGGCCACATACTTCTACAATAAGTTGAAAACTTTTTAATAAGAAATATTAACAGAGTTTGTCCCTAATGTAACATGCCTATAGTTTGGGGGTTTTAAGCTATCCTTCCATTTATTGAGTGGTTAGTTCCAATCCCTAATATCTGTATCTAAAAAACTAAAGTTTCGATAGATACTATCACTATAAATAATTCCTTGAGGATCCCCAATACCTTAGAAACTGCATTTGAAGCAATGGTTAGGGAATCAGAATAGAAGTGGGTTGCTCATGTCTTGGCACTAGAGGATCTAGATAATGAGGTAAAATTATCCAGCAACAAGGGGACTAATAGCATCTATTTCTCGTTTGAGGCCAAGGTGTTATTGTAGTTCATGTCTCAAAGTATTTTTCATTCAAGAAATATTATGATTGTATCCATTCATCAAGATACCAATATGAATTTGGAAATGCATAATATGGATGAGTGGTGGCATTTATATGCTAGAGAGAGTTCCGCAAGAGCTTTTTTCTTACATTCCTTGATCACCACACTAATGAATAGGGTGGACTTTCCTAAGGATATTCATGATAAATTAGAAGTGTACGACACATTATACAACCCACTAAAGTGTAGGGGCATACGAGGAGGGAAAAAGAAAAAAAATTGATGGGAGAAGAAGGGAAAGGTAATTGATGAGTGGTGATTTTACCACTCGTTCACACTTATCGTTCATGTACATTACCTTGTTTTGAGTGAATAGATGATACATAATTGTTATTAAATGCAATAATACCCCACACTTTGCGGGCATAAAGTTTATTGGATAGAAAGATATGGATTGGAGCTTAAAAATGGTCAAAAAAAGCAAGAAGTGCAGCTGAAGACCTGGAGTAGAATGTCGTCAATTGACGCATTCGCAGTATGATGACTTCTATCATGGAAGTCAAGTATGTTCAATCAACCACATTCACATAAGCTAATCACGATTACGGTATCCACGGTCGCATCCAAGCTGGTGCGATTGCGGCTTAGCGGAAGATTGCAGCCCAAGGGCAAAACTAGAAATGCACATGACTGATCCCAATTTTTCACAATAGAGGAAAAAAACCCTAGAGAATTTATTCATTCATCATATTCCATCCTCCCCAATAGTTAGTTTTTTTTCTTGAGTTCATAGCCTCCATTTTTTGAGAAAACAATATTGTATAAACTTTTGGGTGAAGAATACGTTGGAGTAGCCTCTAAGTGGAGGAGTCTCTTACTTCAATTTGATATTTGTGATACTCCAAAGTTTGAAGTAGCATTCACTTAGTCTTCAATAAATCATTTCAATGGAGATTATTGGTATATCTTTACTTATTTATCTTATGTGCAGCTATATCTCCCTCTTGGGGTTATGTACGAATAGGGATTAAAGTGTATGTGGTTTGTTGTTAGCTTCTACTTGTTATATCATATTGATGGGTATTATCATTGCTTGACCAATTTGATTGGTATTTATGGGTGAAAACCCTAAATAACCATATGGGTTTGATGGGTAAATGCTCCAAACTCTATAAAGCTCAAGACTATCTTTGAAAGAAGGGTTTTGGGTGAACTTTAGGAATCCATGTCATCATTGAAAGAGGGATGAGGAGACCAAAACACTGGTAGACACTTATGTGTAGAGTTTTTCAATCTATCACTATCTTAGACATAAGGGTGATTTTTAAAGTTGACTATACCATGGTACTATCCTAGAAATAAGGAGGCCTAAATTAAGGTTTGGTTACCAATTATTAAACATACCCATTAGGTTTTCGAAAGAATCAATGGGTGAATGTTTGGTGTTTTGTCGAAAGATTAGCATCAAAACCTATAACCGAACCCACCCTCACTTGATCTACTAAAATGATGTTGACTATAAGCATCCACATGTCACTCCCCTTAGTAATAAATAATCCCAAGATCTATGCCTAATTGATAAAATTCTAATCATTTGTAGCCCCAAATTTTATACTAGAAAAAACTAAAAAGAAATATTAGTGTAGATACCTATCTCCCTAATTCTTTATCTCAATTACCACGACCATAGCTCGTGCCTCTATGATTGTGGAGGCCGAGTGTTCGTGATCATGGAACTAGGATCGTGATCATGGTCAAATTTATTTAAGTGACCATCCGAATGCAATTCTCTCACACACCTCTTTCAAAGTTCTCTTAATTTTTTCTCCAAATTTTCGCTTAGTGTTGCATATCCAAGTGTCTTCTCAATCCTTTGCATCCTCTAACTTGGTAAGTTGTCCGAACTTCCTTGATTTTGATATAATAGCATGGTTGGAACCTATAGTTTAGGTAAAGGCCTGAAATAAGGTTTTGGTTACTAAATGTATGCTTCTTTGTGATTATTATTATGGTTAGCTGTTGTAGTTGATGTACATACTAATGGGGAAGTCTTGAGTACCCAGATTTAAGCTTTACGGTTGAAATGACTGTGTACACCATGTGTTTTATTTCATTCCTCAATGAGCTCATTTTAAATTCTTTAAACTTTGGGCTATAATCGCACATTCTAGGCTTAAATTCTTTGCTTATAATGCTAATATGCCTAGTTGAATCAAATAATTGGGTTTTTTAATTATGTTTTAAGCATTTTGCAAAATCTACTAACGAAGGTCATAGATACCGCGATCGCGGTCTCGATGACAATGATCGTGGCATTACGTTCGTGGTTACTACTATGTGATTGGCGTACCTAAGGGTAGTGTCTGTAGGAACCCAAAATTTTGCACACCCATTGCTACCCCCAAAATCTTCCATAACACTGCCACATTAGCTTATTTGTTTGATCTAATATATTTTTGGTTTGATAATATTAATGTTGGTCTAAGTTTCATTGCTTATAGGTTCTAAGCCTCATAGATGGAAGATTTTGATGACAATATGTTCATGGACGTACAATACTTAAACCTCTACTATGCCAACTTGCACACGAGTAAGTTACTCCCTGAAAGGAGTATCATCTTAGTCAAGGTAGAGGAAAAACTCCTACAATTCTATGCTAGACTCGCCAAAACTGGGTAGAGGTGTTTTTTACTAGACCCCTGCTCTGCAAATGAGAAATGGGTACATGAGTTTTATGCTAACCTAAGTAATACTTCTTTCTCAAACCCAGTAATACTATTATGGGAAAGCAAGTGAACTTTGGGACAACAGATAGCCGGGGTGTATGGACTCCCAAATGCTGACATGGAGCAGTTCCATGCAAAATCATGCGAGCCATAGACCTAGATGGAAAATATTTTATGTACTGGCATAGAGGTTCCCTAGGCCACCACCAAGATAGACATTCTGATGAATGATTTCACAGCTGAGGCTAGGCTTTAGCTGAATATCATCTGTCACCGAGTATCTCCATGCACTTATATGACCATTGTCATAGACATGCGAGCTTGGATGGTGGACCATCTTCTCTTTGGCATTGACCTGAATGTGGGTGAGATTGTGCACTCAAAGTGGAGGTACTTAAGGGTAAAGCATCATTTTTGGGTTTTTAGACATAGATTTAGGGGAATTTTGTGTACCTGTAGCATAAATGTCATAAATCCAAGGGAAGTCTGAGTACCTTTAGCATTGTTACTAGTAAATTAGGGATCACATTGTACACCATTGGTGAAGTCTGAGTAGTCATATGATTGGTTTGCCCATTTTGAGCCAAAAGGTGAGACTAAGGCTTCGGTTGTTTCCATGTTTTGCAAGTTGTGCAGGGTGCTAATGTAAAATGAACAACCCCCTTTGTCCAAAATTTTTTGAAAAACAAGGGCATGGACGTGAGGAACATTGTAACCAAATTTCTTCTCTGTTTGTGACTCCATAAGTTTTTGACTTGTAAATAATGGTAGATACTTTAATTTTTCCTCTCACGAGAGGGGAAATTGATCCTCCTTGGAGAGTTTTTGCATGTTATTCGTGGTGAACTTTTGCGTTCATCTTTTGTATACTTGTGGTATCTAGAACTTGCCCCGTTAGTCTCTCAAGGTTAGTTTTGATTATGTATGATTGAAGAAATGATCTTAGGCCACCCTTGTGATTTTGGAAGCCACATTATCCTAAAACCTACCCAAGTATAATTATAATCCCTAGTTACCCACTTAGAGATTTTAGACTTTTCTTTGGGAAACACATTACAACCATGAACTATTCATTTTATCCCTGTTTTGAACCATACCCTTCTTGAACTTGAAAATGCAACTTGAGGATAAAATCCTATGTTGGGGGTGGTGAAGAATGATGGAAGAGAGTTTTGGGATACAAAGTTGTTGGTGAAATGCTTAACATGCCTAAACTTTGAAAACCATTAAATAGAAAAAAAAGAGTTCAACAAATGAAAGAAGTGCATTAGATTTGCAAGAAAAAGGAATGAAAGAAAAGTGGTGAACAAAGGAAGCGAAAAATAGGCATATGAAAAAAGAAAAAAAACAAAGAGGAGTGGCCCATAGTAAAAAAGAAGGATTAAATAGTGTGATGTAGATATTCAAGGATGAATGTAGCCATGTTGGTCCCAAGTGGTATCCTACCCTAACCCAAAACTACATTACAAACTTAAAAAGTCCTTGGAGATCTCTGACCATGTACTTTTTTTGTGGCAATTGAAAATAGGGGAAATCCTATGGTATTAAAGCTTTTGCATAGAGATTTCTTTTGTGAGGGAGAGAGCTTTTTCACTTAAAATTCCTTGTCGCGTACTTGGTAGTTAGATATGTGGAAATATCTTTCTTGTGAAGTTGGCATGTGAACAAGTTAAGGTGGGTGATTTTGTCACCTCCAAAGCATTGAGGCAAATAGAGTATAGATTAGTTATGGTCAAAAGGGAGTCACTTCTAGAGTATTGGTTTTTGTTTCCTGGTGGCCCATCGAAGTCTTGTGCATCTTTAGATATGGTATTCCATGATGAGGGGTGTAGTGAAAATAACATAGCCCAAGTGAAATGAGCTACTTGTGGTAGTGACTAAGCTTGATGTCATTGTAATCTTTGAGGCATAAAGATGGGCATAGATAATTATTGTATCATGATATAAGGTAGTGTTGCTTGAGGACAATCAAGATTTTTAAGGGTGGGATGTTGATGAGTTGTGATTTTACCATTCATTCGCACTCATCATTCGAGCAAATTACCTTGTTTTGATTGAATAAATGAGGCATAACTGTGATTAAATACACTAATACCCACACTTTCCAGGTATAGAGTTAATTGAATTGAAACATCTAGATTGGAGCTTAAAAATGACCAAAAGGAAGCAAAAAGTCTAGCTAAAGACCTAGAGTAGAATGGCCTCAGTTACCGTGGTCGTGGTCTGATGACCATGATCATGGAGGTCATGTATGGTCAATCAACCGCTGTTGCATAAGCTAACTGCGGTAGTGGTAGATGCGGTCGCAGCCAAGCTGGTGCGATTGCGGAGTAGTAGAAAATTGTAGACCAAGGGCAAAACTGGAAATGCACGTGGCTGATCCCAATTTTGACAAAAGAGGAATAAAAACCTAGGGAATTCTTTCATTCATCATATTTCATCCTCCCCAATAGTTAGGTTTTATTCTTGAGTTCATAACCTCAATTTTTGGAGAAGACAATATTGTATACAATTTTGGGTGAAGAATACATTGGAGTAGCGTCTCAATGAAGGAGAGCTCACTTCCATTGTAGCTTATGGGAGTCCAAAGTTTGAACGAACATTCACTTAGTCTTCAATAAATTATTTCAATGGATATTATGGGTATATCTTTACTTATTTATCTAATGTATAGCTAGATTTCCCTCTTGGGGTTATGTATGAATAAGGATTAAAGTGTGTGTGGTTTGTTATTATTAGTTTCTACTTGTTAGTTCATGTTTATGGGTCTTATCATTGCTTTACCAATTTGATTGGGATTTATGGTTGAAACCCCCAAATATCCATATGGGTTTGATGGGTGAAAGCTCCAAACTCTATAAAGCTTAAGTCTATCTTCCAAAGAAGGGTTTTGGGTGAACTTTAGGAATCCATGTAATCATTGAAAGTGGGATGTGGAGACCAAAGAAATGGTAGTCAATTATATGTTGAGTTTGTTAATCTATCACTATCTTAGACAAAAGGGTGATTTTTAAAGTTGACTATACCATGGTATTATCCTAGAAATAGGGATGCCTAAATTGAGGTTTGGTTACCAATTGTTGAACACGCCCATAAGGTTTTCGAAAGAATCAATGGGTGAAAGTTTGGTGTTTTGCTTAAAGACTAACACCAAAACCTATAATCGAACCCACCCTCTCTTTATCTACAAAAATGATGTCGACTATTAGCATCCACATGTCACTCCCCTTAGTAATACATAATCCCAAGATCCGTGCCAAATTGATAAAATTCTAATTATTTGTAGCGCTAAATTTTATACTAGAAAAAACTAAAAAGAAACATTAGTGTAGATACCTATCTCCCCAACTTTTATCTTCTTGTACTATTGGTTTGAATTCAACAAGTACCTATTATTTTGAATTAAACTTAATTGCAACTCACATTGTTCATCGGGGATTCGACCCCGACTCCAAAGTTGGGTAAATATATTGACGACGACTGCCTTGCCCTTAAATTATCGTGTAAGTTGAGCGTTATAAAAAATGGCATTGTTGTTAGGGAACAATTTGACGAATTAAGTTAGTTTGGAATTTTAGTTTACTTTCTTGAATTCTAGCATGTAAATATTTTTTTTGTGATTTGATATTGTTTCTTGTGTTAGGTAGATTTTTATTTTCTTTTACTTGTATCCATGGCATCTTCCGACAAATATGATTTTTGTAGTTGGAAGTCATCTCTTGATGACCCATGTCCATATTATGATGGACTCCACTTTAGGAGAGATTGTAACTATACTCTCCCAGAGAGAGATGGAATCACCATCTCAATCCTATTGGGAGTATGGTTGTTCTTTATGTGGTGGTCGAGATGTACATTAGAGTGATTGCCCAAATTCCCCCTCACCCTATTATACTAACTGAGTTACTAGTTCTTTCTATGAGTTTAATAGGTCTTATGATGAGGAAAAGGAAGAGCAACATATCGGGTCCATTAGTCTCAAAGCAATGCTTAAAAATATTTTGGACCGGGTAACTACAACGGGTGACAATAAGCAAGACATGCATCAATCCAATGTGGCATTTGAAAGGAAAATCGTCAAACCAGAGCAAATGGGCAAGGAAATAAATTCACAAATATCATTACCATGCCCATTTCCTAAGAGAATGCTAATCAAGAAGAGAAACGAAGCTATGTTGATGAAATTGGTAATGAAAAATCCTCGGTGATTTCCCAATAAACTAAATCAAACGGTATGGAAGATTTACAAATAAAAGAAATGGTATCAGAATCAAAAGAAGAAGCAAGGCACATCTCTTATTAAGACTGTAGTTCATTTTGGGGTGAAAATGCTATGGAGGAGGAAATTTCGGAGTTAGGGGTTAGATCTTATTCAAACCAATCTTCAACATTATGCTTAGTAGATGTGTTGAGAATCCATCTACATAGACCAATGGGGGATTGTGAAGAGAAGGAGTACAATCCCTACATCTTGGGATTTGACACACCAAAAGAGCACATAGAAGCCCCACTATCAATTGCCAAGGACTTCAACTTCCGATGTGCAACTAGTGTCCTATTGATGTCTTCAACTTTTCCCAAAGATCCAAACAAAAAGTTTGATCCCAAATTGGGTAAATGGTCCAAGTCTTCAAAATGGAGAGATCAAATTTCCCTTGTCATTTTATTGCATCTTCCAAGTTTCACCTTAGAAGATCTGAATCTTTTGTGCCTCTTCCACTTATTGCATAGTGAATGAAAGTTGAAATAGAGATTCAAATCTTCTAAGTGGAAGCACAAAGGGACGAGGAGGAGACGTCATGCCACGACGTTAAATTAAGTGAGCACTGGGAGGTACCTTAGTATGCCAAGAAAAGTGGCCCGTATCCTTTAATTTATGCATTATAGAATAGATTTTATATTTGCATTTGTTCTTGCATAATCCACAAAATGGTGGCGCTAGGAGAAATTTTAACGGAAATTAAAAAATTTGAGTTATGAACTTGGCATGTTAAGACTAAGAAGAGGAGTGCAGGAGACCTAATTTTTTATCTTAGTTACTGCGACCAAGGCCTGTGCCTCCCTGATCACGGAGGCCGAGTGTACGCGATCATGGAACTAGGACCATGATCGTGGTTAAATTTTTTTAAGTGACCATCCGAATGCAAATCTCTCACACATACCTCTTTCAAAATTCTCTTAAAATTTTCTCCAAATCTTGGCTTTGTGTTGCATATCCAAGTGTTTTCTCAATCCTTTTCATGCACACGATTCCATACTAGAATTGCCAAAACTGGGTTGAGGTGTTCTTCTCCAAACCCCTGCTCGACAATTGAGAAATGGGTATATAAGTTTTATACTAACCTAAGTGATACTTCTTTCTCAAACCCAATAATTAATATCATAGGAGAGCAAGTGAACTTTGGGACAGAGCAGATAACCAAGGTGTATGGACTCCCAAATACTGTCATGGAGTAGTTCCATGAAAAATCATGCGAGCCATAGACCTAGATGGTAAATATTTTATGTCCTAGAATTTTGGTTCCCTAGGCCACCACCAAGATAGACATTCTGATGAATGATTTCATAGCTGAAGCTAGGCTTTTGTTGAATATCATCTATTGCTGAGTATCGACATGCACTCATATGACCATTGTCACAGATATACAAGCTTAGATAATGGCCTGTCTTCTCTTTGGCATTGCCCTAAATGTGGGCGAGATTGTTCACTCAAAGTTGAGGTACTTTAAAAATTATGGAGGTACACATCTTCTTCTCCCTTACCTAATCACAGAGCTATGTAGGAGGGAAAACATAGAGTAATATGCTACAGATACCTGGGAACTCTCAGGCCCTTTTATCTTCCTACTCAAGTTCAGGGGTAAGGGTAACCTAGGTCAGATCAAAAAGAGGAAGATGGACTCAGGTAAGTCGACCTAGGAGGGAATAGATTCTTATAGAACTTCATCAACCAACCTCCTTGATGATATCTCAGGCTAGATGTTGGAGGTTAGGGAGATAGTGTCCCAATTTCTTAAGGGGCTAGGAGAGTCCTCCACTCCTCGCCACTCATATGTGACTCGGTCGGATTATGACATTTATTAGAATAAGAAGAAGAAGCAGAAAGCCATTGTTTCCAAGTTTGAGAGAGCCTACTCAGTCTTAACCGGATCATATAAGGACCTCAGAGACTCATATAAGAAGATGGTAAAGAGATTTAAGAACAGAGAAGTTCTTCAAGAAGTTGTGGAAGGGATTAAAGGGCATCTTTAGGGTTCTCAAGCCTAATGAGTGACTACCTTCACCGAGGTTGGATAGTGATGACGAGGCTCCTGTTGATTAGTTAGATGATGATGATGGTGGTGAAGGTATAGAGTTAGCAAGAGGATAGCTCTTGATGTAGATTTAGAGAGACCCCTCTCACTATTGCATTATTATACATGTAGTAAGGACACCACATTCCTTTTAGTTGGGGGTGCCCCCAGATCTATATTGTTTTGGTGATGTCTTGCTTGATATTTCTTTTGATGTTGTTTTGGGATGGTATTTCAGATATTATTCTATTTTTGGGGGGATGCTATATTTTTTTGGCACTCTTACGGTGCCCACGTTGTATGGATTATCATGGTTTTTAGTTTTTCCTCTTACTTTTATCTTATTTTGATTCTGGTGATACATTGCTAGCTTTTCCTTATGATAGATTGAGTGATGACATTCTTAAGGGTAAAGTGTCGTGTTTAGGTTTTGAGACATAGATGCAGGGGAATTTTGTGTACCTGTAGCATAAATATCATAAATCCAAGGGAAGTCTGAGTACCTTTAGCATTGTTACTTGTAAATTAGGTATCACATTGTACACCATTGGCGAAGTGTGAGTAGTGATATCACTGTTTTTGCCCATTTTGAGCCAAAAGGTAAGACTAAGGCTTCGGTTGTTTCCATGTTTTGCAAATTATGCAGGGTGCTAATGTAAAATGAACAACCCCTCTATCCAAAACTTTTTGAAAAATAAGGGCATGGACGTGAAGAACTTTGTAACCAAACTTTTTCTCGGTTTTTGACTCCATAAGTTTTTGACTTGTAAATAATGGTAGATACTCTAATTTTGCCTCTCATGGGAGGGGAAATTGATCCTCGTTGGAGAGTTTTTGCATGTTATGCGTGGTGAGATTTTGCATTCATCTCTTGTATACTTGTGGTATCTAGAACTTTCCCCATTCGTCTCTCAAGGCTAGTTTTGATTATGTATGGTTGGAGAAATGATCTTAGGCCACCCTTGTGATTTTGGAAGCCACATTAACCTAAAACCTACCCAAGCATAATTATAATCCCTAGTTACCCACTTTGAGCTTTTGGACTTTTCTTTGTAAAACACATTACAACCCAAGAACTATTATTTTTATATCTGTTTTGAACCATACCCTCCTTGAACTTGAAAATGCAACTTGATGATAAAATCCTAAGTTGGGGATGGTGATGAATGATGGAAGAGAGTTTTGGGCTACAAAGTTGATGGTGAAATGCTTAACATACCTAAACTTTGAAAACTAATGAATAGAACAAAAAGAGTACAACAAAGGAAAGAAGTGCATGAGAGTTGCAATAAAAAGTAATGAAAAAAAAGTGGTGAAAAAAGGAAGCTAAAAATAGGCATATTAAAAAAGAAAAAAAACAAAGAGTAGTGGCCCATAGTCAAAAAGAAGGATTAAATAGTGTGATGTAGAGGTTCAATGATGGATGTAGCCATGTTGGTCCACAGTGGTATCCTACCCTAACCTTAAACTACGTTACAAACTTAAAAAGTCCTTGGAGTTCTCTGACCATGTACTTTCTTTGTAGTGGCAATTGAAAATAGGGGCAAGCCTATAGTATGACAGTTGTTGCATAGAGATTTCTTTTGTGAGGGAGCGAGTTTTTTCACTTAAAATTCCTTGTCGGGTACTTGGTATCTAGATGTATGGAATTATCTTCATTGTAAAATTGGCATGAAAATAAGTTGAGGTGGGTGATTTTCTCACCTCCCAAGCATTGAGGAAAATATAGTATAGCTTAGTTGTGGTAAAAAAGAAGTCACTTCTAGAGTATTGGTTTTTGTTTCCTGGTGGTCCTTTGAAGTGTTGTGCATCTTTAAATATGGCATTCTATGATAAGGGGTGTAGTGAAAATAGCATAGCCCGCGTGAAATGAGCTACTTGTGGTAGTGACTAAGCTTAAAGTCATTATGATATGATATGAGGTAGTGTTGCTTGAGGAAAAGCAAGATCTTTAAGTTGGGGTTGTTGATGAGTGGTGAATTTACCATTCATTCGCACTTATCATTCAAGAAAATTACCTTGTTTTGAGTGAATAAATGAGGCATAATTGTTATTAAATACACTAATACCCACACTTTGCAGGTATAGAGTTAATTGGCTTGAAACATTTAGATTGGAGCTTAAAAATGATCAAAAGGAAGCAAGAAGTCTAGCTAAAGACCTGGAGTAGAATGTCCTCAGTTACCGTTGTCATGGTCTGATGACCATGATCATGGCAGTCAAGCATGGTCAATCAACAGTGGTCGCATAAGCTAATCGCGGTCATGGTAGCCACAGTCGCAGCTAAGCTGGTGCGATTGCGGATTAGTAGAAGATTACAGCCCAAAGGCGAAACTGGAAATGCACGTGGATGATCCCAATTTTTGACAAAAGAGGACTAAAACCCTAGGGAATTCATTCATTCATCATATTCCATCCTCCCCAATAGTTAGGTTTTATTCTTGAGTTCATAACCTCAATTTTTGGATAAGACAATACTGTATAAAATTTGGATAAAGAATAAATTGGAGTTACCTCTTAATGGAGGAGAGCTCACTTCCATTGGATATTGTGGGTGTCCAAAGTTTGAACTAACATTCACTTAGTCTTCAATAAATCATTTCAATGGAGATTATGGGTATATCTTTGTTTATTTATCTTATGTGTAGCTATATTTCCCTCTTGGGGTTATGTATGAATAAGGATTAAAGTGTGTGTGGTTTTTTATTGTTAGCTTCTACTTGTTAGTTCGTGTTGATGGGTCTTATTATTTCTTGACCAATTTGATTGGGATTTATGGTTGAAATCCCCTAATATCAATATGGGTTTGATGGGTGAAAGCTCCAAACCTTGGAAAGCTTAAGGCTCTCTTTGAAAGAAGGGTTTTGGGTTAACTTTAGGAATCCATGTCATCATTGAAAGAAGGATATGGAGACCAAAGCAATTGTAGACAATTATGTTTATAGTTTTCCAATCTATCACTATCTTAGACATAAGGGTGATTTGTTAAATTGACTATACCATGGGTATTATCCTATAAATAGGGATCCCTAAATTGAGGTTTTGTTTCAAAGTATTGAACACACCCATTAGGTATTCGAAAGAATCAATGGATGAAAGTTTGAAATTTTGTTTAAAGACTAGCATCAAAACCTATAACCAAATCTACCTTCACTTGATCTAATAAAATGATGTTGACTGTTAGCATCCACATGTCACTCCCCTTAGTAATACATAATCCCAAAATCCGTGCCTAATTGATAAAACTCTAATTATTTGTAGCCCCGAATTCATACTAGAAAAACCCAAAAGAAACATTAGTGTAGATACATATCTCCCCCATTTTTTTCTTCTTGTACCATTGGTTTGAATTTAACTAGTATCTATTATTTTGAATTAACTTAATTGCCACTTACATTTCTCCTCGTGTATTTGACCCCGACTCCAAAGTTGGGTTAATATATTGACGATGGTCGCTTTGCACTTAAATTGTCGTGTAAGTTAATCATTATTAGTAATACTGTTCCAACTATCGATGACATGTTTTTCGCTTTTAATAAAGGATAATTATTAGTTTTCAAACAAATGTTCATGTTTTTAATATATATTTTTTTTATTTTTAGGAAATACGTCCAATGATAGAAAAAAGAAGTAATGGGTTGAAAATGAGCGTGTCGGCTCTTCTAGTAAACTATCAAGGTCTCGGCGAGCCATCACATTACCTATAAAGACAATCCAAAATTTGAATGAAATTAAATTCATGGGACTACTTAGCTGATGGCCTATTGGGGCCTTGGAGAATCGTTAACCTATTAATCATGGCCAAATTACAATGAGCTAGAAGGTGACGTCAGGTGATGGCTCTAGCAATATACCGTTATATCCTTAGCGAACCATAACCCAACCCTCCAATCTCAAACATAATATGTACTCAAGTAGATTCAAGTTATAGTTCAGGAGGTTAACCATCACCTTGTAAGCGAACCATAAGACGACATGTCAAGGGTGAAGCGACAACCGAGATTTAAATATTATATGAACCATTTTATTATATCCTATAGGTACCTTTTCTAGGGTTTAGAATAGGCATTTTTCATACTTTGAGTATTTTTGTAACACTTATTTCTCAAGAGAATTGAAATTCTAGGGTGAAAAATACAACTTCTTAGTTCTTTCCAAAGATTGGAAATTTTAATTTCTCCCTTGTATGGTTTTTGTCTTTACATTATGAAATATACTTGTTTGATCTCTTTTATTACCATGAGTGGATAAAAACACTAGAACTAGGATAGTGGAATCCTTTATGGAAAATCACTTTTAGAGTTAATGTATTGATGAGTTTGGATTGACTTTATCGTTATATTAATAATTCCTTTAGATTAATAGAATTCTAATGGTTACAAAATTTAAACAAGCCCTCAGATTAACTCATTTGAAGATAGCAGTGAACAATAGGATAAGGAATTGATAATAAGAATTTGGAGTTACTAACCTCCGTCTAAAGATTAATACTTTGATGAGATTTAACTCTTGAGCTTAAATCATGTCATAATCCCATCACTTTAAGTTTTAAAGAATTAAAGTGAAAAAATATTTAATTAGGTTGGGAAACCATAACAATCTGAATTTTGATGAAATGTGTTCTTATATGATTTAACTATTTTACCCCACCTTGTTGTTGTGTTGTGATATTTCTAGGGTGTGGGGGTGATAAGCATGACTCTTGATGCATTTTGGTTCCATTTATGTGATTTTGTGGTTTTTGGTGGCTTTGAGCACCTTAAAGTTCAGTTTGTTTGATATCTTTTGATCCATTTGAAGATGGAAAAACCGACAGTGCTAGAAGATCTGAAATGTTGATTTCAGGGTGTTAGCATGGTTGGTGTGATTTTATGGTTTTTAAATCTCATTTCGAACCTTGGTTTAGAAAGTTGTGATTTTGGATTTTTGGGTCCAACTTTGTGAAAATGGTGTCTTTTAAAAAATATGATATTGTCATTGAGTTATTAGTATTGAATTTTATAGGGTAGCATAGTTCTCTCTCAATCGTTAGATTCCAAAAATTTTTTGAGGGGACCGAGGAGATTTGAAATGCACCAAGTCCCCAGATATTGCACCACTCAACTGGTGTACCGATGATCACAATGTTTCTATCGTGATCATGATTGGGCCTGCAGTTGTAGTATTACAATCATGGTACCCTATCCAAAATTATGACACCCTTGACAGGCTTGGTACTGCTATCACAACCCTGGTCCACAATCGTGAAGCCTGGGTATATAAATACCTATTTTTCACCATTTTCACCATTTTTGAGACTTAGAGTTTAAGATTTTGTGACTTTGATCTATTTATTCATTTACTAAGATTGGTAAGATCTATTACACACTTTTCAATAGTATTCTTAAATCTATATCATCAAAATCTTGTTTAAAACTTGAAATACGTATGGAATTTGGGGATTTTGGCTCGTAAGACCTAAATATTGTAATTCTTAAATTTAAACCCCAATTTCTACCCGTTTAACTTGGATGAGTTTCTAACTTTATAATTATCAGTTTTCCCATAATTTCACCATTGAAAGAACTTTGATTCTTTAGTTTAAAATGGACTTCGAGGTTTTACCCGGTATAGTTTGAAAATGTTTTTTCTTAAATTTAGACCTTGTTTTTAACTCATTTATTCTTGGGTTTTCAGCTGTAGAGTCCTAAGAATATAGGGAGTATGTTTTTTAAAATAAAGTTACAACTTTACCCTTCTTTTTTAAAAATCTATTTTGAGGGTCCGTTTTGGCCCGGACTTCAAAATAGTATAGTTATCGTTGACCTTTTTTGATGTGGAGATTCTATATTTTGATAATTAGTTGATTCTGGGTCCATTTATAAGGGGTGAGATTTTAGATTGAAGTCTTTTGTCCTGATTTCTTCCATTCCAGGTAGGTTTGGCTTAACTTTTTTTAGACTGGGTTGGATAGTTAATTTTGATACAATAACATGTTAAGGGTGTGGAAAATAATCATTAAAATGGCTATCTTAATGTTTTGAGCCCGTGTGGGGGTGTATGTGTGATTTTATGTGGTGGTCTTGGAGCATTGTATTTTTTTTACCATGTGGGGTCCTGTGTGAAATTGATAGCCTTGTATACACTATGATAATTGTATATTGATTGATGAGATGCATGTTTTTGTACAAATTGTCTATTGTGATATATTCATACTTTATTGTCATATGAATCACGGTGGAATTCATGGATTGTTGGAAATAATGAGTGTATATTTGGCTCACATGATGGTATATTGGTTGGTCATAGAAAAACTCATTGTGGTTGGTTATGGAAACACTCATTGTGGTTGGTAGTGTAAATACATATTGACATTGGTTGTGAATATTACATCCTCAAACTCATATATGAAACATTGGTACCATGATGATAATATTGAGAAACACTAACAACACCTTTTTCTGACAAAAATTATGACAACTTATAAATCCCTCTCCAAGGGATGTGCCGGGGAGGATATATGGATATATTTGGATTGTATATGAGTTGAAGAATCTCTCATCCGTCATATATCTTTTAACTTTAGCTACGTAGGTATATATAGAGATTATACGATGATCTTGGAGGTTGTTCAACAACCTCATGCATTACGTTAACATCATCCTCCTCATCATTATTCTTATTGTATTTACTTTAATATGATTGTGACGTGATTATATATTCTATTTCACTCTTTACCTATGAATTGTTCTATCTTTCCTTACTTGTACTTAATGTTCCTATGTATGTTGTTCTCTTTTCCTTGTTATATGTGGTGTAAAAGTATAATTAAATTCCTTTCTAGTGTTTTGCTATGTTATATGTGGATATTATTGAACTATTAGTGCAAGTTATGTGGGCTACCATTGTGGGAAATTTTTTGATTGTAGGTGACGTGTCCTTAGTGTGTATTTTGTATGTTTTATTTTCTACTTTGCATTGTCAGCCTATGATACCTACTGAATACAAATGGACTGTAATACTCCTATTGTACCCTTTCGGTGCAGATTTAGGTTTGGGTGCTCCTAACGGTGTTTGATTATCGACGTCATTTGGAGATTTTTAAAGTAATGGTTGATTTTAGGCATCCGGAGTCTAATGACATCTTTCCTTATTAGACCATGTCTTTGTTGTATTTTAGAGATAGAGTTATATCTTATTTTGGATGTCTTTTGTATTTGTGTTCAAGTTGTACTAGTTAAGTTCTTACACCGTGACGCCAGCTTTTGGGACATTGTATTATTAGGCATTTTTCTTTCTACATTTATTATATTAATGTGGCATGGCTTTGTATGATAGGCTTACTTGTCAAGGTTTGTCCTGACAAGCGCCATCATAACCCTAATATTTTGGGTCATGTCAAATTGTTATCTGAGCATCCATGATCATTGGTCTCAATAGTGTAATAATGGGATGTCTAATCGGTATGTAGATGCCTGTACGTATCTTCTAGAGGCTATATAATATCTTTTGGAAATTTCCTTATTTTGTTCCTTATCATGTGAATTTCCTTCATAACTTGTGTTCTAAGTCATATTTCACTCTTTTCTACACAGATGGTGATTACCTTATGTTCTAAGTCATATTTCACTCTATTCTGCACAGATGATCATGACTAGATCTTGTGAGATTAGAGATGTAGAGCCTTCATTCGAGGAGAGAACTCTATCTAGAGACTGAGTTGTGAGTCGTGGATTGACTCGAGGTAGTGGACGAACACGTGGATCTACCCCATCTAGGAATAGTGCTAGGGACTTTTCCCCGAGCCTTGTGTTGTGCATGATAGAGGCTTGGGTCCTACTTTAGTTCCGCTGAGTTCTTCTAACCAGTGTTGGAGGGAATGTTATTTTTCTTGTTGAATCCTTTAGAGGTTACTTCTTTAAGAGTGCTTGGTGTTTCTTCACTCTGGAGTATGCATCCTCTAATTTCACTTGCTTCAACTCTTGGTACGTCTCAGACCCTGAGTAGTAATCCTATTTTAGTGTTGGCATCTGAGTATAGTATTCTGAGATCTGGAATTCAGCCTACATTTATCTTACCTCCCCAGATGGGATCTCAGACCGCCAAATTCACCATGCCTTCTCTAAGTTCTAGTATAGTTCTGCCTTTTGAGGATCAGAACAGGTTTGAGAAATTTACTCATTTGGGTCTTTTAAAATTTATTGGTTCTGTGGGCGAGGATGCTTATGAGGTCTTGATCGATTGTTAGGAGAAGTTGCATAATTTAGGTTGGCTTGAGTCACTTGGGGTTTCTTATATGGCATATTAGTTGAGATATGGTGCTAGCAATTGGTAGAGATCACTTGTTAGTTTCAGACCTCTTGATTCTCCCGAGATGACTTGGGATTAGTTTGTTGATACCTTTTTAAAGATATTTATGTCTTATAGTCTGAGGGATCAAATAAGGGATGAGTTTGATCACCTGGAGAAAGTCTCCATGACTGTTGCAGAGTATGAGGCAAGCTTCCATGCCTTGTCTTGATATTTTTATGCCAGCATTTCCACTAAGTCTTAGAAGATTCATAAGTTTATGAAGGGTTTGGATGTTTCTCTTCAGTTGGCTTCATCTCATATTGTTATATTTGAAGCATCTTTTTGAAGTATAATTGATCATGCTAAAATGACTGAGGGTATCATTTTAGCATCTTTGGAAGGCTCCAAGAAGATGCACCGTTCTGGTGAGTTTAGAGGTTAGTCTTCTCAAGGCAGAGATTTTAGAGGTTTGCATAGGAATCATGGTAGACCAGTGTAGGTAGCCTTGCTGAGTTCGACTAGTAGATCTTTTGGTATAGCAGTTCAGGGTGGTCGTCCGAGCCTAGTGATGCCTTCTCTTATTGTGTCTAGCTGTAGAGGTTGCTTTGTCTATGATGATATTTACTATTTTGCGAAGGACATTTCCCGCTATGTGATTAGAGCTACTCATAATTTAGTTGTTAGAGGTAGAGGTTCTACAAGAGGTTTGAAAGATAGAAGTAGTGGATCTCGTGGTGGTGGTCACGGGGCTACTTAGTCAGTTGGTGGTCGTGGATAGTTCTATGTTATACCCACCAGACCAGAGGTAGAGGCTTTTGAATTTGTGATCATAGGTATCATCCTCATTTTTTTCAGGTTTGCGTCAGTGTTATTTGATTCAGGATTGACTTTCTCCTATATGTGTGCATGTTTTTCTTCGAGTTTTGATTCTGTTAGTGAGTCTCTTGTCATGCATATTTGTGTATCTACCCTTGTAGGAGATTCTGTAGTGGTATATCGGGTGTATCGATCTTTTATTGTAACTTTTTTTGGGCATGATACTTTGGTAGATTTGTGTGTGTTAGATATGGTTGATTTTGATGTTATCTTATGTATATATTGGTTGGTTCCTTACCATCCGGTTCTAGATTCTTATCCTATGACTGACTTTAGCTTTGTCGAGTATGATGAGATAGCTTAGAAGGGTGATAACGCTCAATCTACAGCTCTCGTAGGAGTGTAGAGCGGTCGTTTGTCAAATATAGAACCCAACTGGGTTGTGTATCGATCCCACAGGGAATAGCTTGGTCAACAAGTAAGCGAAGATTACTAGACTTTTAGTGAAAGTCTCGAAAAAGGGGGGAGTCTTGTTGTGCAAGTAATGTAACCAAATAGTAGAGAAAAAACGGAAATAGCAAAGTAAAAAGAAAGAATGTTTAGTAAGATGTAAACGATGAGAATTGAAAAGTTGGGGTTATGTCCACCTTATGAGTTGTACGTCTCTATTGGCTATGAGTTATGCGTAGTTCAGACATGCATGTGCTTATAGAGAATTGTATTCGATGGTAAATCCAAGCGTCTTTCGACCTGAACAAGGACTATTTCACTTTAACTCTTTCGAGCTTAAAGCGTATCTAACGGTACAAATTCTCCAAGAGGTTAATCCAGTTATGGCATAACTTTTTAATAGGGGATGGGACCCTATTACCTTGACATTATCTCTTTTCCAGACATATAACCTTTCTTTCGAACAAGTTAATGCTATACTGGCGTATTTTATGCGTTTGCAACCACAAAGAATTTAGATTAAGATGAAGAGAATAATGATATAAGCAATATACGTGTCACGAATTCACAAACTCATAGAAATAGATAGTATCTCATATGGCTTCCATAACCCCAACAAAGAAGTTTAGTTACCCATGAGTGCGAAGGAAATCATAATAGACATTGTTATTATACCACAATAAATATTTCGTGTAGCAAAGTGAGGTAGGCGTTAGGAGTGAATTCCTTGCAAAGTAACGTTTCTCTTGTTGCGGAAATTAAGAATTGATTAGATGAATAGAAGAAGAATAAAAAGTAGAATTAATAGAAAAGGTCTTGCGGAAGTAGAATAAGAATTGAAAAGTAGAATTAGAC
This sequence comes from Capsicum pubescens, assembly GCA_030864215.1. Lineage (NCBI taxonomy): Eukaryota > Viridiplantae > Streptophyta > Magnoliopsida > Solanales > Solanaceae > Capsicum > Capsicum pubescens. The sequence continues at coordinate 255,042,362 of CM061540.1, read as the reverse complement.
TTGTAATTCGAAGTATTAAAATCTCTAGCAAAATAGGGTATTTATAATACCCATATCCTATTCCTACTAAGCTAATGAATTACTTAACCCATCCTACTAGGTTAAGGTATCATTATCCTAATCCTAATAAGTTACTGCTAGTCCCCAAAGTCTTCAGAATTGCTGTTTTTGCTCGGGACAGATTTTCCATGCGCCACTTTTGGTCCTTGGCGTCCAAGATTTGGTTTCCTCCTTTCGTGAAGCTTTCTTTGGCGTCAAGTTATCCATAAAATGCTGAATTCTGCATCATTTATACCTGAAAACTTGCTAATCATGTTCATTTGCTCACTTACAGGAAAAAGGACTAAAAGTGCATGAATTATATAATTTGTCCTCAAAACATGGCTAAAATATGGGTAAAATATAGCACTATAGGCGTGTAAATTTGCCTATCATCAACACCCCACCCTTGAAGCTTTGTTCGTCCTCGAACAAAATATCATGTCCCTCTTAACATTTACTTAGGGTTTCACAGCAACAACACAAAATATTCGTCAAGACAAGCATAACAATTATCAACAAAGAGTAGTTTTCTGATCATTAGTAGAAACAATTCAGCCTCCAACATAGACTCGTGATGGTGGTCAACTCATATTCAAAAGTCAAGGCACAAAGAATCATACACGACCACCTAAAACTCATCAACCATGTGTGTCTCACAATGTATTACCCATAATCACTCACAAGTATAGCATATTTTTCAAACATGGGTATAAAAATATCTTTGCTCTCACTCTCACAAAGAATTCATATGTTGTAATTGATGACCATAGGCTTGCCCTTAGTGTAATGCTCCACTAAATGTCAGAATGCTAATCTTAGGATCAAATAGGTCTTTTGCTGGTTGTAATGTAGGCTAAGGGACGGGTAGGACTATTTTGGCCAGAAATAGTGACTATGTTCCTAAGCGCTTTAATACATCACATTATATCATTAACACTTTTCTTTCAAACAACCTCTCTACTTTCTTTTAATCTACCACCCTTTTTCTCCTCTTTCATTTTTTCAATTTTAGACATAACCAAGTTTTTAGTTTTCCTTTCCTTTTTCTTTTCATAACATACCTCTTATGATAGCACTTCTTTTTCATAGTGAATTCAAGCACCAATACATTCTAAAGCATCATATTCACCCAATTTCCTCTTATTCTGTCACATGTCTTTTATACTTTAAAGCACTTAGGAATTGGATCAAATTATGGTCTTGAAAAAAATGGATTTGGCTTACATATGAGGTTGTCAAAGAAAATAGGCTAAAGGCTCAAAAGGGTTTTATCTAGGATGATGTCCATGGGTAGGTATAAAGAAGGTAAACAATCATAGGTTGCCAAAGAAATGCCTAAATCATCTCCTAAACTTGCACTCTTTATTTTCTCTTTACATACATACCAGGCAAGTTCTAGCATCAACCACAAGCACGGAATATACTATTATCTCACACACACAAGGCACATGGTTGACTTTATTGGGAGTAGTATAGACTCTTGACCCCACAGATGAAGGAATTAAACCAAACAATATCACATAGTGAGTCACAATTAGAGCCTAAACGTCTCAATAGTCATGATTTTAGCACAAACTCTTATCATAATCTCATGCTGCCTGTCAGAATAATTTCATGCGAAGTTAAGCAAAAAAAAAATGAAAAAAAAATGAAAAACGAGAAAGAAAAAAAAACTAAGCTGAGCAAACAAACATAAATAAATGCAAATGTGGATAGAGAAGTATAGCATGCAAATACCAGCACCCCACACTTAGACGGGACACACTGTCCTCAGTGGAAAATAAATAAGAAGAACCTGGTTAGTTGGACTCATTCTCTATGTCTGGGGTCATACCCCTTTCGTCGGAATCATCATCAGAGTCGTCATCCTCAGAAGTTCCTCATAAGTATCCCACTTAATTCTAAGAGTGAGTCGAGGTATTTGCAGCGAGGAGGGTTCTCCTTGCTCATTTCGGCCTCTTTTCTTGCCTTTTTGTGAAGTGGTAGCCTTATCTTTGCCTTGTCTTGCTTTGGGTGCCATTGTACCTGAGACTTAAAATAATGTTCATTTTAGCATCATCTCGATGGATACAATCTATAAATAAGCAGTAGTGGCACCACCCCACACTTAGTTTGTTGGTACAGACTAGTGAAGTGAAAGTGGTCGACTAGTCAGACTTCATCGACATATGTTTTAGGTGCTATATTCCAACAATAAAATCAGAGCAGTCATACTTCTTATAATCTTGGAAATGCTTTCATGTTTGATATATCATGACTACTACATAGGTATTGAATCAAGGTATAGTATCTAACTAATCACAACCTCCTATGTCGGTAGGCAACTATAATTCTTATCCTGATGAACAAGTCATTCCATCATGTAAGTATTCAAGTGACAAGATTATGCAATTTTTGTGACCATAGCAATTCTGCAAGAGTATGAAAATGCATCAAAATCAAATTCAAGTTGGAAATAAGTTAAGATCATCCTTACGTATACGTTCATTCACGTAGTTGTATATCAACAATTCAAACACATTCACATCACCAATACTTCTTCAAGAATTAACAATTCATAATAGGCATAGTAGTGTATTGCTTACGGAATGTAAATGAAGAACAAAGTAGTACTTACTTGATTGATGCCTTTGGATGATGTTCTTGTAAAGAAAAAGGGCAAATGGAAAATTTTTGAGAGGATTTGGAGACTATAGGCGGCGCCTAGGCTAGGTTTCCAATGTGTTTTTGGTTCAAGACTAAGTCTCATATTTATAGGAGAAGGTTGGGTTGGGTTTTGACCCATTTAAAATCAGATTTGGAGACAAGAAGTGACCATAGGCGGCGCCTTTTGCTTTGCCTATGCTTGGCATAGGCGGCGCCTTTTGCAAAGCATTGTTGAGCATAGGTGGCGCCTATGCCATGGCATTCCTAGGCATAGGCGGCGCCTTTAGAATGGCATATGAGATTCAGAGAAAAAAGGCTTTAGCATAGGCGGCGCCTATGCTATGGCATACTTGGGCATGGGCGGCGCCTATCCTATGGCACACTAGATTCCGAGATCTTAGGCTATAGTATAGGCTTTGCCTTGTTCGTGGCCTAGTTTTACCTAGGCCTATCCTTGTTTGATGCCTATATTTTCATGAGCAATGCTCAATCCATAACCTTTTGCTTCCTCATTCCTAACTTACCACCTTTAACATGCAACACGTCCAAATTGAGATTTGGAACCAATCTCCTCGTTTTACACCTCTTGCACCTACATTTGCTCAAAGACAATAAAAACGATTAGAACGATGGGTTGCCTCCCATCCAGCGCCTTAGTTTTGGTCGTGGCACGACTCTTATTTTTGGATTTTTATTTATCAAAAGCAAAACACGTACTAGAACGAAAGGAAAAATGAAAAATGATAAACGATGGGTTGCCTCCCATCTAGCGCTTGATTTATTATCGCGGCACGACATAGTTACCTCGAGTACTTAGACTTTGTCGATATAAGTGAGGGCCATATAATTTATCAAATCAAGAGGACCGATATAGGGTTTTATTCGTTGGCCATTCACTTTGAAGACAACACCATTATTGTCTTCCAACTCTACTACTCCAGACGAGTAGATTTGGTTAACTTTGTATGGACCAGACCACTTGGATTTTAACTTACCTGGGAATAACTTTAGTCTGGAATTGAAAAGAAGGACCATATCATCCTTTTGAAAGTTTCGTCGAACAATCCGCTGATCATGATACTTTTTCATCCGCTCCTTGGATAGGTCTGATCTTTCATAAGCATGGAGACAGAATTCGTCCATCTCGTTCAGTTTCTCTAATCTCAGATTTATTGCATCATCCCAATTCAAATTCAATCACTTCAACGCCCACAATGCCTTATGCTCAAGCTCAATGGGTAAGTGACAAGCCTTCCCATAAACTACTTGGTACGGGGACATGCCAATGGGTGTTTTGAATGCAGTCCTGTACGCCCATAGTGCATCATCCAGCTTCCTAGACCAATCATTCCTATTAGCATTCACCGTTTTAGAAAGGATTTTCTTGATCCCTCGGTTGGAAATCTCTACTTGGCCACTAGTTTGTGGGTGATAAGGTGTGGCTACCTTATGTTTCTTGACACCATATTTTGCCAACACGGATTTGAATAGCTTGTTGCAAAAGTGGGATCCTCCATCGCTTATGATAGTACGTGGTACTCCAAAGCGAGAGAAGATATTTCTCTTCAAGAATGCAACAACACGCTTTCCCTCATTGTCGGCCAACGCTACTGCTTCAATCCATTTTGAGACATAATCTACAGCAACTAGGATGTACTTCATTCCAAACGAATTTACGAATGGACCCATGAAATCAATACCCCATACGTCAAAGAGCTCTACTTCAAGGATTTTCGACATGGGCATCTCATGGTGTTTCGAAATAGCACCTTGTCGCTGACATTGGTCGCATCTTCTAACAAAGTCATAGGCATCTCTAAATATCAAAGGCCAATAATATCCGCTTTGCAATACCTTTCTTGTTGTCTGATTACCTGCGTGATGTCCCCCAACTTGGGAAGTGTGGCATGCTTCCAATATATTAGGCACCTCTGCATGGGATATACATCGTCGGATAACACCATCCGCGCATCGTCGAAACAAATATGGCTCATCCCAAAAGTAGTGTTTTACATCATGCATAAACTTCCTCTTTTGATGGTAAGATAAGTTTGAAGGTATCACATTACTTACCGCAAAATTTGCAAAGTCGGCATACCATGGTAACTTTTCCATTATCGTTGCTAAGATCTCCTCATCAGGGAATGCATCATCAATCTCGATTTCAGGCTGCGCCATATGCTCATTTTCGAGTCTAGATAGATGATCAACCACTTGGTTCTCGCAACCTCTTCTATCTTTAACTTCAAAATTGAATTCTTGCAGCAGCAACACCCATCGAATTAGTCTTGGTTTCGCATCCTTCTTTGTCATTAGATATCTTAGAGCTGCATGGTCTGTATGAACGATCACTTTGCTCCCCAACAAATAAGCACGGAACTTCTCAAACGCATACACAACCGCTAGGAGCTCTTGTTCTGTGACAGTGTAGTTCTTTTGGGCTTAGTTCAGGACCTTGCTAGCATAGTAGATAGGATGGAATAATTTCTCCTTCCTCTGGCTAAGTACAGTGCCCACGGCTACCCCACTAGCATCACACATGACTTCGAACGGTAGAGACCAATCTGGTGCAACCATGATAGGGGCTTCAATTAGTTTTCCTTTGAGGCGTTCGAATGCCTTCAAACAATCTTCATTGAAGTCAAATTTTGCATCTTTCTCCAAGAGTTTGCACAATGGACTAGCAATTTTGGAGAAGTCTTTGATAAACCGCCGATAGAAACCTGCGTGACCGAGGAAACTACGAATTCCCTTTACGGAAATTGGTGGTGGTAGCTTCTCAATAACCTTAATTTTTTCTCGATCAACCTCAATCCCTCTTTCGGAGATTTTATGCCCCAGAACAATACCTTCTTTAACCATGAAGTGGTATTTTTCCCAATTAAGCACTAGGTTGAATTCTACACATCTTTGCAACGCCATACTTAGGTTAACCAAGCACGCTTCAAAAGACTCACCAACGACTGAAAAATCGTCCATGAATACCTCCAAAATATCTTCAACCATATCAGAAAAAATGGACACTATACAACATTGAAAGGTGGCTGGTGCGTTACATAGCCCGAATGGCATATGTTTGAAGAAAAACGTGCCATATGGACATGTGAACGTTGTCTTCTCTTGGTATTCGGGGGAAATACAAATCTGATTATAGCCTGAATAACCGTCTAGAAAACAAAACCATCCTTTCCCCGCTAATTAATCTAGCATTTGGTCCATAAATGGCATTGGAAAGTGATCTTTGAGTGTCCAAGAATTCAGCTTTCTGTAGTCCATGCATACTCTCCATCCGGTGACGGGTCTGAGTGGAATAAGCTTATTCTTTTCATTTGCGACCACCGTCATGCCTCCTTTCTTGGGAACATATTGTACCGGGCTTACCCATGTACTGTCGGAGATTGGATACACAACTCCTGCGTCTAACCACTTGATAATTTCTTTCTTCACCACTTCTTGCATAGGTGGATTGAGACGTCTTTGATGCTCAATGGTGGGTGTGCAATTTTCTTCAAGCTGAATCTTGTGTGTACAAATCCCAGGTGGAATACCAATAATATCAACAATGGTCCAACCAATGGCTCTTATATACTTCTGTAGAATAGCAATGAGAGCTGCAACTTGTTGCTCACCCAAATCTGCTACCACAATGACTGGAAGTGTGTTTCCGATTCCTAAGAATGCATACTTTAAATGACTAGGCAGCTCCTTCAATTCTAACGTGGGTGTCTCTTCAATAGATAGATTGGCTGGTGGTGTGGGTCGATTTTTGAGATCGAGGTCCAGCTTCTTGGGAGTATGGAGATATGTCCCTAATCCTGATAGAGCACAAATAGCTTCTTCGCAATTTTCAGCATCCTTACTCTCTTCATTCATGAGCACAACTGCCACTGGGTCATCAATAATTTGCTCTTCTTCAAGTAGTTCTTTCTCATCATCAAAGTAAACATCAGCCACCGAGAATACGTTCAGCTCTTTGGGTTGCTTCATTGATTTGTACACATCAAAGCGAACTACTTCGTCATTTATTCAGAATGAAAGCTCATTAGCTCTCAAATCAATAAGCACGCTTCCTGTAGCAAGGAAAGGGCGCCCCAAGATTATGGGAACTTCTGAGTCTGCTTCATAATCCAAAATAACAAAGTCTGTCGGAAAGATGAATGAAGAAACCTTTACCAATACATCACATAGAATCCCAACAGGTCATTTTACCGACCTATTCGCCATTACGAGCCTCATATTGGTTGGAGTAGGATCACCTAACCCCAACTTTTTATAGATAGATAATGTCATCAAATTGATGCTGGCTCCTAAATCACATAACTCCTTGGAAAAATTCAAAGATCCAACAGTGCAAGGAATAGTGAAAGCTCCGGGGTCAGCCTTCTTCTGAACTAGTGATCGGGTAGCGATGGCGCTGCAGTGATGAACATTATCTTTCAACTCATATCTTGCTGCCCGCTTTTTCGTCAAAAGATCTTTCATAAATTTCGCATACCCAGGCATTTGTTCAAGTGCCTCCACCAATGGAACATTAATGGTCATCTGCTTTAACATAGTCATGAATTTGCTGAACTTTGTATCGTCCGCCACCTTCTTTAATCTTTGAGGAAAAGGTGGTGGTGGGTATGGAATTGTTCTCTCCACGACTTTACTCTCCTCTTGCCTTCATTTTTAGCCTTTTTAGGCTGCAACATACTCGGTGTACCGTCATGGACGTCGTGGGTGGATTCTACGGCAGCTTCTCCTTTTGCCTTGTCATCAACGTTTACTACATCATCGACCACTTGTTTGCCCTTAGATGAAGTTTACAGTTCCTTACCACTTCGAGTAGTAATAGCCATGCATGATCCCTCATTCCTTGGATTTTGCACAGTGTCGCTAGGTAAAGTGCCAGTCTTTCTTTGATTGAGTGTTGCTGAAAGTTGGCTCAATTGCTGCTCTATTTGCTTGATTGAAGTGGAATGTGAATCAACTAATTGCTTCATAGATGACAAATCATTTATTACCTCCGTTACTCCCGCGCTAGTTGCTTCCACTCCTTTCAGTAGTTTAGCCATCATGTCTTCCATACTTCCAGAACTAGATGTGGTGGCGTCACGTCTTCCAGGGGGAACATACAAACCACTTTTGTCATTCTTGTTCTTCCAACTACCTTGGTCCTTGTTTCCATATTTATCATAATAGTTCCGACCTTGGTTTCCTTGGGTATTACCTCGAAAACCCCCCTGATTGTTTAAGTAGTTGGCTTCTTCTTCCGAATCAGATTCGTCTCTTCCTTTTGACGCAATGGCTTTGAATTTTTCGCTCTTCCCTGATAATAGATGCTTTGTAAGAAGATCCACTTGTGTCTTCATGTGCGCCATATCTTGATCACGTTCTTCTTCTCTTCTCCTTTGGTCTGCAGTCATGCCTATAGATAAAGTGGGGCTTGCTACCTCAGAATCCCTGGTATGCCAAGCTCTACTTTGCTTCATCATACGATCTAGCATATTGCTTGCCTGACCAAAGGTGAGATCCATAAATGATCCTCCAGCCGCATTATCCACAACTGGTTTAGTTATTGAATTCAAGGCTCTGTAAAGTATCTCCATTAGGTGAACATTAGTCATGTGATGGTTTGGGCACCTCATTAGCTTCGTCTTGAACCTCTCCCATGTTTCATGAAGGGCTTCAGTTGGAAGCTGGCGAAAGTTTCTGATTTCATCTCTCATTTGTGCTCTTTTGGATGACGGAAAGAATTTTTCTAGGAAAGCGTCTCTCAATTGCCTCCAATTTGTAATAGAATCAGGAGTCATCACATTCAACCATAGAGTTGCCTCCCCAGACAGAGACAATGGAAATAAGCGTAACTGAATTGCATTCTGACCAACTCCAGGATTGTCAAACGACTTGCATGTAGAAATAAAGTTGATGAGATGCATATTCGGATCATCGCCTACTAGTCCACCAAATAATCCCTTTAGTTGCAATAACTGAATCATGGTGCTCGTGATGTTGAACTTGGCTCCGGGTGCCAATGGTGGAGGAATAATGGCTCCTGTGGCTCCGGCTCCATCAAGATCATCATCATTATCGTCGAAAGCTGGCTGCATAGCTTGGTGTTCAGGCCTAAACCTAGCTTGGCGATCTCTTCTGTTGGAAGGTGTTGCGATCTCAGCGGCATGCCTAGGGTTTAGTAGCTCGTCATCACCTAGATCTTTATCGTCAGGATTTGTTACTCGCCCAGGGTTATCAATATTCTGTTGATGCACTTGAGCGGCGGCTAGCGCAGCTAGTCTCGCCTGTTCCTGTTGAGCAGCCATCCTTTCAATTGCGTGTTGTGCCTCCATTCTGCGAATACGTTGTGGTTCAGGATTGATAGGTAATAACGGTTGACCAGAACTTCGGGTATGGGGCATGCACTGAATAAAAACCTGTAGTAAACAAAAACAAAAACTAAAAGTAAAAGTACGAGAATCTTTGACCAAAGGGTCTAGTAATTATTACGAACTTAATTGACACTTGTATTCCCCGGCAACGGCACCAATTTTTGATAACGCTCAATCTACAGCTCTCGTTGGAGTGTAAAGCGGTCGTTTGTCAAATATAGAACCCAACTGGGTTGGGTATCGATCCCACAGGGAATAGCTTGGTCAGCAAGTAAGCAAAGATTACTAGACTTTTAGTGAAAGTCTCGAAAAAGGGGGGAGTCTTGTTGTGCAAGTAATGTAACCAAATAGTAGAGAAAAAATGAAAATAGCAAAGTAAAAAGAAAGAATGTTTAGTAAGATGTAAACGATGAGAATTGAGAAGTTGGGGTTATGTCCACCTTATGAGTTGTACGTCTCTATTGGCTATGAGTTATGCGGAGTTCAGAAATGCATGTGCTTATAGAGAATTGTATTCGATGGTAAATCCAAGCGTCTTTCGACCTGAACAAGGACTATTTCACTTTAACTCTTTCGAGCTTAAAGCGTATCTAACGGTACAAATTCTCCAAGAGGTTAATCCAGTTATGGCATAACTTTTTAATAGGGGATGGGACCCTATTACCTTGACATTATCTCTTTTCCAGACATATAACCTTTCTTTCGAACAAGTTAATGCTATACTGGCGTATTTTATGCGTTTGCAACCACAAAGAATTTAGATTAAGATGAAGAGAATAATGATATAAGCAATATACGTGTCACGAATTCACAAACTCATAGAAATAGATAGTATCTCATATGGCTTCCATAACCCCAACAAAGAAGTTTAGTTACCCATGAGTGCGAAGGAAATCATAATAGACATTGTTATTATACCACAATAAATATTTCGTGTAGCAAAGTGAGGTAGGCGTTAGGAGTGAATTCCTTGCAAAGTAACGTTTCTCTTGTTGCGGAAATTAAGAATTGATTAGATGAATAGAAGAAGAATAAAAAGTAGAATTAATAGAAAAGGTCTTGCGGAAGTAGAATAAGAATTGAAAAGTAGAATTAGACTTGTAATTCGAAGTATTAAAATCTCTAGCAAAATAGGGTATTTATAATACCCATATCCTATTCCTACTAAGCTAATGAATTACTTAACCCATCCTACTAGGTTAAGGTATCATTATCCTAATCCTAATAAGTTACTGCTAGTCCCCAAAGTCTTCAGAATTGCTGTTTTTGCCCGGGACAGATTTTCCATGCGCCACTTTTGGTCCTTGGCGTCCAAGATTTGGTTTCCTCCTTTCGTGAAGCTTTCTTTGGCGTCAAGTTATCCATAAAATGCTGAATTCTGCATCATTTATACCTGAAAACTTGCTAATCATGTTCATTTGCTCACTTACAGGAAAAAGGACTAAAAGTGCATGAATTATATAATTTGTCCTCAAAACATGGCTAAAATATGGGTAAAATATAGCACTATAGGCGTGTAAATTCGCCTATCATCAAAGGGTGCACCTTATTCAGGTCCTAAGAGGATCATATCTTATGTTTAGGCTCATCGATTGGTTGAGAGGGGATGTTTGTCTTACTTGCCACATAATCGTTACACTAGTGCTGCTTCACCTCCTTCTTTTGAGTCTATTCATATTGTCCGTAAGCTCATGGATGTATTCTCTATGGATTTTCCTAGTATGCCTTTGGATCATGATATTTATTTGGCTATAGATGTTGAGCTGGGAACCGAATCTATCTCTATTCCTTCCTATAGGATATCCCCAACCGAGTTGAACGACTCGAAGGATTAGTTTCTGGAGTTGTTGGGCAAGGAAATCAATCAACCTAGTGTATCACCTTGATATGCGCCTGTCTTATTTGTAAAGAAGAAGGATGGGTCTATGTGTATTGATTATCGATAGTTGAATAAGGTGACAGTTAAGAATATGTATCCATTTCCTATTATTGATGATTTGTCGATCAGCTTCAGGGTGTTGTGGTATTTGCATTGGTTGATTTGAGGTCTGGGTATCATCAATTAAGGATTAAAGCTTCATTTATTCCATATATAGCTTTTCAGACTCGATATGGTAATTTTGAGTTCTTGGTCATGTCCTTTAGGTTGACCAATACCCTAGCCACATTCATGGAGTTTATGAACTGAGTGTTTTGACCATATCTCGAATCCTTTCTTATTGTATTTATAGATGATATCTTGGTTTATTCCAAGAGTGAGGCCGATCATGAGCAACATTTGTAGATTGTGCTTTAGAGACTGAGGGATGAGAAATTATATGTCAAGTTCTCCAAGTGCAATTTTTTGTTAGATTCTATTTGTTTCTTGGGTCATGTGGTGACTAAGGAGGGTATTATGGTTGTTCCAACCAAGATTGCAGCAGTTCATGATTATGATAGGCCTACTTCACCAACCGAGATTCAGAGTTTTATTTGATAGGTAGGTTACTATTGCATTTTATTGAGGGTGTTTTCTCTATTGAAGCTCCATTAACCAAGTTAACTCAATAGAAGATTTCCTTTCAGTGGTCTGATATTTGTGAGGCACGCATCCAAAAGCTCAATGATTTATTAACTTCAGCTCTTATTTTTACTTTGCCCAAGAAGGGTATGGTTTTCACCTTCTTTTGTGATGCTTCAGGTGCTGAGTTAGGTAATGTGTTAATAAAGGACGGTTAGGTGTGACATTCAAGAGGGGGGTGAATTGAAATTTTCTTCTGTAAGTCGACTACTGACTCCTCACAATTGACTCACCTGCAAATCTGAACAGTTCACAAACAAATTAAATTTAGAATAGTTAAATAAGTAATTCAAAAAACATAAGGTAATAACACAAAGATTTATCCTGGTTTGGCACACCAATGTAGTTCCTACGTCCAATCCCCCTGGGTTTCAAAGTTTTCTTGAATCGTTGAATGTTTAGCTTGAGTTCAATGATACGAAACAGACTCATTTTGCTCTTTAGATCTTATGACACAACTTCTGTTGATATTACAAAGTTGACTCAATCCTGCTTTTTATATAACAATTGTAAACTAAAGTTGCAAAGCTTTGTAAAACTAAGAATGAGACACTTTGAATTTTCTCCTTGAAGTTGCGTGAAAAGTGTCTTTTTTTAGTCTTCATCTTTTATAGTCTTCAACTGCTACTCTTTATAAGGAAACCCAAGATGTTTCTTCTCAATCAAGGATGTAAATTGATTCCTTAATTGAGCAATATAGCCGTAAGATATGTCCATACCAGATATGTCCATATATGGATTCGGATCCATTCCATATTAGATATGCTCATGATCTACTTTTCTTTTTTATTTTGTAGAGATTGATTTCTTTCCAAATGTGCTTGTGATCTTTTCTTCCTTATTGATGTGGTCTGCCTTGATTTTGGGATTTTCATCCTTCTTCTATTTTTGTGATATTTTTTTGATTTGCTTGCCATATTCTTGAATTGTTTTTCCGTTCCATTTGCCATGTCGTGATCTTTCATATCTTTCTATATTTTGATTTGCTTTCCGTTCTTGTTGTGATTGATTTTCCTTGGATACCGTGGATGTCCTTCCATTCCTTATGTCATTTTATTTCTGGAGCTAACTTTCTTTATCTTTCTGCTATTAGCAGCTGCAAGGATACACTTGTTAGTTTGTCATTATTAAAACATAAACTTATGAGGCTAACAATCTCCCTCTTATTTATAATGATAACAAGAGTAAACATCAGTTGACTTCCCTGTCTTTCAGCTTGCTCCCCCTGACTTGTGTAAGTATTAGCTAACATGTAAACTTACTCTGCTCCCCCTGACTGGTAGGCTATTCTTATATTTCTACCTTTCTCCCCATTGATATAATCTAAAAGAAACAATACACAGGCAATATGCAGATAGAGGAATGCACAATAAAAATAAAGTAGAAAGATTTTAAATATCATGAATTCTAAGAATTTTAAGACTATTTTTAAGAGAGCAAAATCTTTTTTCAAGAAGGGGTTTTGTAAAGATATCTTCTATTAGTTTTTCATAGTCAACAAATTTTAGGCAAAAGTCACCATTTTCGACATGGTGTCAAATGAAATGGTGCTTGATACCAAATGTTTATCCCTAGAGTGATGGACAATATAATTAGATAGGCTAATGGCACTAGTGTTATCACACATAATAGGAACAAATTCAAAATATTAGACAAAGTCTAGAAGCTGATGCATAATCCATAATACTTGAGTGTCACAGCTTCCAACAACTATGTATTCAGCTTTTGTAGATGAGAGATCAATGGAAGTTTATTTTTTGCTATGCCCTGAGGGAAGGGAATCATCAAGAATTTAACATGTTCCACTAGTGCTCTTCCTGTCACTCTTGTTTCTTACAAAATCAACAAACGAATATTCGATTACATCAAAGTGTGAGGAGAAGGGATACCATTGACCACGGTATTGAGTTTCTATTAAATATCGGATGACTTGCTTGATGGCAGTGAGATAATATTGCTTAGGAGTCGACTAGAATATAGAACATTTACACACTAAACATAATGTCTGGCTGACTTGCAGTTAAGTAATGTAAAGATTCGATCATCCCTCGATACATTTTTTCATCAACGTCTTTTCCAACCAAGCCTGAATCAATGCTTGTGGATGGGATCATGGGTATTCCATAGGCCTTTCCCTTTTCGATGTCAAACTTTTTGATGAGTTCTTTCATATAATTGGCTTGACTGATGAAGGTTCCCTTTGGAGTTTGTTTGATTTGTAATCCCAGAAAGAATGTGAAATTGCCTATAAGACTCATTATGAATTCTCCTTTCATTAAATTAGCAAAATTCTCGCACATAGAGATGTTAGAACTACCTAAGATGAAATTATCAACGTAAATTTGCATAATGAGGAGATTTAATTTAAGCTTTTGAATCGACAGAGGCGTGTCAATTTTACTCATTTGAAAATTATTATTTTGTAGAAGAGTACTTAGTCTCTCGTACCAAGCATTTGGAGCTTGTTTGAGGCCATAGAGTTCTTTTGATAACTTGAAAATATGATTCAGAAATGAAGGACCTTAAAATCCAGGAGGTTGTTTTAGAAAAACTTCCTCATGAAAAAATCAATTTAAGAAAGCACTTTTAACGTCCATTTGATATTGCTTAAAACATTTGAATGTGACAAAAGCTAATAAATTTTGTATTGTCTCTAACCTTACCACGGGGGCAAAGGTTTTATCATAATCAATACCTTTCTATTGAGAATAGCCTTGAGCTACGAGCCTGACTTTATTTCTGATAACTTTAACTTCTTTATTTGCCTTATTTCTGTAGACCCATATGGTTCCAATTACTGAGCAATTTTTTATTCCTTCAACTAAAGTCCAAACTTGATTTCATTCAAATTGGTCTAACTCTTCCTTTATAGTTTCAACCCATGATTACTCATTGAGTGCTTCATCAGTTTTCTTTAATTTGATTTGGGACACAAGGGAAATTTTTTATCTCCTTAATGACACTCGAGTTTTCACTCTATCTTTTAGATTTCTGATGATGAGTTTACTTGGACAGCTAGCATCATGCTTCGATTCTTTTGGAATATTTGACTTCACTATTTTTGCTATGGGAGTCAATTCTGTCGAAGGTGTAGTTAACTTATCTTGTAAGGGCTCTGGAGTTGTGCTGTGATTTTCTCTAGTTTATCTATTACTCACTTGTTCTTCATCAACACTTATACTCATAGGGAGGTGGTTAGATTCATCAAAAACAATGTGTATAGATTCCTTATCACAGAGTTCTTTTATTAAAAGCCCTCTAAGCACGACTAGTGGGAGATTACCCAAGGAAAATAACTTTGCCACTTCGTGGATTGAATTTACCTAGGGTATTCTTACTATTGTTATGAATAAAGCATTTGCAACTGAAGGGATGGAATTAGACGATGTTGGGCTTCTTTCCCCTCTAGAGTTCATAAGGTGTTTTTTTATAAATAGGTCTGATAAGATATGTGTTGATGATATGACATGTTGTACTAATTGATTCTTCCCAAAATTGATTTGGGAGATTATGTTCTAACAATATTGCCCTGGCAGTTTCCTAGAGGGATCAGTTCTTCCGTTCCACTACACCATTTTGTTGAGGAGATCGCGGTGAATAGAAGTTCTGAGATTATCCATTCTAACCAAAATACTCCTCAAATGCCTTATTTTAAAATTCTCCTCCATGATAACTATGAACATAGGTGATGAGGTGTACATCTTCTGTTTGTATTTTTCTACAAAAATTCCTAAAGTTTTGGAAAGCTTCATGTTTATGTGTGAGAAACATAACCCAAGTAAATCGTGAGTAATAATAAACTATGACAAAAAAATATCTTTTTCCACCAATACTTGTGGTCATGGTGGGATGAAACAAATCCATATGGATTGTTTGGAGATGACTGTAGTAGAGATAAGGTGGATTTCCAAACGCGTTCTGAGCTGAGTCTGGGAGGAGTATTTAGCACCGAGTGGAAAGTGTGGGTTCAACACATCCTACTTTCCCAAAACTACGTGCCATCATAGGATTGAGATTTGAGGGACAAAGAGCCAAGTTATGATCACAGAGATGAGTTTGAGGCTATACTCCCTGGCAAGAGTATAGCGCTCCCGCCAATGTGGGGTTCCTTTCTTAGAAGGGCAAAATATTGGACTCCATACGTCTCACATGGTTTATGTCGGTTATAAGAAACTCCCAAGTCCAAAATAGTCTAAGTTTCTTGAGTTACAGATTCACTCTAACTCATGAGTTATAGAGTTTGAGTTGAGTTCAATGATTTATGAGATTTTTGAAGCATGGGTTATTATCGATGATTTATGGAAATTATGTTTCAAGGAATTCAAGCGAAGAGAGTCATTATTATCAGCATGCAGACTTTATTTTACATTTATGATATTGTTTAAAAGTGTTGCATACACCCCCACATACTCAGTACAATCCCAAGTACTGATTCCCATACTCTTCTATGTTCTACATTTTCTCATGATGTAGGTTCAGGTGCTCAGTCGTAGCAACGATAATTTTCTTTGAGTACCTCTATCTACATTCTTACAGTTGGTGAGTCCTCATGGTTCGAGGACCTATGTCCCTGATTCTTTTTGCCTTGATAGTAAATGGTTGTTTCTTTTCAGTCCAGGTGAGTCAGTTGGGGATCTATCCTAATGTCTCCTCAGTCTTTTGTAGTACAGGGTTTCTCAGACTAGAGTACTAGTATGTATAGAACTTTCAGTATTTTTTTGTATAGGACAGTATTTCTTCGTATCACAGTATGCTCATAACATGATTATTCTTCCCTATTTTTTAAAAATGATTAGTGTTATAGTGAGTTCTGGAAGTGATAACAGACTTAAAGGGTTAGCTTGAGGCCACGTGTGGCCTTAAGCATCATGTGACATCTCGGGATAGGTTGTTGGGGCATTACACCTTTGCTATTAGGATCTACCAGAATGTCCTCCTCTCTGGTTGGAGTAGTATCGAAGGCTAATGGTTTTTTCTTTTCATCCTTGTGAAACCTGTTGATATAATTTTTCTCATATGCAATAAGGTTACCTTGCAGTTTATCACATGTAATGTTATAAAGATCTCCGTCTTCCAAAATAGATGCCTTAGTTTCCCAAGTTTTGGGAGACTTTGGAACGACTTCTGGACTTGCAGGCTATGAGGATAAATCATCCCTAGTGATTTTAGTTCACACACAATTTTAATGAATCAAGCAAACATTGTTTCAATATCCTCATTTTCCTCCACTTTTAATGACTCATACAAATTTACAAGAGAAGCAATTTTTGACTACTTGACTTTGGTGGTTCCTTCATAGGTTACCTCCATTTTGTCCCATATTTCTTTTGCGATTTCACACGTTTAAATCTTGTCGTATTCTTCTCCGCTAGCTGCACACAAAAGTAAACTTATAGCCAGTGTGTTAGTTTGAATTACCTCTTTCTGTTCTTTGGTAACCTCAAAGCTTTCAAGGTCCTCTGTGTCAGAACTGCAAGATTCTCTATCTTTTTCTTTTGACTTCTCCTTTTGTCCTGGAATCGGCTTTGTACCCTTTTTGATGACAACCAGGCTTGGAAATAAATTGAATGGACAAAGATTCTAAACCTGTTCTTCCATTAGGAGTAATGTTGTCCATTAAAGTATGGTGGTATTATGGAGGATTGGCCATTTGATCTTTGCTCACTTACGGTAAAACAATTCTTTTTGTGAGACTTTCTTTAATACCAATTGAAATTCAAGAGGGGTGAATTGATATTTTGTTTTGTGAGTAAACTACTAACTCCTCACAGTCAACTCGCCTGCAGATCTGAACACTTCATAAAAAGATTAAATTTAGAAAAACTAAGTAAATAATAAAATGTAAGGTAATAGCACAAATATTTATCCTGGTTCGGCACACCAATGTAGTGCCTACCTCCAGTCCCCTTGGGATTCAAAGTTTCCTTAGATCGTTTATGTTTCGATTGAGTACAGTAATAGGAAACAAGTTTTGAAGACTTATTTTTCTCTTCAGATATGATGACACAACTTTGGTTGATGTTACAAAGTTTACTAGATCCTACCCTTTATATAAAAATTGTAAACTAAAGTTATATAGCTTTGTAAGACTAAGAATGAGAGACTTTGAATTTTCTCCTTGAAGTTAGGTGAAAAGTCTCTATCTTGAGTCTTCAGTTTTTGTAGTCTTCGACTGCTGCTCATCATAAGAAAACACACAAGATTTTTTCTCAATCAAGGATGTAAATTGATTCCTTGATTGAGGAATATAGCCATATGATATGTCCATATATGGCTTTGGATCACGTCCATATTAGATATGTCTGTGACATATTTTTCTTTTTGGTTTTGTAGAGATTTATTTCATTCCAAGTGTTCTCGTGATATTTTCTTCCTGGTTGATGTGGTCTGCCTTTATTTTAGGATTGTGATCCTTCTTCTAGTTCTGTGATATTTGATTGATCTGCTTGCAATATTCTTGAATTATTTTTCCATTCCATTTTCCATGTCATAATCTTTCATATTTTTCAATAGTTTGAAATGATTTTTTGTGACATTTGGAGCTGAGATTCTCCTTCCATTTGTTCTTGTTATGATTGATTTTCCTTTGATATTGTGAATGTCTTTCCATTCTTGATGTCCTTCTATTTCTGGAACCATCTTCCTTTATCTTTCCACTACTAGAAGATGCAAAGATACACTTGTTAGTTTGTCATTGTTAAAACATAAACTTAGGATGCTAAAAAGGTTATTACATATGATTCTTGTTAGTTGAAGCACCATGAGAAGAATTTCCCTATCCATAATTTGAAGTTGTGTGCAGTTGTTTTTTCATTGAACTTGTGAAGGATCTACTTGTATAGAGTTCGTTGTGAGATTTTCTCAAATTATCATAGCCTTCAGTACTTCTTCACGTAGTGAGATTATATATGAGGCAGTGTCATTGACTTTAGTTTCTAAGGGATTATGACTTGACTATTCTCTATCATCCAGGAAAAGCTAATGTGATTGCAGATACCTTGAGCTGAAAGTCGACTAGCATGGGTAGCTTGACACATCTTTTGGCCTACGAGAGGCATTTGGCATTAGAGGTTTAGTATTTATCTAACCATAGGGTTAGACTTGATATTTCAACACCTAGGTGTATTTTGGCATTTGTAGAGGCTCGGTCTTCTTTGATGGTGCAGATTCAATCGAATCAGTTTGATGATGCGAGATTGATGTCAATTCAATATAAGGTATTGAGTGGTGAGTCTAAGGAAGCCTCACTTGATTCCAATGGTGTTTTTAGAATTATGGGCTAAATTTGTGTGTCGAGGGCTGGTGATTGAATTGGATCAATTTTAGAGGAGGCCCACTGTTGTAGGTATTCCATCTATCTGGGAGTGACTAAGATGTATCGTGACTTTAGTCAGCATTACTGGTTGGGTGGTATTCGAAAGGATGTAGAAATTTTTTTAGCTCATTATTTATGTTGCCAGTAGGTGAAGGTCGAGCACTTGAGACCTGGTGGATTACTTCAGAGGTTACCAATTCCCGAGTGAAAATGGGAATGAATCACTATAGACTTTGTGGTAGGATTGCCTTACAGTTCTCATTGTTCTGATAGTGCTTGGGTCATCATGTATTGATCGACCAAATTTGTTTATTAAATTTTGGTCTAGATTTTATTTATTACCGAGAGGTTGGCCCGTATCTACATTCGTGAGATTGTGTGTCTTCATAATGTATCGGTTTCTATAGTTTTGGATCAAGTTCTTGTGATCACATCTTACTTTTGGAAGACTTTTGAGGATGAGTTAGGTACTCGGGATGATCTTAGCACAACTTTTCGCCCTCAAAATTACGATTAGTCAGAGCGGACTATCTAGATTTTGGATGATATGCTTCGAAATTGTGTGATGGATTTTAGTGGCCAGTAGGAGCAATATTTATCCTTGGTGGAGTTTTTCTATAATAATAGCTACCATTCTAGTATCGATATGGATCATTTTGAAGCATTTTATGGTAGGTATTGTCGTTATGCAATTGGTTGGTTTGAGGTTTCTGAGCTTAGGCTTCGTGGTATGGACTTGCTTCGTGAGGTTTTGGATAAAGTTCAAATCATTCAAGATAGGATTTGTATCACTTAGAGTAGGCAGAAGTTCTATGTGGGCCATATATTTAGTACCTTAAGATTTGGTCTTGGTGATCATGTTTTCCTTAAAGTTTCACCTATAAATGATGTGATCAGGTTTGGGAAGAGGGGAAAATTTATACAAATGCTTATTATCCCATTTAATATTCTTCGAAGTGTTTATGATGTGGCTTGTGAGTTAGATTTACCTCCAATTTTATCAGCTGTTTATCAATTTTTTCATGTCTCTATGATTAAATGTTATATTCTGGATGAGTCCCTTTCCATCCGTTGGGGGTCGGTTCAGTTAGATGAGAGGTTGTCTTTTGTTGAGTAGTCGATTTCTATTTTGGATAGGGATGTTAGACAGTTGGGCTTTAGAGTTATTCCTATGGTTACGTTCTAGTGCAGGCATCAACCTGCAGAAGAGGCTACTTAGGACGTCGAGTCTGATAAGCATAGTTCTTATCCCCAGATATTTGGTGATTCAGGTATTTCCTTTATCTTAGTTTGAGGACGAACTAGATTTTTTGTGGCAGATGATGTAACGACCTGAATTTTGATGAAATATGTGTCCTATGTGATTTGATTATTTTAACCTTCACCGTGGTTTTGTTGTAGAATTTTTGGGGGGTGGGAATGAATGTCAAGGTTCTCAATGCATTTTGGTGCCATTTTTGAGATTTTGTGGTTTTTGGTGGGTTTGTGAGCCTTATTATTGATTTCAGTTGATATTTTTTTTATTCGTGCGACGGATGGAAAAATGGACTATGCCAGTAGATTTGGAACATCGATTTTAAGGTGGTTACATGAATGTTGTGGTTCTATGGCTTTTAAATCCAATTTCGACCCTCGATTTGGAAAATTGTGATTCTAGATTTTGGGGATCAACTTCGTGAAAACATCTTTTTGATAATTTCATATCGCCATTGAGTCTGGAGCACCGAGTTTGACTGGGTAGCATAGTTTGTTTGCATTCACAGGATTCTGGATGAATTCAAAAGGGCCCTCGAAGACTTGGAACGCACCAAGTCCACAGCTGGTGCACAAAGCTGGTGCACAAGCTACCGCGATGCTCCTGCCGCAATCACAACTTGGACTATAGTCAGAGCATCGCAATCATGATACCTTTTCAAAGACCATGATATCCTTGACTGGATAGGTGCCATGACTATGATACCCTTAACAGGATAGGTACCCCAATCGCAACACTAGTCCACAATCATGAAACATGGATATATAAATATCTAGTTTTTTCCATTTTTCATTTTGTGAGACTTGGAGCTTACAGTTTCATGATTTTGAGCTATTTCTTCAACTTCTAAGATTGTAAGCTCCATAACACCCATTTCAATTGTTTTCTTCAATCATTATCATCTAATTCTTGTTTTAAACTTGAATTAAGTATGTAATTTGAGGATTTTGGCCCGTAAGGTCTAAAAATTGTAATTCTCAAATTTAAACCCCAATTTTCTTCCCTTTTCACTTGGATGAGTTTCTAACCTCATAATTATCAGTTTTCCCTCAATTTCACCTGCAAAACAACTTTAATTCTTGATTTTAAAATGGATTTCGGGGGTTTTATCTGCAATGTTTGAAAAAAGTTTTTCCTAGATTTAGACCTCAATTTTAATTCATTTTTTCTTGGGTTTTCATATGTAGACTCCTAAAAATATGAGAAACATATTTTTGAAACAAAGTTATGATTTTTCCCTCCTTTTTCGAAAACTAATTTTGGGAGTCCTTTTTGACTCTGACTTGAACATAGGCAATATGGGTATCATTGGCCCTCTATTGACATGTAGATTTTATATTTTGATATTTTAATTGATTTTGTGTTCATGCACGATGAGTAAGATTGTGGATTGAAGGCTTTTGTCCCAATTTTTGGCATTCGAGGTAGGTTATGAGTTAAGTTTTTCAGATTTTTCTAGTTAGTTACTTTTGATACAAAAACATGTTAACAGTGTGGGAACTAATCATAAAAATGGCTATATTAATGTGTTTTGCCCTTGTAGAGACCACTATGTGATGTTATGTGGTGTTTTTGGACCACTATGTGATATTGGTGACCATGTGAGGTATTATGTGACATTGATAGCTTTGATTACATGATGATAATTGTATATTTTTTATGACAAGCATGTTGTAGAACCAATTGTGTGTTGTGATGTTTGTACTCTATTGGCATATAAATCCTGTCGGATTTTATAGATAGTTTGAAATAATGAGTGGATAGTTGGCACACGTGATGGTATAT
This sequence comes from Capsicum pubescens, assembly GCA_030864215.1. Classification (NCBI taxonomy): domain Eukaryota; kingdom Viridiplantae; phylum Streptophyta; class Magnoliopsida; order Solanales; family Solanaceae; genus Capsicum; species Capsicum pubescens. The sequence continues at coordinate 255,020,391 of CM061540.1, read as the reverse complement.
TGGTTGGTCATGGAAATACTCATTGTGGTTGCTTGTGGAAATACTCATTGTGGTTGATTATGGTTTACTTATTGTGGTTGATTATGAGCATTACATCCATAGTTACATCCACAGTTGGACTTGTTAACTATCCATAGTTCTATCTTTCCTTACTAGTACTTAATGTTCCCATTTATCTTTTTCTCTTTTTCTATCTTATATGTGGCATAATTTTTTACTTCTGTTCCTTTCTAGTATTTGGTTGTGTTTTATGTGGATATTATAGAACTATTAATACAAGCAGTGTCTGCTGTTGTGGCATATTTTTTATTGCAGGTGGTGTGCCCTTAGTATGTGTTTTGTACGTTTGTTTTCTACTTTTCTCGGTCTGCATATGATACCTAATGAGTACAATTGGACCATACTTATTCCTGCCATACCCTTTTAGTATAGATTCAGGTTTTGGTGCGCCTCACAGGGTTTGATTTTGGGAGTCATTTGGAGATTTTCAAGGCAGTGAATGATTTCAGGCATCCAGAGTCTACTACTGTCTTTACTTATTAGACCATGTATTTATTATATTTTAACGATAGAGTTATATCTTGTTTTGGATATCTTTTGTATTTGACTTTGAGTTGTACTAGTTATGTTGTTACACTATGACACCAGGTTTTGGGATTTGGTATTATTGAGTATTTTGCTTTTTGCATTTGTTATATTGATATGGCTTGGCTTATTTATAGAAGACTAGCCTTGAGTTTTGATAGGTATTTAAATTTTATTATCAGTTTGTGTGATAGGCTTACTTGTCAAGGTTCACCGTGACAAGTGCCATCATGACCCTTGGATTTTGGGTCGTGACACAATCTTTTAGATGAATAGTTGGAATTAAATACTTTATAAGTACAATGTGTTTATGGGAGTTCATATTTTACGTAACTCAGAAGTGGTTGGAAGCTAAGGTGAACAAAATCCTAATTTGTCTTCTCTCCATTGATTTAAACACTGCAAAATTCACCGTCATAATTTGGCACAAGTGAAATTATTGATAAACTTTCAATTCAAACCCCTCAATTCATGGAAATTGTCGACTAATTATTATTTAAATATATAAACTTAGTTTGCATACTATTCCTTTGGCACTCGATCCCAACATTTGTTGTGTTCTATATTTGATAACGATCGCTTATGCTTCCTTAAGGGAGTTAATAGTTTGGGAATATCAAATTTTTGTTCCATTACTGGGGAATATGATTTCCAATCAAGTGTATGAGTTTTATTTAAATTATAGTCTCATTTCCTAATTTTAATTATATTTGTTATTTTTGTATTTATAGGCTATTAATTTTGCAAGCCAAGTACTCATCGTTTGGGTGAGTCATTATTTCCCTACAATTATGAAATCAATATAACTTTGAGAAGAAATATAGAAGCACAATAAGAAGTGGAGATTGGCAGCATTGGTTGTTGCTCAGTTGAATTAACAAAATGCAGACGCAGCTGGTCATGTGCAAAAAAATGACAATTAGGACCTGAGTGACAATGAGTTGGGTCATCATGTGAATGGGCAACATGTTGATAATATTGCTCCAACCAATAAAAATCTAAGACCAAGAAGTAGAGAGTGCAAACAACCTGCGGTGAATTTTAACTTTTATGATGATGATGATGATGATATTGATTTAGATGGGGTTGGTGCTATGGAGCAATTTTATTACCACCTCTAGCTCCTGGGACTAAGTTTAATATCACCACACTATGATCCAATTGCTTAATATAATGAGCTTATTTGGTGGTGATAATCCAAACATGCCTTTGGTAAACTTAATTAACATATGAAAATCCTTTGATTACCCAAAAGTTTGCCAGAATGAATTTTGGTTGAGTTTATTTCCATTGTCTCTATTTGGAGAGGTAACTTTGTGGTAAACTAAGTTGATGCCTAATTCTACAACAGACTTGAGGCAATTGAAAGAAGTTTTCCTAGAAATGTTCTTTTTGCCTTCCAAGATGTTACAGTTGAGGGATGAGATAAGCAATTTCAGGAAGTTGCTGAATGAGGCATTACATGAAACTTGGCTTAGATTAAAAAAGAAGCTAACTCAATGTCCCAATTACTACAGAACTGATGAGAACTTGATGGAAATATTTTATAGGGAACTAAACTCAAACATAAAGCAACGGTTGATAATTATAAAAATGATTTGGGGAAGCTTTCTATGAAGGCTATAGTGGCTAAGTTATTAAAAGGGGTGGAATCTACTAATGTAGGTGCCCAGGAAATCCAAAGTAATTTATCTTGTATGAGTTAACTAGTTGATTCTCATTCCACTTTTAAAAGAATCTTAAGAACTAAATAAGTCAATTATGTATATCCTTTAACCAACTAAAAATGGTAGTTTGACTAATGACACGATGCAAAACTCAAGAAATGATGCAAGTCCTTTAGTTATCACCACAAAAGTGGTAAAGTCTTACTGGGATCACAACCTATGGTACAAAAATAGGTCAAAGATTTAGTCAATGATTATGAAATAGTTGATGATGTCGTTGAGGTTGATAAGATTCTAGCAAAAGATGAAAAGTTGGAAGGTTCCAATGGCAAAAAGGTATATGATGAAAAATCTATTAAATTAAAGAATGATACCGAAAACAAAGAGAAGGGTAAGAAGGTGACAAAACCTCTAACTCAAACTCCTAGACTTCCCTCACCATTTCCACATAGAGTGAAGAAGAAAATAAAGGATGGTAAATTCAATAAGTTTGTTTTTTTCCATACATCAGCAGTTGTCGATGAATATCCCACCAGTGAAATCTCTTGAACAAATATCATGATATCTAAGTTCATGAAGGACTTGGTTAAAAGTGGATAGTTAGTGTGAACCAATAGATAATATTCGCCACTGTAGGGCAATTGCTTTTGCGCTCGTTGGTCCAAAAGAAATCAAACCTATGGGCATTTACTATTCCATGCACTATTAGTACATTCAGTTTTTCTAAGGACTTTGTGACCTGGGTGCTAGCATCAACTTATTTTCCTTAGCTATCTACCAAAAGTTGGGCTTAAGAGCCCCCAAATCGACACCAATACAATTATGGATGGTCAGTCATTTTGTATAATATCCTATTGGGATTTTATATAACGTATAGTTGAAAGTGCCTTACTTCATATTTCTGACGGACTTAGTGGTTCTTGATTGTAAAGTGGACTTTGAAGTACCCATACTTTTGGGTAGACCCTCTTAAGTCACTGAAAGAGTTTTTATGGATATGGAAAGCAGTAAACTCAAGTTTAGGCTCAACGATAAGGATGTAAAATTCAATGTGTGACAGACAGTGAAACAACTGAGGGACATGAGTGTTGTTTCTTTCATTTTCATTGTTGCTAAAGATAAGTTGGTTTTGCCTATTGAAAAGAAATTAGCTATAAAAGCTTTGGCAACAGTTTTGATAAATTCTAATGGAAAAAAAAGTAGTCGCAATTTTTCAACTACTTCGGTCGAAAATTTTACTTTTTATTTTTTTCTTTGTATAAAATATTATTCCGATACTATTTATGACTAAAACAGTCAGAATGTTTAGCGGTAAATTACGGGAAATGTATATTCCGACTACTGCAGTCGAAAATAAAAATAATTAAATAAATATATTTCTATATATATAATCAGACACTTATATGGAAATTAAATAATTATTTAAATAAATTATTAAATATTTATTTCCAACCACTGTAATCGGAAATATTAATAATTAAATAAATATATTATTAAATGTATAATTCGACCCTTATACAAAAATTAAATAATTATTTAAATAAAATATTAAATATATTTTTTTGACTACCATAGTCGGAAATATAAATAATTAAACAAAGATATTATTAAATATATAATTATACCCTTATACAAAAATTAAATAATTATTATTTCCAACTATTGTAGTCGGAAATATAATAATTAAATAAATATATTACTAAACATATAATCAGATCCTTATACAAAAATTAAATAATTATTTAAATAAATTATTTATTATGTATTTCCGACTATTGTAGTCGGAAGTGTAGATAGTTAATAAATATATTATTATTTAACCGATCGATTTAGTCGATAAAAATAAATAATTAAATATATCATATATATAACCGACTACTGTAGTCAAAAAATTTAAATAATTAAATATATTAAATTACTATCCGACTGAAGTAGTCGGAAAGTTATATAAAATATACCCTTAAACACACCACAACTACTTTCCCGATTCTCTCTCTCACTCTAAGCTGTGTCTCTCTCACTCTAAGCGGTCTCTCTCTCTAACAACGGTCTCTCTAAAAAATTAGCGACGGTAGAGTGGTAACAACATTCTCTCATAAAAATTGGTGATGGTAGAGTGGTAACATCGATGGTGAACGACGATTTTGAAGGTCAATTTCACTGAATGATGGTATTGAAGGTCAATTTCACAAGAAATTCCTATCTTCACTCATATCTTCACTGATTTGAGGTAAAAATTTGTTCCATTTTCTTCAATAGTTTATGGACGTGGTCTATTTTTAGTACCTTTGATTGATGTGCAGACCCTAGATACACAATCTCTTTAGGTTTGAGATAGAAATTTCCAAAATAACAACACAGTTGTACTTGGAAAGGCAAAGTCTTATTGTTGGGATGTTGAGACTAGATTCAACTCATGGTTTCATTATATCATAACCAACACATCAGGCGTTTGATTATTCAGACAAGTAATATTGTGGTTTTTCATCATGATGGCTTTGTATGATAATGACGAGGAGGAAGTTCAGACACGTCTAGTAACTGAAATTCCACTAGCTGAATTGAATTAAGAGTATTTATGTAGAACTCTTTCTTGATAAAACTTAGATCAATGTGAGTTGAACACAAGTCAAATGGAGAAGCCACTACCTATTTGTGCAATATTTTATGTGTGTGACTATGTGATTATGTGTGTGATTGTTTGTGTCGTGGAACTAAATTTATTACTAGTAGGTTAGCATATTGAAGTTAGATAGTATTTGATAATTATAGAACATATACTATAAGTTGTTCTCATATCAATATGTTAAATGTTAGTTAAAGTTCATGTAATTTGACTCTCGAGAAGCAAGACGCGCCAAGCACTCGTGACTGTTGCAGAAATTAGGAGCAGTGACCTTATCTTCACTATTTCCTGCTTTGTTTTTGTTTTTGTTTTTTCGGAAAAGGTACAAATATACCTCTGAACTATGGTAAATGGTACATATATGCTAAAATGAGCATGGACAAAAAGGTTGTAAAGAACTTCAGGAAGTTACTTGTGCTGATGTATCTGTGAACAGACCAAAAAATCTTTATCTTGTTCTTTAATCATTTTAACTCCTACTTTTAGTGAAAAGATAGATGATTTTACTTGTAACTGAGCGTAGCGTTAAGAAGGGGTGAACAAAGATGGAAGGACTGTGGAGTTGAATATTTACACAAATTGACTGTATTTAGCTTTGTCAGTTTCCAGTGTGGCTAAGACTGATGAATTACTAAAAGGTTTGAGTAGGGCTTAGAGAGAGAAAACGTTATTATTAAGCAGATTTTAGCAAGTTGTTTTGAATGTTAGACAAAGAGTCATGTCATTAACTTCTTTGAAAGTAACAGCTCGAGATTGATATTTTCCATTTTTTATGGAGGGACTAAATTACTGATGTTAGAATTTTACCTCTTCTTCTCATTCTGGAGGTGTGCACATGTCATGCAACAACCACTTTCTACAATTCACTTTAGAAGTAGGTTAGTTCTTTACAAACAGAATTCATTAGAAATACAAGTCCTTTTTTCTTCTGTTCCAGCATTTTCTGTTTCTCAATCACTGTAATTTGCAACCACTCCTCACATACAGTAAAAGTTACAAATCACAAAACTATGTATGCCTATGGATCAACACCCAACAGCCTCAACCCAAATGATTCGCGTCTACTGTAACATATTGCCTTTACATAGGTTACAAAATCATTCATTTAAAGTAGTCCTAGGGCTTCTTATTTTCTGAAACTCATGATCTACCATTTCAAAACCTGTCTGCATATAGCTACTCTTTCAGCTTTGCTGCTCCTCTGTTAGACTTTACTTACTCCAAGATCAATACAAAAGACACCAGCAGCTACTAGGAACTGGTAAAAGCTTAAGGATTTACAGATACTTGGGGCTCTTCCCCACCCGTTATTTTGCACCACTCGAATATCTGAAATAAGTCACTGTATAGTTGGTATATTTTACCAACTATACATATTCCTACTATGGGTTTAATTTTCTCAACTTGAATGATAGAATGGTAAAATACTGTCTAAGCAGGTGGAAGCTCTTTCTGTGTTGGTCAGTTTAGCCTCAAATCAAGTTGGAGCCTGAACAACTGTTGATGTTGGTACAATATCAGGCTTGTTTCTATGCAGTTCAGATATCCTGCCACTTCCGGTATTGATACATTTATGTTTGTATCTATACTTGCATATTAGGACTATAACTTACAAATTTATTTATCTTAATTCATTTTCTAGGATGATTCAATACATAGGTAGACTCTACATGACAAAGGACTTTTGTGTGAGTTTGTAGATGGTGCTAGTTAACACTTTTTTGTTTCAATTCCATGTAGGAGTTAATAAATTAATCGGAATAACAATTATGCCACACTCCAAAAAATTCTTGTTGGATTGGATTCCTTTCACTAATAAAAAATTCTTCTTTTAATTAAAATATTCTATTGTTTATGGCTTCTTTACTATGTTGTATTGAATCTCTTAGTTTTCTTCTTGTGTCCACTACGTAGTAGCATCTCTAAACAAACCCGTTATTGTTTTGTTTCTTTTATTTTTGTTTCTCTTCCCTATTATTATTGTTGTCGTTCTTGTGGAGATGTAAAATGAAGATCGTATATGGAAGTATAATAGACTTTATTCTAATCGTGTAGGGTTAAGGAAGGAATATAAATCTGGGGTAGATAGATTTATTGCTAAAACCATGACACTTAATGATTTTCTTACTGAAGGGATAATTGGGTGTCCTTGTTGGAATTGCAAGTGTTGCAAGTTATTGAGTCCAGATGCTGTTACATTACATCTTTATCTGAAGGGTTTTATGTAGAATTATACTGTGTGGATAGCTCATGGAGAGAGTAGTGCTACTAATAATTTTCCTTTTCAGAATTATGTTGAAAGTCCAATAAGAGAGAATAATATTGAAAGTTCACGATACAGTGAGATGGTCTGGGATCCTTTTGGGACACACTCAGGGCTCAAAATGAACCAAATGATGAGGATTAGCACTTTTATAAATAGTTAAAGGAAGCTAGTCATCCATTGTAGGAAGGATCATTGCATTCTAAGTTATCTGTTGCCATTCGGTTACTAAGTATTAAGTCAGATTATTCTATTTCTCAAGAGGGCATGAATTTTATCATTGGACTTATGAATGAGCTTAACCCAAATAAACTTGACTCACCCAAAGATTTCTACACAATAAAGAAGTTGGTTTCTAAGTTAGGACTTTCATCAGAGAGGATTCACTGTTGCGATAAAGGTTGCATGTTATTCTATATGGAAGATGCAAATTTAGAACATTGCAAATTTTGTCATCAGCCTTGTAATAAGGAATTCACACATGCCAAAGGGAAAAAGGTTCCTGTGAAGTCGATGCATTACTTACCCCTTATAACACGGTTAAAGAGGTTGTATGCATCAATGAGCTTTGCCCCTCTTATGAGATGGCACTATGAAAATAAAAGACCACCTGGTGTTTTATGTCATCCGTCATATGGAGAAGCATGGAAGAATTTCGATAGTGTGTATCCGTATTTTTCTAGTGAACCAAGAAACATTAGGTTGGGATTATCTACTAATGGATTCACTCTATTTTTTGTCTCAGCTACACCATATTTATGTTGGCCAATGTTTGTGACTCCTTATAACATCCAGCCTAAATTGTGTATGATGAGCCAGTATATATTTCTAACTTACATTATTCCAGGTCCTCGCATTTCAAAAGTTTTGATTGATGTATATCTGCAGCCATTGATTGATGAGTTGAACTTATTATGGCATGAAAATGTGGAAGCATATGATGTATCAATGAAACAAAACTTTAGATTGCGTGCTACTTTGATGTGGACTATGAATGACTTTCCTTCTTATGGAATGATGTTTAGGTGGTCTACTGTGGGCAAGTTAGCTTTCCCTTGTTGTATGGAAGACACAAAAGCATTCACTTTGAAATATGGGTGTAAAAACTCATGGTTTGACTGTCACCATTGATTTTTGCCAATGCAACATGATCTTGGAAGAAATACTAGTGATTTTATGAAAAATAAGACTGATTTTGAGGAGCCACCACCAATTTTGTCGTGCGAAGAAATTTGGGATAAAGTGAGGAATCTACCTAAGGTAACAGAGTTTCCACCATCCAGGATACCTAGTTATGGTGTTACTCATAACTGGAAAAAACGAAGCATATTTTGGGAGTTAGATTACTAGAGGATAATCTTTTGCCTCATAATCTGGATCCCATGCATATTGAAAAAAATTTCTTTGACAACTTGTTTAATACTATGAGTGATATAAGTAACAAAACAAATGATAACTTAAAGGCCAAGATGGACTTAAAGGAGTATTGTCGGCACAGTGAGTTGTACCTGACATACTTAAACAATAATATTCAAAAGCCTAAGGCCAGTTACACATTCACTTTGGAGGATAGAAGAGTGATTTGTGATTGGGTTAACAATTTGAGAATGCCAGATGGATATGCGTTAAATTTCTCAAGGTCTGTTGACATGAAGGAAGGAAAATTAACCTCAATGAAGATCCATGTCTATCACATTTCAAGGAGTCATTGATGCTTATTGCATTCTGTGCATTGCCCGATAGAATCTGAAAGCCAATAATAGAGATAAGCTTATTTTTTAAAGATTTATTTTCTAATACATTAAGGGAGAAGAACCTATCTTTGATGAATATCAACATTCTCTTAACCTTAAATAAGTTGGCAAAAATTTTTCCTCCTAGTTTTTTTGATGTTATGGAGTCTTTTCCAATTCACCTTGTGCGAGAGGCACAACTTGGAAGGCTTGTTCAGTGTAGATGGATGTATCCCTTTGAGAGGTATTGACTATTAAAATTTTCCTTCATGTATTTTAATTGAACATTATTTCATCTAAAAGATCACATTATGCAGGACTATTGGCAAATGTAAGCGGACCATAAAAAATAGATCCCGAATTAAGGGATCAATATGTGAGGCTTATTTGGCTAAAGAGGCCTCGTATTTTTATTCATATTATTTTTAACATGATGTACCATGTTTGAGAAACCAACCTAATAGGCATGATGATGGAGACAATACAGATCCTTCAGCACCACCATTTTCAATATTCAATCAACCATGTAAAGGAAGTCCGAAAGGTGGTCTACTTCGATATTTGAATAAGGTGGAGCTTAAGTCAGCTACAACACATGTATTATTAAATTGTCCCGAGGTTCTGCCTTTTTATAAGTGAGTATATTTATATTAAGGACAATCATTCAAGATCTATCTAAACTTTAACTAATGAAAGTCATAACTTTGTCGGACAGCTATTTCGTGACTTTACACGGGGATGCTGTTGTTTATCCTATATTTTCAGTGTGGTTTAGAGAATATGTAAGTGTAACTTAAATATTTAACATGATTTACACTTTTTTTCAATCTTATGTATATTTAAATTCTAACTTTTTTTGAACTTTTTATAGGTTCATAATCCACTTAATTATGACCCAAATGGCCAATTTTTATGTGATATAGCTTGGGGACCTAATGCTAAAGTCAGAAAGTTTTCTAAGTACTCTGTCAATGGGTACATATTTAATACGTAAGAGTTCTCTAAGGGCAAGAAAACTAACAATAGTGGGGTTTGGGTAAAAGGTGATGGTGGTGTTGATTATTATGGTGTGCTTCACTAGATTTTAGAACTCGATTATCATGTTGGTTGGCCAAAGAAAAAATTGGTTCTCTTTCTATGTAAGTAGTATGATCCTATGCCTAGGTTAGGCACAAAGGTGCACCCTCAGTACAAAATAGTTGAAATTAAGCGTACAAGGGAGTATGGACTCTATGATCCATTTTTCATTGCAAAAAATGTGAAACAAGTGTATTACACTCCTTATCCTTTGTTTAAGAATAAATCTGCATGGAGGGTAGTTATAAAAACAAAGCTTGTGGGTAGAGTTGAAGTAGAGGTTGCATTGGATAGAGCATATTAGAATGATATTTCTAGTGTTGACGAAAGGGTGGATGATGAATTAGCAGGTGAGTTGCAGCATAATGAAGGCCTATATGAAGAATTTGATCCTTCTGAACTTGGATTGAATGTTCATGATTATGGAGAAGGAACATTCGGGGTAAATGATGAGGAAGATCCAACAGATGAAAATGAAATAAGCGAGGAAGAGTTGCTTGATTAAAATAAAACAAGTGATGAGGAAGAATCGATGAATAAATATGAAACAAGTGATGAGGAAGAATTGATGAATTACTTTGAAACAAGCGACGAGGATTGAGTTGTTATTAATAGTAGTAATATGTTATAACAATGTGTTGAATTGTATTTTAGCTGCTGCATTTTGCTATTTTTCTTGACAATATATTGTCTTTTCTTTGTTAACACTTGTAGTGCTAGTAAGAACATTTCTGGTTGTTTGATTAAATAGCAGTGGTAAAACTACTTGCATTACACTATGTGGAGTTTTTTCGTTGTTGTTGTAATATTCCAGGATTAATGGTAAATACCTGCATGTTGTCTCTGTGATTGAGACTTTATTTTTATTGTTGCATAATACTTGGTTTGAGAATTTGCCTGTGCACAGGAAATTGGTGTTATAATGTTCTTCAACACAATTTAATTAAAAAATGGTTTGTCAACTAATCGTAGAAGTTACATCTTAACAGCACTGGAAAACAATTAGACTTCACTGCAATTATTTGTCCAAAACCTCTACACAGAGAAAGCCTACCCTTTTGGTTCTTACTTCGAGAAAGTCTAACCATGCATTACACTATTAATTAACTACATACCCTATTTATTATCTTTATAATCATCAAATAAATAAACCTGCAACTCCTATGTAAAGTGAGCAGTTGTGAGGAATTCCATCACCCAAATGATAAATTCCTTTTATGTCACTGTGACATGTACTATTTACATATTTAACATTGAAGATTCTAATTGTGTGTATTCTCTGTTTTAGCATCAGTTGGCAGAATTTGGTGTTCATATCCCCTAGTTTCAACCATTGGCATTTGCATTTCTGTTGCAAGTATACATATCTAGCTTTGCTCCACTTCTGTGTCTCTTTTGCCTTCTCTAATTCCTCTTGTATTAGTTGTGAATTAAGAGGGTCTTGTTACAGTTGTTTCTAGTAGTCAATCAGATGTTCTTGTGCTTGATCAGCCTTTCTCTCTAAAACAGACTAACTTCATTTGGTGGTTTCTTTTTTTTTCCAGGTGGTTAATAAAGAAAATCAATGGCATCAAAAGGTCATGGTAATGGACATCGTACCAAAAGTAAGAAAGGACCTTGTAACGATCCGAGACTACCCCTAGTCATCACACGGTGTTTGCGATCCCGAAGGACTATAAGCTAACCCATGAATGATATCTGCTGTGAGCACTGAACAATAATACTAAAATAAATGTGGAATTATGGGCTGAAATGCCATAAGGTTCAAAATATCTAAAATACTGAGAAAATATACCATCTGTAAAACTGAATACAATCTAAAAATCTTGTCTGAAAAAGCCTTTAACTAGATCTGTCTGAAAGTGGAGTTGATGGGACAATCCCCTAACTAACTTCATCTACTAAAATACTGCTAAGCTGAAGATATCCTCGATAGATGAGGACTCACTGCTAAATTAGCTACTGTGGGCTGAATCTTGCTAAGCGCGTTAGGAACCTGAGAGTCCAAACCTATGATATAAAACATCATAATGCAAGAAACGGGTATGCGATCAGTAGGTGCAAGTGTACTGGTATGGTAAATGAGGTAAGGATGAATGCATGGGTTCATATGCAAGAACAGTAGATGACTAAATGATATAGAGTAACTGAATATAAGAGTATGCGTATACTATAACTGAGCTTTTCTAAAGCTAAGTACTGAGTTCTGAATACTGTATAACTGATATCTGAAATTACTGATAACTGAATTACTGACACTGATTGACTTTGTCTGACAACCCTAATTTTGTAGAGCTGAACTGAATTCTAAACTGAAGACTAAAACTAAAACTAAAACTGTGAGAGCTAATCATCTAACCTACATGCCCCAAATAAGATAAGATAACTGAGCTGGGGCCCAATCTGTAACCCTAATTGGAAGGGTACCAGTACTGTGCCGTAGGTAAAGACAAGCTAAAGAGTAACCCTCACTAGTAGGTTCCCTAAACGAGAATGGTGGTACCTTTTACTTGTAGGTAGAGCACATCATCAACCCTCAACTGGAAGGTTTGATATCTCACCCTACGTTGGCTATGTAGTACTGGAACGTAAGGATTGTTTCTAAGGATCACACCCTCTGCTAACAGGTGAGCCCCCATCCTTCGGTTCACTCGATGTTGAATCCTACTACCAACTGAAAGATACTGAATTGTTATACTGAACTGAACTAAATTCATTGAGATTATTGAGTTTTCCTAAGTTATGGAACTGAATAAGTTCTACTAAGTTCTATAACGGACTAAGAGTACTACTGATCTTGATATGACTTATACTATTCTGTAACTGACACTGGCTTTAAAAAAATAGTTAAGTTGTTGGGTATTAAATACCCCCAGGACTCGATAGCATGAAAAGTAAAAAAAAACATAATATTGAATAACATAACAATGTTCACTTGGTCATAATTCATTCATAGAGACATTCCATCAAACACAAGTAATGCATTAACTTGTACATGAATGGGAAATACATGTTAGCATGCTATAATGGCATTATTTCATTCTCATAGACAATTTATCAAACACATAAGAAGCATACTTGGTTCATAAAATCATAAACACTTAGGGTTAACATTGTTACGATAATCAACTTGCAAATTTGAAGGGTTTATCATGAATACCATGTAACTCAACACATACTAGAATCAATTATTGGAAGTTGTAATCTAAATCATGGATTAAAACTCAAACAACATCATGAAAATGAATTCAATCTAATTCAAATATGAAAATCATAAATCATAACTCTTGTATATTGAAAAAGGATTCTTGGGCTCCATGGAAGGTAAGGATCCATGGATGAACATCTAACATACCTTAATTTGATGAGTTCTTGACGAAATTTTTGGGATTGACCTTGATTCTTGATAGCTAGGGTTTGCTTTCTTGAGAGAGAATTATCTTTTAATTTTGGGAAAAAGTGAATAATGAAGGGTTTTACATATTTTTAGAGCTTAAATCCCATATCTGGACGGAATAAAATTATGGGAAAAAGTGTTTTAACCCTGGGCGCAACTTTAATTTATCAAGAAATTTTCTCGATCTGGACCATTAGCGCGACACGCCGCTATCGCGCTGGGACATTGAAAAATAAAGACTAGGAAATTACATGGTGGCGTGACGTGGTGGTATCGCATTGCCACTTTGTTTGTGAACTGGAAGTGCACCGCGACGCGGTGGAATCGCGTTGGCACACTGGAAATTGACAATTGTGAACTGGGTCTATTGCGTGATACTCCAATATCGTGAAGCAACACTGTAAATTGATAATTTATATTTTAACACACTCCACGATGGGCTACTGGCCTGAATGATAATATTTAACGACTGAAATTTAAAATTGCCACAATTTTTTACCCGATTGTCGGATTTAGGCGAATTTTATATCGTTGGAAAGCTAATTAAATTTCCTATGCAATGTAAGGCTCAAATATAAAAATTACTAAGTATATCAAAAAATTTATTTAGGATAACCCATGTACTGAGGGTTAATCTAGGCTAGGAAAATAAGGGGTATTACAAACCTGATAATCTTCCCGCAGGTCAATATAAAACACCATCACCACCACCTGTTACCACAACTCTTCAACCAGCTACTACAAATATCCTTCCTCCTCCAAGGGAAACTATTTCACTACCAAATGCATTTTTCATGCCTCTACCGCCCCACCAGTTCCAACCCTCTTCTCCCCATAATATTTTGCATAGTAGCACTTCATCTGTACCTTTAACACTATCAACACCTAGCCTTTATGGATTGAGAATTGGAGGTCCTAGCACATCAACATTGCCATCCATTGATAGTGCTACAACGTCTAATGCTACAAAAACTCCTTTCCAGATTCTAAAATTTAAAAAGGTAGTAGAATATCACGGCAACGGGAGACAAATTATTGCCCTTGATGGTAATGGGTAAGTAAACCTTATGTTTTTCCTTAATTTTTAAAAAATTTAAAAGCTAAGATAATTTAATATAATTTTATTGCAAGGTCATTCCCGCATATAACGGCGGACATATGGTTATAGAAGCCATTAAACCATTTTACATGGAGTTGTGGGGTAGTTGGAACGAGATTCAACTCGACTTCAGAATTCTTCTGTGGAACCAGTTTGTGGTATAATCAAAATCAAAGAATTTACTATTTCAGTATGCTATCAATGATGAATTTACCTTTGTATCCGTCAACTCATTTCATGACTTTATATTAAACTATTTTGCAGACAAAGTGTGCATGGAATTCTTGTCATGAAAATAAAATACAACGCATTTTCAAGTTAAAAGCAGTCTAACAGATCAAAGAACACTTGTATGAGGCCTGGAGGAACTTGGAAAACCCTGGTTGGCTGAATGCTGATGTGTGGGTCCGGTTCTTAGAAAAATGGGATACTCCTGAATATAGGGCAAAAAGGGAACGGGAAAAGGCAAATAGAGCGTTTCAAATGGGTGGCTCGTTGCACACTGGAGGTTCGATGAGTTTCGCTACGCACCGACGAAGACTGATAATATTAGCTTAAATTTCTAATTTGTTCGGTTTAGTTCAATGTTCTAAACTGTGATATAGTAAAGCCGTGTGGGGATCTTTAGATTCACTATTGTTGTTATCTTCTTGTTGTTGTTCATCTTGAAGTCTAGTGAAGCAGTGTGTGGTCTATTTCAATTCACTAGCATTGTTGTTGACATCTTGTTGCTCTTGTTGTTGCTTGTTTCTTTTATTGTAAACTTGATCTTGTATCACACTGCCTGATGGTTTTAGAAAGTAAGAAGAAGAGATTTAGTGGTTTAGTTAGAGAGATGATGACTCAATTGGAAGTAATGAGCAAAGTATTTATAGTAACACTCTTAGTATAAGGCAGTCGTTGGTACAGAGCTATCAATGTAGCTGGTAACAAACAAAGAAACAAAGTCTGAATAACAAAATTAAGTAATTGAATTAGTCTGAATCTCAATGTAGCTGGCGGGAAATACCATCTGAAAGAAGACTGTGAGCCTTTTTGTATTACAACTCTTTAAAGCTATGGAACTATATTGCTAGTGAATGAATAAAAGTTAGGTGGTTTGCACCGCATAGATAGAAGGTTATTTATAGATTAACACCCATGGAAACTCCAAATTCCATTCAAAATCTTTAGAGCATTAACGAGTCAGTTTTAAACATTACTGGTAAGTACTAAGGATGTATACAATACTCCAGTCCTCTTCTCAAAGCCACTACCTCAGACATAAGAATTGAAGTTCCTCCTATAACAAAAAACTCAGCATGTATAAAATTTTCTTTATCATTTTTAATACAAAAGTTCCAGCACTAGGGCCATTAACTCCATTCACTACACCAAATGAATTACACTTGTAGGTCCCTAGTCTAGGCAATCTCCAGTACACCACCTTACTATCAATAAGAGGTGTATATTTAGTAAAAAAAATGAACCATCAGGTACGAAGTGTTAGGAATGTTATTACAACCATGACTAACTAAAAGTATCTAGATGGTATAAATTTCTATTGGCCTCCACAACCATACCATAAAATGGCATCTTACCTCCATGAAAAAATATTCCTCTTTTTCTAGATTTACCAAGTGAATGATAGGAAAGACTTGAAGAGAGGTTTAAACTTTCATAATCAGTCACTACTCCACCATTTGTGTATGGTATTATTAAGATGTAAAAATAGTCCTTGCACATCAGTAATAGTAGAAAAAGTATTCCATATATTCTTGAACATAGAAAAAGTGATGAAAAGATCTTCAAAAGTTTTATATTCTAAACTCTTCCCAATAGGTATTATTTTTTTACTGCAATCTCTAAAGAAAGAAAGTGAAGGGAACTCTTTTTACCCAAATATTCTTAGCTATTTCTTGTTCATAATTACCTTGTCTAAACACCTCCCAATCACTTCCAACCATAAACTTCCTAGAACTAGTCAACATCCATCTTAGTGTGTCCCATTATTCAGTATTCTCTACTACTCCAATTACATTCTAGACATGTTTGTAGACATTTACTGGTATTAATTGTAGACATGTCCCCTTGTGTGTTCATTGTTAATTGCACTCTATCTATGATCTTGATTAGAAAACGTTTTCATATCTGAATTAAAAATTTAGACGATTTTGAACCGATTGACAACCTAGTGCATCACATATATACTTAGCTATACAACTTTCTTCTTTCCTAATAATCCTTTTCCTTCATTGCTAATTGCACTATGTGGTAAAATCCCATCTTAACCTTCCCAACTCTAGATGTGGGAAATAAGGTGGCACTAGAAGCTACATGACATTGCTGATTATGTTGAGGTTTATGGGAGTCAGAATCTTTGTCATTTATTAAGATTGATATTTTCTGCAATGAGTGATCAATTATAGACTATAGTGCAAGTGTAGAATATGTGGTGTGTTTCAAAGAAATAATACCAACTTTTACCTATGTTATTATATTTTAAACAATATAGCTCAACCATTTTGCAGGAATATGAAAATGGAAAAAAGAGCGCCCTTTTCTTGAGGTCTACGAAGAGACGCATAGGAAGAAAAACAAGGATGGTACAAGAGGAGATTGGGTCAAAATGTGTGCTAAGAATGCATATGTAAAATAATAACTTTTACATAAATTATTTTATTATTACTCAACTTTGCTTGTTTATATACTGACAAATAATTTTTCTTTCAGGAAGAATTTCAAAAGAGCATAGAAGAGTGGCGTCAAACCCAACCTACTTCAGAGGATGGTATCATGGTCCAACCATCACCTGCAGAGAGGAATAATATATGGACAGCTGTGGTAGGTGGTCCAAAGAAAGGTAGAACCTACGGGACAAGGGTTCTCCAATCCTTGAGCAGTCCTTAATTATTTTGTAGTTCCTCTTCTACTTTGCAAAATGTGGAAGAAATGGAAGCGATGAAAAAGCAAATTATGAAATTGACGCAGAAATGAGCAGCTAACGATGCCAAGTTTGCTAAATTTGAGGAGTTGGTTAAGAAGCACATGGCGCAAGTATTTCATGATGAGGAAGATAATGGATCTGATGATAATTAGATTGTATTTATTGTTCTTATTTTTGGTTGTGAAATTTAGATGTTTAAAGTATTTGATTTGATGTTTGTTTTGAATGTTTTAAAGTGGTTGTATTTATAAATTTTTATTGTGTTTGATTCTATTGTGAAAAATACATTAGCTATGTTGTTTATAAATATGAAAGCAGTGTAAGTTAATGCAATATAATAATTATTAAATAATTATTTATTAAAGAATAATAATTAAATAATTATTTTTTAAGTTTTCGACTACAGTAGTAAAAAAAATATAATTATTGAATAATTAATTATTTAAATTTCCGACTACAGTAGTCGAAAAAAATATAATTATTGAATAATTATTTATTAATTTTTGACTACAGTATTCAGAATAATTATAATTATTAAATAATTATTAAATTAAATTTTTGACTACAGTAGTCGGAATAATTATAATTATTAAATAATTATTTATTAAATTTCTGACTATCCTAGTTGGAAAATTTATAATTATTAAATAATTATTTATTAAATTTTCGACTAGAGTAGTCAGAATATTTATAATCATTACAATAAATATTTATTAAATATCCAACTACGGTTCCGACTAAAGTAGTCAAAAATTTTCGACTACTGTAGTCGAAAATATTTTTCCGACAAGCTACATTCCGACTACCATGAAACAGTCGGAAAGTAGTCGGAACTACCTTATTTTCCACCCGCATTTCGACTACATTTGTCATCGGAAAAATTATTATTTTCTAGTAGTGAAAATGGTTTGAACATTGACTGGAATGGGTTCATTTTGATACGCTCTAAAAATGTTAGACCTGGACTTGAAAAATAGGCCAAGTCATGCTGCAAAACTATCTATTGAGAATCCACCAGTGGTAGAGTTAAAGGAGTTTCCAAGCTACTTGAGTATGTGATTTTAGGTGATAAGCACACTTTATTAGTGAGCATTGTTGTTCATTTAAAAGAATGGCGGGTGGAAGCACTTATTTCAGTATTGCAAAAGTATAAAAGGTCCATTTGATGGATGGTAGTAGACATCATTGGCATTCCACCAAGCATTTATACTCACAACATTTAGTTAGAGAAAGACTTTATTCCCAGTCTTAAAGATCAGATTAGGCTTAACCCACTAATGCAAGAGGTGGTGAATAAGGATATAATTAAGTGGTTCAATGTAGGAGTGGTGGACCCACTATCTGACAACAAGTGGGTAAGCGCACTGTAGTGTGTTCCTAAGAAGGAAGGCATGACTATGGTGGCTAATGAAGAGAATAATTGATTCCAGTTAATCCATCATGGGATGGAGAGTGTGTTTGTATTACCAAAATTTTAACCCTTGGACTCTTCGAGATTATTTTCCAATCCCTTTAAGGATCAAATGCTTGAATAGTTAGCATGAAGGGGTCATTACTATTTCTTAGATGGCTATTCAGGCTATAATCAAATATCCATTACACATGAAGAAAAAAAAAAGAACACATTTACATAACCCAAAGGGACATTCACCTTCGAGTGGATGCCTTTTGGGTTATGTTATGTGCCGACTACTTTCTAAAGGTGTATGATGTCAATTTTTTCTGATATGGTGGAGAATACCTTAGAAGTTATTATATATGACTTTTCGGTGCTAGGAGATTATTTTGATGATTGCTTGGCAAATCATAGCAATGCCTTACAAATATGTGAAGAGTTCAACCTTGTGCTCAACTAGGAGCAATATTATTTTTTGGTGAAATAGGGCATTGTGTTAAGGCATAAGATCTTAGCTAAGGGACTGAAGTTGATCGGGAAAAAATTGAAGTGATTTAAAATCGACCTCAACCAATCTCGGTAAAAGGTGTTCATAGTTTATTGGTCATACATGATTTCATCAGAGGTTCATAAAGGACTTCTCTAAAATTTTAAACCTACTTTGCAATTTATTGGAGAAGGACGCAAAATATTTATTTGATGAAACTTATTTGAACGAATTTGAGTGCCTAGAAGAAAAAATGGTTGTTGTGCCCATTATTGTTACTCTAGATTGGTCCATATAATTAAAACTGATGTGCGATATAAATGGAGTTGCAGTTGGGGATGTTCTTGGACAGTAGAGGGAGTTCTTTCACCCTATTTACTATGTGATCAAGGCATTGAATAGGGATCTAAAGAATTATATAATTACTGTGCAAGAGCTTCTTGTTGGTGTCTACGCCTTTGAGAAATTTAGGGAGTATTTTCTTAGATCTAATATGGATGTTCCTACTAATTACTCAGCGATGAGATACTTGATGGCAAAGAAAGATGCCAAGCCCAGGCTGATTCAATAGTTGTTTTTTCTTAAGGAATTTGACTTTCATGTCAAAGATTGATTTGATGTGAATAAGGTGGCAAATTATTTATCTCAACTGAAGAACGAGGGACAGAGTCCAGATGAAATACAAATCGATAAATCATTTCCATATGAATGGGTACATGTGGCTACTCTTGATCTTACACCATGCTATGTAAACTTTGCTAAATGTTTGGTTAGTGATAATACTGGAACACTTAAAGTTTTATCAAAGAAAGAAGTATTTACATGATGTAAATAATTACTTCAGAAATGATCCTTATTTATTTAGATTATATGCTAAAAATATCATTTGGATATGTGTGCCGTAGGTGGAAATGTTGAGTGTCTTGTGAGCTTTTCATTCATTTCCGATTGGAGGACATCATGCGGGTGATCATACAACGAGAATGATTTTTCAAAGTGGGTACTATTGGTCAACTATTCATAAGGATGCATTTGCTTTTGCCAAATATTGTGACTAGTTCCATGACATCTAGACATCAAGAGATCCTTAATTCCAAAATATTGGAGGTTGAATTATTGACATGTATGGCATTTATTTCATAGTCCGCTTTGTAAGTTTCTATGATCACAAGTACATCTTGGTTCTTGTGGACTATGTGTCCAAATAGGTTGAAGTTGTAGACTTTAGTAGATAATGAAGGCAAGAGTGTGGTGGCATTCTTGAAAAAAAACATCTTCTCTCATTTTGTTACTCCTCATACCATCATAAGCAATGAGGGTTATCACTTCTATAATAAAGTTTTTTAGGTTGCCTTTGCTAAATATTTAGTGAAACAACACAAGGTGGAAACCCTATATCATCCCCAAACTAGTGGGCATGTGGAGATATCGAATTAAGAAATAAAAATAATACTATCCAAGTCAGTAAATTCTAACCGAAGTGATTGGTCACGTCAGCTTGATGATGCTCTTTTGTCCTATCGCACTGCCTTCAAAACTCCAATAGGTATGTCATAATACCAACTATCCTTCGGTAAAATATGTCACTAATTGTAGAACTTGAGCATATTGCTTTATGGACACTCAACAAACTTAATTCGAGTTTAAAGGAGGTCGTCGACTTTGGGTTGGATAAAAAAAGTGAGTCTGATGAGTTTTGAATACATTCTTATGAGAGAGATGCACTTTATAATAAGAAAATGAGGTTGTACCAAGACAGAAGGATTGAAAAGAGAGAATTCTAATTGGGTGACTTGTTGCTATTGTTTAACACAAGGTTTAAACTTTTTTCGGGAAAGCTAAAATCTAAGTGGTCCGGATCCTTCAAGGTGACTAAAGTTTATCCATTCGGAGTGGTGGAATTGGAAAATAAGAAAGTAAAGTTTTTCAAGGTCTAACGTCAATGAGTCAAATGATATGTTGGTCTACAAAAAATGGTAAATGTGGTAACATAGGTGTATCTTGAAAATTTCTGAGTAGTCAAGATACTGAGTCATGTCGTATTGTTAAATCAGGTGCTAGTGGGAGAAAACCCACAATGTGTTTTAAAATCTTGTTTGCGTAGGTTTTTAAATGTTGAGAATGGGTAATTTCTGTGCTAAGTGTGCAACAACTTATGGAACAGGTGAAGCTAGAAACTGTTTGATGTTGATGGTTCAACCTATGAACCATCAGTCATCTGCGAACTATCCAATAGTCATCATAATAAGCACAGAAGCATTTCACTCTAGTTAAGGCCCGACGAGTAAGGTCATTAGCCATAAAAACTTTGATGGACCATCGGCTTAACCATCACAAGGATGAATAAATTGTATTATTCTTAAGGTTGACTGTTGAGATAACATGTCGTTGTAATCTTGATGGGTCTTCAATCAAACCGTCGACTCACACTCGGTAGGAGTCAATTTGGTAATAGTATAATGGGTCTTGCGATGAAGCATTGCTACACTAATGACCCATTAATAGGACCATCATCCGTAATTTTTCAATTCTCCTACTTTTTATTTTAAATCGACCAAACCAATTACCAACTAAACCCTATTTTAACAATAGGCCAATCCATGCCCGATCTAATTCATTGGCTGTTTCAAATCACGCCAACTCAAACACACCCCAACGTTCTAAATCTCATTCTTAATACATTACCCTTTTCTTAAGTTCCACATTTATAAAATAACTTAACTCTTATAACCCCTCATTTCCCATATTCATAGCCATTAACTACACTACCCACTCTCTAATAATATTAATCATACCTATTAATCACAAAATATCAATTACTATATATAATTATTTCTCTTGATAATTGCAAGAAATGCACCTTACACTAGCACGGTTCCATTTTTCATCTATATTCGACTGCTCCGGTACTATGCCTCTAGGGGAGAAAGATAAAGATCAGCATGAGATGCCTCACTCTTAAGATTGAGAGATGAACCTAAAAAGGAGAGTGGGGAATTGGAGGCCACAACCCATAATACTAGGCATAGTGAGAAGAGATGCACTTATGCCTTCTGATCTGAAGAGGACGATGGGTCATCGAGTGAGGCATCGATTAGTTATGGCGATATCAATGACCGTTCCATCTCTAACACAAATTCTAAGGGGGAAATGAGGCTACTACTAGTCCAAAAGTAAAACCCGAGGAAGAAAGGGGTGATGTAATTCACCGCAAAGCATCAGGGGTGAGAACATCAATTTGTTGGCAGATTAAAGGACAGAAAAGCATTACTATGATAGTCTTAAGACAACACAGTCAAGAAGAATTAAAATTCCATATGTGGAAGAGTATCATATAGTCTGTGTAGAACTACCAGATTATCTGAGATTGAGCAAAGATTTAATGAATATGAGCTGGGTTGTTTAAGCAAACCTCTTGGGGTCATACTATCATACTCTTATCCATGGTTTTTTCAAAAATTATTTGTCTACTCTTGAGAAGGATTGATAAAGGACAAAATGTGGTTACAATAGGGAACATATAGCTAAGTCCTCATTGTGCGTCAAAGCTAAATTTTAGTGGATAGTGGTTAGGCTATGATTGATGCCTACCACAGGGATGTTAACCTTGACCTATAGAGATCTATGTTGGTAATGAGTTTAGTTGAGGTGCTGAATGTTAAATTTGTCCAAGTGATTACAGATGATTTGTTCGTAAGGGCCCATAAAACTACTAGTGCACTGCCTTTCCCGTGTCTCATTACAAAATTATGTAAGCTATCTACGGTACCAATAATCAACGGAGTTAGTATTGAGGTAAAGGTAATGAACAAGTAGGACACTAAAAAATTGAGGGATGACAGTAAGTTTGATTTGAGGGTTCGCAAGCCAACATTATTTGGACCCCAATCTCAACTTACTGCATATGTATCAGATATCCCCACAAGTATGACCTTACCACTTGTTATTGTTGATCTATAGGGTCCCTTTACAGTATCAAGGGTTGCTTCTATACCCACAAATTTTAAGACTATTGACATTGCCTCCATTCCACTTACCTACTGAGAATTGATTCACCCTCGAGAATTTTTTAAAAGTGTTCAAGACTCAAAATAAATTTGAAAATCAATTGAACGCATGGGTGAAGCAATTAAATCCATTCATTGATCAAATCACCATAGAGGATTTGAAGCTATATGTTAGTCTGCATGCTTATATGAGTGTGTAAGGTTCTTGTATTATTTCTACTTTGTGCATACAACAATAACTTGCCCAGTCAATTTTGTTAGGTGATGAGTGGGTTGTCTAGGAGAGGATCACAAGCCTTCTTGGAACTTAGTCCACTTTACCTAAAAGAATTATTCAAATGATGTAAATAAATCCCTTGGTACCTGCTTTGAGTTGTGCTGACTTTTTTATCCTAAAATTATAAGACTTTCTTTTCCTCTTTCTAAACCACTATTTTGGCCCTGGTCCCTCCTTGTACATCGTGCACCTCAACTCAGAAAAATTTCCCATGCTGAGGGTAGATGTTGTAAGATGTTTTGTTAAGTAAAGTAGGGTATGAAAAAAGTGGAAGTTAATTAAATAAGATCCTAGTAGTGCACACAAATAAGAAAGAATGAAAATAAAAAAAAGAGAAAGAAAGATTCAAGAATTTTGCTGCATTTAGTGGTGGGATTTGCTAAATGAAGAAGGATAATATGGGTGGACGCATAAATTAAGTGGAGTTATGTAATAATTCATGTCAAGGAGGTTTGGG
Organism: Capsicum pubescens; assembly: GCA_030864215.1. Lineage (NCBI taxonomy): Eukaryota > Viridiplantae > Streptophyta > Magnoliopsida > Solanales > Solanaceae > Capsicum > Capsicum pubescens. The sequence goes on along the minus strand of CM061540.1, from coordinate 254,996,394 downwards.
TTACTAATTCTAAATATGTTTTCCCTACACTCAAGCCTACGTTAGAAGCCGAATAAAGTTTTGTAGTGATCCTAGTCAACTAGCTGAAAATCAAGTAGAATGGTAATGGCAAACTTATGGTTCTGCATGTGCATTGTTTGAAATTTGTAGTGAGAGTGAGGGATTTGAATTGAAGTTCCTGAACAACATATATTTTGTTTAAGAGACTTCTTTGTTGTGAGGGAATGTGGACGGTATGTGAACCTGCTAGTTATTGGATTGGTTATTTAGAGTGTATGTAGTACCACTCATTTGTTGTCAAATTCCAAGCAAGGATCCCTGCTATGTTGGTTGTGGATAGCTTAGACATATGATGCTAACCAAGTTTTTAAGGTCCATTTTGTTACACAACTGATGTGTACTCTTTGAAATATGAATGCAAGCATGATATGGTGTCATTTATGTTTCTTGAGAACAAGCAAAAATTCAAAGTTGAGGATATTGATGTGCCTGTAAGAGACGACATATTTTTCACTTTTAATGAAGGGCAACTGTGAGTTTTCAAGAAACTATTGATGCTTTAATTTGTTTTGTGTTTATTTTTTGGAAATAAGTCCAACGATAGAAAAGAAAAAGTCTTGTGTTAAAAATGGGTGTGACGTTCTTCTGACGAACTGTCATAGCCCAAAAAAGATGTCATTTCACTCGTTGGGACAATCCAGAATTAGGGTGAATTTTAAGTTAGGTGATGACTCGGATGACGACCCGTTCGAGCCTCAACGTACTAGATCCCTATTCTTCATAAGCCTAATCAGAATGAGCTTGAAATTGAAGATAGATGATGGTTCACCCGTTGGGCCATATAATACTTATCTAACTATCACTTTACCCACCAAGCTCAAATGGATGTGAGCTCATGTAAAGTCAAGTGTCAGTTCAAGCAACAAACCATAACCTTGTTGGCGAACCGTCAGATGACCCGTCAAGGGTGAAGCGGCAGCCCAGATTTAAATTTTAAATATCCATTTTGTTAGACCCTATAAGTACCAAGTCTAGGATTTAGAATAGGTATCTTCCATACTTTGAATATTTTTGTAATGCTCTTTCCCTAGATAATTGATATTCTAGGGTGAAAAACCTAACTTCTTGGTTCATGCCAAAGATTGGAATTCTGAATTTCTCCTTTGTAAGGTTTTCTCTTTACATTATGGAATATACTTCTTCAATATCTTTATTACCATTATGGAACATACTTTTTCCATCTCTATTAGTACCATGAGTGGAAAAAACCCTAAAACTAGTGTTGTGGAATCCTTGGTGAAAAATAAGTTTTTGAGTTAATGTATTGGTGAATTTAGATTAATTTTGTGGTTATAATGCTAATTCCTTTAGATTAACATAATTTTAATGGTTGCAAAAAATTGGAGCAATTCCTTTGTTTAATTTACTTGATCACCGAAGATAATAACAGGATAAGAAATTAGTAACAAGAATACAGAGTTTCTAACCTTCGTTAGAAGATTGATGCTTTGATGAGATTAATATCTTGAGACTTAAATCTAGTCATAATCCCATTACTTTAAGTTTGAAAGAATTAAATTAAGAAATTATCTCGTTATATTGGGAAACGTTTAGGTGAATAGTTGGAATCAGTTGCTTTATAATTGCAATTTGTTGATGTGAGTTGGTATACTTCCCAGAAGTGATTAGAACCCAAGGTGAACACAATCCTAGATTTTCTCTCTCTATTGATTTAAACACTGCAAATTTAATTGTCATAATTTGACACAAGTGAAATTATTCATAAAACTTTCAATACAAACCCCCCCAATTCATGGAAATTGTCGACTAATCATTATTTAAAATACATATCACTTAGTTTACACCCTATTCCCTACGGTTTTCGAAACCAATCTTTGTTGTCTTCTATATTTTAAAATGACCGCTTACGCATCCTTAAGGGGTTTGGCTGGTGGGAGTGAGGATTCTTACACCTCTTATGCTAAGGCTCTCACATATCTTGGGGGTTAGGAGGCTATCCTTGCTACTGTGCTAGGCTATTTAGAGTGGAATTAGCTGTCTCCACTGAGATTAGTTTATTCTAGTTGGAATAGACCCTACTACCTTCATAGATCTGAGCCATGCCTATGCTAAGCTTGGAAGAGAGCTAGGTGAGGAGAAGAAAAAATGTATCTATTGGAACCTCATGCTAGTGTGTATGTGGAAGGCGATTCAGGTGATGTTCACGTATGCCTCCCACACAAAGAATCACCCAAAGAAAAGGAGAAAGGATGCAAAGGAATTCGCTTTCCTTAGAGCAATAGAGAAGGAGGTTTCGAACACCTCAAGCCTCAGAGATAACTCCACCAGCAAGATGCCTCCATTTTATATTTTATGGTATTGGGTTTGTCTTTATTCTATTGGGGGCATGTAACAAACAATATTTTTATTTTTTTGTGCTTTTAGGATATCTATCAATCTGGCACCTTAATAGTAATAATTTTTGCTTACTTTGTATATCGGAAATGATTTTTTCCTTGATTATTGGAAATTTAGGGTTGCATCGCAATGATTGAAAAATAAGAAAAAATGGGAAAAAGCTGGAAAGTTACTTCCTGGGGCCTCTGTAGTGGTTATTATTACCACTACTACGGTACCACTACAGTGATAAAAGATCTGTTTTTTACTATAACCTCCAATGGTTCTTCTTTCCATTTTTGCTAATTGATTTCCAAGTCTTTGTCACACCCCGTCATCCCCTGAATACCACTACAACTTTAACTGTTACGTTCCATGACTTTTAAGGCCTAGAGTGATGAAATTGAGATCCGAAATATTATATATGCATCTAGCTCCTCAACTTGATTATTCCAACATACTTTTACCTTTTTTCATCGCAAGTCCTGCATCCCCCATGCTATTTCACCGAAAATAGCAAGGCAGTGTAATTCATAAATATTCAAATAGAAATTTAGGAATACCTCAAATCATGGAGACATGAGGCACGCCTCAAGTCGCAAAAATAAAGATACACCTCAAGATCACACTGATCATCACGACCCTCGGGTCCTTCAACAACACATCATACAACTCAATATACACAATAAACTTTTATAATTAGAAAGTATGACAATCGAACAATCAGGTATAAGTATTATAAAAAAAATAACCATCCATATAAATAATACACGTTACATTCTTTCCACAACAAAAACATTTAAGGAACCAACATTTTAACATATTATCAATAGAATTTCACAAAATAAAAATTCAACACCTATGTTTTTTATTGACCTTTACTGGTTGGAATACCCTATTCCAACCTTCAAAACATTAGTAAGATACCTATTGAGACTAACTAGTTCAAATTGTAATGGTTAAGATATCGATTAGAATATGCCAGATTGTAATTGGACTCAACTCGTGAGACTACACTATGATGGCATGATAGGAGAGAAGATAGTAAAATAGACTACTAGATGCCTTGTTGCCTCCTATTGATTTTATGTATGTCAATACACTAATTTGCATGACTCTACTCGATATTTGCACATGTACTGAGAGACCGATAGACTAAGCTCTAAGACCATCTTTCACAACACAAATCGTGGATCGTGCGGGCACCCACCTGACCCCGTACTAAATAAGAGAACCCTTATTACCCAACAATTCATCATTTAATAAGGAAAATACACATTTCTATTTCAATGGTATAATCTAACAATCTAAGTAAATAATCCTTCATTGAACTGATTAATCTAGTTAACAACATAAATATAAATATAGTTTAAAATATTTGATATGTAAAAGCAATATAGAATATAATCAACAATGAATCTCCCAAAAGTAGTCTAAATGGGTATAAGAAAACATAATAAGGAACAAGATACTCTAAGACCTAGCATCCATATAAGATCGAGAGGATAAGAGCTATGGAAAAATAATTGTCATCGCTGCTGCAGAAACTCCGTCTAACTTGCAATATGGATATATCCCTGATTGGAGAAATAGTAAGTGTAGCATCAGTACAACTACATGTACTGATTGGCATAAACGGCCTACAAGGTTTAGAAGAACATTAATAAGTTGTGTCTCATATTTAAATAGAATTTATATCAAAATCCATCTCAGATGGGGTAGGATTTTCATTATCAAAATCTTGAACTATATTATTTTTGGAATTAATTTTTATTCTTTCTACATTCTTAGGTGTAACATGCGAATCTGCAGAATTAATAGTATGCAAGAATGCAACACGATTCCTAGCTGGACCATATTCTGAATCTATAGGAGAAATATGATGTATGGGAGGTAACCTTCTTGGTATTGAAAAAGAATTTCTATATACTGAAGAAGTATCATTAAATTATAAGCAAATTCTACCGTCAGAGTTTTGAGATACATGAGTTAACTCTGAATTAGTCACTTCCTCTGCCAATTGTTTTGGAGAAGTGGCTGAATTTAGGAACCAGTTATATCCTCCTATTATTTTAGGAACACCTTTTATAAATGCTATTTATCCTTATACATATATCGATGCAAATTTTTTTCGACAGACATAAGTATACGACAGTTTGTAGTTGATGTCAAGACTATGACCAGATGCAGACTTAATTATGTGAGTAGTTTTTTCAAAATATTTGGTTGGAATTAAACCTTGTTGAATGCAGCTGACATCAGCACCATTATCAATCATAGCAATATTAGTGATAGAAAATTCCTTATTAATCATAATAGTGCAATTTATATACCATTTACGAGCAGTAACTAATTGCATCATCCCTAAGAAATTATCATTTTTTAAATCAATTTTTTGAATAATTTTATTCATATCAGAATTGTCAGATTTTTTAACTTCCTTTTCTTTTCCTTTAGAGGAAATAGGTTTTTGGGAAAAATCAGAAATATCTTCTTCGATTTTCAAAATGCTATGATCATAGATCATTTGATTTTGTTTTAGAGAGATAATTTCCTTTTTTAAATTTTCTACTTCAGTTTTTAAATCATTAAAAATGGTATTTCTTCATGGCATTTGACTAATAGCAAGTCTTCTATTGACTTCAGAAATAGAGTAAGGCATGATATGAATATTAGAGGATTTTGTAATAGAATTACTTATCTTAGGATTAGTAGAAGTATTGGTTGATGTAGAAGTAAGATCAATAATTTTTTGACGAAGCTTCTCATCAGTTACCTCTTTCAGTAATTCTAGAGCGCTATCAGCAGTAATTGTGGAAATATTTAATTCTAAATCTTCAAATTGAGATTGAAGTTTATAAAACACATCATCACAGTCACAATTATTTTTATTACAATCAGTGCAAGCATTAGTCTTAGGTTTTTCATAATTTTCAATATCAGAAGAATTGGGTAATTCAAAATCATTCTCAGATTCAGTTCCATAGTCAGAATCAGAACTAGAAGTATATAAAAGACCATATACTTGATCCTGTACCTCATCAGAGAGTCCTAGAGACTTGAGTTTTTGAAGTTTACAATTAGGGGCTATATGGCCATATTGATTACACCTATAGTACTTGATTTTTGCTAGGTCTCTTTTAGACCTATTTTTTGTAAATCCAGAGGATTTGCGATTGTTTTTTTTAGCTTAATGCTCTTCTATAGACCTACGTCTATATCTTTTTCATTGGTAGGGTTTGTCTTTGTCAGAATTACGACTCTTTTTCCTAGTAGAAAGATGATTTTCCGTACCAAATTATCCACAAAAATCTCCTAATTGAGTTTTTTCTCACATTCTATCTAGCTTAATTTGCCTAGATAATTTTAATTCATTGCAGAGTTTTAAACCTTCTTCAGTACAGGCTACTAGAAGCTGACCATAAGTAAAATCTGTCCAAGGGATTGCACCGTACTGACCCTTGATGGTTTTTCTAACTCTTTCTGCAAAAAGTGGTGGAAGACCATCAACAAATCTAGATTTCCAATGTTCCAATCTAGACTCGGGAAAATCCATAACCCTAGAAAGGAAAGTATCTTTATACCATCTAAATTCGCCTAAATATCTACACCTTAAACCATTTAAGAGAGTGCGAGTGTTTTCATGTTAGTTGGTAAATCTACCTCCAAAGTGTGGAATAATAGTAAGCATAAGGGTATAAACGACATCTTCTCTATTTGCAGGAAGATACCGACCTAGGTTATCTACCCCAGGTAAGAGATTTTTGGCTTCATAGATCTTATTTTGGTCTTTACTAGAAAGAAAATTATCCCACCAGCCACGAAGTTGACCAGTAAAACCAGCAACAATCATTTTACAAATAGTATTATCTGAGCGAGTAGGATTTCCCATGCTGTCTTTAGGGATAGAGACTTTAGCAATAGTAGAATACATCAACATACGATGAACCAAAATATAAAATTGTCTTTCAGATAAACCATCTAAATTCCATTCATAAATATGTTCTCCACTATAAGAAGTGTTTGTGAGGGACCAATCTCTCTCTTCGATCATGATATCTTGAGGAGTTGGTCATGGGTAATAGGCAGTTTGCATCCTAGGAATATCCGCATATTTCTTTCCCGGTTGTGTTCTGACCAAACCTTTGAGTTTATTCAACTCTGAATGTATTTCTGCTCCGATTGGAGTAGTTTGGACATCATTAAAATTATTGGTTAAAGATTCAATAGTATCAGCACAATTATTAGACAAATCAATGGGTTTTATATTTAGACCAGAGAATTTCTTTTCAAGCAATTTTTCAAATTATTCTAAGTCAGAGGGTTGTTTAAATCCTTCTATATCTATATCAGGAGGTCTTTGAATATGCGGCTTAGCAGTTAGGTTTTCTGACTTACTTTCTGACGTAGAAGCAATATCGGAAGACTTTTGACCATCACTAAGTTTTTTAATCAAATTAGCCATAATATCAAGCTTTTCATCAAGAGAGGAGATATGTTCTCCTAGAACTTTTACAGAAAGACTTAAATAATTGTTTTGGGCAATCAGACAATTAATTTCAAAAATAGTGATTTTTCCAACTTCATTATCGATAAATTGTTGAAAAGCAGAGAAAGTTAAACCAGTATTATTAGGCAGTATAAAAGATGATTGAAGAGGATAAATAGCTTGTGTTATAGTACCATTAGAACTTTGATAAAATCTTTCAATAACCTTGACATACAAAGGCAAATATGTAGACATGTACCATGGCACAAAGTAAACAATTTGATTATGCAATGTGCATCTTTCATAAAATTCTTCAGAGAAGTTTTTTAACTCATCCGGACTATAGGCCTCAAAAAACCAAGTCCTAAAGATATTCCATTTTTTATCAAAAAATTCCTTTTGAATATATTTTCTTGCCTGAGAACCAGGACTAAAATCAATAAGTTGTGTCATCATATTTAAACAGAATTTATATCAAAATCCATCTCAGATGGGGTAGGATTTTCATTATCAAAATCTTGAACTATATTAGTTTTGGAATTAATTTTTATTCTTTCTACATTCTTAGGTGTAACATGCGAATCTACAGAATTAATAGTATGCAAGGATGCAGCACGATTCCTAGCTGGACCAAATTCTGAATCTATAGGAGAAATATGATGTATGGGAGGTAACCTTCTTAGTATTGAAAAAGAATTTCTATATAATGGAGGAGTATCATTAAATTGTAAGAAAATTCTACCGTCAGAGTTTTGAGATACATGAGTTGACTCTAAATTAGCCACTTCCTCTGCCAATTGTTTTGGAGAAGTGAGTGAATTTAGAATTCAAGTTTTTGGAAAATCAATTTCATCCCATCTAATAGGTCTACGGGTAGTGACTCTAGATTTTATAAAATTAGTTTCAATAAGCATTGTACAATCAGAAGAATCATCGATTAGTTTACAGCGAGGATTAAGGGTTGATAACAACCGATAATATATACGATAAAATAGTCCAATAAGCTCAGAACCAGGTGCATAATTATAACCATGAGTTTTTACAATTAAGGTTAGAGCATGAAGATTATTCACATCAGTCAGAGATAATTGTAAATTTGTCTGAGTATTAAAATATATGGGGCCATATGCAAGAGTAGATTCGATAGATCCTATTAAGGATTTTAGAAAATCTAAATTTCTAGCATCACGCAGAGCAGCTAAAAATGTTTCAGGAAGACCCTTTAATGTTAAAGGTCTAAATGTAATTTGTACCAGACCAATATGCATATAATTATAATGTTTTTTTTTTAAATATCAATATCATGTTTATTAAGAAGTTGAATAGTCTGTTCATCAGCGTTTAAAGAAAGAGACTGCTTAGTGGTTTTAATAATTTGTTTGTGTTTTATTTTATCAAAAAACCCATATTCATAAATAGTTTTTAATTCTACTTTAGGGATTGTCCATTTATTTAGTAAATCCATATCTTGAGGTAAATCTACCTCATCGAGTTTTGTACTTTTAGTACTAACTACCCCCATATCCATGATAGTAAAAGCCTTATATCTAAGCTGAAAACTTCACCGCACTTAGCATAATTACTATGAAAGTTCCTAGGCTCGGATACCATTAACAGGATCTCACTAGGCTGGGGTATGCCGCTCAGCCTGCCAGATCGTATAACAATATCGGATTACGCCAAAGTCGGAAAACCGAACCAAAGCACCAACCGAAATATAAAAGAATTTCAAATAGTTTAATGACTGTATGAGATCTTTTATCCAAACAATGGGCTTGTCAGATATTTAATAATCTTATGTTAAACTCATATGTCTAGAAGTTCTAATTGTGCAGAAGTCACCCTTTTCGTATCATTACAACGGGCTAAAGAGTCACAACTTACTAGACGTAGTCACAGAGACAAAGCTAACATAAGTTCATTAAACTCGACTGTACCACCATTTCGGAACCAAGTCAAGAAACTATAGAAAAATTTCTTTATATTTTGATAGAGTCTGGATCTTTCATAGCTACTATGTAAACGAAGTTAGAACTTCAACATAGATATAAGAAGTCCTTTAGCCGGACATAGTCATGGCTGGATGAGGGCAGAAGTGGTATTAAATGCACACAAATAAGGAAGTAGTATGTACCTTAATAGCCTGAAGCAAGGCCGAAATAGTAGTAAACGGTGGCTTCTTATTTATTCTTCAAAGTTGATTACAAAGAGAGATGTAGAGAGAAGGAAAAGCTTATAGAGAGAGAAACATAAGATGAGAACTTAAAAACTTCTGCCTCTCTAACAAGAATGAGGAGTCTATAAATAATAAGAAAGGGAATCTTGCATAGTATTAGATGGGTCCCTATGCACAGTGCTTTTACTATTACATAAGTCTTTATCAAGAAAATAGAGGGACCAGACGTCGAGGTCAGATCAAATCTTGTCTTTAGCTTTCCACTTCTTAATGAATGCTTCAGCGTTTTCAATAATTTTTTCATTTTCTATCAGAACTTCCGGAGGTTGAGAATCTGTGATATCTTCAGTGTTTCCTTCAGTACTGTTCATTGATATATCTGAATTTTGTTCCACAGTTTGAAGTAATTTATCTCTTACTTCTGATAAATATTGTTCTATCATCTGCATTTTATTTCCATCATGTGCAGAAATTCTTCAAGAAACATAGTTAAGACTTTTTTCTTCAACTAAAATTGATTTTTTGGGAGCTTTTTCATATTTGGTAATTTTCTTGACTATTTCCTCCCGTTGATCATGACCATAGGTGAGTTTAGTATCTGGATCTTTCTGAAGCAATTTGTCCCAGAAATTACAATAGAATGTTCGATATACAACAGGAATTTATTGGGTATCATAGCCTATTTCTACTGACCATCGATGGATCCAAGGGATGGAGAATTCTATGTAGAAATACATTTGGTCAATAGTATCGATTTTATAAATATGCTCTGAAAGATATAATTCAGTTAAGAAAGGTGAAGATTTCTTCCATGCATGATAAAGAGAGGAATATTCAGGAGGTAATATTTTGACTGTGGGTCCATGCTGAGTCCACCATTGGATAAGTCAATTTGCAATAGGCTTTTCAAATACTTCAGCATAAATTTTTATAAACCAAGTATGTTTGTGTTTATAATTATTATAATATAATACTTGAGAAGAGGCATTAATGTAATCCCAATAGGTAAAATTTGCAAGTGTTTGTCCCAGGCCTCAAAAAACAAAGTCCTAAAGATATTCTATTTTTTATCAAAAAATCTCTTTTGAATATATTTTCTTGCCTGAGAACCAGGAATAAAATCAATTAGTTAGGTCATCATATTTAAACAGAATTTATATCAAAATCCTAAATATATCATAGATTCTCAACCTCCGGAAGTTCTGATAGAAAATGAAGAAATTATTGAAAGCGCTGAAGCATTCATTAAGAAGTGGAAAGCTAAAGACAATATTTGATCTGACCTCGACGTCTGGTCCCTCTATTTTCTTGATAAAGACTTATGTAATAGTAAAAGCACTGTGCACAGGGGAATAATTCTTCTTCTATTATACCACGAACCAGATTTTCTAAGATAAGAAAATGAATATCTTCGTTTAAAGGAATGCATTTGATAATAGTAATTATAGTTTTTTCAGAGAGGTAGTATGAGTAAAAATTCATGTTAATTGATCAAATATTCTCGAGATAAAAAATTAGGCAAAGATATTTCACTACCCTTCTTATAATGAATTTCGAAATCAAAAGGGGCTAATTGAGCTTGCCATCTTGCAAATATTAATTTAGAGGCATCATGTTTAAAATCTTTGTCGAACATATACTTCAATGATTGAGCATCAATCTCAATAATTTTTAACCAGTTAGGGTTTGCAAGAGATGTACATGGAAGAGATTAAACTTGATTTTTAATTAATTTTACCAAATCAGTGTGGACTTGAGTCTAAGGCATTTTGTAATCCTTTTTTAGTCTATCATACAGAGGAGCTGAATCTCTAGAAAAATTTTCATAAAAAGGAGAAATGTAATTAAGACTACCAAGAAATCTTTGTAGCTGTTTTTTGTCAGTAATAATATCGGAGAATTTTTTAGCAAATTCTAGAGCTCTTTGTATAGGTTTAATAGTACCTTGACGAATGTTGTGTCCTAAAAATATAATGTTTGTCTGGAATAAAGGTCGTTCACCTCTGCTACGTCCTCTGGCTGTTTGCCTGGGTGGTTCCATACTACATCAATAATTAGGAATTTGATTAGCATACCATGACATATACTCACATAGATATTCATATAATGTGTCCTTTGTGATAAGATCATTAATGACCTTCCGTAATATAAGCATGTGCCTATCCTCATTTAAAGGAGTTGCCTTTATAAAAATGATTAAGAATTTTTGAGAGAAGAAGTGGAGAAAGAGATTCATTATTCCTTTAAGTCCTGTAAATATTAGTCACTTATGTCAATATCAAACCAATAAATATCATTATCAAGAAATTCGTCGTGATTAAGGAATAATTCTTCTTCTATTATACCACAAACCAAACCATTTTGTATAACAATTTGTTTGAACATATTCAAGTGTTTAATATGTAATTCAAGGTTTTTAGAAAATATTAAAATATCATCAATATAGACAATGATAAAAAGGGTTGAAAATGTCGTTCATAATTTTTTGAAATTCAGAAGGAGCATTTTTTAAACCAAATGGCATAACATTCCATTCATATTGTCCAAAGGTGACATTAAAAGCAGTCCTATAAGTATGTTCTTTATCAATTTGAATTTTCTAATAACCATATTTTAAATCAAATTTAGAAAATATGTTAGCATCATATAATCTAGAAAGTAAGTCTTTTTTATTTGGTATAGGATACCTAATCCATTTTAAAACTTTATTCAGGGGTTTATAATTAATGACTAATCTAGGCATACCCCGCTCTTTTTCAGCAGCATTATTAACATAGAAAGCAGTACAAGACCAAGGAGATTTTGAAGGTTTTATAAGACCCTTTTGTAGAAGACTATCAATCTCTTTTTTACAGAATTCTATTAACTCTGCATTCATTTGACAGGGGCAAAATTTTGTGGGAATTTTTTCTTCACAAAAATCATCTTCATAGGGAAGAGAAACAATATGCTTTTTTTGATCCCAGAAGGCATTTGGGTGATCAACACAAATATCAAGAATCAATTGATCATAAATCATTTTTATTTTTTCTTGGATCTTTACAGACTTCATTGTATCTAGAATATTTATACTCATTAATTCTAATTGTAAAAAATTGACTTGCTTTTGCTTCATATTAATAAGAGCATTTATATCTCTTGTTACAGGGTCAGTAACAAAAGGATAAGAGATTTGTTTATTTTTATAGGAAGCCTTAAAACCATTTGCATCGATATATGTATAAGGATAAATAACATTTATAAAAGGTGTTCCTAAAATAATAGGAGGATATAACTATTTTTTTTTACTAAAAAGAAGAAATGTGGAATGCAAACTTTATTTCGACAGACATGAATATACGACAGTTTGTAGTTGATGTCAAGACTATGACCAGATGCAGACTTAATTATGTGAGTAGTTTTTTTCAAAATATCTGGTTGGAATTAAACCTTCTTAAATGCAGCTGACATCAGCACCACTATCAATCATAGTAATATTAGTGATAGAAAATTCCTTATTAATCAAAATAGTGCAATTTATATACCATTTATGAGCAGTAACTAATTGCATCATCCCCAAGAAATAATCATTTTTTAAATTAATTTTTTGAATAATTTTATTCATGTCAGAATTGTCAGGTTTTTCAACTTCCTTTTCTTTTTCTTTAGAGGAAATAGTTTTTTGGGAAAAATCAGACATATCTTCTTCGATTTTCAAAATCCTATGATCAGAGATCATTTGATTTTGTTTTAGAGAGATAATTTCCTTTTTTAAATTTTCTACTTCAGTTTTTAAATCATTAAAAGTGGTATTTCTTCCTGGCATTTGACTAATAACAAGTCTTCTATTGACTTCAGAAATAGAGTAAGGCATGATATCAATATTAGAGGATTTTGTAACAGAATTACTTATCTTAGGATTACTAGAAGTATTGGTTGATGTAGAAGTAAGATCAATAATTTTTTGACGAAGCTTCTCATCGGTTACTTCTTTCAGTAATTCTAGAGCGCTATCAGTAGTAATTGTGGAAATATTTAATTCTAAATCTTCAAATTGAGATTGAAGTTTATAAAACACATCATCACAGTCACAATTATTTTTATTACAATCAGTGCAAGCATTAGTCGTAGGTTTTTCATAATTTTCAATATCAAAAGAATTGGGTAATTCAAAATCATTCTCAGATTCAGTTCCATAGTCAGAATCAGAACCAGAAGTATATAAAAGACCATATACTTGATCCTGCACCAAAATAGATAATTTTCTTTCAGATAAACCATATAAATTCCATTCGTAAATATGTTCTCCACTATAAGAAGTGTTTGTGAGGGACCAATCTCTCTCTTCGATCATGACATCTCGAGGAGTTGGTCGTGGATAATAGGAAGTTTGCATCCTAGTAATATCCGCATATTTCTTTCCCGGTTGTGTTCTGACCAAACCTTTGAGTTTATTCAAATCTGAATGGATTTCTGCTCCGATTGGAGTAGTTTGGACATCATTAAAATTATTGGTTAAAGATTCAATAGTATCAGCAAAATTATTAGACAAATCAATGGATTTTATATTTAGACTAGAGAATTTCTTTTCAAGAAATTTTTTAAATTGTTATAAGTCAGAGGGTTGTCTAAATCCTTCTATATCTATATATCAGGAGGTCTTTGAATATGCGGCTTAGCAGTTAGATTTTCTGACTTACTTTCTGACGTAGAAGAAATATCGGAAGACTTTTGACCATTCCTAGTAGAAGGAGGATTTTCCATACCAAATTGTCCACAAAAATCACCTAATTGAGTTTTTTCTCTCATTCTATCTAGCTTAATTTGCCTAGATAATTTTAATTCATTGCAGATTTTTAAACCTTCTTCAGTACAGGATTTTCCATAATTACTGCTGATAGCGCTCTAGAATTACTGAAAGAAGTAACTAATGAGAAGCTTCGTCAAAAAATTATTGATCTTACTTCTACATCAACCAATACTTCTGGTCATCCTAAGATAAGTAATTCTGTTACAAAATCCTTTAATATTGATATCATGCCTTACTCTATTTCTGAAGTTAATAGAAGACTTGCTATTAGTCAAATGCCAGGAAGAAATACCACTTTTAATGATTTAAAAACTGAAGTAGAAAATTTAAAAAAGGAAATTATCTCTCTAAAACAAAATCAAAATGATCTCTGATCATAGGATTTTGAAAATCAAAAAGATATTTCTGATTTTTCCCAAAAAACTATTTCCTCTAAAGGAAAGAAAAGGAAATTGGAAAAATCACTATTTCTGAAATTAATTGTCTGATTGCCCAAAATAATTATTTAAGTCTTTATGTAAAAGTTCTAGGAGAACATATCTCCTCTCTTGAGAAAATGCTTTAATGTAATCCCTATAAGTAAAATTATATCTTACCTAGGCTGGGGTATGCCACTTAGACTGCCAGACCGTATAACAATATCGGATTACGCCAAAGTCAGAAAATCGAACCAAAGCACCAACCGAAATATAAAAAATTTCAAATAGTTTAATGACTGTATGGGATCTTTTTTCCAAACAAGGGGCCTGTCAGAGATTTAATAATCTTATGTTAAACTCATATGTCTAGAAGTTCTAATTGTGTAGAAGTCTCCCTTTTCGTATCAGTACAACGGGCTAAAGAGGCACAACTTACTAGACGTAGTCACAGAGACAAAGCTAACATAAGTTCATTAAACTCGATTGTACCACCATTTCGGAACCAAGTCAAGAAACTATAGAAAAATTTCTTTATATTTTGATAGAGTCTGGATCTTTCATAGTTACTATGTAAATGAAGTTAGAACTTCAACATAGATATAAGAAGTCCTTTAGCCGGACAATGTCATGGCTGGATGAGGGCAGAAGTGGTATTAAATGCACACAAATAAGGAAGTAGTATGTACCTTAATATCCTGAAGCAAGGCCGAAATAGTAGTAAATGGTGGCTTCTTCTTTATTCTTCAAAGTTGATTACAAAGAGAGATATAGAGAGAAGGGAGAGCTTACAGAGAGAGAAACATAAGAAGAGAACTTAAAAACTTCTACCTCTCTAACAAGAATGAGGCGTCTATAAATAATAAGAAAGGGAATCTTGTACAGTATTAGATGGGTCCATGTGCACAGCGCTTTTACTATTACATAAGTCTTTATCAAGAAAATAGAGGGACCAGACGTCGAGGTCAGATCAAATCTTGTCTTTAGCTTTCCACTTCTTAATGAATGCTTCAGTGTTTTCAATAATTTCTTCATTTTCTATCAGAACTTCCGTAGGTTGAGAATCTATGATATCTTCAGTGTTTCCTTCAGTACTGTTCATTGATATATCTAAATTTTGTTCCATAGTTTGAAGTAATTTATCTCTTACTTCTGATAAATATTGTTCTATCATCTGCATTTTATTTCCATCATGTGCAGAAATTCTTCAAGAAACATAGTTAAGACTTTTTTCTTCAACTAAAATTGATTTTTGGGAGCTTTTTCATATTCGATAATTTTCTTGACTATTTCCTCTCATTGATCATGACCATAGGTGAGTTTAGTATCTGAATCTTTCCAAAGCAATTTGTCCCTGAAATTACAATAGAATGTTCGATATACAACAGGAATTTGTTGGGTATCATAGCCTATTTCTACTGACCATCGATGGATCCAAGGGATGGAAAATTCTAAGTAGAAATACATTTGGTCAATAGTATCGATTTTACAAATATGCTCTGAAAGATATAATTCAATTAAGAAAGGTAAAGATTTCTTCCATGAATGGTAAAGAGAGGAATATTCGGGAGGTAATATTTTGACTGTGGGTCCATGTTGAGTCCACCATTGGATAAACCAATTTGGAATAGGCTTTTCAAATACTTTAGCACAAATTTTTATAAACCAAGTATGTTTGTGTTTATAATAATTATAATATAATATTTGAGAAAAGGATTTAATGTAATCCCAATAGGTAAAATTTGCGAGTGTTTGTCCCATTGGCCCAATTGGCATGGATACTTTCCTTAGTATGGGATCTTTTATCCAAACAAGGGGCCTGTCAGAGATTTAATAATCTTATGTTAAACTCATAAGTCTAAAAGTTCTAATTGTCCAGAAGTCGCCCTTTTCGTATCAGTACATTAGGATAAAGAGACACAACTTACTAGACGTAGTCACAGAGACAAAGCTAACATAAGTTCATTAAACTCGACTGTACCACTATTTCGGTTGGAAAAATCACTATTTCTGAAATTAATTGTCTAATAACCCAAAACAATTATTTAAGTCTTTATGTAAAAGTTCTAGGAGAACATATCTCCTCTCTTGATATTATGGCTAATTTGATTAAAAAACTTAGTGATGGTCAAAAGTCTTCCGATATTGCTTCTACGTCAGAAAGTAAGTCAGAAAACCTAACTGCTAAGCCGCATATAATAATAATAATAATAATAATTATTATTATTATTATTATTATTATTATTATTGATCTAGGGTAATGACACAATGAACATGGATGATTGAAAAATAATGTGTTAAAGGAATTATGAACCATATGTGATGAAATTGATAACCTTGTGGATATCTAATGAAAGTGCAAAGTCCCTAAATGTATAGGTAAACTTAAATTGTGGGTTAAACCCAAGTGTGGTGAGAATGTGTTATAGAATTGTTGTAAGGGTCTTGATGATCATGACTTGCATTATATGTCAAATTCAGTGAGGGCATTGGCCTATTGAGATGGTTGAGCAATGAAGGCTCCCAGAATGACCATGTGGTCATGTATAGTTCTGAATTGGATAAAATGGTTAAAGTCCTTAAATGTTGTGTTGAATGTATGTTGATGCATGAGGAAAAGGTTAAAGTCCCAAATTTCCACTAGTGATTGTTGTGATGGCTTGAGGTCAAAGTCCCTTACCTTATGTGATGGCTTGAGGTTGAAGTTCCTTGCCCAATGACATTTCTTGAGGTTAAAGTCCCATGCTTAAAAAGATCTCGAGGTCAAAGTACCTTGATGAAGGAAATGACTTTTAGTTAAAGTCTAAATAAGACACGAGGTCAGAGTCCCTTGTCGAGTGAGTGGGTATGTGGTTGGAGTCCCTTGCCTAGATAAATGTGAATATGGTTAGAGTCCCTTGTTTGTATGAATGTGTACGTTATTAAAGTCCTTGTCTAAGGAATGATTATTCATTATTAAAGTCCCATGTCTAATGATAATGTGAATGTGGTTAGAGTCCTTTGCCTATTGAGTGTTTGAGGTTATAAGTGTGGGATCTTGTAGTCCTCCACTTCATGAATGATAATTAGGTTCTTGAAGCATGATTGATGAGACTTGTTCCTTTGATTGGCATGTGATATACCTATATGTATGGATAAGTGTATGAATGAGATAAATTATGATATATTGACTTGTTGTTGATTGATTATATAAATTTATCACTTATCTTTGATTTACATGCTAGCATTTTAACCGCTAATTATCTTTGGGAACTATGTCCCCATGTGACATAGGGGACGAAGCATCTTCTTCTCTTCCCACATAGTGATTAGGCGATTGAAGTTGTTCGTGCATTGACTTGAAATGGTGAGCTTCCTTAATTCGGAGACATGCACCTCTTGGTCTTTTATCGTTAGACTTGGTCTCTTTAAGACTCAATTTGGCTATTGTCGGGGGCTTGTCCCGACATATACATTTATCGACTTTGCTTTGTATAGAGGTATTGTGAACAACTATAAACTTGGTGTGAGTTAGTTATTATGAATCTAATGTTGTCTTATGATATTATTTCTGTAATATTAACTCATGAGTTGGAGTTCGTTCCACTCTTATTATGTAGTGAGATGTTGTGTCGAGTTATTGAGGAAACATCTTATTCGTGTGAGCTTGGGGTGCCCATACAATATGGTCCGAGATTCGGGTCGTGTCAAGTTGGTATCAGAGCCTAGGTTTATGGTTAGTTGGGTGTTCAAAATTTCGTGTCAATTAGATTCTCTTTTATGCCTGTGAAGTATGCCATCCTTATAAAAGAGGGGCTATGAGACATCCTAGGAATATTACCCTTTCTTGTGTTTCAATCTCAAGCTATAAAGTCTAAGATTTTGGATCCCTCTGATTTTTTTGCTATCTTTCAGATCATGCCTCCAAGGAGATCTGGGACTCAGGAAAACACTTCAGATTTGATTGAGCGTCCTATGGACGAAGCTCGTCCAACTTCTGGAGTTAGGACCCGGGCTAGTGACCCTCCTATTCCATCACTTTAGAAGGATGTTACTAATGCGGAGTTTTGTAGCTCTATCAAACTCTTGACTCAATTGGTGGCCTCTCAATCGAAGCGTGGTGCTCCGGCTACCATTTCTTCTGAGGCCACAAGAATTAGCCAATTTATGAAGTTGATCCCTCCTATTTCATGGGTACAAAGATTGAGGAAGATCCTCAAGGATTCATCGATCAAATGGAGATAATTTTCTGAATCGTGCATTCTTCAAAAGTTAAGGGTGTTGAGCTTCCTTTCTACCAATTGAAAGATGTAGCTTACCAATGGTATGAAAGATAGGAGTTTTCTAGATGCATTGATGCTAGTCCGGCTTCTTGGGTGGATTTCTCCTAGGATTTCTTAGACTGCTTCTTTCCTCAAGAGTTGAGGGAAACAAAGGTGGAAGAGTTTGTGAACTTAAAGCAAGAGAGGATATATGTTCAAGAATTTGCCTTGAAATTCCATTAATTGTCGAGGTATGTCCCCAAGATGGTTTCTAGAATGAGGTTTAGAATGTGGAAGTTTGTCTCGAAATTATTCTGTGAGTTATTCCTTGAGAAGACGGCCTTATTGATTGAGAACATGGATATTTCTAAGTTGATTGTGTATTTGCAATAAGTAGAGGATGAGAAAAAGAAACAAGTTGATCTTAGTGAGAGGCAAAGCAAGAAATTTAGGCCTTCTGAGAGTAGTGGTGGAGATAGTGGCAAATAGCCTCAAAAATAGTGGGGGAGTTAAGGTTTGTTCTCCTCAGCTAGTGTTCTCTCTCAATACCATAAGTTATCGGGTGATCATAGATCTCAGTCGGCTCCAGACTAGTGGTGGTCAGTCAGCTCCATCCCATCCTCCTTGCAGATATTGTAGTCAGAGTTATCAATATTAGTATGAGAAATGGAGAACTGGTGTTTTTATTATGGTTAGGTTAGGCACATGCAGCGTGAGTACGCCTCTCAAGCAGCTTCTTGGGACAACAGGGCCCCTATTGCTACTCCATCTCCTCCCATACCAAAGGGTTCTATGTCTGCCTCTACTTCTATTTCTCGCACCAACGCTAGCCAAAATTAATTATATGCACTTGCTAATCTCCAGGATTCTGAGGCATCCCTCGATGTTTCCACGGGTATGTTGAGACTTTTCTACCATGATGTGTATTGTTTGCTTGATCCAAGGTCTACTCTTTCTTATGTGACCCCGTATGTTGGTTTGCATATTGATTGTTGTCTCGAGAGTATGTTGGTCCCTTTTTCTATTTCTACCATGGTGGGATACTTTGTGGTTGTTACAAGAGTGTATAGGAGATGTGTGATGTCTATTAGAGGTAGAGATACTTTTGTAGACCTGATAGAGTTAGACATGGTTGATTTTGATGTCATTTTGGGGGATGGATTAGTAGCACTCTTGCTAGGATACCTTAGAATGTTGGACCCGTAGGGTCATGTTTAAGTTCATTAATGATCCGGTCATTGTTTGGGAAGGTGGTTCTCTAGTTCCTAAGGGAAGATTCATTTCTTATCTTAAAGATTAAAAGTTAATTTTGAAGGGATGTTTGTATCATTTAGTCTGAGTTAAAGATTCTAACTCTGAAGAGCGTTCTCTAGGATCCATCCCCGTGGTGAATGAGATTCTCGAGGTGTTTCCCAATGATCTTCTCGGTGTTCCTCCCGATAGGGAAATTGATTTTGGGATTGATCTTATTCAGAACAATCATCTGATTACCACCCCTTCTTATAGAATGGCTCGGGAAAAGTTGAAAGAGCTTAAGGAGAAATTGAAACACCTCTTAGATAAAGGTTTTATCTTCCCTAGTGTGTCACCGTGGGGAGCTCCGATGTTGTTCGTGCTTAAGAAGGATAGTTCCCTTCGTATGTGCATTGATTATTTTCAGCTGAACAAAGTGACCGCAAAGAATAAGTACCCTCTTCCTAGGATCGATGATTTGTTTGATCAACTATGTGGTGCGAAGTGTTTCTCTAATATTGATATTAGATAGGGTTATCATTATCTTAAGATTAGGGATGCGGATATCCCTAAGACTGCCTTTAGAACTATGTATGGTAGCTATGAGTTTCTTGTTATGTCCTTTGGGTTGACCAATACCCTAGCGGTATTCATGGATTTGATGAATAGGGTCTTCCATCCATTCTTAAACTTGTTTGTCATTATCTTCATTGATAATATCTTAGTGTATTCTAAGGTTAGGCAGATCATGTAGATCACCTCCGTGCCGTGTTGCAAACTTTTAGTAATCATTATTTGTATGCCAAGTTCTCCAAGTGTGAGTTTTGGGTTAAAACTATAGCTTTTCTTGGTCATGTCATCTCTAGTGAAGGTATCATGGTAAATCCATAAAATGTCGCGACGGTTAAGAAGTGACCTAGACCTATGACTCCAACGGATATTCGAAGCTTCTAGGATCTAGCCGGTTATTATAGAAGGTTTGTGGAGTATTTTTCCACTATAGCTGCCCCGTTTACAAAGATGACCAAAAAAAAGGTCAAGTTTTTGTGGTCCGAGGCGTGTTAGGGTAGTTTTTTAAAGTTAAAAGATAAGTTGACTTCGGCTTTGATTTTAACCTTGCCGAAGGTAGCGATGTTTTTGTGGTGTATTGTCATTCTTTGTTGCGTATTGATGCAACATGGTAGGGTGGTGGCCAATGATTCTAGGCAATTGAAAGTTCATGAAAAGAGCTACACCACCCATGACTTAGAGTTATTAGTCGTGGTCTTTACCTTGATTATTTGGTGGCATTATGTTTATGGTGTTCATTTTGACGTCTTTTTCGATCATAAGAGACTTCAATATTTGTTTACTCAAAAGGAGTTGAATCTCCGGAAATGAAGGTGGCTTGAGCTATTGAAATACTATGATATAAGTCTTCATTACCATCCTAGTATGGCGAATGTAGTCACCGATGCTCTTAGTAGGTTGTTCATGGGGAGTTTGGCCCATATTGAAGAGGATAAGAAGGAATTGGTCAAGGATATTCGTCATTTGGACAATCTTGGAGTTCAACTTGTGGACTCCAAGAATGGTGGTGTGTTTGTGCATCCGTTATCTCAGCCGTCTCTTGTTGTTGAGACAAAGAAGAAGCAAGTTTGACCCTGGCTTGATAAAGATCAAGATTAATATGGGTTAACACCAGGTCGCAGACTTTATGATTGGTGATGATGGTATTTTGAGGTACAAAGGTATGCTATGTGTCGTCGACATCGCTGGATTGTTGGAAAGAGTCATGGCCGAGACTCATAGAGCCCATTATGCTATACATCCCAGTTCCACCAAAACGTATCATGACCGTAGAGAGTTCTATTGGTAGAGTAATATGAAATGAGACATGGCTAG
Source organism: Capsicum pubescens (assembly GCA_030864215.1). Classification (NCBI taxonomy): domain Eukaryota; kingdom Viridiplantae; phylum Streptophyta; class Magnoliopsida; order Solanales; family Solanaceae; genus Capsicum; species Capsicum pubescens. Next base: position 254,974,769 of record CM061540.1, on the reverse strand, counting down.
CTACGTGGCCAAATATAGTGTGTCAACAAGTGAAAGTTGAGCACATGAGGCCCAGTGGTTTGTACCATGAGATTGTGCTGCCCGAGTGAAAGTGGGAGGCAATTAATTTGGGTTTCCTTACCGGTCTTTCTAGATCTCAGAATCAATGTGATTCTATTTGGGTCATCGTTGATATAATAACTATGTACGCCCATTTCTTGCCCTTGAGAACTAATTTCTCGGTGAAAGATTATGCTAAGTTGTATCTTGCAAAGATCGGGAAGTTGTACGGTGCTCCGATGTCTATTATGTTTTATCGTGGTCCTCTATTTTCATCCCACTGTTGGAAGTCGTTCCAATGAGGTTTGGGAACTAAGGTGTGTCTTAGTACTGCATTCTAACCGCAAACGGATAGTCAAGCAGAGATAACTATCCAAACATTGAAAGATATATTGTGGGCTTATGTGATTGATTATTGAGGTAGATGGTATGATCACTTGCCTTTGATTGAGTTTGCCTATAATAATAGTTACCACTCTAGTATTTGTATGGCACCTTTTGAGGCATTGTATGGTAAGAGATGTCGATCTCCCATTGGGTGCTATGAAGTTGGCGAGGGTAAGTTACTACGGCCTGATTTAGTGCACCAAGCCTTAGACAAGGTGAAAGTGATCTGTGATAGATTGAAAACTGCTTAAAATCACCAAAAGTCCTATACGGATGTGAGGAGGAAGGACTTAGAATTTAATGTGGGCGATTGGGTATTCTTGAAAGTATCCACCATGACGAGAGTGATGCGATTTTACAAAAATGGGAAGCTTAGTCCCCGCTATGTTCGTCCCTACTTAATTATGAAGAGGGTTGGTAATATTGCCTTAGAGTTGGAGTTTCTTCCAAGTATGGATTCCATTTATTCCATTTTCCATGTGTCTATGATGCGGAAATGTATTGGTGACCCTTCCTTGGTTGTTCCCTCAGAAGATGTTGGTATCTCAAACTCTTTTTGCTATGAGAAAGTCCCTGCGAGGATCTTGGACTGGGAAGTTTGCCGGTTACAAAAAAAATAAGTCGTGAATGTTCTATAGAGGAACTAAAAGTCCGAGGAAGCTACTTGAGAGGCGTAGGAGGACATGAAGTCCAAGTACCCTCATTTATTTCCCATTCTGGAAGCTTATGATGAAGGTATGTGTTAAAACTCCTTGTTTCATTTGTGTCTTTGATATACAATGGGTTGAAGTCCCCAAGAGTTGAATTGATTTATGTCTTTGTTAGACAGTGGATTAAAGTTCCTAATGTGTGAAATGATTTGTGCATTATTAGACCATGAGTTAAAGTCCTTAGATCATTGAATAAATTCATGTTTTGATAGATGATGAGTTAAATTCCCCAATGCTTTGAGTTGCTTGATGTCTTTGAAATTTAATTGGTTGAAGTCCTAAGTTATGAGACAAGTAAGTGTGAAATAATCAACGAGTTAGAGTCCAGAAGTCAATGAGATGAATGATTGATTGATAATGAGCATGACGTGTGTTGTATCCTAGTTGAATGCTTGTTTTAACATTGATTGAAGAGATGTGTGATGAAATCTTAGGTTGTGTATACTCTTACCTTACCCTTCATTCGTAGATGAATGATCCAAGTGGGGATAATTGAAACACCTAGGTATTGAGCCTTGAGGAAAACAACTTCATTTTGTGTCTCTGAGTTGGGTACGACTAGAGACTTGAGTCGTCCCTTGGTCACAACTCGTACCCACAGTTCGTTTCTTGATCGGTCTATGAGGGTATAATACTATTTCCTATACGACATGATCTTCCCTTAGTTGTAACCAATGTATACGAGTAGTATGCAACTCAACCTTATAGAGTGAAACCTCAAACCAAGTGGATTATTTTTTTACGGATGGTATATACGAGTTAGGGGTTAAGTCATACCCTTTGGTTATGACTCAAGGGTGATCATTCGTACCCACAATAGTATGGTTGTACTAAGGGAAGCCTAGGGTACGAGTTAGGGTAGCACTAGTACCCTAAGGTACGATTGCTAAAGGAACTGTATGAGGGAGTCATACCCTTGCACGAGTGAGCTTTTCAGATTTCACCGAAGGACCTTTGGGTTATTTCCCTAATGTAAAACCCTAAACCCTCTAACTATATAAGGCATGGTAGACTCCTAAGTCTTCTTTTACAAGGCTCAAACATTCCAAACACTCTAAAAAGCTTCTTGAAGCAAGATTGGAAGCTAGGGTTTGGAGGGATCTCATACAGTGGCAAGAATAAGCCAAGATTGTTCATGTGTCATCTTGTTTAAGGCATGTATCTATTACCCTCTTTAAATATCTCTAAAACCATGTATTTCACACTTGAATTAGTAAGTGTACATGGTAATTTTAAATTCACACTACAAGAAAAGCAGCCTATAAGGAAGGGAAATCTGATCCCAAAAAGTCCAAATTTTTTCCCAATTGGTCTTTTAGGACGAGAAAAAATTAGTTGCATCCTGTCCTAATAGGCTTCGCCACTAAAGCTCAATAGCGACGAGTCAACAAATCCGGTCCTTATAATCCTTTTGAGACGACAAAAAACCTGATCCTAATTATCTTTTAGCAATTGTATATCTTGTCCCAAATAGACTAACTACCTGGTCATAATTATATTTTAGCAACGGTATATGTTGTCCCATAAGACTAACTACCTGGTCATAATTATCTTTTACAATGATATATCTCGTCTCAAATAGACTAACACTTGGCCATAATTATCTTTTAGCAACGGTATATCTCATCTCAAATAGACTTACTACTTGGTCCTTAATTATCTTTTAGGGTCGAGAAATACTTGGTCCTAAATTATCCTTTATCAGCGAGCATAATTACTAGAAATCTTTAAGGACGAGCAACATCCTAATCGTAGATCAACTTTTAAAGACAAGCGATATTCTAGTCCTAGATCAAATTGATGTCGAAAATCTCGATACAAAAGCATGCTATAATTATAGACCAAAAAACTTGTTAACATTTAGAAATGAGCAACTAACTTGTCCAGCATGCCATAAATTTCTCACCTTTTCAAATCTTTATTTTTTCCCAAAATCAAAACAGATAACTCCAAAGTGATTACATTTTAAATTACACTACAAATATCAAATAAATATTTAAGATGAAATTATGCATCAACACTAGAATATAAGGTGCATTTAAGTTGGGTATCAATTTTAAGAAATTTGCTTAATCTTCTATGCAGGCCCAGTCTTGATTGCATAGTTTAAATCATATCAAGTCATTTACATCTTCAATCCCAACTGAAATACTGATCAGATCCTCAGTAAGACCTCTAGCCTCTCGTACTTCAGCCGGTCTACTTGCATGGGACATGAAGCAAGGAAAGCTTATGAGCAACTTGATTTTTCCTACCAAATTTCATGATCACATAAAACGTTTGGATAGCAACAAAGGAAAGTTTAAATGGAAGAACAGGTACATAATGAATGACATCAATATACGCATAGATTTGAATTAAAAATGAAACATAAGATCTTGTATAGCATGAACAAGAGAGGTCATTTGATGAATCATTTTAGCATTCCCAACTCAAACAATATTGCATGTTTACAATCATCAAAAGAAAAAAGAGAGGCCAAAATCATGTATTGTACACTTTGATAAGAAAAAGTGATTTTAGGTATCGGAGAAAGTAATTGAACATAAGCTGAAACTAACCAAATTGACTGTAATGCTGATGTATTTGGTAGCCTCAGCAATATGTTTCGAGAGTGCCAAAGAACCTGTCATAAAACTTAGGACTGATCCTTCACCCTTAGCCCGCAGAGAATCAAACACGTATCTTTCAAGGGAAAGCTCGAAAACTACAAAAATGTTGTTGCACTCGCATCAGGAGGGCTTGATATGCACACAGTGATATTTTGAGATGAAATATACAAGAGCAAGGAAACAAATATAAATGAGATGAAAGAATGAAAGGGAATTTAAGTGTTCCAACCTGGTTGTATTTTGCCAGTCGCTCACTTCGGCAAGGTGCTCCCGTCTTGATCTGCATTATGGGAGAATTTAAAAGAATATTAGTATGCTTCTTGAGGTTAAAAGGGTGGAAAATATTAACCAACGTTTAATAGATGGAAGTCAAGAATACCTGTTCACTGGCCAAACCAACAGACAGATTTGCAATAAAATTATCCTCTGTTTTACCACTTCGGTGACTAACCATAACACCCCGTCCTGCAGCTTTGGAGTCTAGTGCCGCTTGAATGGATTCTATCACAGTACCAATCTTGTTAACCTGCAATAGTTTGAAAGATGATGAGTGAGGTCCTCACTAGCATGTGTTTCTATCTAAGAGGACTGAACCCGTGAATAACGTGATATTGAAAAAAGTTGCTTTTTCTATGTCTGAATTTTCTCCATTTCCCATTCAAACTTGAAATAGAACTATACATAAGAAAAGCAATATAGTTCATACGACTCTGACGAGTCAAGTTCTTCAAGTCACATTCAAAAAAAAGGGACTCCGATTAATCCTAAGTTGAGCCGGAGTCTTAACTTTCGATGCCGCAGCCGTGTTGGTTTCTCAAAAAATACACTACTATTGGATAATCCGACACTCACCAGTTGACATTTCTAAAGAGTCTGAGCAACACAGTATTAATCACACCATAAAGAAAATATGCAAACATAAAGTTGATTCAAAATGGTTCATAAACATATTGTGTTATGACAAATGCGTTCATTCAAAAAGGTTCATATACATACTAGTATTGTATTATTCTGACCAAGATCTTCCTAGGAAGATTCAAACTAGTTAAATACAAGTCTTTCTAATGGGAAAATACTTGGATTTTAGGTTATCAAAAAGGAAAAAATACTTGACTTTTTTCGGAGAAATTCTCCGAATTAAGCACCACTGTTTTAACGCTATTCTTGTCAATGTATTAAGGCTATTTTTCTTCTAAGTGCTCAGTATCAACTCAAAGGTGTTGTGCCTTATAGGTAGCATAAATTCACTTTGCTTCTTCTTTAATTTATGTACAATTAAGTTTTAGAACTTTGAGTAACTAAGCAATTGAAATGAGAAAAAAGCCAACAGATGGAACAAGGCAGCTATGCTACATAAATGTCTATGTTGCTTAAAGACAAATCTTTACCTTCAACAACAATGCATTGCATGTCTTTTTTTTTAATTGCTTCAGCAATTATCTTTGGATTAGTCACCAACAAATCATCACCAACAAGTCGAATATCAACTGAAGATTGTAGAGATGCCCAAGAGCTCCAATCATCTTGGTCAAAGGGATCTTCAATATATACAATAGGAAAATCTTTGCCAAACATAAACATCTTCCATGCTTGACCGAGATCCAATGTCAGCGTAGGTTGTATGGGAGAGATAAATCTCAGTCACAAGCCATACCGAGTTGCCACACTAAGATACAAACAGGTAATCTCAAAGCCCGCATTGGTTCGCCGAGAAAATAGAAACATCATCATCACTGCCTCTTTATGTACTATCCTTCAAAAGGAACAAAAATAGTCACATAGACTAGAGAAGACAGCATATACAAAGTTAAATCAATTTTTCCATTTTCTTATAGAACACAAGGGTTGTTGGTTGTTTGATAATGGAGGAAAATTAATGGCTAAACTGAGAGGTGAGGCTCCCTTTAAAGAAAATCCCAAACTCTCTGTTTTGCCTTATTTTTTCGTTAACCTTCCTCCATTTTGGGAAGAATTCTCTTTTTCCCACCTTTGAATTTCCCATTCTTCTGATGCCTCATTATTTTGAGCTGAAATTTCAATTAAAGGTTCCTCGACCAAGAATGTACTTGACACAGTAAACCATGAAATGGGATATAGGTCTCCAATTTGCTGTATTTGAACAAACATAAAGTAAGAGTGATGTTGCAATGGCTGCACACACCTGTTTGCTATCTGTACATGATCTCCCTGAAAAGATACAGATCAGATTTTTTTTGATTCAAAGATTGAACATCGCAAAGGAAAGCAAGCACCTTTTACAAGTTCAGCAGAAGAAGTACAAAGGGTGTGTTGGGATGAAACTGTTTCTTTGTATTTTCTTGTTTATTTCGAAGGGCTATTTGCCCTTTTGGTTATCAATGGAGAAATCATGGGCAGACCAGAGAGAGACAACCACCCTTTACAGAAAATCCCAATCTCCCCAATGCCTCATTCTTCTTTCTTTCTAGGCTATGCTCAGCTGATACTGAACAAAAATGATGATACATTAGGACTGCAAGAAGATTAATAGCTTGTAGCAACAAATCGCAGGTTCAACATATTCCAAAATTGAATCACAGAAAGATTATTATTTTTTATCCTTCTTTTAAAAGAAATGGGGTTCAGATGTATGTTATGATAAGGCAAAAGAGAAGCCAAACATGCCATGGCTGCAAACACCGGCTGCGTGTGAGTGACAGAAGTCTCAATCACAAGCCATGTCAGGTCGCCACACCAGATATAGGTTGGATAATCTCAAAGCTTAAATTGGTTAGCTCGATATAGAAACATCATCATTACCGCCTCTTCATGAACATTTCATCAACACAATAAACAAACACATACACACATAGAGAAAAAAGACAAGAGTCTCAACGTCTATGTGTTAAATCTGTTTTGGCATTTCCAGTTTTTGCTTTTCCAAAAACAAGGGCTGTTGGTTTGATAAAGGAGGACAATCATTGGTGGAATAGAGAGAGGCAACAACTCTTCAAAGAAAATCCCAAACTCTTTGTTTTACCTTATTTCTAGTGAAATTCTCTAGCTTGACCGCTAAATCATCGGCATATATGAGAATGTCAAACACCTGAGAAATACCCAAAATGAGCGGGAGCTCACCATCCTTTTGATCTTCACAAGGTTGAGGTAAGGCTGCGTAAACAACACCCTTCCCCACCCACTTCTTAAATTACACTAGGTTATTGTTGTTGTGAGTTCCTGCTAATTTCCTTTTATCCTGCAAACATTATCATCACAACCATATTGGTTCCCTTTGGAGTTCATTACTTCAGAACACAGCCAGTGAGGACAAAATTAATATGATTGAAATAGAAGCACAAATCCATAGATACTCATATGTAAAAATGTGCATATGGAAAAGGTTGCCTGGTGTAGTTGGTTATCACGTCAGTGTAACACAGAGAATTGAAGAATCCCAATTCCAGAGAACTACTTCCCATTAAAGACTAATCCATGGGTGCATAAAAAGGATGTTATTAATGTCTTTCCATCAAAAAAGGTTACGTGTTCCATTCACGGGATTTTCAGAAGAAAATTTAGAAAATGGGGCTCAGATCTCAGTTTTCTAATGGGGCAGAGAGAAGGCGACCATTCCATGAGTGCAAAAGAACCGGCTGCATGTGAAGGAGAAGGCCTCAAAACACAGATCATTCCGGTTTTTGCCAAGCCAAGATACTGGTTGGGATATCTCAATGCCCGGATAGTAATAAGGACAATTTAGATAGTGGCCTTAGAAAAGGCCATTTGTGCAAATGCGCCGATTAACAAGTATCATCACGGCCTCTTTCAAAAAATGTTACTCTTCCATAGATTTTAAGACATTGAGAAAATTTTGGACTAAAGATCCAGCAACAGAGCAACGAAAGCACCAGATATTTGGTTTCAGAAAATGTTACTCTTCCATAGATTTAAAGACATTGAGAAAATTTTGTACTAAAGATCCTGCATCAAAGCAACCATGCGCCTGAGCGAAGTACAGGAATGTACTCTGCTGCATGATCACCCGTAGAAACTCTTGGTTTAAGAGGAACATCTGATAACTTGGCTCTCACCTGGTAAATCTCCACTCAAAACTTCAATACACAACAAGAAAGTATAAAATCTCCAAGGATCATACAAATGCTGAAAATTTCAAGTTCTTCAGCCAGTAACTAATTCAAAGAGAGATAAAAACAAGAAGTAACAGATCACAATTTCCAGATAAAGAGACCATAATAGTTAATCTTTTAATATTTCAAAAAACTACCCTATTAAAAATTTTCATTTACACCCAAGTTCATATAAGATAAATGGAAGAGGTATAATTTTGAGAGAAAATCACAAGCAAGAACCCGTGAAAATAACATTCTCCTAATAGATGATATTCAAATCAAACATGAATTAACTTTTTTGATGAAACAAATCATACATGGATCAATATCATTCACTTTACTACATTAGCAGGAAGTTACCATTGTTTCCAACCATGACATCACAACCATAAACGTTTCTAGAAGACCAACATATTAAGCTCCTACTTTTACTTTAAACATAAAAAAAACACTTCCACAACGACAACATCCCCAGTATAATCCCACAAGTGAGGCCTTGGGAGGGTGGTGTGTAAGCAGCCTTACCCCTACCTTGAGAAGGTAGAGAGGTTTATAAAAGAAACTTAACTCAAGTAAAGCATATCAAAAATCAAGTATGTAAAGCAAATATAATAATGAAGAATCTACACAAATAAAAATGGAGAAGAGAACAGTAACAACAAAATATGACAACAATGACAAGAGATAATAAAATCTAAGAATAAGATAGTAGATTGTTTCTGTCTCCAAACCTTCAGCTTATGTTCATATAAGACCCTCTTCTTTCTCTTTGTCTTTTTCTTTCTCTTTCTCTTTCTCTTAAATCTCTAAATCTATTACCAAGGGCTTATGTTGAGTTGTAATACCCATTTGGAATAACCTTGCAGTCCTTACAATATATATTTGTGCCCTTAAATTTCAACATTTTATTGTCTGCAACCTTCAACACAATTGGACATGCCCAATACCAAATGCTTCCACACATCTCCCCAAAGACCAGAACAACTTCTATTTTTCTTTATAATGCATATGATAACCTTCCTAACTTTGGTTTATATCTTTATAAGTCAAAGTCACACCACCACAAAAATTTCAAAAACATTTATTAATATAAACAAACATACAACAAACAAAACAAAACATAGAAGTACTTATTGTATTTCCTTTTTTCACTAATACAACCAACCCAAATCATCAACATTAAACAAAAAAATAAGCAACTATACTTCAATGTAAACTAGTTCACATGGCCTACATAAATCCCTCAATAATTCATCTTTTATAGTAACAAATTTAAGTTTTTCAAACACCGGATCTAACGTAACTGGACTAACAGAACTCAATTAGCAAACAATTGATATAAAGAAAAGAATTTTACCAAAGAAGAATGTCGAATAAGTGACTTAGCGAGTAAAAGGTTGCCACCAGTAAGTGGGTTTGGTGGCTTACTATTAATGGATCTCCCATTCCCTATGCTACAATTATTAAACATCCATCACTTCTGCTGCTTTCACCAAAATATAAAAGAAATAGGAGTACCATACTTATTAGTAATCGAGTTCTAACATCAAGTTATAGGTTTGACTGGCCCACTAAAGATTGTACAGGTCGAGTAAGATGAAGAGAATGAAGATGTTACCAAGTGAAATAGAAAGGAAGGTTGCCAATGATCGAACAAGAAGCGACATCTCTGTCCAAATTGAACAAACTTGACGGAATCGCTGCCAATAGCGTTCAATGGAAAAATTGTCGATGGAAATTTTGAGCAACAATAACTAAGGCCTGATATTGGAGAATACAGAGTTTTTTTGTTTTTGGTGCCTTAAGTTTGATGAGAATATATTATTTTTATTAAAATTTTATAATATTATAATAATTTGGCCATATTCTATTAATGGGACCGGTTAGTAATTTTCTTAGGACCAGATTTTATTTCTTCTCAAAAAAATGCATAATTAGGGACTGAAATTTAATCTCTTCCTAATAAGTAGAGACCAAATTATTGACTCGTCCTTGAATGTTGATCTTAAATAAACCTTTTTCTTATAGTGTCAAATGAAAAGGGTTTTGTTGTCTAATGATATATGATGTTGAAACTTGCTTAGACTCATGTTTATATGTGATATTGATAATGAATTGCATTTGTGGGTGCTTGATGTAAGTGGATTAAAATGAGGGCCTTGAGTAACCCTAATCTTGATAATGTATTCCATAGAAATAGCCTTGTTGAAGGTACGCACCCAAAGTATTTGTGAAAATATCTAAGTGAGTTGTCTAGTCATATGTTGTGGATATGTTGAACTAGGGCAATGACCCAATGAACATGTATGATTGACAAATAATGTGTTAAAGGAACTATGAACCATGTTTTATGAAATTGATAGCCTTGTGAATGGCTTATGAAAGGGTAAAGTCCCTTGATATAAAGGTAAACTAAAATTGTGGGTTGAACCCAAGTGTGGTGAGAATGTGGTATAGAATTATTGTAAGGGTCTGGATGACCATGACTTGCATTGTATCTTAAATTAAGTGAGGGCATTTTACTATTAAGATGGTTGAGCAATGAAGGCTCCTAGAAGGACAATGTAGTCATGCATAGTGTTGAATTAGCTAAAATTGGTAAGGTCCTTAAATATTGTGTCGAATGTATGTTGATGCATGGGCAAAGGGTTAAAGTCCCAAATGCCAACTAATAATAGTTGTGATGGGTTGAGGTGAAAGTCCCTTGCCGTATGTGATGGTTTGAGGTTAAAGTCCCTTGCCCAATGACATTGCTTGAGGTTAAATTCTCGGTCCTTAAGATATATCTTAAGGTCAAAGTACCTCGCCGAAGGAAATGACTCTTGGTTAAAGTCTAAATGAGACAAGAGGTTGGAGTCCCTTATTTAGTAAGTGGGCATGAGGTTAGAATCTCGTGTCTAGATTAATGTGAATGTGATTAGAGTACCTTGTCTGTATTAATGTGTACATTATTAAATTCCCTGACTAATGAATGAGTGTGCATTATTAAAGTACCATGTCTAATGATAATGTGAATATGGTTAGAGTCCTTTGTCTATTGAGTGTTTGAATCTATAAGTGTGGGAGATTGTAGTCCTCCACTTCATGAATGACAATTGGGTGCTTGAAGCTTGATTGATGAGACTTGTTCCTTTGATTGGCATGTGATATACTTATATGTATGGATAAATGTATGATTGAGATAAATTGTGATATATTGACCTGTTATTGATTGATAATGTTAACTTATCACTTATCCTTGAGTTACATGCAAGCATTTTAACTATTAATCATCTTTGGGAACTATGTCCCTACGTGACATAGGGGCGAATCATCTTTTTCTCTTCTCGCGTAGTGATTAGGCAATTAAAGTTGTTTATGCATTGAGTTGAAGTGATGAGCTTCCTTAATTTGGAAGGCATGTACCTCTTGGTGTTTTATCTTTAGACTTGGTCTCTTTAAGACTCAGTTTGGCTATTATCGGGGGCTTGTCCCAACATATATATTTATTGACTTTATTTTGTATAGAGGTATTATGAAAAACTTTGAACTTAGATGTGAGTTAGTTATTATGAATCTAATAGTCTTATGATATTATTTCTATAATATTAACTCATAAATTGAAGTTCCTTCCACTCCTACTGTGTGATGAGATATTGGGTCGAGTTATTGGGGAGACCTCTTATTCATGTGATCTTGGGGTTCCCATACGACATGGTGCAAGATTCGGGTCGTGTCAAATTGGTATCAGAGCCTAGTTTCATGGTTAGTTGAGTGTTAAAAATTATATGTCAAGTAGACTGTCTTTAATGGCTATGAAGCATGCCACACTTATAAAAGAGGGGCTATGAGACATCCTAGGAATGTTTTTCTTTCTTGTGTTTTAATCTCAAGATATAAAGTCTAAGATTTTGGATCCCTCTAATTTTTTTGCTATTTTTCAGATTATGCCTCCAAGGAGATCTGGGACTCAGGCAAACACTTCAGGTCCAATTGACGGTCCTATGGATAAAGCTCATCCAACTTCTGGAGTTAGGACCCAAGCTAGTAACCCTCTTATTCCTTCGCCTTAGAAGGATGCTACTAACGCGGAGTTTCGTTACTCTATCAACCTTTTGACTCAATTGGTGGCCTCTCAATCGAAGCGTGGTGCTCCAGCTATCATTTCATCTGAGGCCTCAAGAATTGGCCAATTTATGAGGTTGATATCTCCTATGTTCACGGGTACAAAGGTCGAGGAAGATCCTCAAGGCTTCGTCAATAAAATGCAGAGTATTTTCTGAATCATGCATTCTTTGGAATTGAAGGTGTTGAGCTTGATTCCTACCAATTGAAAGATGTAGCTTACCAATGGTATGAAAGGTAGGAGTTTTCTATAGGTGTTGATGCTAGTCCAGCTTCTTAGGTGGATTTCTCTGAGGCTTTCTTAGACTGTTTTTTTCCTTAAAAGTTGAGGAAAGCAAAGGCGGAAGAGTTTGTGAACTTAAAGCAAGAAAGGATGTTTGTTCAAGAATATGACTTGAAATTTCATCAATTGTCGAGGTATGCCCCCGAGATGGTTTCTAGAATGAGGTTTAGAATGCATAAGTTTGTCTTGGGATTATCCTGCGAGTTAGTCCTTAAGAGCAAGGCAGCCTTGTTGATTAGGAACATAGATATTTCTAGGTTGATTGGTTATTTGCAACAAGTAGAGGATGAGAAAAAGAAGTAAGTTGATCTTAGTGAGAGGCAAGGTAACAAGTTTAGGACTTCTGAAAGTAGTGGTGGAGATGGTGGCAAATAGCCATAACAAGAGTAGGGGAGTTCAGATTCGTTCTCCTCAGCTAGTGTTCGCTCTCCTTGCCATAAGTTATAGGGTGGTCATCGGTCTTAGTCGTCTCCAGACTAGTGGTGCTCAGTTGGGTCTATCTTATCCTCCTTGCAGATACTATGGTTAGAGTCATCGATGTTAGTGTGAGAAGTGGAGAGCGGGTGTTATCATTGTTGTCAGGTTGGGCACATGCAGCGTGAGTGCCCCTCTATAGAAGCTTCTTGGGACAAAAGGGCCCCTATTGCTACTCCACATCCTCCCACACCAAATGGTACTATGTCTGTCTCTACTTTTATTTCTGGCACTGTCACTGGCAAAAAATACTTATATGTACTTGCTACTCGCCAGGATTTTTAGGCATCCCTCGATATTGCTCGGGGTATGTTGAGACTTTTCTCCCGTGATGTGTATTATTTGCTTGATCTAGGGTCTACTCTTTCTTATGTGACCCCATATGTGGGTATGCATATTGATTCTTGTCTCGAGAGTATGTCGGTCCTTTTTTCTGTTTCTACCATGATGGAAGATTTTGTGGCTGTGACAAGAGTGTATAGGAGATGTGTGATATCTATTAGAGGTAGAGATACTTTTATAGACCTGATACAGTTAGACATGGTTGATCTTGATGTCATTTTGGGGATGGATTAGTTGCAGTCTATCTATCTTAGCATAGATTGTCGAACCTGTAGGGTCATGTTCATGTTCCCTAATGAGCCAATCATTGTATGGGAAGGTGGTTCTCAAGTTCCTAAGGAAAGATTCATTTTTTATCTTAAATATTGAAAGTTTATTTCGAAGGGATTTTTGTATCATTTAGTCCGAGTTAAAGATTCTAACTCTTAAAAGCCTTCTCTAGGATTCGTCCCCATGGTGAATGAGATTCTCCAGGTGTTTCCCAATGATCTTCTCGGTGTTCCTCCCGATAGAAAAATTGATTTTAAGGATCGATCTTATTCCAAACACTTGTCCGATTACCTCCTCTCCTTATAAAATGACTCCAACAAAGTTGAAAGAGCTTAAGGAGCAATTGAAACACCTCTTAGATAAAGTTTTTATCTTCCCTAGTGTGTCTCCGTGGGGAGCTTAGGTGTTGTTCATTCACAAGAAGGATAGTTCCCTTCGTATATGCATTGATTATCGTCAGTTGAACAAAGTGACCGTAAAGAATAAGTATCCTCTTCCTAGAATTGATGATTTGTTTAATCAATTTCTGGGTACGCAAGTTTTCCCAAAGATTGATCTTAGATAGGGGTATCATCAGCTTAATATTAGGGATGCAGATATCCCTAAGACTGCCTTTAGAACTATGTATGGTCGCTATGAGTTTCTTGTTATGTCCTTTGGGTTGACCAATGCCCCGGCGGTATTCATGGATTTGATGAATAGGGTCTTCCATCCATTCTTAAACATGTTTTTCATTATCTTCATTGATTATATCTTAGTGTATTCTAAGAGTGAGTCGGATCATGTAAATCACCTCCGTGCCATATTGCAAGCTTTGATGGATCATCATTTGTATGCCAAGTTCTCCAAGAGTGAGTTTTGGTCTAAAGCTATAACTTTTCTTGGTCATGCCATCTCTAGTGAAGGTATCATGGTAGATCCGTAAAATGTTGTGACGGTTAAGAAGTGACCTAGTCCTATGACTCCAACCAATATTTAGAGCTTCTTGGGTCTAGCCAGTTATTGTAGAATGTTTGTGGAGAGTTTCTCCACTATAGCTGCCCCACTGACAAAGATGACCCAAAAGAAGGTCATATTTTTATGGTCTGAGGCATGTAAGTGTAGTTTTGTGAAGTTAAAAGATAAGTTGACTTTGACTCTGATTTTAACCTTGCCCGAAGGTAGTGATGGTTTTGTGGTGTATTGTTATACTTCTCGTGTCAGTCTTGGTTGCATATTGATGCAACATTGTAGGGTGGTGGCGTATGTTTTTAGGCAATTAAAAGTTCATGAAAATAGCTACACCACCCATGACTTAGAGTTATTAGTTGTGGTCTTGGCATTGATGATTTGGTGGCATTATCTTTATGGTGTTCATTTTTATGTCTTTTCTAATCATAAGATCCTTTAATATGTGTTTACTTAAAAAGAGTTGAATCTCCGGCAATGAAGGTGGCTTGAGATATTGAATTACTATGATATAAGTCTTCATTACCATTCTAGTAAGGTGAATGTAGTCACCGATTCTCTGAGTAGGTTTTTCATGGGGTGTTTGGCCCATATTGATAAGGACAAGAAGGAATTGGATAAGGACATTCGTCATTTGGAAAAACTTGGAGTTCAACTTGCGGACTCCAATAATGGTGGTGTATTTGTACATCTGGTATCTCAGTCGTCTCTTGTTGTTGAGATAAAGAAGAAGCAAGTTTTTGACCCTGACTTGATGAAGATCAAGATTAATGTGCATCAACACAAGGTCGAAGACTTTGTCATTGGTGGTGATGGTATCTTGAGGAACCAAGGTAGGCTATGTGTCCCCGATGTCGATGGATTGAGGGAAAGAGTCATGGCCGAGGCTCATAGAGACCATTATGCTATACATCCAAGTTCTACCAAGACATATCATGACTGTAGAAAGTTTTATTGGTGGAGTAATATGAATTGAGACATGGCTAGCTACGTGGCCAAGTTTATGATTTGTCAACAAGTGAAAGGTGAGCACATGAGGCCCAATGGTTTGTACCAAGAGATTGTGTTGCCCGAGTGGAAGTTAGAGGCAATTAATATGGATTGCCTTACTAGTCTTCCTAGATCTCAGAATCAATGTGATTACATTTGGGTCATCGTTGATATAATAACCATGCCGCCCATTTCTTGCTCGTGAGAACTAATTTCTCAGTGGAAGATTATGCTAAGTTGTATCTTGCAGAGATCGTGAAGTTGCATGGTGCTTCGGTGTCTATTATATTAGATCGTGGTCCACCATTTTCATCCCACTTTTGGAAGTCGTTACAATGAGGTTTGGGAACTAAGGTGTGTCATAGTACTGCATTTCACCCACAAATGGATGGTCAAGCGGAGAGAACTATCCAAACATTGGAGGATATATTGCGGGCTTGTGTGATTGATTATTGTGGTAGTTGGTATGACCACTTGCCTTTGATTTAGTTCACCTATAATAATAGTTACCACTCCAGTATTGGCATGGTGCCTTTTGAGGCATTATATGGTAGGAGATGTCGATCTCCCATTGGGTGGTACAATGTTGGTGAGGGTAAGTTGCTACGGCCCAATTTAGTGCACCAAGCCTTAGACAAGGTGAAAGTGATTCGTGATAGATTAAAAACTGTTCAAAGTCGCCAAAAGTCCTATAAGGATGTGAGGCGTAAGGACTTAGAATTTAATGCTGGCAATTGGGTATTCTTGAAAGTATCCCCCATGAAGGGATTGATGCGATTTTGTAAGAAGGGGAAGCTTAGTTCCTGCTATGTTGGTCCCTACTTAATTGTGAAGAGGGTTGGTAATGTTCCCTTTGAGTTGGAGTTGCCTCCTAGGATGGACTTCATTCATCCGTTTTTCCATGTATCTATGTTGCGGAAATGTGTTGGTGACCCTTCCTTGGTTGTTCCCTCAAAGATGTTGGTATCTCGGACTCTTTTTCCAATGAGAAAGTCCCAGTAAGGATCTAGGATCATCAAGTTCACAGGTTACGAACAAAAGAAGTGGCTTCGGTGAAGGTTCTATGGAGGAACCAAAACTCTGAGGTAGCTACTTGGGAGGTAGAAGAGGACATGAAGTCCAAGTACCCTCATTTATTTCCCATTCTGGAATCTTGTGATGGAGGTATGTGTTAAAACTCCTTGTTTGATTTGTGTCTTTGATAGACAATGGTTTGAATTCCCCAAGTTTGAATTGATTTATGTCTTTGTTAGACAATAGATTAAAGTTCCCAATGTGTGAAATGATTTGTGCATTGTTAGACCATGAGTTAAAGTCCTTAGCTCAATGAACTAATTCATGTTTTGATATATGTTGAGTTAAATTCCCCAATGCTTTGAGTTGCTTGATGTTTTTGAAAGTTAATTAGTTGAAGTCACTAAGTTATTAGACAAGTGTTAAATAAGCAATGGGTTAGAGTCCCAAAGTCGATGAGATGAATGATTGATTAATTGATAAATAAGCAATGGGTTAGAGTCCCAAAGTCGATGAGATGAATGATTGATTAATTGATAAATAAGCAACGGGTTGAATGCTTATTTTAACATAGATTGACGAGATGTGTGATGATATGTTAGCTTATTTATACTCTTACCTTACCCTTCATTCGCAGATAAATGATCCAAGTGGGGATAATTGAAACACCTAGGTCTTGAACCTTGAGGAAAATAACTTCATTTTGTGTCACTGAGTTGGGCACGCCTAGAGACTTAGTCATACTCTTGGTCACGACCCGTACCGACCTTTCACACCCTATCATTCCTTGATCAGTCTATAAGGGTATAATACTATTTCCTATACAACATGACCTTTCTTTAGTTGTAACCAATGCATTTGAGGCATATGCAACTCATCAGTATAGAGTGAAACCTCAAACCAAGTGGATTGTGTTTTTACGGCTATTCTATACGAGTTAAGGGTTGAGTCGTACCCTTTGATTATGACACAAGGGTGCCCACTCATACCCACAACAGTATAGTTGGCCTAAGAAATGCCTAGGGTGCAAGTTAGGGTACTACTCGTACCCTAGGGTATGATTGTTAAGGGAATCGTATGAGGGTGTCATACCTCTGCACGAGTGAGCTTTTTAGATTTTAACTAAGGACCTTTGGGTCATTTCCTTGAGTAAAAAACTAAGCCCTCTCACTATATAAGGCATGGTAGCCTCCTAAGTCTTCATTTAAAAGGCTCAAACATTCCAAACACTTTAAAAAGCTTCTTGAAGCAAAATTAGAGGCTAGGGTTTGGAGGGATCTCATATAGTGGCAAGAAAAAGCCGTGATTGTTCGTGTGTAATCTGTTTTAAGGCATGTATCTCTTCCCCTATTTAAATATCTCTAAACCTATGTATTTCACACTTGAATTAGTAAGTGTACATGGTAGTTTTAAAATCAAATGAAAAGGGTTTTGTTTTCTAAAGATTTATGATGTTGAATCTTGCTTAGACTCATGTTTATATATGATATTGATGCTGAATTGCATGTGTGTGTTCTTGCTGTAAGTGGATTAAAATGAGGGCCTTGAGTAACTCTAATCTTGATAATGTATTCCATGGAAATGGCCTTACTGAAGGTATGCACCCAAAGTATTTATGAAAATGTCTAAGTGAGTTGTCTAGTCATATATTGTGGATGTATTGCACTAGGGAAATGTCCCAATGAACATGGATGATTGGAAAATAATGTGTTAAAGGAACTATGAACCATGTGTTATGAAATTGATAACCTTGTGGATGGCTTATGAAAGGGTAAAGTCCCTAGATATAAAGGTAAACTAAAATTGTGGGTTGAACCCAAGTGCGGTGAGAATGTGGTATAGAATTACTATAAGGGTTTGGATGACCATGACTTGCATTTTATCTTGAATTAAGTGAGGGCATTGGCCTATTGAGATGGTTGAGCAATGAAGGCTCCCAAAAGGACAATGTAGTCATGCATAGTGTAGAATTGGCTAAAATAGTTAAATGTTGTGTCGAATGTATGTTTATGCATGGGCAAAGGGTTAAAGTCCCAAATGCCAACTAATGATAGTTGTGATGGGTCTAGGTGAAAGTCCCTTGCTGTATGTGATGGCTTGAGGTTAAAGTCCCTTTCCTAATAACATTGATCGAGGTTAAATTCCCTTCTCTTAAGAGATAGCTTGAGGTCAAAGTACCTTGCCGAAGGAAATAGCTTGTGGTTAAATTCCAAATGAGACAAGAGGTTTGAGTCCCTTGTTTAGTGAGTGGGCATGAGGTTATAGTCCCATGCCTAGACGAATGTGAATGTGATTAGAGTCCCTTGTCTGTATTAATGTGTACATCGTTAAATTCCTTGACTAATGAGTGAGTGTGAATGGTTAAAGTCCCATGTATAATAATAATATGAATGTGGTTAGGGTCCTTTTCCTATTGAGAGTGTTTTAAGCTATAAGTGTGGAGGTTCTGGTCCTCCATTTAATGAATGATAAATGGGTGCTTGAAGCATGATTGAGGAGACTTGTTCCTTTGATTGGCATTTGATATACCTACATGTATGGATAAATCTATGAATGAGATAAATTACGATATATTGACTTGTTGTTGATTGATGATGTTATTTTATCATTTATACTTAAGTTACATGCTAGCGTTCTAACCGGTAACCATCTTTGGGTCCTTTGTCCTCACGCGATATAGCGGCCAGGGCATCTTCTTCTCTTCCCGCGTAGTGATTAGGCTATTGAAGCGGTTCATGAATTGACTTGAAGTGGTGAGCTTCCTTAATTAGGAAGACATGCACCTCTTGGTCTTTTATCTTTATACTTTGTATCTTTAAAACTCAATTTGGCTATTGTCGGGGGCTTTTCCCGACATTTATATTTATTTACTTCATTTTGTATAGAGGTATTTTGAACAACTGTGAACTTAGGTGTGAGTTAGTTATTAAGAATCTTTTGTTGACTTGTAATTTTACTTCTATAATCTTAACTCGTGAGTTTGAGTTCCTTCGACTCGTATTGTATGATGAGATGCTGGGTTGGGTTATTGGGACGACCTCCGGTTCATGTGATCCTAGGGTGCCCATCTGACATGGCCCGGGATTCGGGTTGTGTCAATTTGACTATTTTTAGCCACTAATGCAGCATCAAAATAGCTATATAGCTGCATTTTAAGCTACCCAAGAATCTGAAAAAGTTGCAGTTTTCAATTAATAAGAAACTTACACTGAAGAACTGCACAAAAATCTGCACAAACCTGAATAAAAACTGCACAGAATCTTCTCAAACTTGCATAAAAAAACTACACAAAATCTACACAAACCTGCATTAAAAAACTGCACAAAATCAGCACTAAATTGACAAAAATCTGCACTTGAATTTTTTTTGAGGATTCTATGTATTGGGTTGTTATTGTTTGTGAAAGAAAAGATATGGGAGTTTTTCATTATATTGAAATGTTTCATGTAGACCACATTTGTAGCTAATTACCAATATATAGATTGATTTTATTGTGTCAATGGGATTTCAAGTCTAGGGTGAACTGCAATAATATTTGGACTTAATTAAATCAATAAATTTCAAGAAGAAAAGAAAATAAACTATAATGAAGATGGCACTAGTAACTATGACTTACCCAATCAAACTTACATCATCAGTGAAAGCATTGGTCAATCAAATTTAATCCTGACAATAGTGACACCATTCCAAGGTACACATACTCCAAAGTGCAAGGTTTAGAATAGAGAATTTTTCAACCAATTAGTATATCTCTGTTAGCAAGAGTTAGTCTGAATCATGAAAATGGTGCAAATAGTCCTTCATCAGCTTTGACAAGTAGCTCATCAAAAACAGTGACAAAACCCTAATCTCATTCTATAGGTTCCATCATAAACACAAATGCATCATATACTATTGTTGTTCATAGACATTGAAGAGACTTAGAGTCTACATATGAAAGTTTGGACTAGACTGAATTTATGTGCACAACAAACACCATGTTGCCAAATTAGTCAGATTTTAATTTTTGTCATGTAAGAACTATGGACTGTGTTACTCATAGCTCTAGAACTATACATAGATTACGGGGTCCCATATCAGTATTATGGTACCAATATTTCAAAAAATAATTACTTCTCTTATAGGACTCCAACAATTCTTTTGGCTAATGGAACTAGCACATACTATGTTTCTATTATTCCAAGAAATCCCTTTTCCATTGGATTTTAACTAGAATGTTAATAGATATATTGGCTCATGTCCTACTGGTTATGCATGCTCCCAATTTCTCAGTACCATTCCACACTTTTTAGAAACTGGACTTTTAGCTCTTTCTAGGTTCCACCTATATTTTTTGTGAGGAATCACACCCTAAGATTTGCCGGAATGAACCATGTACTTGGTCGTGTATAATTGCATACTTTCACTTTTAACATGGTTAGATTAATCGCTCTTTCTTGTATTTTTTATCTTTTATTTCATTTTTAACTATAAATCTAACTAATTCATTGTTTATTGTGTTTCGATTATCGTACTTTCACACCCAAACTCATAGATTCCTAAAAACACTCATATGCATATTTTTTGTAGTTTTGTATAGTTTTTCAATGCAATTATTTTATCAACTGGAAGTGTAACTATTTTCAAATTCTTGGCTGCTGGAAATGTTTATGTTTTTTTTTGTGGCTTTCGACAAGAATTTAATAGTTTCGTGCTAGTCTCTATATAAACATCAATAAGTTTTTTACTGTGAACTTAATGATTATTTAATATTAACTTGAGATTTTTGTAAGAAGTCATAAAGTTTAAATCGTGGATCCATCTCTATGTTTACATACTTTGAAGGCTGATAAGCTTCCCATTTACTCATAACTAACACCCTCTAACACATGCTTTGTAACATTAGCTGGCAGATTTCGATCAACTCAAAGTGAAAGGTTTTGAAGATGGGGTGGAACAATTTTACTCATTGAAGGTAATACCATATTGTTCATTCTTTGAACTTCGTAATAATTATAGAGAAGGGTTTAATGAAGGGTATAAAAGCTCATGGTAGAAGATCTTGATACTATTTGTTATAATTGAATCATAGTGGGAGATGTTAAAATCAAAATTACCTGATATGTGCTACTCATGAGAGGTGACATGTATCCCAGAGATTAATTGAGTTGAGCGAAATCTTATCTGGACATAATGATTATAAAAAGAAATAAGCCTTTGCTATGAGAAATATCTCACTAGTAGTGTTGTCGTTTTCACTTTTCATTTAGTTCTCTAATTTGTAATTCCTTCACTATATCTTATTGCGGGATTTTATAAAATTGACACTTTGAAAACTTATTTTGACAAAAAGACACAAGTCCAACTAATTAGATAAAGAGACCCCATTAATGGTGTCATCATTTTTGACTTTCATAAACAACCCTAGCACAAATATTTTAAAAAATACAATCTAGTGCCACTACAACTTCAATGTCTTGGAAAATACAATTTAGTCCATGTCTAAATATATAAATACCTTATTTTAAATTAAAAAATTAAATAAAAAACAAAAATCTTCGAAAGAAAGAAACTCGCTTCCATCCTAATTCATATTTTTCAGTCAATTTTTCATCAAATTTTCGTCGACTTTTTTCAGCTTCCGTCAAAAACTTACACCACCCCCACTGTTTTCAGCCATTCTTAGCCATTGTTATCCACCTCCCCATAGTTTTTATCACTTCATTAATGCCCATAAATCTTTTAAGTTACTCTTATTTTTTCGGAAGAGATTTTAGCTTCACTAGATACATTCCAACACTCCAAACATTCATTCAAAGATATAATTTGTTTTATTTTTTTGGTGGTCATCGAAAAAGAGATCAGGCTTGTATTTTTTATTTTTGTATAGAAATCTCATCAGTAATCAATAACTATAGATTATGTAGTCTAGGTCTCGACTAGGTATACACTACTATGTTTGTCTAGTCGAGATTATCATTATCACAATCCAAATTATCAGATTGTGAGGGCACTTATTCTGGTCCATTTAGAAAGTAGAACCCCTTATCACCCTGTTAAGAATTTAAGTGGAAGTCTTTATTAAAATAGTATCTCATCTTTATTACAATAATTTTTAACAAAACAAATGTGAAAAGTGTAAACTATCCTAGGATCTAGTCTAAACAGGTACAAAAGCTTCTAAGGAAAAGTAAAACTAGGTACAACTTTCACTATGAGTAAGAGGGGTAGGAGCTGCTGAAGAATCACTACCCGTAATAATCATGAAACTAAAAGTGATTCCTGCAAATGACTATACCTTGAAAAGGGTATGGTTAGAGTAATATCAGTACAAACTACACATACTAGTAAGTATCATTAGCCGACAAGGTTAGATCATGTAAGAACAATAAAGAAATCACAAAAAGAAAATATGAGAACTTATATAACAATTTAATTTGTAATACTTTCATCCATGTACGCTTCCTTTATCCCTTGTTTTAACTAAGAGAAATTCTGTCATTATTCCCATTGATCATTGTTGACATCTAATTTTTGCCCTCCACGATTAAGTATAATTATGAGTTTCTTCAATTTAAAATATAATTACAACATTTATTTTATCCAACTAAGAACTTATCAAAATTTGTATCTAAGTTAATTATGTCATTTTAAGTAGCGATTATATATTTATGTAATCGTATATACGAGATTGTATAATATTTTGTTACTAAAAATAAATATTTTTATAGACAACCGGCTATGAATCATAACTCATTTTGAAAAATTTATTCAAATAGGATAAATCCTGATCTTAATATAATTTTGTTTTTAAAATAAAAATAATTTTTTTGGAAGATATTTGTTTGATATTATTAAGACAAGAAACTTGAGATTAAATTAATTTTTAAATATTTCAATTTTTTATTCAACTTAGCTAATTTATTGGATATCGGCCAATGAAATTGTCAATTTGGCATGATTATAAATAAAATTGACTGAAATTCGAACCTACCTATCTCTTAAATAGCCTAACCTACCCAACAACAATTAAATCCCTATAGCTAAATCGATCAACTTTACCAATTACCAAACCCAGGCCCATGACATTCAACCCAGCAAAATCAGCCTAGACCTAGCCCAATCTCTTTTATCATTAACCCGATAAACAATTGAATATTAACAACCCAACAATATCGAAGTTCAACATCAATGTACAAACAAAAATAACAATTCATACAACAAAACAATGATATCAACAATATAGATAATTTAACCTGATTCTAATATAATCCAACGTCAATAATAATACCAACATCAACAACACAAACAATCACGTCTAACACCCCCCCCCCCAACATACACCTTCACAAACACCACCAACAACAACTAAACTCCCGAAAATGTATAAATAAAAACACCTCCAACATTTAATTCCAAGAAATCTGGTGGAAATTCATCAAAATTTTACCAAGTACATACTTCTGAGTTTTTTATTGGTTGCTAAGGGAATTTCAAATTTTTTCCAAAATTTCCAATTTTGTTTTGCACCAATTTCATCTGAATTAGCTCATGGATGAGTTTGAACCTTATCCCATTTTTCAAAATTTTGAAACCTTCCCCTCAAAATCCCAAAAATACCCCTCTGATTCCCCCCAAAACTAGCTTCATTTTTTTTTTATAAATAGGTAGTGAGTAGAAGGTTGAAGGAATGCTATTTTGGGTGAAAAATTTGAGAATTTTGGAGATGCATTAATCTAATTCTACGCAATAAAAATTCAAGAAGAATTCTTGAAGAAAAATAAATTGTGACGGATTCATCTAAATTCTGGCGAGGTTAAATTCAAATTTTGGTGTGTTAAAGTCTATTTAAAGAGATCATTTGTCTCAGTTCTTGCTCCAGAAAAGGTAAAACTTTATCTTTTTTGCACTTTCTTCTTCTTTGTTTTAGCAGTCCTAATGATTCTCATTTTTCTATTAAACGTAGTGGAGTGTATTGTAGACGGATGGGATGGCCACATGATTCTGAAATATTTGATTGTTGTTTGTTATGTTGAGTTAATGTTGTCGTTTTGGTTATGTTGTTTTTGATTCAATTTTCTTTCTTTATTTGGATTCTTTGGTGCATCTAAAACACTATTTTTAGTACTTTTACATTGTTTTATTTTAGTCCAATACTGTCAAATTCGTTTATTTGTCCGACTTTTGTGTATTGTGTAATAATCTGCTAAATTTTAGAGTTCATTGTCAAAGCCATTTTTGTGCATTAGTAACTAATTTGATTAAATATACTCTGCCGATTCAACTTGTTTATTGCTTGATTGATTCCTTAAAGCCCTCCACTGGTTTAGTGTACCATTTAGGAAAAATTAAAGATGAATAGAGTATGATTGCATATTTAGTTCTTTCCTAAAAAATGAAGGTTGTATCCCCGCACAATTTTTTTTGGGTTTTGCTCATTTTACCTATCTCATAAAGACTCTAACTTGATTAAACTAAGTGATGAAGCATATTTAATTAGTTTGCATGAAATCTGGTATGAGTATTGCATCATGAGGTTCATCTTTAATTATGTCTGTATACTCATTTATTTGGTTGGGTACAAAAGAATTTTATGTTTTCCATATTGAAAGTCAGTTTTCATGTTTAAAACAATGATATAATTAGTCAACTACTATTAAAATATATTAGTATCATGTATCAAAATTTTCAAATAGTCTCAAGTCACAGAACTGTATTCACTTTCAAATAGCGTAGTAATATGTACCATTTCTTTTTTATAATTCGTTTCTACATTATATGTAAGAATTATTTGTTTAATCCATCGCATGCCATATATTTTGTTGATTAAAAATCTTAGGATGTGGTAAATGGGCTTAATTAATGTAGTTCCAAGGATCATTTATTTTGCTTGATCAATGACATCAATGTTCATATTTCACTTATCCTTTTATTTTTTATTTTTGTGTGAACTCTCCTTGTATTCCTTATGTTTGGGCTCAAGTCCATGCGTTCATCAAGTCAGGCCTCATAAAAAGTAAAAAAAATTGATAAATATTATGAAGATCAAGGATATATACAACGATATAGAACAAATATACGCTACATACAGGTTTAAGGAGCTGATATATAGGCTCAAAAATAGAAAAAAATAAGAGAAGGAAGCTCATATATAGATCCGCAAGCCAACATACAGTGCGTATACTGACAAAAACTTGAACAGAAACATGCTGATATACAATTGAAAAAGGGCTAAATGTCCAAAAAAGAGTAGCCCAAAGGCTGGCCATATTTGAAATGGGCCAAACAAGGACCCAATAATTGAACTTTTCTCCTTTTATTTATTTATTTGTAATTTATATTTGAATACTTTCTTGTATTAAACTCTTAAATTTGGTTAAATCTAAATAAATTCTCCTTCCATTTGTTATTTTTGTTTATTCTTTACATTTTTTTATTATTTGCAACATAGAATATTGTGGAATTAATAAAAATGAATTTTTAAGTTTCCTCTTAAAATGAACCTTTACTAATAAAAATCATATATTTTAATAATGTGTTGAATTGATTTTTTTAAGTTAAAATAATTCTCATCAACCTAAAAATAAATTTTCCTTATAAAAATCAAAATCTTTTTATGATTAGTCAAATGTCATAACTTGTTTAAATTGGTATTTTTTCTTTAAAGATAAATGTCTATTATAAAAAAAAGTTGGTATTCCAAATCACTTGATATCTCTTTTCTTTTATTGAAAATAATTTTTTTCCTCAAATTGATAAAATAAATGGCCCTAGTTAATCTTTTCTTTTGAGAGATTTTTCCCTTCATTTAAATAAATGACATTTCACTTGAATAAAAGGAATGTCATATTTTGCAAACAAATTTAAAGATTTTCCCAAAAATTACCAATGTTTCTAAATTAGTCAAATTATCAATTCGTCACTTGGTCAACCGTTTTTTAACGGATGCTCCTGAGTGCCTTCAAAACCTTCTCAAGGCATTACTTGAATCCTTTCCCTTTTTCTCTGATTTTAAGAATTTATTTTTATTTTCAAGTCCTTAAAATATTTTTATTTTTTCTTGATATTCTCTTTAGAAATCAAGTGGCGACTATGTATTTTCTTAAATTATTTAAAAAAATTCACAAAAGTTTTAAAATAGTTCAAAACTTGAGAACCAATGTTGTCCAACCCCACGAGCTTGTAATGACCTGATTTTTAGTAATTTATGTGAAATATTTATTTTTATATAATTTGACCATTTTACCCTCCCTATGGTTGCATTGCGATATTTTTGAGGTGTGAAAATAATTAGCATAATTTTGAATGCATTTCAGTATAAGTTATACGAGATTGTGATTTTTGATGGTCTTAAAGGATTATTAGTTGAATTCGGTCAATATCTTTTGATCTGTGCGTCAGATGGCAAAACGAACTACACCAGTAGTTCCAGAACGTCAATCTAGGTTTGTAACATTGTTGGTGTGGTTTTATGACTATTATATCTCATTTCGACCCTCGGTCTGGAAAGTTTCAAAATTGAGTTTCATAGGTCAATTTTGTGAAAATGTTAATTTTTAAAAAATATGATATCACCATTGAGTTCAGAGCGTCAAATTTAGTGCGATAGTATAGTTCATTTGCATATTCGGGATTCCAGATAAATCTTGAGGGGTTCGCGGAGACTTGAAATTCTCCAAGTCGCTAACTGGTGCACTCGCTTAAGCAATGCTTTGGTCACTTAAGCGACTTGGACTGATAGCAAAAGATTTACATAAGCGACACACCAGGCCAGCTTAAGTGATGTCGTAGTTGCTTAAGAGACACTGGCGTGCCAGATGCCTGTCTCTTAAGCGACAACAAGGTTGCTTATGCGACGAGGTGGGATTTGCCTAAGTGACCCCTTAGTCGCTTAGGCGATGCCTAGGTGGATTACATCCTCATTTTTGAGATTGTTTTACCATTTTCGATACTAGGAGCTTGGGGTTCTAGTTATTGGGCATTTTCATTAATTTTTAAACTTGGGTAAACTCCAAATTCCTATTTCAATTGTTTTTCTTTGATTTGTATCATTTTAATCTTGTTTAAACTTGAATATAAAGTTTGAATTTGGGGATTTTGGCCCAGAAGTCCCAAATTATCATTTCTTCGATTCAAACCCCAATTTCAACCCGTTTTCACTTGGCTTTCTCCTGTGAGTTCCTTTAATCTTGGAAAATATGTTTTGGGACAAAAATTCTAGTTTTACCCTTCTTTTTAGAAAACCCATTCTGGGTATTCGTTTTGACACCATTTTGGAAATGTGCAACATGAGTATCATGGCTTTTTTTGACGCGTAGGTTCTATATTTGTGTTAAAGCTGATTTCGGGCCTAAACGTGAGGTGAAAGATTTGGGTAAAGGCTTATTTTAATTGTATTGACATTCGAAGTAGGTTATGCCTTAACTTTCTTCAGACTAGGTTGGGTAGTTAATAATAATATAAAAGAGTTCTATAGTATGAGGTTGTATCATGGAAAATTTGTTTAGGTGATTTATTGTCACGACCCAAAAACCAAGGCCCATGATGTCACTTATCGCAGCAAGTCTTGATAAGTAAACCTATCACCCAAACTGATATGAAATAAGTAAAAAAACAATACCAAAAGAAAGGCAAGACCCCTAGAATGGAGTCGAGCCACACACACATATATATAGTAAAAATTGAAATATAATCACGATACCAACCAAATCCCAAAACCTGGTGTCACAGAGTAAGAAGTAACTAGTACAACTTGCGGTAAAAAATACATAATATATATAACAGGAGAAAGCTGTATCTCTGAAAACCAGTAAGACATTGTTTAAATAAGAAAAGTTAAAAGTCATCTCCGGATGCATAGATCAATCACTTCCTCGAATGGGCTCCAAGTATCTCCTGAATTAACTATTCGTGCAGCGCACTCGTAGCTGAATTTGCACCGAAAGAGCACAGCAGGGATGAGTACAGTCAACTTTTATTTAGTAGGTATGTTGACTGGGTCAATTAGAAGATAAAGCATATAAACAAAAACTATGGCCACGTCATCTGCAATCAGAAAATGTCTCAAACGGTAGCCCGCACCATCTTCACTGACAATTCTACTATAAACACATAAAAAAATATGGGTAAGAAAAGAATGACAAGTATACATAGATATTGAATACAAGTATAGGAACGTAGAACAAATGGAATGATATCAAAATACTGAAAATAAAATGACAGTATAGGCAGAATATATGTAGCTCGATGAAGATGATGATGATGATGCACTAGGTCATTGCACAACCTCTGTATACACCTACAAAACTAAAGCTTTCTAACACTGGACCCATGAAGAGGTTATTCAAATCATATACAACCAATATCTATAGCTCCTCTCCGACACATACATCATTAGAGGGTTTTGAATGATATCACACTTTCTATCAGAAAAGCCAGTGCTTCCATATTTTTAGTATTTTCACAGTGGTACCAATGTTTCATGGATGAATATGATATGAAAATGTAATGATCATAACCAACCAAAATGAGAATATTCAATATTAAACCAATATACCAACCATGAAAGTAAATATACACAAAAATCTTCCAACTATCCATGATCAAATATAATCCAGAAACCATCAAGTGTAATGTACAAGTAAAGTGTCATTAATACCATATAAATAAATTGTTTTAGGATTTTTCCACTAAAAAGAGTACAACCAAACATACATATATATCTATACCAAACCAACAACATCATATAAGACACCACATAGTCACCCATAACAAATACTATCTGCGAACCACCAAATATCAACCACAAAGGCCCCCACATAGGCATACAAATCACATTAACACATCTTTCATGATACAAACCCATACCTATGGCATTCTTTTACATTATCATTAACTTCTCAACCTAGTCTGAAGAAAGTTAAGCCATAACCTACCTCGAGTTCCAAAAACTAGTCCAAAAAACCTTCAATTGGTAGGTTTTTCCTCATGAACGAAGTCAGAATCAACTAACAAATGCAAATACAAAATCTGCATGTTAAAAGAAATACAACGATGGTCATATTGACCATTTGAGAATCGGGATCGAAATAGACCCCGAAAATGGGTTTTCAAAAAAGAGGGGTAAAACTAGATTTTTTGTCCAAAGAAATATTCCCCAAGATTAAAGGAACACATAGAATAAAATCAAAGTAAAAATAGGTCTAAATTGGGTTTAAATCAAAGAATTACTATATTTAGGCCTTTCAGGCCTAATCCCCAATTCCATTTTAAATCCACTTTTAAACAAGATTTAAATGATAAATTATAAAAAAATAGTTGAAATAGGTGTTTTGGAGCTTACCTATGATTAAAAATAGAAAAAAAAACTTTTAAACTCGAACCCCAAGCTCTAATATCAAAAATGGTAAAACAATCACTGAAAAAGTATTTAAATCTTCCTAGGTGTCGCTAAATCGGTCCCTGGGCCGCTTTAGCAGTAGGTGTTAAAGAACCCAGTTGCTGCTTAAGTAGTACCCTGCTTGAGTGTAGGTGCCGCTAAAGAAGGTTGTGATCACTTTGGCGGTAAGCCCTAAAGCGCCCAGGCTACCACTAAAGTGGTACTTGGAGACTATGCTAGAGCTACTAAAGCACCCAAAGACCGCTTTAGTGGTCGCACCAGTTCTTGCACCATCTATGGAGACTTGAAAAATTTTAAGTCTCTGCGGACCCCTCAAGATTCACCAAGAACCCCAAGAATGCAAATGAACTATGATATCTTATAAAATTTGACACTCCTGACTCAACGGCGATATTAAATTTTTAAAGGACGTGATTTTTGCAGAGTTGATCCCTAAAACCTATTTTAACAACTTTTTAAACAGAGCATGGATATGAGATATAAAAGCCATAAAACCAAACTATCCATGATACCAACCTAAAATTGATATCCTGAAATTGTTGGCATAGTCCATTTTGCCATCTAGTGCACATATCAAAAGATGTTGCCAAAGTCAACTAGTAAGCCTTAGAGACTACCAAAATTACAATCTTGTATGAATCACAACAAAATGCATTGGGATCCATGCCAAACATTCACACACCCCAGAAATACCACAATGTAACCAAGGGGAGGGGTAAAATGGTCAAATCATATAGAATCACATACTTCACACAAAACACCAAAAATTAAATCATTACATTATCCACCACTTAAAATCTAGTTTGTCCTCAAACTAAAGGGAATAGAAATACATGAGTCAGTAAAAAGCCATGGATAACTACTGTGTATATCAAACTCGACCTCTCAAGTAGACTCATCTACTGGTTGATGATTTAAACGGACCTTAACCACAGGAATAACTCTCTAACATAACCCTTTAATTTCCCTATTAGAATAGAGACAGGTTCCTCAACCAAAGACAACCTCCCATCTATCTTTACTGAATCCCAATGAATGACACAAGAATTACTTAAACTGTAATGCCAAAGCAAGGAAACATGAATAACTGGATGGATAAATCTGGGGGTAAAGCCAATTCATAAGCCACATCACTAATAGTTCGAAGGATCTCAAAAGGTCCAATGTATCTGTAAGCTTGCCCCATTTCCCAAACGTCAACACGTTCTTCATGGGAGACACATAAAGAAAGACATGATTACCAGCATTGAGTTTTAGGGCATGAAGCCTACAATCCACATAACACTTCTGCATTCACCATGTTGCTTAAATTCTATCCTAAATGGCTCGAACTCTATCTAAATACTCATGAAGTAAGTCCATACCTCAAGGCCTGATCTCAGAAACATCAAACCAACCAACTGAAGAGTGACAATGCCTACCATACAAATTCTCAAAAGGAGCCATCTCAATACTGGAGTAATAACTATTACTATATGCAAGCTACACCAAGGCAAGATGTTGCTCCCACTAGACTCCAAAATATACCACACAAGCATGGAGCATATCCTCAAAAACTTGAATGGTCCAGTTAGACTGGACGCCAATCTTGGGGTGACACATTATGCTAAGATCAACTCACGTACCAAACTCCTCCTATAAAGTCTTCTAAACATAAGATGTGAACACCAAATCTCGATCTGAGATGATAGACACTAGAACCCTATGATGATGAACTATCTCCCAAATATAGATATGCGCCAACCTCACAGCACTACAAAAAACCTGTATCGAAATGAAATAGACAGGTTTGCTCAATTGATTTACAATGACCCTAACACTATCAGAACCACGAGAAGTATGAGAAAACCCTATCATAAAGTCCATAGTGATCTATTCTTATTTCTACTCGGGAATGGGTAACCTCTAAAGCAAATACTATGTCTCAAATGCTCAGCCTTCACCTAAAGACAACATAGGCAAGAGCTACAAAATCTGTTACATCTTTTCTTATACCACTCAATTAGTAATGCTATATCAAATCATGATACATCTTAGTCAATCCTGTATTGATAGAATATAGAGAAAAATCTAATAAAAATCACTCACCCCAAATTAATGAGCAAAATCCTATTCATTTTTAATGACTTGACTCTTTGAATATTTCCTTTTTATGTGTTTTGACCATTTTACCCCTTCTCTTGGTTTCTATGTGTTATTTTAATTGTGTGGGTATGGTTGGCATGATTCCTGAAGTTATCTAGAATGATTTGTGCGAGTTTGTAGTTTTTAGAGATTAAAAAGGGCTTATAGTTGACTTTGATCAACATTTGTTGTTCTGTGAATGTCCAATGAAAAATTGGACTGCACCATCAAATTTGGAACATCTCTTTTGAGTTGATATCATGGTTCATTGGATTTTTATGTCTTTTGATCTTATTTTGACCCTCGTTTGAAAATTAGTGAAATTCGATTTTAGCGATCAATTTCTATGAAAAAAACCCTTTCCAAAAAGCTAATGTTGCCATTGAGTATGGAACATTGGATTTAGTATTGTAGCATATCTCATTTAACTTCATAGTTTTCTTAACAAATCACAAGGGGTTTATGAGAAACTTTGCAACTTAGTAAATATGTTGATCTAGATGAATTTGGTACAACCACTTTAGTATCCCTTCTAAAGGAGTAGCTTCTTTAGCGGGCCATGCACCACTTTGGAAGACCCATCTGACTGGCCAACCCCTACTAAAGTAGTCAACAGGAATTTAAGTAATGAACGTTTAAATGGTTATTTGACTACTTTAGCAGTCATAGCTAATTTGTTTTAAAACCCCTTTTTTGCAATTTCTTCCATTTTTTGAGACTTTGAGCTTCAAGTTGGTATGATTTTTGATGATTTCACAATTGCATTTTAAAACCCTTTTAAAACTTGAGTTCAAGATAAGAATGTGGGGATTTTTAGCCCGAATGCCTAAAAAGGTATTTCTTTAATTTAAACCCTATCTTAACCCATTTTTACTTTGGTCTTCACCTATGGCTTTCTTAAATCATGGGTAAGGTTTTCGAAACAATTTTTTTTGTTTTTCCCTTTATTTCAAAAACTAATTTTGGGGATTCATTTTGAACTCAATTTTAAAGTAGGCAATATAGATATAATTCGATTTTTATAATGCACAAATTCTTTATTGGTGTCTTTTAGTTAACTTTGAGAGGGAAAGCTCCATGTTGAAGGTCTCTAGTCATAGACTTCGTTGTCGCAGTGTAACTTATGGCTTAGCATTCTTTAGACTAGGTTGGGTAGGTAATTTGTAGATAAAAGCATGCTATGGGTATAGATAATCAATTATGAAAATTTTATTAATTACTATTGTGTGCCCACGAGTCTTATTTTATTATTGGTGGTGATTTAAGATGATATTTACTGCTTGTTATTGGTGTGGGGGCTTTATCTAAAATTATTGGTCTTGTGTATGCATTGATTGCTTTATTTGTGATATAAATACCAATGTTGTGTTAATTGTGGTATTAACAATGTATTGCATGTGTATCTACTCCAATGGTACATTGCCTATGCATAATCATGAATGGTTGGCATATTAAGTAGATTCTGAGGTTTCTTGTATGTATTTTAGATATTTATATTATTTTGGTTTGATCATTACATCCTCATATCATACTTAAATTCATGATACATTGGTACCATTAAGGAAATACAAGTTATTTTCTAGAATTAGATACTTTTATAAGAACCCCTATCGTAGTACATGAGTTAGAGAGAACATACAAATATTGAGATTGGGTTTGAGTATTGAGAAAGTATATGGGTTGTGAATCCCTCATGGGTCCCTCCTGGAAGCACTGAACCTTTGTAGGTATAATGAAGGTTATGTGATAAACTCAGTCATATCACATCATCATCATTGCATTCCATAAATGATGCCTCTTTAGTGTGTATTTCTGTGTATTAATTGTTATATATATGATCTATTTCCTTTAAGTATCTATTTAGTTGTTTATGTGCTATTTAGAACTATTAGTGGAAATGGTGTGAGCTACCGTTTAGGACATTTTCTGATTGCAGGTAAAATGCTCATAATAGGTATTATCATACCTTTTTTTCTTCTTTGCTCCATCGACCTATGATAACTACTGAGTACGAGTGGACCATACTCACCCATAATATGCTATTTCGGTATAGATTCATGTATAAGTATATTGTGTGGCAGCTATGAACATACTGTTGGTTACTGATAGATTGGAGGTAGTGGCCACTCTATAAGTTTAGAGTAGACCTTATTCCTTCTCTTATATAGTTGATGTCTTTATTTCATATTCAGAGACACACTTGTAGTTTTCTTTTGGATTCAATTGTATTTCTAATTCTGAGTTCTATTTATACCGTTCTTACACTGTGACACCAGGTTTTGGGATGGTGTATGGAATCTTTATTGTTCATATTTATTATTCAAACTTCCATTATTGTTGTACTGTATGA
Source organism: Capsicum pubescens (assembly GCA_030864215.1). Taxonomy (NCBI): domain Eukaryota; kingdom Viridiplantae; phylum Streptophyta; class Magnoliopsida; order Solanales; family Solanaceae; genus Capsicum; species Capsicum pubescens. The sequence goes on along the minus strand of CM061540.1, from coordinate 254,940,656 downwards.
TTATACTTCTCTCTAGAAGTCTCACCTCAAAAATACTGGTATTCTTTTCATATAGTTTATCGTTTAGGTGATTGGTTTACTTATCAAGGCTTAAACACTATAAGTTCCATCATGACTAAAGTATTTAGGTAGTGATATATTGGTATCAGAGCATCCAGGTTCATAGGTCTTATCAATATAAGAAAAGGGTATTTGGTAAAGTCTTGCTGATCAATTAGTAGATGTTTGTAACTATATTTGAGAGGCTATAAGATATCTTTAGGAAACTTTCCTTATATTTACCTTATCATGTAGGTTTTTATATTTAACATTCTAAACTATATTTTACTCTCTTTTATGAAGATGGTAAGGACTAAATCTCGTGAGGCTAGGGGTGCTGAGCTTGCATCCGAGGTGGAAGCCTAACTTAAGGAATGATTCATGGGTTATTGACAGGATTTATATAGATGAATAACATGAAGATCTACCCCTTTTGGGGGTAGTACTAAGGATATATCCCTTGAGTCCAAGGCTGAGCATGCTAGACATATATCCTACTCAGGTTCTTTAGAGTACTACTATCCCGGTCTTGAAGGGATCATTGATTCATTTTTTGACTTATTTTGAGGGTGTTACTTTGAGTACATTTGGTATTCCTCAAGCTTCGAGTGTTGTACCTCTATTTGTACTAGAGTCTACCTATGGTGTTTCTTTGGTTTTAAGTGTGGTACCTTCATCGATACTGACATATGCTTATATTTTTTCAAACACTCCGAGTGTTGTTCTTCCTTTGGTGTCATGATCTGCGTGTAGTATTTTGAGTATAGGAGTTTAACCTTCATCTATGTTACCCCCCTCAGGTAGGATAATATTGTGCTAGATTCACTATTTGTTTTGTTGTTGCGGGTTCAGTTATATATTCTTTGGATGAAAAGAGATTTGAGAGAATTACTCCATTGGTTCCACCCAAGTTCAACGTTTTGTGGGGGAGGATGCCTATGAGCTCTTATTGCTGGAAAAATTATATAACCTCGGATCTCTTGAGCCGCCTGGAATTGCTTACACCACCTATTAGTTAATAGATATTATTAGGGACTGGTGGAGGTCACTTGTCAGTTATAGACTCTATGGTTCACCAAAAGTGACTTAGAATTATCTTTTTGGTGGCATTTTTAGATAATTTTATGCCCTACAGTTTGAGGGATTAGATGAGAGATAAGTTTGATCACTTGGAGCAGGGATCCATGACCATCGCCTAGTATGAGGCACGTTTCCACGCCTTTTCTAGATATTCTATTGAGGAACGGGTCTGAGAAGATTTGAAAAATTCATAGAGGAATTAGATGCTTAATTTCAGTTGGCTACTACAAGATGGTAGTATTAGGGGAATCATTCTAGAGTGTGGGGGTTATGCAAAGATGGTCGAGGCTATTTTTCAATCTACTTAGGATGACGCCAAGAGGGTGCGCCATCAGGGTGAATCAGTGGTCACACACCTCGAGGTAGAGATTTTACAGGTCAATATTGATACCATGGTAGACTATTATAGCTAGCTTTGTAGCATTCAAGTAGTAGGTCTTCAGGATTAGCATCCACAAGAAATCGAGCTTCGTCTCAAAGTTATCTTTCTAGCTCAGATGCACCCCATTAGATTGATTCATGCCATAGAGGTTGTTACATGTGTGATGACTTTAGAATATGGACAAGGGTTGCCACCATTATATTTTTAGGCCTACTTCTATATCGACAGTGAATGGTGAATCTCAGGGTAGTAGAGGTAATATTAGAGGTACATAAGGTAGAAGTAGTGGTACCTATAGTGGTGGTCGCGGGGTTGCTTAATCTTGTAGAGGACGTGGTTAGTGCTATGCTATACCTGCTAGACCCATGGTAGAGGCTTTTGTTGTTGTTATCACAAGTATTATTCCAATTTTCTTTAGATAGGCATTTGTGTTATTTGATCTGGGGTCTATTTTCTCCTATGTTTTTAATTATTTTGCTTCTAGTTTTAATTCTACTCATGATCCATTTGCCATGCCTATTCATGTATCTACCCTCGTAGGAGACTCCGTATTTGTGGATCAGGTTCACAAAAGTGTGTTATGACCTTTACGAGATGTGAGACTTGGGTAGATTGATTATCTTAGATATGGTAAATTTTTATATCATGGATTGGCTGGCTCTCTATTAAGCTATTCTAGACTTTTATGCTAAGATCATGACTTTTATTTGTCGCTTGTGCCAAGTATAGTTTGTAAGGGTATGATTTATTTGGTTCTAAAGTGAGTTATATCCTCTCTACGTGCGTGTTTCTTTGTAGAGAGAGAATGTTGGTCTTATTTGGTGCATATTCAAGATACTAGTATTGCCTCACTACTTTCTTTAGATTCTTTATGCATCGTCTATGAGTTCCTGGATGTCTTTACTATGGATTGGCCTGGTATGAATCTAAATCATCATACTGACTTCGTTATTAATATTGAGCCGGTCACAAAACCATTTCTATATTTCCTTAGGATAGCCCTAATAGAGTTGAAAGAATTGATGGATAAGGTATTTATCCAGCCTAGCGTATCACCTTGGGGTGTGTCTGTCTTATTTTTGAAGAAAAATAATGGGTCTATGTGCATGTGTATTGATTATCATCAATTAAATAAGGTGACAGTTAAGAATACGTATCCTCTTCCTCGTATTGATGAATTGTTTGATAAACTTTATGGTGATTCAGTGTTTTCAAAGATTGATTTAAGGTTTGGGTATCATCGGTTAAGGATTAGATCTTTGGATATCGCAAAGATATCTTTTCAGACTCGATATTGTCATTATGGGTTCTTGGTCTTGTACTTTTTGTTGACCAATTCCCCATCCACATTCATGGAGTTGATGAACTGGTGGTTCGACGGTATCTCGACTCTTTTAACATTGTATTTATATTTTATATCTTGGTTTACTCTAAAAGTGAGGCTGACTATGAGGAGTTTTTGCGGATTTTACTTCAGAGGCTAAGAGATAAGAAATTGAATGCTAAGTTCTAAAAGTGCGAGTTTTGGCTAGAATCTGTCTCTTTCTTAGTTCATGTTGTGACTAAGGACAACATCATGGTTGGCAGGAACAAGATTAAGGCGGTTCATGATTGGGTTGGGAAACTTCTCCTACCGAGATTCAAAGTTTTGTTGGTTTAGTAGGCTACTATGGATGTTTTGTTGAGGGCTATTACATCTCATTTGAACAAGTTGACTCAGAAGAAGGTTTCTTTTTAGTGATCTGATATGAGATCTTCTCAGATTATTGAAGTCTCTAGTACTTCTTCACCCAATATATATTAGTATGGGGTAATGTCTTTGGCTTGAGTTTCTTAAGGATTATGATTTTACCATCTTTATCATTTGGGCAAGGCTAATATGGTAGCAAATTCCTTAAGCCAGAAGATAACTAGTATGGGTAGCTTGGCACATCTTTTGATCCAGGAGAGTCCGTTGGCCTTAGAGGTTTAGTTTTCTGCTTACCTGATGGTCAGGCTTGATATTTCGATGGCTTGGTGTGTTTTTGTATTTATGAAGGCTAAATCATCATTGTTGGAGAAGATTTCCACTCACTAACTTGATGATGTTAGTTTGAGAGTGATTTGGGATATGGTGTGGAGTGGTGAGGCTAAGGAAGCCTCACTTGACTCCGATGGTGTTTTGAGGAATAGAGGACGAGTTTGCATGCCAAGTGTGGCGGATTAGGTGATATTGATCTTTGAGGAGGTCCATTGTTCAAGGTAATCTACTCATTCGAAAGTGACCAAGATGTACCATGATTTGAGACAACACTACTGGTGGGGTGGAATGAGAAAGGATGTTGCCGATTTTTCTCATTAAATATGTTATCAGTAGGTAAAGGCCGGCCATTTAGGGCCTGGCGTTTGCTTCAAATGTTTATCCACTCCCGAGTGAAAGTGGGAACGGATAACTGTGGACTTCGTGACTGAGTTGCCTTGTACTCCTTAGGTTCTGACAGTGTTTGGGTCATCATGGATCAATTTATCAAATCTTCTCACTTGATCCTGATTCAGGTTTTCCTTTAATGTTGAGAAGTTGGCTCATATCTATTTTCATGAGATAGTTCGTCTCCATGGTGTACCTATATCTATTATCTCAGATAAAGGTTCAAGTTTTACTTCTCGCTTTTGGAAGACATTTAAGGAGGAGTTAGGTACTCATCTTTATCTTGACACAACTTTTAACCCTCAAACTAACAATCAGTCTGAGCAGACTATTCAAATTTTGGAGGATATGCTTTGAGTTTGTCTTATGGACTTTGGAGGTCAGTAGGAGAAGGATTTTTCTTTGGTAGTGTTTGCTTATATTAATATCTACCATTCAAGATTAGGATGGCATCTTTCGAGGCATTATATGTTAGGCATTTTTGCTCCCCGATTGATTGGTTTGAGACTTTTGAGTTTAGACCTCGAGGTAAAAAATTTCTTCACGAGTGTTTGGATAGCGTTCAGATAATTCAGGATAAACTTTGAGCGGCACAGAGTAGGCAGAAGGGCTATACAGATCATAAACTTCATGCCTTGAAATTCAGTATTGGTGATCAAGCCTTCCTTCGTGTGTCACCTATGAAGGGCGTGATGAGATTGAGGAGGATAGACAAGTATAGCCCCAATTATGTCGGTGTCACAACCCAATTTACCAGTCATGATGGCAGCTACTATATCCTTAAAGCAAGTAAGCCAAGCGATAACCTGGAGCTAAACACAATGGGTTAACTTGGTGGAAATACCCAAAAAGGGCCAAAAATAAAATCTAACACAATAAATAAGCAAGACAATAGAAATAAATTAAAGGTAGTCACTACATAAATACTATCCCATGACCTGGTAGAGCCAGTAAAAGAGCATCTAGTATGATAATACAACCCAAGTATCTAGAATAGTAAATACATTTATCTCAAAACTGAAGACTAAATATAGAAAGATAGAGGGAAATGGGTGACTCGGACTCCAAGAGCTCACTCTATCACTGAATATCAACACCGCACGAACACAAATCAACGTTGGTAACTAGTACTAGGAACTACACAAAAAAGGAACAAAAGTTTAGTATAAGTACCAAAACCATGGGTACTCAGTAGGAATCATCGTTCGACTAAGCTAAATCATGATATAAGAATGACAAAGTGAAAGACAACATAACTAAACCAAGGTAAGTAAATGAACCTGAATGAATTCCAACATCTCTCTGCATACATAGATAAATAAATCGAAATGATAACATAACATAACATAATGCATCAACATACACAAACATAACTACAAAATTTGCGCCCATACATCAATTTGAGAGAAAAATTAAATAACCCATCGCTAGACCCCATAAGCCTAGAAAGTACATACAAGATAGCATATCTCACCACCATCATTTATCAACTCTCATAATATCATTGAAAATTATCCAAGTCATGACAAACTATAGCCATCACTTGCCCATATTCATCATTTGTCAATTAATCAACACTTACAGATTAATCCAGAATATAGAAACTAATCCTCATATATAGGCGAACCATCATATTCCAACTAATCATTATACATTGAATAATCATTTATTTATCAGCTAATCATAATATAACTAGGATCTATTTATATCATTCTACATTATGGTCATTTACTCATTTTCTAAATTAACCAAATTGTTACTTTAAATCTCACACTCCGATATCATCGTATCATAATAAGTATATCATTATAGCATAATATGCATATCCGAACTTTAACTAGTAATTGAATATAATCAATAGACAGACTTGATCCGTTAAATATATCATCAGTAGTTGAACTTGAACCGGTAAATATATCATTAATTGTCAGACTTAAATTTATAAATATATCATCAATAGTCGGATTTAAACCGTAAAAAATATCATTTATAGCAAGACTTGAACCAGTAATTATAAATATATCACTATAATCAATAGTATAATCACTAGCATATGTAATAGCATAATCAATAAGCATAAATCCTCATACCAAGCAACATAACCATCATGTGTCAATGTTTCTCAATATTGCCTCAATAAACATTTCCAAGAATATAACAAGCATATCAAAGTCTACACAAGCTAGCATACGTCTTAGCCTAAGGTGGGTTTATGACCCACTTCTAATCCCCAAAGTTCCATTTTAGGTAAATTATATTTGAACTAAACTTAACATATCTAATTTCACATTTAGATTCAAACAAACCACAACTATCCCTAAGATAGGAAATTTACCTAATAATATGATCAACTAGGTCAATTATGCCAAATTTATGAATTTTAAATTGCCTAAATGGTCCAACTAACCCAAAGCATTTCAATTTTTCATACCAACCTATAACCCATCCCAAATCTAACACAATATAATAAAAATACTATGAACTATCTCAATCTAACAAGGGGTAAAATCTTGCCTACCTAGTTGCTGAAGAAAGGTCAACGATCTGCTAAATCAATGCTTTTTTCTTTTGAGAAGCTTGTATAAGATGCCAAGCTATCAAATTCTCATTCTACATATCAATACAAGAATAATGATACCCACGTTGAACCATTGTGCGTTGGGTCTAAAATTAATCCAAAATCACATGTGGGTCCTATTTATGAAAAAACTTACTTCCCAAACCAACCAAATGTTCCATCATTCTCAAGGAATCAATACCCTCAAAATAGGTGAATTTTGAGCTAATTTAGGGCTAAAATTAAGCCCCCAATGTTTTGGGATTTTAGAATAAGAAATGGGAAATTTTTCCATCAAAAGGGTGAAATCTTACAACAAATCAAATGGAAATCATGAAAATAGACATTAGTGAGGTTCCTTGATCACCCACAAACTACAATTTTAAGCTATCACACAATTTAGGGTTTATATCTCAATAAAATGGATGAAGAATGAGCAAAATGGTGCTAAAATGGCCTATTTATGCTTGTCCTAAGTTTTGGGCCCTACGAACGTGACTCCACCCATGCGATCACGGTATATTGGGTTTGGACCACAGAATATTGATCGTGACAAGACACAGTGATCACGGCACATAGGTCCTACCAAGGGTATCACGATCGTGACCCCTGGCTCATAATTGTGATGCACTAGATAACAATAGTAGAGCTGAAATTTTCTACGTCTTTGCAAAGCCATTGAGATTCATTCAAAATACCATCTATGAAACGGACTATATAACCATACCAAATTTGATATTTCATACTTAGTGGTGTAGTCAAAATTTCCATCTGAGGTTGTTTTGACAAAATGTGGGTTCCACACCCATATTCCATTTTGTTAACTTTCCGAACAATAGGTCAAAATGAGTCTGGGTTCCTTAGGATCCCAACCAAAGGTCCACTTAGCCTGACATCGATATTCTAAAACTGCTGGGATAGTCAAAATTTTCATTTCAGGTTGTTTGACTGAAGTTTTTGCCTGGTAGCTATTTTAAACTAGTGAAGTCTTCAAAATAAGAAAATTGCTCTAAAAACCAAATGAACTACTTGGTAATCAAAATGTCTATTCCAACAAGTTATTTATGACTTGGGGCAGCTATAGAGTAGCTTTAACGGCAAAAATAAGCAGAAATATGAAAAATACCTGAAGGGTCATTACAATATCCACTACTTAAGGTACTTTCATCTATAAAAGTTAAGGATAAGGATGGATCGAAAGTCTTGAATAAGTGAGGATAATGGGTCCACATCTCACTCTTAATATCCAAACTAGCCTCCTTTACCAGGAGGTGCCTCCATTAAACCTTAACTACAGGTATCTCCCTAGTGTGAAACCGCCTAACATCACTAGCCTAAATAAGCATAGGCTCCTCCACAAAGGTCAACTGCTCATCGAGCTGGATTGAGTCTCATCTGAGCACATGAGATGGATTAGGAATGTATCTCCGGAACATCGAAACATGGAAAATTGTTTGGTCAATCGCAAAACTGGAGGTAAAGCTAACTCATAGTCCACCTCACCAACCATGCCAAGAATCTCAAAAGGTCCAATATATTTAAGCCTAAACTTTCCCTTCCTCCTAAACCTCATCACACCCTTCATGGGGTGATACTTAAAGGAATACTCAATCACCAAATCCAAATAATAATGTACGGAGTCAACGGTCTACATAGGCCTTTTGCCTACTTTAAGATGCTCTTAATATATCCTGAATCACTTTGACTTTAGCCAATGACTCTTGTAGTAAATCAGTACCACTGAGTCAAATTTTTGAAGTTTCGAACCATCTAATCTAAGAACAACATCTCCTAACATACAAAGCCTACAAAATAACTATCTCAATAATCTAATGATAACTGTTGTTATAAGAAAACTCTGTCAAGGATAAGTGCTCCTCCCACTGGCCTCTAATGTCCAAAACACAGGCTTGGTGCATCTCCTCATGTACTTTAATATTTCGCTTGGGCTAGCCATCTATCTGTGGATGGAAAGTTGTACTCAGATCCCCCTTGGTACCCAACTTCTCCTAAAAAGCTCTATAAAAGATAAAAGTGAACACGAAACCTCGATCCAAAATAATAAATATGGTCACATCATTAAAAAGAACTATATTACACACATAGATGCGAGCTAACCTCTCAACACTATAGGACATTCGAATAGGAAGTAAATGTGCTGACTCGGTCAATCAATCCGTGATAACCCAAATACAATCCAAACCAGGAGAAGTACGAGGTAAGTAACTAACAAAGTCCATGGTAATCTGATCCAACTTTCACTCGAGAATGGGAAATTCGAAAATCAACCCACCAGGATGATGATGCTCGACCTTCACCTGCTGATAATATAGGTAACACGCTACAAAATATGCCACATCTCTATTCATTCAACTCAACTAATAACGTTGTATCAAATCCCTATACATCTTTGCTGTGCTCGAATGAATAAAATATCTAGAGATATGAGCCTCATGCAATATCTATTGGATCAAGTCATCAATCCTTGGAACACATATGCGACTATCGAATCGCAAATCACACTTATAATATATGATGTTCCTCCCAGACTCATCACTCAATACCTAATCACGAAGGAAATGAAGCTGTGACGACCCAATTTCTCATGTCATGATGGAGCCTACTATATCTCACTTGTAGGAAAGCCAAACCCATAGTTCAGAATGACTAGTAATAAACTACAAAATATATAAAGAAAAAAATTGCGGGATAGATGAAATAAAGGAGCAATTGCATAATATAATCCAAAACCTAGTGGTATAGGTACAAGAGCTACTAATAATACAATAATACAAAGTTAAGTTCAACTGAATACACTGATATAACTTATATCTGAATACAATATAGTGACTAGTCCAATACATAAGAGAAAAATAGGTAATACTTCAAATGTTAGGAACTTACTCTAAGTCTCTGAACCATGGCTGCTCGCATGATGCACACTTCAATGACGATAACCCATACTGTGATTTGCGGGCAGCAGGAGTGTAGTATGAGTACAAAAAGAATAGGTAATCAGTAGGCATCATCGGCCAACTGAGCTAAGTGATGATTTAAAGATGTTATAATACAAGATAATGATAACTAAATCAATGTACAAAATCAAACCTGAATCATATCCATCATCACTATATATAAAAAGTAATAAACATTGAATAATAGTATAATATAAGTCATGCCAATATCTCTATACATAATGAGTAAAAAATATTGGAATAACAATGTATCATAAAGTATCAACACAAGCAATCACGATTAAAAAGTTGGTTCCCATACGCCAACTAGTGCATAAAGTAAAGAACTCATCACAACGTCCCATACTACTAGAGATTACAACCAAGAGAAATGTAAAGGAATATAATCAACAATATATCTAAACTATATCATTATTAAACCTTCATTCCATACATACCATCAATAACTCAATTTATCATCAGTATTTTATAAATATCATCAATCAAAAGTTCACCAATCTTCCTCAATTATCATCAACATTCATAATTAAACAACGTATGACAATATATGCATAGCCAAAACAATACCATCATTTTGATAACTATGTCCTCCATACACACTAAAAACTCTTTATTAGCTAGCCAAAGCTTATTTACTAATCCAGATCCTCACTAGTTATCATATACCTTCTAATTGTTATTTATCAACTATTCACCATATAATCACTATTCATGGGTCAACGACTAGTCATTCTTCACCAACTAGTTAATACCTAGCACATAGCCAAAATTCATTACTATGTCATAATTATCAACTAGCCAATAGTTGTTTCTAGCCATCATAAACTCACCAATCACCATTGATCCAATAACCACTAATCACTAATTATTCACTATTCAATTTATTTACTAAACGCCATTTAGTAACTAGCATCACTAATCCACAAATCCTCATTTGGCAACTAGTTATCATTATCGGCTAAATCATTACTCTCAACTAATCATCATTGCTATAAGTCTCATTTACGCTAAACATCATTATAGCTTAATCATAATAATTACTAGTCATCAATACGACTAGTCCTTATTATTGCTAAAGCTCAACTATCCATAATTCATTATTAACCTCTTAATTATTATTCACCACTAATAATCTTTTCAACCTTAAATCAACAATTATAGTACTTTATACCTTGATCACTAGAAAATAATGCCCGACATCTCTAATATCAATATTATACCCAATTACACTTGAGCATAAATAACATATAGTTTTCATACATAGGTCTAGAAAGACTCAAACCGGTAGATTCACTCAAAAGAACATCAATAATAATCCTCCGGCTTTGCTGGGTATCATCATATCATCATAGTATCCTCCGGCATAGCCGGGTATCATCAAATCATCATAATATCCTTGAGCCATACTGATATCATCATATTATCGTAATATCCTCCGACTATACTGGGTAATATTATATAATCATAATATCTTCCAGCCATATCAGGTTTTATCATGTCATCATAATATCATTCGGCCTTACCAAGCATAATCATATCATTATAGTATCGTTTAGCCTTGCCAAGAATCATAATATCCATATTAATATCAATAATAAAGTGCAAGCCCCATGAGGGATAAATTAAAGGACAAGCCCCACGAGGGCTAAAGTAAAAGACTAGCCCCATGATGTCTAAAGTAAATAAACAAAAAGAAAAGCAAGAATAACATACCTTCATATTTCCTCATTCATCATCAATGTCACATTATAAAAAAGTGTGTATAGATGTAACATGAATGTTATAAGTGATAAGTCAATAATTTATTACACTAGACCACAAGCATAATCATGAGGATTATTATGAGCAATGGCCCACAAGTAACCAATTCATTGACCCACCATTAGCGTAAAGAAAGTTTATCACTAACTTATTTAATATCAATTACATGGCATAATAAATATCTTATTCATAACATAGTTGATATCATACTTTATGGCTTAAACCGTGTTATAGTAAAGGGCCAATTCAATAAGGCATTCGTTGGGCCAAGAAATAGCCTAATCAATAGCCTGAGTAATAGTCACATCTATTGTTTAATGAATAAAATGGTCATGGTCTTTATAAAAACATACACAATAGCTCATTATGGCATCATCAATAAATTTACTATCAAGGTTCCCTAATATTGCCTTAAGGGATATTTTCTAGGCATTTCATAAGGATCTATGAGTCTCATGAGGACTACCGTAATCTTGGATTAAGGTAGGTCAAGGACCACTTCTAAATCCCCCAATATACCTTCTAAGTCTATTTCTACTCGGACTAAGCTAAGGTATCTAATTCAACTCTTAGATGTATAGCAAGCAACCATTAAGTCCAAGGTAGGATCCTAGTCAAATACTATTAATAAGTCTACTAGAACTATAGCAAATTTATTAGAGTAAGCATCCAAGGCCAATATTTCCCTAAGCATGAGTGATAAGGTCACTCCAATATCACTAGAGTAGTTCTAAGAATTCTCATGTTAAGCATGAGACATTAAGTCTAATCCATTAAGGTTCAAGATAACAACATATGCATTTCACTTTATGGGTACAAATGAACTAAAATATCCAACTAACCACAAGGCTTGAATAATCATCAACCAACACCTAAAACCCCTCCCAATATAAAAGGATATAAATACTAGACTATGACAAAGCTTATTCTAACAAGGGATAAATCTAAACTACCTCAAATTCGAAGAATGCTAGTCAATATGCTAAACCTCTATTTTCTCCTGAGGAGATGCCCCTTCAAGATGACAAGCTATCAAAAACACGTTCTATATATTATTATGAGAATATTGATGGGAGGTGAATTTACCACTCATTTACACTCGACATTAATGCACATTATTATGTTTCGAATGAATAAAAGAGACCTTTATATGATTAAATGCACTAATATCCACATTTTTAGGCATACATATTATGAGATGGAAAAATGTGGACTTGAGATAAAAAGGATCAAAGAAAGAGAAAGGAAGTCCATTTGGAAGACCTAAAGCAGAAACAGGCCTCAGTTATTGCGATCGCAGCCAGTCAAGACGGTCAGCAAATTGTGATCGCATTGATATACACACGGTCTTTCTAGCTAAGATCATGGTGAATCTTCTGCGATCGTGGTCACGTAGGACTTAACTTAGGGGTAGTGTCATAATTTTTAGTAGATGACCCCAAATTCTTTAAAATGTTAAAACCCTATCCCATTTTGGGCATTCTAGAGACTAGCAATAATTTGAATTTGAAATTGAAACCCACAATTAGGCAAGAATTATAAATTTTATTTGGAGATTTAAATTTTGGTATTTGTGAAGAATGGATGCCTTGAACAACCCATTTGGTATATGAGTAGCTAAATATTTTAGTCTTGGGTTTATGTTGAATTAAGGTGCAAATTAGTTGTGGGTTGTGATGTATTTGTGTAAATGCTAATTAGATGATAATAGATTATGCTATTGCTTGATTAAATTGGTAAGGATTTGTTGGTGAAAACCCCAAATACCCATATAGGATTGTGGCTGAAAACCCTATCCTCTTGAAAGTACAAACTATCCTTGAAGAGGGGTCTGGGTGAACTTTAGGGACCCTCGTCATCCTTGAAAGAGGGATGTGGGAACCAAGGAAATAGTATAAAATTAGTAGTTTTAGTTTACTCATTTTCGCTATCTTATACATAAGGGTAATTTTTTAGTTAACTTTAACTTAGGTTTCATCCTAGAAATAGGGGTGCCCAAATTGAGGTAGTGGGTGAATATGATTTTTACACTTGTTAGGTACCCGAAAGGGTCAACAAGTGAAGTCTTTGAGGTTTTATTCAGAAATTATCCTCAAGGGTCCTAGACCTAGCCTACCTCATTAGAAACATACTAGCATGTGCGTCAAATCTCACACACCCACACCTAAGTTGCCCTTATGTAGACATGATCCCAAGATTCTTCAACTATCGAAGTTCTATTAAAGTTTGTTACTTAGTTTGTAAAATCAAGTTACTAGTGACATACATTATCCCTTAACCAAGAACCCCCTCCCCCCCCATTTTTAATTATGTCATTTACTTTACTAACACTTTGGGTATTATCTTAGTAGTACTTACTTGCCCATAAGATTAGAACTCTATCTTTCACTCCTTGTGGATTCGACCTCAATAAAAGTTGGGATATTGACAATTACCTTCCTCTACCACTTTAAATGGTATAGGTGAGTTTATCCAAATAGCACCGTTGTAGGGGAGTGAAATTTAGTTTTCATTTCTACGGTGTTGGTTCTTACTTAGGGTTCACCCATAGTGGTGTGTATTTATTTTGGTTGTTGTTTTTGTGTTTTTTATAGGTGATATATGTAGCATACACATAACCATGAGTGATAATTCTAATCAAGTGGGGTCTTTTGACGTTCATCTTGATGAAGTGGGGAAACTTAATTACATTTGACATTCAAGTGCCATCTGGATCTTACCTACTCATGGGAAATGTGTCATTCATGTTACAAGTGTCATGTTTCAAATGTTTCAAATGAAGGGACTTTTGGGGGGAAAGCTTATGAGGCCCCAATCTTCATTTGAAGAATTTTGTAGTGGTGTGTGCACCCTTTGATATCACACACATAACCCAAGAGTCCATCTGACTTTGCCTCTTCCTTTTTTCTCTAATGGGAGAGGTGGTATTATGGATCCAATATCTTTTGGCTGGGTCTATCACTTCATGGAATGAACTCACCACAATATTTCTTGACTGATAATTTCCACAATCCAAAATGCTTCAATTGAGGGATGAAATCATCAACTTTAGGAAAATAAATAGATAGCCTTTGTATGAAATATAGGAAAGATTTAATGGATAACTAACACAATGTCCAAACCATGAGGTCCCAGAGAAGATGCTTCTCCAAATCTTCTATCGTGCTCTTGATTCACACAATAAAATCGTGGTGGACAATGTGTTGGCTCTCTCTCGCGAAGTTACATTATCATGACACAATGAATTTGATTGAAGAGGTTATTAATAAAAACTGGGAATGGCATACTCGAGATGTCGAGGTTCCTAAGAGTTCTCCCACTACATCCTTGGTTGTCAAGGAACAAAGGAAATGAGATAAAAAAAGAGAAGAGAATATGGCTAAGATGATGATGCTACTAGAGGTTTTGACAAAACATGTGATGGGTGCACCCAAAAAAATGGTGAACGTCATAGCATCAAAAGCCTATGATGTTGATGAAGAGGCTAAAAAGCTTGATGAGGAGATTCGGTAACTAGTAAACTATCCAAGGTGTTCCCACCCCGCTTATCAAAGGCAAGGTCGAAACCAAGATTGGACGGACCATGAACATGATCATGATTTGAGGGATATAGATCATGACTACGAGTGCTATGTGCCTCCCCAATATTGGGCATATAATAAAGAGCCGATTTCTATTGACCTCAGCAAGTACAAGTCTAAAGATGTTTTGGCAAAGATCCTGATGAGAGATGGAAGGAACGAAAAAAATGGTTCGTGAAATGAAAGGTGATTTTTTGAAACTTAGTCAAACCTTGGTGTACCAGTCCTACTTCATTAAGCAATTGGACACTCAAATAGGGAAAATTTCCACCCAATTAAATTCTAGGCTAAAGGGTGGTCTTCCTAGAGACACTATTGTGAACTCGAAGAATGAGGCTCAAGTTTTAGAAATAGTCACTAGGAGTGGGAATACCCTTGGTGATCATTTAAAAAAAGAGTTAGGTGACAAGATACCTAAGGTTAAGTCGAAAGAAGCATCACCAAAATCTCAAGATAAAGATGATGAAAAGGAACAAGTGGAAGTTGATGAGGAGGTGGTGGAAAATGAGAAATAACAAAGTAATGTATTTCCAACAATACAAGTTCCTTCCCTGTTCACTCAAAGTTTTTAAAGAAAAGAAGAGGGTTATAAACTGAAGAAATTCATGGCAAAGCTTAGCAACCTCTCTATCAATATCCCATTTGTTGAAGTAATCCAAGAAATCTCGAGATACACTAAGCTTATAAAGAAGTTGATGTAAAAAAAAGCTCATCGAAGGTGACAATTGAAGTCATCCATGGTTGTAGTGCTATCATGAGTAGCAAAATTACGGAAAAGAATGAAGACCCTGGGGCTTTTACCATCTCTTGCACCATCAAAATGCATATGTTTACGAAAGCTCTATGCATTCTTAGTGTAAGTATAAACCTCATTCCTTTTGTCATCTACTAAAATATCATATTAGATACTCTAACTCCAACATCTATGAGATTGTTAATGGAGGATCGGTCAATCAAGAGACTAGTCAGGATTTTTTTAATTTTCTAGTCAAGGTGGACAAATTTATACTACTGGCAGATGTTGTGGTTTTGGATTGCGAAATAGACCAAAAAGTTCCCATCATTATTGTTTGACCTTTCTTGGAAACCGAAAGGGCCATTGTTGACTTAGAGTTGGGAGAAATAAGGTTTAGAGTTCATGATGATGAGGTTTCTTTTCGAGTATGCAAAATAAAGAAGAAACCATTGGAACTTCAATTGCTATGAGTGTTTGATATTGAAATCAAAGAATATAAAGAGGGGGCCCTTGAGGACACATTTTGAGAATAGAGGAAGACATCACACCACGACGTAAACTAAGGCGCTACCTAGGAGGCAACACATAAATACCATGAGGGTGGCTTGTATCCTTTGCTTTTGGTTTTGTAGTGTATCTTTTAGTTTTGAAAAAGGAATAACCCATGCATTTATAGAACTATTGAGTGTGTTGAAGGATCTTGGAAAAGGGAAAGTGTGAAACTTTTGCATTAGAAACTGAAAGGGGAAAATCTTTCCAGTTATGAAATGAGGTAAACATAGGAAAACAGGGTTGAAGAAATGCCCTTAGTTACAGTGATTGAGGGACCTAGGATGTGACCGCAGTCACTCGTGTGTCAAACTAATATTCATGAATGTAGTCACTTAGTTATAAAACTGCCTGATTCCCCATTTTTCTCACACTCTCTTTCAAAATTTTCTCTCTAATTTGACCTATTTCTATTTAAGTTTGTAAGCACTCCAATAGAATCCTTATGACCCTCTATCATCACTTATTAGGTAGGTTCTTTAATCTATGCTTTGATTGTTAAATATTGATCATAAAATGAATGATACAGGAAAGGCCTGAAATTATGATTTGCAAGATTTCGTATTTAGGAAAATTATGCTTGTGTGGTGTTTAGCTGTTACAATATGGTGTGCACATAAGTGGGGAAGTCTTGAGTACCCAAAATGTGTGTGGAAATAGAGACAAATGAAGAGTGCATATCGAGTGCAAGATAAAATTCCCAAATGAATGCTCACTAATAGTTTTACATTTTAAGGGTGTAATCGAGTACCTAGAGGTCTTGTTCCTTGCTGTTAATGTTGATTCTTCCTGTAGAACATGCTTTTGTCCTAAAATTTAAAAAAATTTAACATGGAAAATGGTCTCAATTGCCACAATCGCGATCATCGCTGCAATTGCGGCTTCATGACCCACGATCGCGGTAACCGACTGTAATTTTCTGCCCTACACTAAATTCTTGCACTTTAAATTTTTGCATAAAAACCACTAAGAAACTATCTAATGAGCTTTGCCGAATAGTATAGAATACTTTTCGCATAGAAATGTCAATAATTATTGTGTGTGTTGTATGTTGCTTTTCAGAATAATCTTATGGACCTATATAACCACATCCGATTCATGGCATTCGAGTTCCACACTCACTACTATGGGGATCTTTTGAGGACAAAGCTACTCCCGGAAAGAGGCATATATTTGGATAATATGTTGGAAAAGATCCCGATATTTTATGTTATGCTTGAGGGTATAAGGTGGTGGTGTTTTTCCCAAATCCGTTCAAGGAAAATGAACAATGGGCTAGTGAATTCTACGCCAATCGTAGCGTAGTGTCTTTCTCGGAGACATCCAACATGAATAGCAAGATCCGAGGGAAAATAGTGAGCTTTGGGGAGGAACAAATTAATGATATCTACACACTCCCAAATGCTAACATAGGCGAGTTTGAAGAAAAAGGGTATGATCCAGGAAATTGGTTGGAAGAAAGATTTTGTCCCGAAAAAGAAGTCTCGTGTGTAAAAATTAAGAGTAACATCCACATGAATAAATTTAATTTTGAGGCCCATATTTGGTTAAACATAATATGTAGCCGAGTCTCCCCTTTCACCCACCTGACATCAGTCCCAGACTTCTGGGCCCGGATAGTCTCTTGCATTCTAGACGATATTTCTTTGAATATTGGTCAGCATGTAGTTTCTGATATGAAATTCTTCAAGAACTAAGGTGGTACGTATCTATTCTTCCCCTCTTTTAATATTGAGCTTTGTAGGAGATCTGGGGTTAATGATTTCTCTGGAGACACTTGGGTGTGCCCTGGTATCCCATCTATCCTTTGAGAATTTAAGGAGAGGGAGCACTAGGTAAAAGCAAGAATAGAAAAATCAACTTGGGAAAGTCAATATGTGAGGAGCCAGAGTCTTATAGGCCATCCACCGCTGTGCCTCTTGAGGACATTAGAGTTTATAATGTGGCCATCAAGGAGCTTGTGTCAAGTTTACCCCAGGGACTGGGAGAGCCCTCCACCACTCGATATTTATATGTGTCATAGGCTGATTATGAAAAGTATCAAGACCAGAAAAAGAAACAGGGAGCTGGAATTACTAGGCTTGAGAATTTCTACTCATCCTTAGTGGCATCACATCATGATCTTCGAGTTTCACATAAAAAGATGATTATAAAAGAGAAGAAGAGAGATAGGTTCTTTAACAAGATGTGGAGGTGGGTGAAGGGCCTTTGAAAGGTCATAAAACCCCATGATTGACTTCCTTCATCCTGAGTGGAGAGTGATAATGAGGCCCTAGACGAGTGGTCTCATCCCAAGGAGGCTGATGATGATGTAGAGTCTGAGAGTTCCTGCAGCTCTTGATACAGTTTTAGGGAGCACCCTTATCTCTCTTTATACTTGATTATTTTTGCAATAAGGACACTTTCACCTCTTTAGTTGGGGGTGCCTATCTCTGTATTCATTTGATTGGGCCTGTATTATTTATATTTCTTGATATTTTGTTGTTTCTTTTTGATGATTTTTATTTTTTTATTTGGGTTGGAATATTCGGGCGCTCTGATGGTGCCCATATTTACATGGATTAGTTATTTTGTTCTTAGATTTCTACTTTTTCTTAGTTTACTTATGGAAATATCGGACGAGATTTTCCCTATGATAGATTGAGTGATGATATTCTTAAGGGGAAAGCGTCGTGTTTGGGTTTGGAGCCATGGATGCAGGGGAAGTCTGAGTACTTGTGGCATCAAAGTCAGAAATGCATGGGAAGTCTGAGTACCTTTAGCATTTTGGATTTTAGGATCACATTTATACCTATGGCAAATATCGAGTAGCCATATGGCTGGTTGGCCCGTACAAAAACCATAATGTGAGATTAAGGCTTGGGTTGGTGCCATAATTAGCAAATCATGCATGGTGCCCATGCAAAGTGAATAGCCTCTTCCGTCCAAAATTTTTCAAAAATCGAGGGCATGGACGTGAGAAACCTTATAACAAATCTTTTTATATTTTTGTGACTATGAAATTTTGACTTGTGAAAATTGAAATATACTTAATTTTTTGTCTATAGCGGAAGAGGCAGTTGGACCTCCTTGGTGAATTTTACATATCATGTGTGGTGAGCTTATTTGTCAAAATCTCATGTGTACTTGTACCATTAGAACATGCCCCATAGGTCTCTTAAGGATAATTTTGATTCTACTTGGTTGAGGAGATGATCATAGTCTATCTTGGCGATATTTGAAGTCCACTTTAGCCTAAAATTCCTATCCTTGCATAAATGTTATCCCTAATCACCCACTTTGATACTTTAGACCTTTCTTTGGCAAACACATTACAAGCCATGAGCCTTTCAATCTTTATCCTACTTTTGAACCCTACCCTCCTTGAACATAAAATTAGACCTTGAGGCTAAAAGCCTAAGTTGGGGGGGGGGGGGTTCATACCCTATTTTTACTAAGGTTAAACAAAACATGACTCGTGGATTCTAAAATAATTAAAATTTTGTACAAAGTCGCCACCTAATATTTTAAGGAAAATAAGGAAACCTTTTTTTTTATTAATATATGTGACTTATGTTATTTAGTCTACAAAAGCCACTTTAAGATTCTAGGTAAGGGTTCAAGTTATTTCAAAGGAAAGGGGTTAGGCACCCTTCAAAATCAACAATGAGGTACCCGGTTAGACTAAATTTATCAAAGAGAGAAGAGGTAAAAAAAATTCTTTTTAAGAATACAAATATTTAAAATAATGTGTATATATATGTATATTAAGCACTTGAATAAAACTTATTATTATAAAAAGAGGTATGTAACAAATGTACAAATTACATGTGGAAAAAAATATATTTTATGACATGAAAAGAAAAATATCTTTTATGAACTAAAATGGGAAAAAGTATTTTGCAAATAATATTATCTACTTAACAAAAACTATCAATAGAAAAATGAAGATTTTACTTGAGAAGGAAACTATATAATATTTATGATGTAAATATGTGAATGAATTGATTAATTTCATTTGTTTGTGTAACAACCTAAGTTTTTCCTAAATATGCAATGAGAATTAAATAAAACATTCCCGCCCAACACCCCAAAAATAATGTTTCAACTATACTTTTGCTTTATGTACAATTATATAGGTGAGAAATAAAATACAAACATAAATCTCGAGATTCCCTTTCAAATAGCACTTCGGGATGTGTTACTGAGAACATGTATAAATGCTTGATAGAAGCATTAAGTATGAAGAAATATCCACTAAATTAAATAAAATTAGGTGTACATGTATGTATATGAGAATGTATAAAAATAGGATTTTATTACAAAGTGGGCTCGGATAATGTTTTAGATGCGCCATGTCTACGAAGTGGTTGCTCGACTAATCGACCATCCTAAATAGCTTGCCAAGATACGAATCATAAAACTCCTTGTGTTGTCGTAATGTTATAAAGGTTTCGTCATTGTCCAAGTTTATTTTCTTGTTATGTATTTGTATACGTAATGTCCGTCTTTTATTTGGGGAGGCTTCAAAAATCGACAGAGAATTTCTTCATCTGTCATGCATTGATACTTGATATAAAATAATAAATTTGAGAAAATAAAGTACATCTTGTGTAATGGGATGACCTCAAATATCCGACGAAAAGATAATGTCATTGGTCATGTTTTGATGTTTGATATAAAATAATTAAGCTTGAAAAAGTAAAATCCGTCTTTTGTTATCGAGTGGCCTCAAGTATCCGATAAAGAGATAATTTCATTGGTCAAGTGTCATGTAATATTTTACTCTTGTCAATGCAAAATAAAACATGGAGGAGAAAATCATTCCAAAATTTATTCTAAAGCAACCAACAATGTGATAGTGAGCAACAAAATTAGCAAATAAAATTAGGAAACAGTCCAACAATTACTCAAAATCGACAAGCAAGGTAGTGGTGACAGACCACAAAAAACAGTCCCAAAATAAACATAATAATGTAATGGTTATACAAAATTAGTCCAAGAAATAGATAAAACACACAAGAGCAATAAAACGTACATAAACACATATATAGTATTTTTAAAAGAGCAAAACTGATAGCCGATTTCAATGAAAATTTGCGGGAAAATTCATCCTGTCAGATTCACACAAGTAACACAACATAAAAAGAATAAAATAAATTAGCATCTTCATTTAAACAAGACAAGGCGACGGTGGAATTGCTTCAACGACGTTCGCTGAAGCAACACACAAAAAAAAGAATGTGGCCAGATCTAACCAATTTTCCAGTTAACAGTGGCAGTGTGGTGTGTCAGAGTCCGCTGGTGATCAAATCCAGCGAGACAATGAGGTAAAGTGGCATGTATCTATAAGGGATAAAAAAAGTGGGGATGCCATATAATCGCTGTCTCGTTGAAGGCTTGTCCGTCGATGACCAACTCTAATAAAGCAGAGGGAAAAGAGAAAGGGGGTGCATGCGATGGTGTACAGGTGGTCGCCGGTGACTGGACGAAGTTAGAGGAGAAAGACAGATGAGTGGCTAGTAGGTGGCGCGTGGCGGCTGGAAATCTTATCGGCGGCCCATTCCGGCGAAGCCCCACTGAAAAAGGGAGAAAGAGATAGATCTATGAGAGAGAAAAGCGAATGGAAGCCAACCGCTTGGTGAACTGCCCCGGCAGCGACGGCGACAGCTAAAGGTTGGGAGAGAGGAAAGAGCGAAGAAAGATTGGAGAGAGTGAGAGATCTGTACATGTGTTGGTATGTGCGTTGGTATGTGTATATATTACTATTTGTACAGAATTATAGTGTGTACTTGTGGCTCCCCTTTTTTAGCTAAAAGGGTAGAAAATAAAAACCTACCCTCTGAAGTTTGTCTCATGCTAGTGGGGTGATTGTCCTTTTTTTATATGTGGTCATTATCAGATGTGACAAGACATTTAATAATTATATTGTGTATAGAAATAACTGATCCGACTCAGCTTTTATGGACTGTGAAAAATGTACAAAATGCAGGTATTGATTTGTAATTATGGAAAAAGTAAAGAATATTGAAAAAATGTAATTAATTTGAAAATGTCATAAAAATATGATGTCATATCATGTACGTGTGAAGATGATTGTAAAATATTAAGAATGATAATGAATTGATAAAATTCCAATGTACAGAGAATCATCAATAAAAAGTAAGAATACGAAGAAAAATTGATAAAATCCTAAAGTAAGGATGAATATCAATAATTTGTCAATAATTGTAAAACAATAATGTGAAAATTGTATTTTGTGCTTTTTAACGATCTGGAAGCCTGAAGACGTTAATTTTTAGCACGGATAGACAAAATTGTGTGTCAACGGGGGGTGGTGATGATTGAAAGAGGAAACTTTGGGTAACGAAGTTGTAAGTAAGTGCCTATGAGTAAATATTAAGAACAGATGAATAAGAAAAGGAAAGGACTCAATAAAGGAAAGAGAAGCATAAAGGGTGCAAGAAAAGGAAATGAAAAGGAATATGGGTCAGCTAAGAAAATATAAAGTAGGCACATATGTAAAGAGTGAAAACATAAGAAGTGGCCCATGAACAAAAGTTGGATGGAATAGTGTGATGTAGACATTCAAGTAGGGTTTAGCCATGATACTCGTAAAATATATCCTACCCTACCCCGAACCTACGTTTCAAGCAAAAAAAGCCCTTCCTGATTCCCAACCTAGTATTTTCATGGTAGTGGCAATTGAAAATAGGGGAAAGCCTATGGCATGGTACTTTTTATCATTGTGAGTTTTTAGTAGAGAGAGAATGTTCTACACTTAAATTTCTTGTTTCATAATTGATGACTTGGTATATGAAATTTTCTTTCTTGTGAGGAGGCATGAAAATAAGTCGAGGTGGGTGATTTTTGTCAACTCCCAAAAAGTGGAGAAAAAAGAAGTATAATGTAGTTGGGGTAAAAAAGGAGTCATTTTTAGAGTATTAGTGATTGTTGCATAGTTCCTCTTTAAAGTCTCATGCATCCTTTAAGAATCACATTTTATGTTGAGAGGTATTGTGAAAATAGTTTTGCCCATATTTAAAGAGCTAAATTGTGGTATTGACTAAGCCTGAAGTCATTATGATCACTTCGGGTCATTCAATGTGGGCATAAATATGCATAGTCTCATGGTAAGGGGTAGTGTTTCTTAAGAAGAATCAAAGCTTTAAGTTGGGGGTGTTGATGAGCGGTGAATTTACCACTCATTTACACTCGACATTCGTGTACATTACCATATTTCAAATGAATAAAAGAGACCTATGTATAATTAAATTCACTAATATCCATATTTTTCAAGCATACAGGTTATGCGATGGAAAGATGCAGACTTTAGCTAAAATAGATCAAAGGAAGAGAAGGAAGTGCAACTGGAAGACAAGGACCAGAAATAAGCCACAAATACCGCGATTGCAGCCCGAGGGCTGAGATTGTCGCCAGTCAAGATGGTCAGCAAACCGCAATCAAATTAATCTACACGTAGTTACGGTAATGCGATTGTGGCAAATCTGGTGCGATCGTTGTCACGCGGGATTTAGCTCAGGAGTAGTTTCACAATTTTTCAGTAGCCGACCCCAAATCCATTAAAAGCTTAAAAAACCCTTCCCATTTCGGACATTCTAGATACTAACAACACTTTGAATTTGTAATTAAAACCCTAAATTGGGCAATAATTGTAAATTTGATTTGGAGATTTAGATTTTGTTCTTTACGAAGAATGGATGCCTTGAATAACCCATTTGGTATATGTTTCTTTATTTTCTTCATGAGTAACTAAATATTTTAGTCTTGGGATTATATTTAATTAAGGTACAAATTAGTTGGGGGTTGTGATGTATTTGTGTACGTGCTAATTAAATGATAATGGGTTATACTATTGCTTGATTAAATTGGTTCAGATTTGGGGGTGAAAACCCCATGCTCTTGAAAGTCCAAACTATCCTTCAAAGAGAGGTCTGGGTGAACTTTAGGGACCCTCGTCATCCTTGAAAGAGGGATGTGGGAACCAAGGAAATAGTATACAATTAAATAGTATACAATTAGTAGTTTTAGTTTACTCATTTTCACTATCTTAGACATAAGGGTAATTTTGTTGTTGACTTTAACTTGGGTATCATCCTAGAAATAGGGGTGCCCAAATTGAGGTAGTGGGTGAATATGATTTTTACACTTGTTAGGTACCCGAAAGGGTCAACAGTGAAGTCTTTGAGGTTTTATTGAGAAATTAGCCTCAAGAGTCCTAGTAGCCTGCCACATTAGAAACTTACTAAGATGTGCATCAAATTTCACACAGCCACACCTAAGTTTCCCTTAGGTAGACATGATCCAAAGATTCTTCAAATATCAAAGTTAGATTAAAGTTTGTTACTTAGTTTGTGAAATCAAGTTACTAGTGACATACATTCTCTCTTAACCAAGAACTCCCCCCCCCCGCACCATTTTTAATTATTTCGTTTACTTTACTAACACTTTGGGTATTATATTAGTAGGACTTAATTACCAACAAAATTAGAACTCTATCTTTCTCTCCTTGTGGATTCAACCTCAATGCGAGTTGGGATATTAACAATGACCGTCCTCTACCACTTTAAATGATATAGGTAAGTGTTGTCAAATAGCGATACCCATATTGCACCATTGTGCTTTGGGTCCCAAAATGACACCAAACCCCCCAAGTAGGTCCCACTTATGAAATTCACATATATGAGGTCAACCCAATGTGATATCAAGATCATGGAATCAAAACCCTCAAATGGGTGAAAAACATGCTAAGTTTGGGCTACAATCAAGACCTAAAAGGTTTTGGGGCAAAAACCAAGAAATTCAAGCATGCAATTGAAGGATTCTTACATTAAATCTGAAGATATTCATGTTAAAATATGTTAATAAAGCTCCCAAGTCACCCACAAAACTCAATTTTGAGTCATCATACCAATTTAGGGTTTTTAGATCTCATGGTGGAAGAGAAAATGACCCAAATTCGTAATTGATTTAACAAATGATAAGTTTTAAATCTATTGAATTTATTTTGTCAAAATAGATTGAAATCTTTATCACAATTAATATATCATATATTAGAAATAAATTAAGAATTAAATTGACTAGATGTATCTAGGGAGAATTCAGTTCGAAGAAACTATTCCCTAGATACACATGTCATGTTTTTCACAATTGAATCAATCAAAAATAAATAATTTAAAACAGATCTAAAGTTAGGGATTTATCAATAGGTAATGTTGCACCGATGCCCAACCCAAGGGAGACTGTTGTACCGATCAAAAAGACAGTCGTCGCTACTGGACAACGAAATTGATTTCAGAATTTATTCACATTCTCTAAAAAAGGTACTGTTAATAATCCCACCGGAACTTAAACCACTAAAAGAACCCCCAAAAATTTATTGGGCATTGTACGAACTAATTGAAATAAAAAAAAAAAGAAATACCATTCAGGTAAGATTTCCAAAGGGGTTGCAAATGTATCTGCCGGTTCACCAATCATTGATGGTTCTAAAACAGTTAAGCCTACATTACATGCAATAGTACCTAGAATTACTACTGAAAAAATATATAAAATATCATAGGGCCATGCGGTCTCTCCATAATAATTATGACCCATACCTTTAGCCAATTTACTCTTAATACATGATCATTCAAGTCAGTTTTTTTTGTTATTGGGATAGGTGAATTCTTCTATCGAGCATTGGCGGCTGACTCAAGTTCCCCCCGAACCACGCAAAAGGGTCGCCTATTACACGAATTACTAACTCTGCCCTGGGTATGGGTACATACTATTCATTAGGTAATTTTCCCGCTCCAAGACAATATAAAAGAGTGTTTTCTTTCTTTTTCGAGGGGAATTTAAAGGGAATGTGATGAAGTTCTGGGGATTTATTTATATCCCTTTAAGGTATGGAGATATGGCTATCACCATTCATGGACTTTAATCACTATAGGGCGATCTCCATAGGCCCCACCACGATCTCCATAGTGAGATCATGGTCCCCCTTTGTGCGATCGTAATGCACCAACAGTAGCAAAGTCAAAACTTATTTTTGACCCTCAAAACTCATCCGAACCCTGATTTTTGAAAATTAACTATGTAACCCCACTAAATTCAGCATTCCAAACGCGTTGGTTAAGCTAGATTTTCTATCCTAGGTTGTTTACACAAAATATAGGTTCCACACCCAAATTTCTAATTTTTTAACTTTTCAACCGATAGGTCGAAATGAGCTCGGGTACATTGGAACCGAAACCAATGGTCTACCTAGCCTAAAATTGATATTTCAGATATTTTGGCGCAGTCAAAATTTGGTTTTGAGATTGTTTTACAGAGGTTTTCACCCAGTGGCCTTTAGGAACCAACGAAGACTTATAAATAGGGAATTGGCTCTAAAGACCAAACGAACTAATTGGTAACCAAATTGCCAATACCAACAAGTTATAAATGACTTGGGGTAGCTATAGAGAAGACATAACATCAATGATAAACGAAAATTTAAAAAATAATCATAAGGGTCATTACAATATCTACTATTACGAGGACTTTCATCCCCAAAAGTCAAAAAATAAAAAGAATCTCAAAAGATGGAAGGTATGAGGTACTGGGCTCGCATGCTCTGAGCCTAAATTCCTAGATAACCTCCATGAAGAGGGGCAACCTATAAGGAATTCTGCCACTTGTATCCCATTTGCGACCATTGCCCTCACTTTACTTCCAAACAGTCAAAACCCAATCTCAACCACTAGCTGGCCTTCAATAAAGCCGAGAAAGGCTGATACATGCAAATTTAAACTACAACACATTGACACTATCTCAATACTCGAACAAATACACAAAGGCTTATCCAAGCCAAAACACACCATGACATGAGTCATATCACCAATTTTGAATCCAAATATAACTTTTCTTTACCATTCGACATCTGTTATCCACTCAAAGCCAGAAGAAAGGTCACCTGAGTTTCATCCGCACAATCTCATCATAGACGACTCAAAGAACTAAAACTGATCTGCTGAATGTCCATATAGAAAACATGAGGATATGCCCATAAGGTGCTATCTAGGCACAAAAATAAAAATAATAAAGGAATTCATTTTATGCCAATGCTACAACTAGTTCGGACGATAATTAAACTAAAATATAAAAGATCAAGGCATACTAATCATCAATTAATGATCCGCTCCAAGATATCCCATCAATTAAGAATCAAACCATATTGAATCCTACTCAAGCATACTACTCCCACACAGTATATCATCTAAATTATCAAAGAATACTGAAATCTAAAGGTCAAAGCTGGAAGAACAAATGTCAAGTTCATGGGCTATTATCTGACACTTAGCAACTATAATTCATCTATAGTTGAGAAAACCGAATCAGTAACTATGGAGTAGGCTCAACCAGCCTATCAATGAAATCTGAACTGAGACAAATCTAAAAATGAGGGTTGTACTCAGCTCCACAAGTCTAAGCTAAAGTACTAGTACTAAAGATGAACTATTCTATCTCAACTACCCAAACCAAACCTGAAGATGGGAGGTATTAATACTCTAAATCTATTATAACTTCCAGATCTCTATCCCAAGGCATCGAATCTAAATATTAGCCAACAAATCCAAACCAAGGTACCATACACACATTGACCATAGTGTTTGAATTAGGTATATCTGAAGCATATCATGCCGAGAAAAAATTGAAACATAGCAAAAGAATAAAATAGCAATAGAAGATAAATCATTAGCTGAAAACATGTGAAATCTAATCCAGTAAGGGTAAGAACTCTAGCAACTAGGAGAAATACAACTTTAGCTGAAACTAATCCATCTAATACTCCATCTTTGAAAAGAATAGCCATAGGTATATATCATCGAGGAGAAACACTCCACCAAGCCTCATTAGGCCGAACAAACTCTATAATGGGGATTTTCTAAATCAACCTAAGTAGGTAAATTATCACTCGATCAATCTATGGATCACATCATCAAAGAATAAAAAGGCCAACTTAAGAAGCGATCACAAGAAAGGCCACCGACCTCTATCTCACTATCCTTATGTAAGAGAATAATCACATCATAGTGGGGATTGAGCATATAACTCCACACTTATAATAAGGGCAAACCATCACAAGAAGATGAACCCAATAAATCTAACAGATAAATATAAGGCATCTCGATATCTATATCAAACCGCTATCAGGCAATGAAATAGCCTCGAATAAAGAATGGACCTTAAATTGGTCAATCTCACAAGTGGGGAAAATAGAAAGAGAAAACAAACACAAAAGCCTTTGCAAACCAGGAGGAAAGTCTAAGAATTTCAAAATAAAAAGTGATAAATATAACTAAATTGCCAACTCTAGAGTCATACAAAACCACAGAAGGTCAACTTACCTTTGACATCAAAATACATCCCCAAATCAAACTAACACAACTAACAAAGAGGGGAAGACAATTACCCTCACCACGCAATGAAAAATAAATTATCAAGTCGGGCTATATCAACTCAAGACACCAAATAAGAATTGCAAGAAGTGAAGTTCTAACTAGATAACACTAGTCTATATAGATACCCAACATAAATCAATTACATCAAGTAATAATATCAAATAAAATCAATAACCTCCTGCAGTGATAGCAATAATAAAAATAATAATTTTTGGCCCCATATTCTTGGTGTGCCATGGGGAAATATTTCTGCAATAATGGAATGCACACATTAATAATCTATGATGATCTTAGTAAACAAGCGGTAGCATATCAACAAATGTCATTATCGTTACGCCGACCACTAGGTTGTGAGGCTTTCCTAGGGGATATTTTCTATTTACATTCCTATCTCTTAGAAAGAGCTACTAAACATCAATGTAATGAATAGGTAGTACCAAAATAAACATCAATATCATATACCACTTGGGGGACATAACAAGGTAAATGTGTCAATATGAATGGGATTCGAACCCAAAACCTACACCATAGGAAGAAAATATCAATACAAATTTACTCCATCCACTATTAAAGGAAATAAACAACAAAGTATTCACATAATCATGAATTCAATAACAAGGCACACGATAACCAATATGAGCTCATTAAGACGTGTATTCATCAATGGGTTTGAAAACTCTAATACTAATAATAAAAGACAAATAAGGAAAAATAGAAGCACACTAATTGCGGTAAAATCCATAATAATATGCCTAATGGGCATAGGGAGAATAAATTTGAAAGGGTTCAAACTTGGACCAACTGACTGAATCATCAACTGAGGTGCTAAGCACACCATCTCTAACTACAAATGCCACAGTCATCACGAGGCTTCTCTAAATGACTAGAATAACTAGAATCCCATGTTGGGGACACTCTCTAGACCATTAACAAATCTCACTGTAGTAGTAACAAATTCCCAAAGCTCTAATCTCAGTGATCAATACAAACTAAGCTAAAATGGCTGGCCAACTAAAACTTAGAGAAATCTCTACTATAATGGTCATTCTTCCCATAATAATAGCATCCCTCAAGAATACTAGGATGGTACGGAATACTCGCTAACTATATCTAATCAACTAACTCATATCTGAGGCGCTCTCTAGACCCATGTCTCATCTTAACACCCTTAAAATAATCTTTCGAATAAAATACCAATAATACTATACCGATGGCATGGTCTCTTGCTGCCACCTCCATATGTATCAATACATGATCTTCCTATGGACCTCACATAATCAATAATCTAAGAGAAGAAAGACTCATTTTAATATCATAAAAGCCTTTAATATGTGTTTACTCAGAAAAAGCTGAACGTCAGGAAATTGAGATGACTTGAGCTGCTCAAGTATTAAGACATGAACCTTTACTACCATCTAGGTAAACCTAAGATGGTGGTTGATGCTATTAGTAGGTTATCCATGGGGAGTCTAGCTCGCATACATAAAGGGAAATGGGAGTTGGTGAATGATATTCACTGTTTGGCTAACCTTGGAGTTTTTCTATTGGACTTTGAGGATGGTGGTGTATTCGTGCATAAGGTAGCACAACCGTCTCTTTGTGTGGAAATAAAGGGAAAAAATGTTAGATCTTGTCTTGATAAGGATGAAGGGTTATGTAGGTAGGCAAAAGGTGACGGCCTTTGAGATTTGCAGTGATGTTACCTTGCGGTACTAATAGAGGTAATGTTTCCCCACTATAGATTATTTGTGAGAGAGGATCTTAGCTGAGGCACATGAGTAGTTCTATTCTATTCATCCTGGTCCGAAAAAAATATATCACGACCTTAAGGAAATGTATTAGTAAAATAATATGAAGCAGGATGTGGCTAGTTTTGTGGCTAAGTGCATTGTATGCCAACAAGTGAAAGTCAAGAACATAAGTCCCAGAGGATTGTATCAAGAATTTGAGTTCTCTATATTGAAGTAAGAGATAATCAATATGGATTTCATTACTAGCCTTTCTTGGTCTCGGAATAAGTTTGATACTATTTGGGTCATCGTGGATAGGATGATAAAGTGTGATAATTTCTTTCTAGTGATGAAATTTTTTTTTGACAGAGGATTATGCAAGGTTTTACCTCCAAAAGATTGTGAAATTGCACGGGCT
Source organism: Capsicum pubescens (assembly GCA_030864215.1). Lineage (NCBI taxonomy): Eukaryota > Viridiplantae > Streptophyta > Magnoliopsida > Solanales > Solanaceae > Capsicum > Capsicum pubescens. The sequence goes on along the minus strand of CM061540.1, from coordinate 254,910,013 downwards.
ACCTGTTTCTATCATCTCAGATCGCGGTATGCAGTTTTCATTGCACTTTTTGTGGTAATTTTAGAAAGTCCTAGGGAACAAGGTGAGTCTTACTACTGTTTTACACCCTCATCTCAATTGGAAAGAAGAAAGAACTATTCAGACATAGAATGATATGTTTAGATCTCGCGTGATTGACTCTGTTGGTAGTTTGATTGAAAATTTACCTCTTATAGTGTTTGCGAGTAAACATATCTACCACTCTAGCATTGGGATGGCTCTTTTTGAGGACTTGTATTATAGGAGGTGTAGGTATCCTATCGAGTAGTTTGAGGTTGGTGAGGCGGAGATGTTTGGCTCAGATTTGGTTCACTAAGAAATAAAGAAGGTGAAGGTGAGTCAAGATAGAATTAAGGCTGGCCAAAGTCAATTGAAGTCCTATGCAGATGTTAGGTATAGGAACTTAGTGTTTGAGGTTGGAGATAGGGTGATATTAAAGGTCTCTACCATGAAGGGAGTGATGCAGTTTGGGAAGAAGGGGAAGTTTAGTACCTGATATGTCGGTCTGACATAGTTATGAGAAGGGTGGATAATGTTGCGTATAAATTGGAGTTGCCTTCTAATTTAAACTCTATTAACCCGATATTCCATGTGTTGATGTTGAGAAAGTTCTTGGGTGATCTATCGATAATTGTCCCCTTGTAAGAGGTAGGTATTTTATACTCCTTATCCAATGAGGAGGTCCCAGTTGAAATTTTAGATTTGCAGGTCCGTCAATTGTGGACCATGGACGTAGATTTGGTAAAGGTTATGTGGAGGAACCCCAAGGTTTAAGAGGATACTTGGGAATCTTAAGAGGACATGAAGTCTACATATCCTCTTATTTTCGTCTCTGGAAGACTGTGCCTGAGGTATATGTTAGTCTTAACATTTCTATTTTTTTTAACTAAGTTAAAGATAAAAATGATGAATGATCCATGTGGGGGAGAATTGAAGCACCCTGGGTTTTGGACCATGGAAATGTCTGAGCTTTGATCTCATTGTACTTATAAGGACTCATCATTCGAGTCGTACAGTGTGGGTGAAGGTGCAGGTCAGGTGATCCTAGTTATAAGGAGTCCAGTGGATGGTGGTTGGGTTTTTGTAGTGGTTATGACTTGGTAGCATGACTCATTAGGGGTGGTGACGGGTCTTTAGGACGATCTTTTATCAAATAAAAAACTTAGTGACTTGTATTGGCTATGAGTATGAGTGACTCACTAAGAGCTGTGAGGATAGGGTACGAGTGGTATAGTTGAATTGTATGTTGTCTAGTGTCTAATACCTTTGGATTCTGTCTTGGGTACCACTAGGGAATACAAGTCATATGGTTTGGTAACGAGTAGGATCAGAGAGTCGTATGGTTGAAAGTGTGTGGGTGTCCAACTCACTGTATTGGTGACAACTCAATGGTACATATCGAATGTTGTGGTCACAAGTCATTGCATCAACTCGTAACCATTTGTGGTATTTTAATAGTTTAAGTTGGGAGCATTTTGGACTTTTCTCCTTTTTAACTCCCTTGAATACCACGACTTAAAACACTCTTTGGGACTTCATTAAACTATTATTTCCAATCAAACACTCTTAAAATCTCTCTCAAACTCCCTTTCAAGCAAAAGGCTAGGGTTTCATCAATATAATCAATTAAGGCTTTAAATGGTGGTTTCTCCTCGTCTTCCTTGGCATCTTGGGCATGTTACTCTTCCCTCATTGTTATTTTACAAAGTGAATATGTTTTTAATGTATGGTTTTCATGATATTATTATGGTTTTAAAGCAAAGGTTGGGGTTTTTGGATGTTCATGGTTTAACAAGGTTTCTCATGCTTTAATTATGTTTTCTTTCATGCTTTTAGTATTATTTTTACTTTTTGGGATGCATGTTAATGATAAATGGATTACGGGGTATTATGGATTCCCCAAATTGCTTGGTTTGGGGTTTGAAACTTATGCGCTCACAACCTGTTTGTTAAAATGCCAATGAGAATAATTTTTGCCATATAGTTTGAATTATCCTTAGAATCTTGCATTGCATAAATGGTAAATGGAACATGATTTCATTATGGTTTGATTTATTATGGATTCTTAAAGAACTTGGTGTCCATGGTTTGATTATAAATGTTTTTTTTTGTAAATTGGAAACGGAGTCTAATTTGGTTTAATGGTTTATATGGCATAGTTTGAATAGACTTGCAAACTCTAATTTTTGTAAGAAGATACCAATGGTTAATGCCTAATAAAAGACTCCTTGGTAAATTGTTGTGAATGTATAGTTGGTTTTAATATGTTCTTAAAGGGGTTTGTGAAGCAAAGTTGTGGAGGGTGGAGATCCCGAGGGAACCAATACTAGAATCTGATGTTTGCCAATGTAAGGTTTGGTCATGGTGACCATGTGCATGATATAAGACTGTATATTTTGGGAGATTTAGTAGTCATCGCAGGTTATTCACTGATTTGTGCAGCTAACACACACCAGGGCCCTTTTAGAAGGGGGAGCTGAACCTATATAGCCCATAGGTAGACATTTAGAATGATAGAGCTACACATTCCTTGTTAAGGTTTTAATTGCATGCTAAACCATGTTTCCTATCTGACACAAACCGAACCAGGGCCTTGTCGTATTAGGAATCTAAAGTCCAACAAGGATCAGAGCACACCCCTATACCCTACTCTACCAATCAACAAACCACAACATAATAACAAAATCCATATATATTCCATAACATACCAAAGTCCACCGTTTGTCCATACAAAGCCTCTAAAACAAAACAAGAATATATGTCAGGAAATGCCCTAGACCATACCCAAAACCAAAATCCAAGTCTAAACCATCAAATACATAAGAAACTCAAATCATGAAGTGGAGCCATCCGAAATATGGAAGCTCACCACTTCAAGTCAACACAAGCTATCCTTGAATCCAACTCCCTGAGCAGGAGGTACGATAGTATGACCAACACCTGCATCGCATGGGGATACAACATCGAAGATGGTTAGAAGTTGGAACGCTAGCATGTAACTCAAGGATAAGTATAATATAATGCCAACAGCTCAACACCAATGAACCAATGCATATAACCAATGCATTACACACATATACATATATACCATTCGGGATAGGGAACAAGAATAACATGAACTTTGAAATAATTAACCTGGGTTGTGTATCATAATCGTCATATAACAAGGCACCCACAAGCTATATGGACCCAACTCTCCCCTAGCTAGAAGGGCCCCAATGTGTGTAGCTGGACGAACCAGAGAATATCCAATACTCTATATGCCTAAATTGGGGACTCGAACCTGCTGGCATAATCAAAGTGACTTAAGCACCAAATCATGTATTATAGGGACTTGAACCTCCCACTAATATATTCATTTGTGGGACTCGAACCAACCATTCATAAGGATACCCGCACCGGAGAGAGGTTTTCAGTGTTATTCCTTTGGACTTCTCTTTCATGGCCTGACTACACATCCCGCTCTAAAGCCTAATTTAAAACCACCATTTCCCATACACAATCATTAAGCCAATAACTTAACAAAGGTACATTGTTGGTATCGTCATGCCAACACAACATGTAAGGTTTCAACATGCCATTAACCATTATCAATCAACCAATCATTCCTTTGACTTGGGGAATCGAACCCATTGTCTAACAAAGATACTAATTCAATTTAAAAGTTTAGGGACTCGAACCCAACATCTAATAAAGGTATAATTCAATTTAATGTTTAGGGACTCAAACCCTTTTCGCCAATGAAACCACCAAGGTTACAATTCAAATTGTTACATGGCCAACAAGGATCCTAAAAAACATTTGCTAACCATTCATATCCTTTAGGCCAATGCCTTATCTCACAACATCATTTAACATGTGACTAGTTTATTCTCTTAGACATTTTTACAAACATGTTGAGGGCATACGATTATCAAGACCAAAACCAAGGTAAAAACCATCATGTTTAGGGATAACCATGACTTATTAGTTATACCAAAATTACCAAGCACCCACATGTTTAGACCATCACCAAAAACAGGTATAACCATAATTTAAACAAAGAGTAAATAATACTAAATAATATGCAACAAAACCCTCAACATTGGCTTTCAAAACCACCATTAATAAATCAAGATCAATGTTTAAAAAACATGATATTTGAGAGCTAACAATGAGGGAAGAGTCACATGCCTTATTTATGAATATTGAAAGAAAGAATTTGACTCTTGAGCCTCTAGATGAACACCTTGTAGAAACCCTAGCCTAATCTTTAAGAGAGTGTTTAGAGAGATTTTTTTGAGTGTTTTGATCTCTCAAAGTGTGTTATGAGAGGCTACAATGTGTTATAAGATGTGGGGTCTTAAGGGTTTTTGGGCGGGAAATGTCTAAAATTCCTCAGCTTAAAAATTAAAAAGATGTGCAGGAGGGTACGACCAAACTACCCAAATCGTACCCACAACATACGAGTGGTACCCATCATTCGTACCCTAGGTAACAACTTGGACCCCGACTGTCCAACATACGAGTCCATGTCCTAACTTGTATCCAATTATATGATAAGTTCCCTCAAACCATACCCTAAGAACGATTATTTTTGTTAGACATACGACATCATAGGGTTTGGCACTATATTTCTCATACCCTAACATACGACTAGTATGATGTCCACTCGTACCTTGGACAGAGAAGAACCAAGCCACTCTAATTATCATACGAGATAAGGACCCTAAATAGTACCCACATCATACGATAATTAAGCAAAAGTCGTATGATGTACAGAGAGCTCAAAATCATGAAATTTTCAAGGGTCAAAACTAGTGTGTTTCAATTCTCCCCCCCTAGGATCTTTCATCATCGAATGATAGGTTAAGTCAAGAAAAAGTATGAGATAACACATTATTACTCATCAAACTTCCATTTATTAAACTTAAAAAGCAAAGACATAAAATAAAGATATTAAGATCAACACATACCTCAAGCACAAATTTTTAGAATGGGTAACAAATGCGGATAATTGGACTTCATCTCCTCTTTCGATTCCTAAGTATCTTCTATAACCCAATGGTTCCTCCAAAGAACCTTTACCAAAGACAAATCCTTCATCCTCAACCAATGAACTTGACGATCCATGATCTCAACCTAGACTACCTCATAAGATAAGATATTTGAAACACCAAATCCTTCCAAAGGAACAACTGATGAAGGATCCCCTACACACTTCCTTAGCATAGAGATATGGAAAAAATAGAATGAATGGAGCTTAAACTACAAGGCAATTCCCACCTATAGGCAACATTACCAATCCTCTTCAAAACCAAATACAGACCAACATACTGAGGACTGAGCTTCCCTTTTTTACCAAACCGTATCACTCCCTTCATGGGAGATACCTTTAGGAACACCTAATCTCCAACCTTAAACTCTAACTCCCTATGCCTCACATCCGCATAGGAATTTTAGCGACTTTGAGTGGCTTTCAACCTAGCATGAATTACCTTCACCTTCTCCAAGGTTTGGAGAACCAAGTCAGGTCCAAACAACTTACCCGCACCAACTTCCTACCACCCAATAATAGAACGACATATCCTACCAGACAACACCTTAATGGAGCCATACTAATTCTAGAGTGATAACTATTATTATAAGAAAACTCTATAAGAGGCAAATAGTCAACCCAACTACCACCATTTTCAATTACACAAGCACAGAGCATATCTTCTAATGTTTGAAGGGTCAGGTCTGCTTGTCTATCCAAATGTGCGTGGAAAACGGTACTAATGTTGACCTTAGTCCCCAAACCTTTTTGAAATGATTGCCAGAAATGTGATGAGAACGGAGTACCATAATAAAAAATAATAGAAACTGGAGTTCTATGAAAATTCAAAATCTCTACAAGATAAAACTTAGCATAATCCTCTGCCGAAAAACTAGTCCTCAAAGGCTAGAAGTAAGCATGCTTGGTCATCCTATCCAAAATGACCTATATCAAATCACACTAATTTTGAGACCGAGGATATCCAGTAATGTAATTCATGTTAGTTACCTCCCACTTCCATTTGGGAAAGTCAATGTCTTGGTACAAACCTTTGGGTCTCATGTGCTCAACTTTGACTTTTTGACACACCATACACCTAGCGACATAGCTAGACACATCTCGCTTCATATTAATCCACCAATAGAACTTCTTAAGATCATGATACCTCTTCAAAGAACTAGGATGAATAGCATAATGAGATCAATGAGCTTTGTCCAAAATCCTTTCCTTCAAATCATCGACGTCAGAAAAACATAACCTACCTTGGTACCTCAAGATACCATCACCACCAATTGCAAAGTCAATAATATTTTGCTGAACCACATCACTCTTAACTTCATTAAGTCAAAATCCAACATTTGCTTTTCCTTTATCTCAACAACAAGATATGACTGCGATACTTGATGCACAAACACACCACCATCCTCAGAGTCTGTGAGACGAACTCTAAGGTTAGAAAAACGTTGAATGTCCTTAACCAACTCCCACTTATCCTTATCCACATATGCTAGAATCCCTATAGATAGCCTACTAAGAGTATCAACAACTTCTTCAGATTTATCTGAATTGTAATAGAGACTCATATTATAGACTTTCATCAACTCAAGCCACCTCTTTCTTGGAGAATTAACTCATTCTGATTAAACATATAATTAAGGCTCTTATGATAAAAAAAGTTATCAACATGAACCCTATAGAGATAGTGACACCAAATTTTCAATGCAAATATCATAGCCAATTACTCAGAATCATGAGTAGGGTAGTTCCTTTCATTAACTTTCAACTGCCTAGAAGATAGGACAACACCCTACCATTCTGCATCAATATACAAGCACGCCAAACACGAAAAACATCACAATATACTATGAAGCCATCATTACCCTCGGGCAAGGTCAAAATCGAAGATAAAGTCAACCTATCCTTCAACTTCTCAAAACTACCCTCACATGCATTGGACTATGAGAACTTCACCTTTTTTTTGGTTAATCTAGTCAATGGGGCAACTATAGTTGAAAACCTTTCTACAAATCTCCTATAGTAACTAGCCAAAACCAAAAAGATCCAGATATCGGTTGTACTCGTGGATGTAGACCACTTCTTAACCAGTGTAACCTTTTGTGGATCTACCATGATCCCTTCACCGGAGTTAACATAACCAAGAAAAGTCGCAACCTTTAACCAAAACTCACATATAGAGAACTTGGCATACAAATGCTAATCCATAAATGTCTGCAACACATCACAGAGGTGATCGATATGATCTGCTGACTCTTAGAGCTTCCAGAATATCATCTATGAATACAATAAAGAACAAATATAGAAAATGATAGAAGACCCTATTTATCAAATCAATAAATGCCGCCAGAGCATGGATTAATCCATAAGACATAACTCGGAACTCATAGTGACGATGCCAGGTCCTGAAGGCAAGCTTAGGAATATCCACTTTCCTAATCTTAAGATGATGATAAACTAACATAAGATCAATCTTACATAAATACTTTGCACCTTGATGCTTATCAAACAAATCATCAATCCTAGAAAGAGGATATTTATTCTATATTTTCACTTTATTCAACTTACTATAATCAATACACATCCGAAGGGAACCATTCTTCTTATGCATTTACAACAAAGGAGCACACCAAGGAGACACACTAGATGGATAAAACCCTTATCTAAGAGATCCTTTAATTTCTCCTTAAGCTCCTTCAACTCAGCCGAAGCTATTCTATATGGAGAGATAGAGATAGGATGAGTCTCTAGAATAAGATCAATCCCAAAATCAATTTCCCTATTAGGTGAAATACTAGGAAGATCATCAGGGAAAACTTCAGGAAACTCATTAACCACAGGAATAGATTCTAAAGAAGGACCTTCCAAGTTAGAATCTTTAACTCTGACCAAATGATACAAACATCCTTTGCAAATCAACTTTTGGTCAAACAATCCAAAGAGGCATAGCATGAATGCAATAAATCCATCCCTAATATTACATCAAAGTCAACCATATCCAACTCTATCAAATCCACAAGAGTTTCTCTACCACTAACAGATACCACACCCTCTTATAGACTCTTTTATCAATCACAGAGTCACCAACTAGGGTTGATACAGAAAAAGGATAAAAAGTAGACTTAGGAACATAAGAAAGAGTGGACCCTTGATCAAGTTACTAATACACATCACGGGAGACAAGTTTCAAAAGGCCAGTAACGACATCGGGGGATGCCTCAGAATCTTAGCGAGTTGTAAGAGAATATAATTGATTTCGGCCTGTGCCGATATTAGAAGTAGAAAAAATATAAAAGCAACATCCTTTTGTGCAGGAGAAGATGCAGAAGCAACAGGGCCCCAGAATCCATTCTAGAATGAAAGTCACGATGTATACGACCAATCTGACTATAATTGAAATATTTGTTCTTCCCTTCCTCACAAAACCCAAGATGCGACAACCAATTAAATCTATAAGAAGGGCAGGATGGAGCCCTTTGAGCTCCTCTAGCCTGAGATTGGGCACCCTATGCTTGGAACCTACCATAATGATGTGATCAATGATCACCTGACTGCTTTGGGTAAGGAACACTAGCCATGAAGAAAGAACCAGAACTCTTCCACTTCTTCTTAGGCCACTTACCACCATCTCTACCACCTTGCTTAAAAGGCCTTAATTTTTTCCCAGGCCTCTAACTAAACTCAGCATCTCTCCTCTTCTCTGTCTCCACCTGTTACATATACACAACCAACCTAGATATATCTATTTCCTTGATAATCAAGGCAACCTTACTCTATAGGATGAACTCACGAGACAGTCATAAAATGAACTTATGCATTCTAGCCCTCATGCTAGAAAGTAACTCAAGATCATACCTGAATAACTAATTAAATTGTAAGGCATACTCTTTGACAGAGATCCTACCTTACCTCAAATTCACAAAGTCTTCTATTTTTGCCTCCCTCAACTCTTAAGGAAAGAAGCAGTCCAAAAACATACTAGAGAAATTCTCTTATAAGGAAGAACCAACATCCTCTCCCCTCGACTATTCCCACTCTTTGTACCACTAGTATACCACATATTTCAATTGGTAGGCATCAAAATCAACATCTTTAACCTCTGAAGTATGCATAACTCGAAATATCTTCTCTATTTCATAAATAAAATAATAAGGATCTTCCTAAACATTTGTACCTGTAAACATAGAAGGATGCAATATCATTAACTAGCCAACCCTTGTAGCCTCCGAAGATGGACTAACAGGAACACAATGCTCGGACTGAGAAGCTACCAACTGAGTTTGCATATTAATAAAGTGGTGGAACTAAGCATTAGTAGCCTCTTCTTTAGGTGACTGGGATTGAGTATCGCCCTTCGGAGTAGGGTCAGTGGGGACAGGTTGAAACTCACCAAGACATTTAGATGCAATGGTTATTAACCGAGTTTAGACTCCAGAAGTAAAACATGTCCCATCAGCATTATCCTCAGTTGGGACAGAAGAGTTTGCATAAATATCAGATTTTTTTGGAGGCATGATCTGAAAGATGAGAAAATAGAAATCAAAAGAATCCAAGACCCTAGAATCTATAGCTCGAAGTAAGACAATAAGAAAGTTAAACATTCCTAACTATCTTATATCCTCTCTCTTATAAGTGTGGCATGATACACACCCATAAAAGAGATTCTATATGACATGGCTTTGTGGACACCCTACTCACCATGAACCTGTCTTTAATATCAGCTTGACACAACCCAAACCAGGGGTATATCGTATTCGGAATCTAAAGTTCAATAAGGACCAAAGATCACCCCTGATACCAAACTCTACCAATCAACAAACCACAAAATAATAACCAAATCCATATCCATTCCATAACATACCCAAGTCCACAATTAGTCCATACAAAGCCTCTAAAACAAAACAAGAATATCCGGTCAGGACATGCCCGTGACCATAGCCAAAACTAATATCCAAGTCTAAAAAAATAATGACATAACAAAACTCAAATGGAGCCTTTGAAAGTATGGAAGATCACCACTTCGAGTCAATACAAACCGTCACCGAATCCAAGTCACTAAGTTAGAAGTGTAATAGTATGACCAACATCTACATCACATGGGGATAAAATGTTTAAGATGATTAGTAGTTGGAGCGCTAGCATGTAACTAAAGGATAATTATAATATAATTCCAATATTTTAACACCAATCAACCAATGCCTATAACCAATGCAACACATATATACATATATATACCATGCTGGGATAGGGAAACAGATTAGAGTAAACTTTGAAATTAATAACCTGGGCTATGTAGCATAACAATCATATAACAAGGCATCCACGTGATATATAGGCCCAACTCTCCCCTAGCTGAAAGGGCCCTAGTGCGTGTAGCCATACAAATAAGAGAATACCATATATCAAATATACATAAAGAGGGGACTCGAACCTCCAAGCATAATAAAGGTGACTTAAGCACCAAGAAATGTATTATGGGGGACTGAAACCTCCCATTCATATATTTATTTAGGGGTCTAGATCAACCCAGTCATAAATACACTTGCACCGTCTAGTACAATTTCTAGTATTACTACTACTAACTCTAATTTCATGGACCAGTTGTAATAACGCTTTAAATACTAATTTAAAACCATAATTTCACATACATAATCATTAAGACAATTACTTACTAAAGGAACATTGTTGTTATCATCAAACCAACACCACTTTCAAGCATTCAACATGCCATTTACCCTTATCAATCAACATATCATTCATTTGAATTTGGGACTCAAACCCATTATCTAACAAAGAAATATATTCAATTCAATGTTTAGGGAATCAAACACATTGTCTAATAAAGGCATAATTCAATTTAATGTTTAGGGACTCAAACCCTTTTGGATAATTAAACCACAATGTCTGCCATTCAAATAATTACATGGCCAACAAGGACTTCACAAAACCATTAACTAGTAATTCATATCCATTAGGGCAATGCTTTGGTTCAAAATGTCATTCAACATGTGACTAGATTATTCTCTTAGACATTTTCTCAAACATGTTAAGGGCATACCATTATCAAGACCAAAACTAAGGTAAAAATGATCACATTTAGGGATAATCATAACCCATTAGTTAAACCACAATTACCAAGAACTCACATGTCCAAACCATCTCCAAAAACATGTTTAAATAAAATTTAAACCAAGAGTAAACAATACTCAATAATATGCAACAAAAACCTCAATATTGGTTATCAAAACCACCATTAATGAATCAAGATCAATTTTTAAAACACATGATATTTGAGAGCTAACAATGAGGGAAGAGTCAAATTCCTTATTCACAAATATTTAAGGACAGAAATTAATTTTTGAGCCTCTGGATGAACACTTTGTAGAAACCCTTGCCCAATCTTTAAGAGAGTGTTTAGATAGAGTTTTTGGAGTATTTTTATATCTTAAAGTGTGTTATGAGATGATACAATGTGTTTTAATGCATGGAGTCTTAAGGGTTTGAGGTTGGAAATGTCTGAAATGTCCTCAGCTTAAAAGCTGAAAAAGATTTGCATGAGGGTACGACCACACCACCCAAACCATACCTAAAATATACGAGTGGTACCCACCACTCATACCCTAGGCAAAAACATAGATCCCAACACTTTCCAATGTACGAGTCCATGGCCTAACTCATATCCAATCATAGAACAAGTACCCTCAAACCGTACCCTAAGTAGAATTATTTTGTCTAGATATAGGGCATCATATGATTTGGCACTATACTTCTCATACCTATCATATGACTAGTATGATGTCCACTTATACCTTAGATAAAGAAGAACTAAACTACAATTATTATAATCTAACTTGAGGACCCTAACCCATTCCCACATCATAGACAAGTAAGAGTAAGTCTTATGATGTACAGAGAGCTCAAAATTCAAAAATTTCCAAGGGTCAAAACTAGGGTGTTTCACTATCCTAGCATGAAATATATATATTTACAGGTGATTACAAATAGTTATTTGATTTGGTTTTGAATAATGTCATTATCTTATATTTATACCTGATTACATGCGAGCATTCACTCTGCTAACCATCTTCTTGAACTGTATCCCCATGCGATGTAGGAACCGACCATACTACCATTTCTTATGCTCAGTAACTTGGATTCCAAAATATATTTGCATAAGATTGAAGTGGTAAGCTCTCATTTTTGGAAGACTTTATTTTATGTTGTGGACTTCTTTCAATTATTGTTCTTACATGGATTTTTGTTTTGGCCATAGTTGAATGCATGACCCGACCGGATGTTCTTTGATTCTTCTCTAAGGCTTTATGAAAATACTATAGGCTTGGGTGGTGTCGGTATTGGTGTTAGACTTAGTATTTGTATTGACATTAGGGTTGGCACTAGTTGGATATTTTGTTGAGGTTGTTGGATTATTATTATAGACATTATTTAATGGCTTTGAATTATTCTTATTTTATCTTATTATATGTTCAAAACTCATCCGACATAGGGTGAAAGGTGGTTACCATTAGGTATTGGGGGTGGTATCCGAGCCTAGTTAGACTTGAGATGCCCAACATGACTAGGCCCAAGTTCGGGTCCTGTTAGATTAGTTTCAAAGAACTATTTTCATAGTTAATTAGGTGTCCGACAAACTTGTGTTGATTAGAGTTTCTTTTAATAGTGTGTAGTGCACCACACTCATAAGGGAGAGGCTACGAGGCATTTAGGAATGTTACTCTTTCTTGTGTTCTATTTTCAAGTTGTTGAGTCTAAGGTCAAGTAATCTTCTCTAATACCTATTTGTTCACTTTCCAGATCATGCTTCCTCGATGATCTGAAGTTCATAAAAACTCTTGTTTCCTACTCGAGGGCAATATTAATGGGACCCATTCTACTTATGGGGTACAGACTCGGTCTATAGTCTGCCTCTAGATTTCCCTCCTGGAGTTTCACTGGTTCCTCTCGTCCTTCTCGAGATCCTTAAGATGAAGTGATAAATGCTTAGTATTGTCAGTATAATCATATATTGGTACAGTTGGTATCTTCTCAGTCTGAGTGTGGTGTTTCTGTTACTCTATCTTTTGAGGCCATAAAGATTTACTAGTTTATGATGTTAAACACTCCTGTGTTCAGTGGTGTTAAGGTTGAGGAGGGTCCTCAAGGTTTTATTGATGAGATGGAAAAAAATTATCCATGTTATGCATGTTACAAACATAAAGGGTGTTTAATTTGTTGACTATCAACTGAAAGATGTAGCATAGCAATGGTGTGAGAAATCAAAACAGACTAGGGGTAACAATTGTGAGTTAGCCTTGTGGGGTTATTTTTCTCATACATTTTTGGATCACTTCATTCCTTAAGAGTTGAGAGAAGTAAATATAGAAAAGTTATTTAACAAAAAACAAGTCAAGATATCAGTTATGAAGTATGCCTAAAAATTTCACCAGTTATCTTGGTATACTCCAGAGTTGGTTTCTAGTATGAGGGCTTGAATGAGGAAGTTTACTTCAAAGCTATTCTGAGACTAGATTTTGGAGTGTAAGGCTGCCTTGATGAATAAAGACATGAACATCTGCAGGTTGGTTGTATACATGCAACAAGTTGAGAAAGAAAAGAAGAAACAAGTTAAAATGAGGGAGAGACAGAGCAAGAATTTTAGATTTTTTTAGAAGGGTGGTGGTCAACAATAGAATGATAGGGATGGCGGAAAGTGGCCTAAAAGTGGTGCAATTTTTGAACTTATTCCATTGCTAGTGCTCCCTACCCAAATCCATCTAGTGACAGATATTTTTAAAGTGGTGACAATTATAGGACATAGGGTGCCCATTCCCAGGTTAGTGGGGCTCAATCATCTCCATTATATCCTCCCTATTGATTTTGTGGTCGATTGCATCGGGGCAACTATGGTGAAGAAAAGGATAAGTGCTTCAACTATGGTTAGCCAGGGCACATGATTAGAAACTATCTAATTGGTAAGGCTACTTCTAAGGAAAACAAGATACTTGTGGCCTCTTTTTCATCTCTGACACCAAAGGGTGAACCATCTGGCTCCGGCTCTGGTCAGAACCGAGTCAATTCTCTCACTACCTACAGGATACCAAAGAATAACCTATTATCATTACCGGTATGTTAAAACTCTTTTCAAATTATGGGTATTATTTACTTGATCCGGGGTCTACTCTCTCTTATGTGACCCTATTTATAGATATGTATTTTGGTTTTGGTTCTGAGTATATTTTAGATCCTTTTTTTGTTACTTCCTCGATGGGTTACTTTGTGGTTACCAAGAGAGTCTATAGGGTTTGTGTGGTATCTTTGGGTGGTCAGGACACTTTGGTGGATCTATTTGAATTAGATATGGTTTTTTACGACGTTATAGTAGCGATGGATTGGTTGCACTCATGCTATGCTTCTCTAGACTGTCATACCTATAAGGTCATCTTTAAATTCCCCAAACAGCCAGCTATTGAGTGAGATGGTTGTTCCCTTACTCCTAAGGGAAGGTTTAATTGTATCTTAGAGCTCGGGGATTAATCTCCAAGGGGTGTCTCTATTATCTAGTCTAGGTTAAAAATGCTAACTTAGAGGGTCCTTCCTTACATTCCATCCAAACAGTGAATGAATTTCCTGTGGTCTTCCCTAATGAACTTTCTAGTGTTTCTCTTGACAGGGAGATTGAGTTTAGAATTTATCTTGTTCTTGACACGTCTAATTTTTTTCCCTGGTATGGAATGGCTCCAGCTGAGTTAAAAAAGGTTATGGAGCAGATAAAGGACCTTTTAGACAAGGGTTCCAGCCATCATAGTATGTCTTTATAGGGTGCACCGGTGTTATCCATGTATAAGGAGGATGGTTCACTTTGTATGTGTATTAATTACTGGTAGTCAAATAAGGTAATGATAAAGAATAAGTGCCCTATTTCAAGGATAGATGGTTTGTTTGATCAGCTTTAGGGTGCCAACTTTTTCTCCAAGATCGACCTTTAATTTGGGGATCATCAGTTAAAGATTAGGGAGGTGGAATTTCGTAAGATTTCCTTCTGTATTCGATACAGACATTTTGAGTTTCTGATTGTCTTTTAGGTTGACCAATGCCCTAAAGACATTCATGGACTTGATGAATAGAGTCTTTCATCAGTTTTAAGATTTGTTTATCATTATTTCATAGATGATATTCTGCTGTTCTTCAAGAGTTTAGTGGATCATGCCTATCACCTCAGCATTGTGTTGTAGACCCTGAAGAATCAGCAGTTGTATGCCAAGTTTTTTAAATGTATATTCTGGTTTAACGCTATCACTTTTCTAGGTCATGTAATTTCTAGTGAAGGGATCATGGTGGATATACAGAAAGTTACAGTGATTAAGAGGAGGCCTGACCCACGACTCTAATCGATATTTAGAGTTTCTTTGGCTTAGATGGTTATTACCGAAGGATTGTGGAAACTTTCTCCTCTATAGTTTCCCCATTAACTAAAATGACTCAGAAAAAGGTAAAGTTCTTATGGTTTGATGCTTGTGAGGGTAGTTTTTAGAAGTTGAAGGATAAGCCGACTTTGGATCCGATCTTGACCTTACTTGAAGGCACTAATAGATTTGTGGTCTATTGTGATGCTTCCCGTGTGGGGCATGGTTGCGTATTAATGCAACACTACCAGGTGATAGATTATTCCTCGAGACACTTGGAGGTATATGAGAAAAATTTTCCAACTCATGACTTGGAGCTATTGGCTATGGTGTTTGCATTAAGAATCTAGCATTATTATTTTCTAGGAGTCCATGTGGATATCTTTATGGATCATAAGATCTTGTAATATGTGTTTACTAAGAAAGATCTAAACCTCAGGCAAAAAAGATAGCTTGAGCTGCTTAAATATTGTGACATGAGTCTTTACTATCATCCAGGTGAAGCTAACATGGTTGTTGATGCTCTTAGCAGGTTATCCAAGGAGAGTCTCTCTCACGTGGATAAAGGAATGTAGAAGTTGGTGAAAGATATTCACCATTTGGATAACCATAAAGTTCGTCACTTGGACTCTGAGGATGGTGGTGTGTTCATGCAAAAGGTGGCACAGTTATTTCTTAGTGCAGAGATTAAGGAAAAACAAGTGTTGGGTTCTATCTTAATAATTATCAAGGGTGATTTAGGTGGGAAAAAGGTGATTCCTTTCAAGATTTATGGTGATGGTACCTTATGGTATAAAGGGAGGTTATGTCTTCCTAATATAGATGGTTTTCCAAAGAGGATCTTAGCTGTGGCGCATGAGTCGTGCTATGCTATTCATTTTGTTTCAATAAAAATGTATCAAACCTTAATGAAATGTATTGGTGGAATAATATTATTTGAGATATGGCTAGTTTTGTGGATAAATACATGGTGTGACAATAAGTGAAAGTTAAGCATATGAGGCTCAGAGGATTGTATCACGAAATTAAGTAGCCTGTGTGGATGTGGGAAGTGATCAATATGGATTTTATGGCCAACAATTTTCGATCTCAAAATTAGTTTGATTCGGTTTGGGTCATCATGGATAGGATTTCAAAGTCTTTTTATTTCTTGTCAGTGAGGACCAATATTTTGACAGAGGATTAGGCTAAGTTATAACTCCAATAGATTGTGAAGTTATCGGGGTGCCCATTTCAATTATCTCAGATTACAGTTCATAGTTTTCATTGCATTTTTGGTGGTTGTTTCACAAAGTCTTGAGGAACAAAGTAAGTCTTAGTACTGCTTTCCACCCGTAGTTGGATGGGAAAGCAGAAAGAACTATTCATACTTTAGAAGATACAATTAGAGCTTGCGTGATCGACATGGTGGTTGTGTTGAGAATTTTCTCTTATAGAGTTTGCATATAATAATAGCTACCACTCTATCATTAGGATGGCTCCATTTAAGGCAATGTATGGTAGGAGGCGTAGGTCTCATATCAGATGGTTCGAGGTCGGCAAATCAGAGATTTTTGACTCAAATTTTGTTCTCCAAGATATGGAGAACAAAAGGTGATTCAGGATAGACTTAAGGTTTCCCAAAAGTCACCTGAAGTCCTATACAGATGTGAGGCATAGAAAGTTAGAGTCTGAGGTTGGCGATAGGGTGTTCTAGAAGTTCTCTCCTATAAAGAGAGTTATGTAGTTTAGGAAGAAAGGAAAGCTTAGTCCCCGCTATGTCTATCCATACTTAGTTTTTAGAAGGGTGGGTGATGTTGTTATAAATTAGAGTTGCCATCTAGTTTGAGCTCCATTCACACGGTATTCCATGTTTTGATGTTGAGATAGTGCTTGGGTGATCCATTGATGGTTGTTCCTTTTGAGTAGGTAGGCATTTTATACTCCTTTTCCAATGAGGAGGTCCTTGTTTAAATTTTAGATCTTTAGGTTCATCGGTTGTGGATCAAGGATATAGCTTTGGTAAAGGTTCTATGGAGGAACCATAAAGTTGAAGAGGCTACTTGGGAAGCTGAGGAGGACATAAAGTCCAAGTATGCATTCTTGTTTTCCTCTTTGGAAGATCGTGCATGAGTTATGTGTTATTCTTAACATCTTTGTTTTCTAACATAGCTAAAGGTCAGAGTGGAGATGTTGGGTGCTTTGATCGTTCTAATCAATGCCATGTTCCATCATTCAGGGGTGAATGACCCAAGTTGGGGAGAATTAAAACACCCTGGGACTTGTCCCTTGGAAATTTCCTAAGCTTTGAGTTCACTATCCTTGTAATGACTCATCTTACGAGTCATACAGTGTGGGTACGGGTCAGGTTACCCTAGTCTTAAGGAGTCTAGTTGATGGTGGTTGGGTTTTTACTGTGGTTATGTCTTGGTGTCATGGTTTATTAGGGCTGGTGATGGGTCGTTAGGAAGATCCTTCATTAAATAAGATTTGTAGTGACTTCACTTGGCTCTGAGTATGAGTGGCTCACTAAGAGCCGTGAGGATAGGGTACGAGTGGTATAGTTTAATCATATGTTGTCCAATGTCTAGTCCATTTGTATTGTGTCTTGAGTATGACTAAGCCATACTAGTTGTATGGTTTTTTAATAAGTTGGATTAGGGATTTATATGGTAGACGGTGAGTGGATGTCCAACTCACTATATTAGTGATGACTAAATGATACGAGTCGTATGTTCTGGACACTAGTCACAGGATCAACTCGTAACCACCTGCAATATTTTTTTAGTTTTCAGTTGGGGTATTTTGGACATTTTCTCTTTTTAACCCCTTTTGATACCACAACTTAAAACACCTTTTAGGACTTCATTAACCTATTATTCCCAATCAAACACTCTTAGAATCTCTCTCAAAATCTCTTTCAAGCAAAAGGCTAGGGTTTTATCAAGATTATTAATTAAGGCTTTCAAGAGTGGTTTCTCTCCTTCATTGTTATTTTACAAATTGCATGTGTTTTAACGTATGGTTTTTATGATATTGTTGTGGTTTTGAAACAATGGTTGGGGGTTTGGATGTTCATGGTTGAGAAAGGTTTCTCATGGTTTAATTATGTTTTCTTTCTTGCTTTTGGTTTGATTTTGACATTTATTGATACATAATAATAAGTGCCCTCAACCTATTTGTTAAAATTCCAATGAGAATGATTTTTGCCACATAGTTTTAATTATCCTTGGAATCTTGCATTGTATAAATGGTAAATAGAACATGAATTGATTATGGTTTGATTTCATATGGATTTGGAAAGGCCTTGGTGGCTATGGTTTGATAATAAATGATTTTGGTAAATTGGAAACGATGGAGTCTAATTTGGTTTAATTGTTTATATGGGTTGGTTGGAATAGACTTGCAAGCTCTTATTTTGGTATGATGATACCAATGGTTAATTCCTAATAAAAGACTCCTTAGTAAATGGTTATGAATTTGTAATTAGTTTTAATATGGGCTTAAAGGGGGTTGTGTAGAAAAATCGTGGAAGGTGGAGGTCAAAAGGGGACCAATACTGGAAACTCTTGTTTGTCGATATGAGGTTTAGTCATGGTGACCATGTGCATGATGTCACACTTTGGAAGATGTACTAGACATCTCAGGTTATTCTCCAGTTCAAACGGCTAACACGCATCGTGGGCCTTTCAGTAAGGGGAGCTGAACCTATATAGCCCATGGGTGGATATTTAGGCCAGCAGAGATACACAATCTAGGTTAATTTTGTAAATGCATGCTAAACCTTGTTCCCTATCCCGACACAATATATATATATATGTGAATGCATATTGTTATTTGATTTACTATTGAATAATGGCATTATATTATCTTTATCCCTGAGTACATGCTAGCATTTACTCTGCTAACCGTCCACATGATGCAGGAACCAACACTACTAACATTCCTCCTGCTCAGTGACTTGGATTCGGGGACATCTTTCTATAAGAATGAAGTGGTGAGCTTCCATACTTCGGAAGACCCTATTTCATTCTATGGAATTATTTCATTTATTGTTCTTTCTTTGATTTTGGTTTTGGATATGGTCGGGGGCATGTCCCGATTAGAAATTCCTTGATTCTAGTTAGAGACTTTGTCAGACTGCTATGGGCATGGGAGATGTCGATATTGGTGTCAGCCTTGGTATTTGTATTGGCATTAAGGTTGGTACCAGTTGGATATTTGGTTGAGATTGTTGGATTATGATTATAGACTTTATTTAATGTCTTTGAATTATTCTTGGTTTATCTTGTTATACGCTCAGAATTCATCTGACATAAGGTTCAGGGAGGTTATGGTTGTGTATTGGGGGTGGTCTCCGATCATAGTTGTACTTTAGATGCCCGACACGACTAGGCCCTGATTTAGGTCATGTCACATAGCCTACCTCAGGAACTCTAGGCTGGCAGGGAGTACATGCTAACTCTGTTTGATCAACTAACTAACTTTCGAGGCACTCTCTGGAACTATTTCACATCTTGCCACACTCGAAATAAGCTTTCTAATGAAATACCAAAAGTACTATATTGATTGCATGGCCTCTTGCCGCCACCTCTATAAGTCTTAATACATGCTCTTTTTATGGACCTTGCATAATCAACAATCTGAGAGAAGAAAGACCTAAATGCTATCATACGCTCTGATGCCAAGTGGAGTGGGAATTCTGGTTCTTTAACAAATCCAACCACCAAGTCCGACTCTAAAAAATATAGCATAAAAATATGACATCAAATAGAAAGAACAACAATAGACCCAACTTGGCCTAAGAACTGTCGATGACTCGAATGCTATCCGTGGCTGAGAGGGATCTACAATCATGAATCGGATCCCTAATGCTAAACCTCAAGGGGATGCAGTATTCACTATCTCAACAGGATCATACGCTGACCCTAAATACTTTTGTCTGAAGCTGAAAATCTTGGATATCCATCTTTGACTCTCTAGTCCTGCGCTGCGTCAAAACTCTAGAAAGACGTGTTGATGTCTCATCCACATCTTTCAAAAATATCACCTATCTTGCATCGTTCGTTAGGGACAAAATAGAGTCAAAGAATGTGTTCAAGGTTCATAGCAATGCATACATAGGATAAGGAGAAAAGAAGTGAATTTCCAAAAATGTCCTTGTAGCCTCCTAAAGAGAGGTTATGGACGTCTATGTACTGATTCGCAGGACTCTACTAACACATTGTTGTTGTACTAATACATCGGTAAAACCTAGGCTATGATACCAATTTGTCACGACATAATCTCTTAGGTCAAGATGGAACCTACTATATACCACCAATAGGCAAGACAAACCAATAGTCTAGAACGACTAGAAATAGACTACCAAATATATAAAGAAAAAAATTGAAAAATAGATGAAATAAAAAATAAATTAAATAAGAAAATCCCAAAACCTGGTGATATCACTACAACAACCACGAATAATAATGAGTACAAAGTGAAGTTCAACTAAATACTGATCTTGGGTGTATTTATACGCCTAAGAACCATAACTTATCCATATTTTATCTAAGTTTAGAGAACAAACTGCCTAGTTTCTTATGTTTTTACTCTACTTTTATGTAATTGAGCTAACTGATGTGATTAGCATAATTTCAGGTATTAATGAGGTATATGAAAACATAATGGGACTATGGAATACGGATGACATATGACACAAGAGAGAGTAGGAGTCTGGACCAAATGTGGCGCCTAAAAACTATGTCCAAGACTAATTTAACATTTATAATTAGTTCAGGAACTTAGAAGGCAATTATGAGAGAAAATATTATTAAAAATACTTGATGCTGAATTTTTATTCATTATTGAATATTTTGAACAAGGGAATAACGGCTTAGGGTGGAGAGATAAAATGTTTCTCTCTTGTTTTCACTATTGTCACACCGAGATCGTCTTCTAGTTTTTGGTATGATGAATATTTCTATTGTGATTTCCCTTTTATTCAAGAGTAGCTAAGTTTATTAGTTAGGGTTATGGAAGCCTTGTAGCATACAATCTATTACTTTGGGTTTTGAATTCATTATGCATTGATTTGTTTACATCATCTCTCTTCGTTTATCTTGAATTATCGTGGTTGCAAACATAGAGGATGTGCCTTAAAACACAACTTGTTCGAGAGAAAGGTTGTTGTTCGGAAAGGAGTGTAGTTAAAAGAAAATAGGATTTCCAACCCCTATGTTATATGTTAATGCCTTAAGAGGATTAACTACTTGGAGATTTCGTATTTTTTTTTTAAACACTTTTGATTCGAGAGAACTGAAGTGAATTAGTCCTTGATGGTTGAGAAACACTAGGATTATGTTATTAAAAGAAATACATTTCTTTGTAAGCACGATTCATGTATGAATTCGTAAAGCCAATAGTTAGAAAGTATTGAAAACTACAAGGTGGACATAACCTTAGCTTGCTATTTCTCTGAATTTGAATACTACTATACATATTTCATCTTGTTAAACTGAAACCATTAATTTGTGAACTGAATCAAATTCTCTCTTTTTGTTTTACTGAAACGAATGATTAAAAGTCAACTAGTTGGGTTCTATATTTGACAAAGACCGCTTATGATCCATAAGAGAGGTGTAATTTGGGCGTATCTAATACACTGATATAACTTATCTCTAAATACAACATGGAGACTAGTCCAATACATCAAAGAGAAATAGGTAATACTTCGAACATCAGGAGCTCACTCTAAGTCTCCAAAACATGGCTGCTCCACACGACGCACACTTCAACGACGATAAACTGCACTATGATCTGTAGGCTATAGAAATTTAGTATGAGTAACAAAACAATGGGTACTCAGTAGGCATCATCGGCCAACTGAGCTTAATCATAATATAAAGATGATACAATGCAAGATAATCATAACTATGTAAAGGTACAAAATCAAACCTGAATCATCTTCTTCATCATTATATATAATAATTAAAATAAAAATGGAATAACAGTATAACATAAGGAATCAACACATGCAAATATTGTTGTACATAACAAGTAATAAATATTAGGGTAACAATGTATTGTAAGGCATCAACACAAGCAATCACAAGTACAAAGTTGACTCCCATATGCAAGCAGGTGCATAAAGTAAAGAACTTATCACAGCATCTCATACCACTAGAGAGTACACCCAAGAGAAATGTAAAGGAATCTAATCAACAATATATCTAAAATCTATCATTATTCAACCGTCATTCCATGCTTACCATCAATCGATCAATTTATCCTCAAAATTCCAGAATTATCATCAATCAAAAGTTCACCAACCTTCCTCAATTATCATCAACATTCATAATTAAACAATGTATTACAATATAGTCATATCCATAATAATACCATCATTTAAACAACTATATTCTCAATAAGAACTAATAGATCTTTATTAGCTAGCCAATGCTTATTTACTAATCCAATTACTCACTGGTCATCATATACCTTCTAATTGTTATTTATCAACTATTAACCATATAATCACTATTCATGGGTCAACAACTAGTGATTCTTCACCAGCTAATCAATACCTATCACATAGCAAAAATTCATTACTAAGCCATATTTATCAACTAGCAAATATTTTTTTCTAGCCATCACAAACTCACTAATCACCATTGATCAAATAACCTCTAATCACCAATTATTAACTATTAAATTTATTGATTAGACCCTATTTTGTAACTAGCATCACTAATCCACAAATCCTCGTTTAGCAACTAGTCATCACCATCAACTAAATCATTACTATCAACTAATCATCATTGCTAATTGTTTTCACTTTTGTTAAACATCATTATAGATTAATACTCATAATTACTAGTCGTCAATACCACTAGTCCTCATTATTGCTAACGTTAACCTCATAATTAATATTAACCACTAATCATCTTTTCAACCTTAAATCAACAACTATACCACTTTATACTTTGATCACTAGAAAAATATGGTCGACATCTCTAATATAAACATTATACCCAATTACACATGATCATAAATAACATATAGTTTCCATATATAGGTCTAGCCGAAATTGAATCGGTAGATGTACTCATAGGAATTTAAATGATTATCCTCTAGCCTTGTCGGGTATTATCTTATCATCATAGTATCCTTTGACCTTTTTGGGTATCATCATGTCATCATAATATCCTCCGGCCTTTTCTGACATCATTATATCATCATAGTATCATCTAGCCTTGTCGTGCATCCTAATATCCACATTAATATCATTAATAAAGAAAAAGCACCACGAGGACTAAAATAAAGAACAATCCCCATGAGGGATAAATCAAACAACAAGGGCTAAAGTAATTAAACAAAAATGATAAGCAAGAAGAGCATACCTCCATGTTTCCTCATTAATCATCAATGTCACATTATCAATAAGTGTATATATATGTAACATGAATGTCATAAGTCATAAGTCAATAATCTAGTCCATTGACCATGAGCATAATCATAAGCATTATCATGACCAATAGCCCACAAGTAACCTATTCATTGGCGCACCATTAGCATAAAGAAAGTTTATCACAAACTTGAGCAATATCAAATCCATGGCATAATCTATAGCTTATTTATAGCATAGTTGATATCATACTTTATGGATTAAGTTATGTTATAGTCAAGGGCCCATTCAATAAGGTGTTTGTTGGCCCAATCAATATCCAAGCAATAGCCTAATCAATAGCCCGAGTAATAGCCACATCCATGTCTAAATGAATAACATGGTCATGGGCTTCTTTAATAGCTTACGCAAAAGCTCATTATGACATCATCAATAAATTTACTATCAAGGTTCCTCAGCATTGACTCAAGGGGAATTTTCTGGGCATTTCATAAGCATCTATGGGTCTCATGAGGACTACCACAACCTTGGCTTAAGATGGGTCAAGGCCCACTTCTAAATCCCTTAATATACCTTTCTAAGTTCATTTCTACCCGGACTAGACTAACGTATCTAATTCAACTCTTAGATGTATATAAAGCCACCAATAAGTCCAAGGTAGGGATCCTACTCGGATACCATAACTAAGTCCATTGGAACTAAAGCAAATTTTTTTGAGTAAGCATTTAAGTCCAATTTTTCCCTAAGCATGAGTGATAAGGTCACTCCCATCAAAATAAGTATTTCTAAGCATTCTTATGTTAATCTTGAGACATTAAGTCTAATCCATTAAGGTTCAAGATAACAACCTAGGAATTTAACTATATGGATCCAAATGAATTAAATAATCCAACAAACCACAGGTCTTGAATAATCATTAACCAATACCTAAACCCCTCCCAATCTAAAAAGATATCAAAATTATACTATGACAAAGCTCATTATAACAAGGGATAAACCTAAGCTACCTCAAATCTGAAGAATGCTCATTAATATGCTAAACATTCATTTTCCTCTTCATAGAAGACACTTCAAAATTCCAAGCTATCAAAAATATATTTTACACGACGTTATGAAAATATCAATTCCCATATTTCTCCAATGTGCTTTGGGTCCAACAACGACACCAAAAACCCCAAATGGGTCCCACTTATGGAAATTACATTTCCAAGGCCAACCCAATGTGATATCAAGCTCAATTAATCAAAACCCTAAAAAATGGTTGAAAGCCAACAAAAGTTTGGGCTAAACTTAATCACTAAAAGGTTTTGGGGTTTT
Source organism: Capsicum pubescens (assembly GCA_030864215.1). Classification (NCBI taxonomy): domain Eukaryota; kingdom Viridiplantae; phylum Streptophyta; class Magnoliopsida; order Solanales; family Solanaceae; genus Capsicum; species Capsicum pubescens. Next base: position 254,884,854 of record CM061540.1, on the reverse strand, counting down.
GGGTAAAAAACTAAGAAATTCAAGCATAAAATTGAATGATTCTTACCTTAAATCTGAAGATTTTCACATTAAAACATGTTAAGAAAGTTCCCAAATCACCCACAAATCTCAATTTTGAGTCATCATACCCTTTTAGGGTTTGTAGCTCTCAATTTTGAAGAGAAAATGACCCAAATTGCAACTTGGGGGTCTATTTATATCACCTTCGGGTATGGAGATATGGATATCACCATATCTTTGAACGTAATCTCCATAGGGCTCACCACGATAGCCATAGTGTGATCATGGTCCCTTTTGTGTGATCGTAATGCACCAGCACAAGAAAATCAAAACTTGTTTTTGATCCTCGGAACATATTCAGAATTTTATTTTCGCAAATGAACTACGTAACACCAATAAATTTGGAGTTTTGAATGCATTGGTGATGTCCCATCCGAGGTCATTTAGACCAAATATTGGTCCCACACCCAAACTTTTAATTTTCCAACCTTTTGCCCAATATGTTAAAATGAGGTCGGGTGTATTGGTACTCGAACCAAAGGTCTACCTAGCCTAAAATGACTATTTCAGAAATGTTGGTGCAGTCAAAATTTGCATCCGAGATTGTTTTACTGAGGTTTTTTCAAGGTGGCCATTAAGAACCAGCGAAGACTTCTAAATATGGAATTGGCTCTAAAGACCACACAAACTTTCCGTTAAGAAACTATCAGTCCCTACAAGTCATAAATGACTTAGGGAATCTATGGAGAATCCCTAACGGAGAAGATAAATTGAAATATGAAAAATGACCGTAAGGGTCGTTACATAAGCTTACTATCCTCATACAGACGATCTCGAATCTGCTTAAAAATTGTAGACTCGCCTCAACTCTAGGAAAAATCCTCCTTAGATTTGAAATATCAAGGCAAAAAATTAAGTTTGATAAGGACTGGCCTTCCCGTACCAATATCCTCTAAGAAACTAACGTAAGAGCCAAGCTACCCGTACTCAGAGTCTTCTGACTTAAGATATCTGCTACTATATTAGCCTTTCCCAGATGATACAAGATAGATATATCATAATCCTTAAGAAACTCCATCCAGATATATTTTCTAGCATTACATTCTCTCTAGGTCATAAGATGTTGAAGACTGTGATGATCACTGAAAATCTCACAATGTGCACCATAAAGATAATGCCTCCAAATCTTAGCGTAAAAATTGTTGTTGCAAACTCCAATCATGAGGGAGGTAGTAACGCTATTAAAAATTAAGCTATCTCATAGCATAAGAACTAACATGACCCTTTATTAAAACATAACCTAGACCAACACCAAATGCATCACAAAACACAGTGAATCTCTCACCCTCTACAGGAAGACCTAGAATAGGAGCTGATGTAAGAAAATCCTTGAGCTTTCCAAATCTTAACTTACCCTCCTCGGACCATTGGTAGGAACCTACTTCCATGTCAATATTTTCATAGACACTGAAGTAGTAGAAAAACCCTTGATGAATCTTCTATAATAACCATCCAAACCAATAAAGCTATGAACTCCAATCGGAGATACAGGTCTAGCCCAATCATGAATTGCCTCAATATTAGATGGGTCTACCATAATACCATTATTTAGACACCATTTGCCTATGGAATGTCACTAACAGAAGACAAAACTCACACTTAGAGAATTTGGCAAAAAGCACATGATCACTCAAAGCCTGGAGCACGATCCTCAAATATTGTGAGTGCTCCTCCCTACTTCGCAAATACACAAGGATGTCATCAATTAACAAAATAAAAAAGGAAACCAAATAAGGCCTGAATGTGGTTGGTGAATTAGTCAATAAAAAAGACATCACCAAGAACTCATAATGTCCATAACAGGTCCTAAAAGCTGTCTTTGGGATATCCTCAATCCGAATCATCAACTGACGGTAACCATATCTAAAATCAATCTTGCATAATATTATTGATCTCTGTAGTCAGTCAAACATATCATTAATGTGAGAGATAGGATAATCGTTTGTAATACCCCGCATGTTTCTAAGCTAGGAGACGAACCATTTTTTATACATATAAAATCTCCTATCCTATGATTCATACTTGAGTACATGACTTACAATGAGTATCCTAGTGATAATATAGATTATGATGCGTTAAGCATGTTCATATGAGTCACTTAAGGTAATACAAGCTAAGAGTTTTTGAATCCATCAAGTTTTAGTGTTCGATTTCATAAGGGTCATATTTGAATGAGTATAACTCGATATTAATTTGGTATTTATGCATATTAATACCCACCAAATTAAAAATAATCAAATTATCTTTCCAAGGATACCAATTTCACCTTAATCCAATACCTGAGCGAAAAGTTATGCCCATTTTCGTGAGAGACAGTAAGGGTATACGATTGGTTAGGCACCGCCCAACCAAACTTAGTCGATTGGTTAGGAGACACCCAAATTGGCTTGTGCGATTACTTGGGATCCGCCTAAGTCATTTCCAAGTGCCAAAACCACTCCATTTTGAGTTATTTTGAGGGTAATTAAGTCTTTTAACACTCTTTACACGCCCCTAAACTTAACCTCACAAAATTTATAGCTTCTAAACATATTAAAAACCTATTAACATCTCAATGTTCATTATCCAAGAGAACCAAAAGAGAAAAACAATTAGGGTTCCATAATTAAGCTTGAAGATCCAATTTCGAGGAAATTCCTTCGTCAATCATCAAGAATCTTCCTTCTAAGGTATGCGTGAGTTGATTCTTGGACTCCTTTCATACATGAAGCTCAAGAACCATCTTCTAAATTATGTATTATAAAATTTATATTGTTGGTGGTTGATGTTCATGTTGTTGGAGTTTGATGATGCCTAAGATGGGATCTTTATATGTTTTGTGTGAGGTTATGGTGGTATGTGATGTATAAATATGTGAAATTGGTGGTTGAATATTTGTAATCTTGATGAATCCACCTATGCCTAAGATGTGCATGTAAGGTGTTTGTGAAAATACCTAAGGGAATAGAAATCATGCTTTTATGACATAATAAGTCCTAAATGACTATTCCATGTTCTAAGTTTATGTTCAACGTGATCCCCATTCTATTGTATTGAATTGAAGATGTTGTATGAGATGCTCATGATATTGTTGTGATATGGAATGACCATGTTATTGAAGCCATGCAAGTATATACATGTTGTGTGCATTCCTGATCATGTGATAGTTTGTTGATAATCATTCTTATTATGAAATCCTTACTTATGATATTGTGAATTATGGACTCTACTCTTATGATCAAGTCAGTCATGTGTGTCAGTTTCCTTCCATCGAGTCCTGGGGGTACTTGTACCCAAAAACTATAACTGTGTGCCTAGAGCTAGTGTCATGTTTCAAGACATCCTCAGTCAAGCTATGCTCCATATATTTCAGTTAGTCACGTGACTCAGAAAAACTCAGAAATCTCAGAAGTTCAGTAGTCCCAGTAGTTTCAATACTCTCAGTCAGACCTCAGATCTCAAATAGATTTTCCATCAGTCAACGGAACTCAGTGAATTTAGCTTAGTTCAGCTAAGAAAGTATTATTAGCTCAGTTAGTTAGTTTATAAATCAGTTCAGTTCAGTAAGTCAGCTCAGCGCAGTTAATCTTTTTAGAGTCTTTCAGTTGGGAGTAGGGACTAGCACCGAACGAGTGCAGGGATGGCAGTTTTCCCATTATAAAGGCAGAGCCGTTAGTAACAAATCCCTGTACTCCAGAATGGTTTAGATAGAACAGGATAGGAGTCACCCATAATATTAAGGCTATACTTGACTATTATATTGCCTTAGGCTTGATTTCCTGTTCAGGGTCACCCGTCAGAGAGGCTTGACCATAGTAGAGGTTGCTACCCGTGGCACGGTATTGACAAACTTCTAATCAGGGAAAATATTGGACCCCACCAGAATAGTATCGGGGCATGTCGGTTAGGTTACTACCTACCATAGTCACAGTTACAGTTACAATTTTAGTATCAGTCTTTAGAGTAGAAATCAGGAATCAGGGTTGTCAGATACAATCATCGATCTTAGTAAGGAACTCAGATAGTTCCATTGATTCCTCGACCATCCCATCAGATAGGATTGGTCCCATATACAGATGCTTATTATTAGATCTAGAGGTCATCCGACAGACAAGCTTGATCTCAATCTCAGATTCAGTCGAGTACTCTCATTATCAGTTTCAGGGATAACTCGTTAGCTAGGACTGATCTCAGACCTAGATGTTCAGATACAGTTTGGAACTCAGATAGTTTTCCCCAAAATTAGGACTGTTATATACAGTCGTCCATGTTATTAGTCATTCAGTATTTCAGTATCACGAAACTCATGTTGTCAGAGTTTAAACTCAAGTAGTCAGTATCTCCACGAGTTCAGTAGTAGTTACGTATGTATGTATGTATGTATGTATTATCACGTTCATATTAGTCAACATGTTCATGCATATAAACCCCATGAATTTAGCCTACCCCCACGTATACTCTGTACTTTAGTTGTACTGACGCATTTGCGCTATGGTGCTTTCTTTTTATGTTACACCATAGGTTATAAGGTGTAGATTCCAGATCAGCGGTAGCAGTTCAGTAAGAAGTGAGTCCTCATCTTTTGAGGACATGATCGTTACATTTATTATTCCAGTATTTCAGTTTATTTTCAGTTTAGGGAGTTAGTTGGAGACATGTTCCTTCAACTCCTTATTCAAAGAGTTTAGAGGCTTTCAGACGATTACAGAGTTTTCAGATTAAGACTTTAGTATTTTCAGTTTTTTTTTGGTACTGTGATACCACCTTATTTCATATATTTTATTATTTAAGATTTAACCTTATGCCCTCTTCATTCATGTTTCCATATTTTATATATATTATGCATTTACAGGTATAAATATCAGTCATGAGTTAGCTTGTGGTCCTTCGGGGTCATGATCACCGTGTAGCATTCCGGTTCAGAAAATCGGGGAGTTAAAAAATTGATATCAGAGCCTAAGGTTCAATAAAGTCCTAGGAAGTCTGAAAGACACATCTAGTATTTTCTTTTACATGGGTGTGTTGCACGCCACATTTATGTACAGGAGGCTATAAGATATTTTAGGAATAGTTTCCCTTCATTCAGTACTCATATCGTGCCAGTGAGAAAAAGCTCAAGTTGAACTCTCAGTTTAATCCTTGTTCCTCTTCTATTTGCAGAACATGCCTCCTAAGAAGAGAACAGGGAATCAGTCAGCCCCGAAGCCCGCAGATCTTTTGAATGAGAATGTGTCACATGCAGAATTTCGGGCAGGTTTTCAGGCGCTATCCCAGGCTGTGACCACTAGTGTTCAGGGCAACCGACAGACTGCAGACCTACACCAGCAAGATGGGGATTCAGCTACAGTCAGAATCAGAAATTTCATGAGAATAAACCCTCCAGAATTCTTTTGGTCAGTAACAGGTGAGGACCCACAACTGTATCTAGAAGAGGTAAAGAAGATCACCCAAATCATACATATGTCAGAGAAGGAGAGTGTGGAATTAGCGTCCTATAGGCTGAAAGATATTGCTCATGATTGGGTAGTGTTGTGGAAGGAGAGTAGAGGGGAAGATGCAACTACCATGACTTGGCAGATATTTCAGGATTCTTTCTTAGATAAGTTTTTCCCGTTAGATATGAGAGAAGATAAGGTAGAAGAGTTTATGAACCTGAGACAAGGCTCCATGACAGTGAAGGAGTATTGTCTTAAGTTCAACCAGTTAGCTAAGTATGCTCCAGACTTGATAGCCGACCCCAGAGCGAGTATGAGTAAGTTTGTGACTAGTGTATCTGGGTTAGTATTGAAAGTGTGTAGAATAGCTATGCTCAATAGGGACATGGAAATTTATAGGTTAATGATGCATGCTCAACATATAAAGGTAGATAATTCTAAGGAAAGGGAGAGATCTAATAGGAGATTCAGAACAGGTAGTTACAACTTTTCTCTAGCTGGGTCACAGGGTGGTAATCATTCTTACCATAGTCAGAAAAATTAAGCCCCTGTTCCATCTTCAGCTAGTGTGCCCACACCTAACTTTGGAGATGTTAGTCATGGTGGGTAGCCAGGCTCCAAAGTCCACAGTAGTGTTAGAAGTGAGCGTACTTATCCACTTTATGGAGAGTGTGAAAAGAATCATCTAGGTGCATGCAGAGCTAATAGTCAGGTATGTTTTGGGTGCGGAAAGCTAGGCCACAGAATGAGGGAGTATAGAGCGTTAGCTCAGAATGGTAGAGATTCACGTGAGCAGGCCACAAATCCCAGAATCAATAGTGGTCAGCTTCAGAATCGACTCTATTCACTCCAGACTTACCGCGATCCAGAAATTTTCCCCAACCTAGATTTGGGTACGTTACAAGTTTTTCATGATCATTGTATGCATTGTTAGATATCTTGCGCTCGTTTGATCTTATGTTTACACATGAGTTAGTCAGTAATATTAGCAGGCCTAGTTCAGTTCATGTATCATGCATTAGTATCAACTCTCTAATGTTTAGTTATAATCTAGTTCGTAGATGCCCTGTGCATCACCCCAGTATCTCAGTAAGGTAAACATTCCTAGAGGGACATAGTGTCCCAATGGGGAGATACCCCACCTTTTCTTGATGCTTTTATGTTCCCGTTATAAATTAGTTATGAAGTGCCATGGCATAATCAGTCAAGATTTCAAGAGTCATCTCAGTCAGATATTCAGGCATTAGATATACATGTTCAGTAGAGAAAGTACTATTTATCAGTATCTTCACTCATACATTTACATATCATGTCAGTCATGTAATCATACATCAGATATGCATGGATTCAGCATTTCAGTTGTGCATCAGATATGCATTCTCATTTTGAGAAAACTAACTTTATTAGAATCCTCAGTCTTATATTCATGAATTAGCTTCCCATGCATCAGATATGCATGTTCAGTATGTTGTGCTCATCTTTCAGTCATGTCAGTCATGAACCCATGTTTCAGTAGTGCATGTCTTGTACGTACTTCATCTTATCATCTCTTCCACCTCAGTTAATTTCCATTCGAGGACAAATGTTCCCAAGGGGGAGATATTGTGATACCCCGCATGTTTCTAAGCTAGGAGACGAACCATTTTTCCTACATATGTAATCTTCTATCCTATGATTCATACTTGAGTACATGACTTATAATGAGTATCCTAGCGATAATATAGATTATGCTGCATTAAGCATGTTTATATGAGTCACTTAAGTTAATACAAGCTAAGAGTTTTTGAATCCATCAAGTTTTAGTGTTTGATTTCGTAAGGGTCATATTTGAACGAGTATAACTCGATGTTAATGTGGCATTTCTGCATATTTTACCCACAAAATTATAGAGAATCGAATTAGCTTTCCAACGATACCAATTTCTCCTTAATCTAATACCCGAGCAAAAAGTTATGCCTATTTTTGTGAGAGACAGTAAGGGTATGCGATTGGTTAGGCGCAGCCCAACCAAACTTAGGAGATTGGTTAGGTGCCGCCCAACCTGGCTTGTGCGATTACTTGGGCTCCACCTAAGTTAGTTCCAAGTGCCAAAAACACTCCGTTTTGAGTTATTTTGAGGGTAATTAAGTATCTTAACACTGCTGACAAGTCCCTAAACTTAACCTCACAAAATTCATAGCTTATAAACACATTACAACCCTATTAACATCTCAAAGTTCATTATCCAAGAGAACCAAAAGAGAAAAACAACTAGGGTTGCATAATTAAGCTTGAAGATCCAATTTCAAGGAAATTCCTCCGTCAATCATCAAGAATCTTCCTTCTAAGGTATGCATGAGTTGATTCATGGACTCCTTTCATCTATGAAGCTCAAGAACTATCTTCTAAATTATGTATTATGATGTTTATGTTGTTGGTGGTTGATGTTCATGTGTTTGGAGTTTGATGATGCCTAAGATGGGATCTTTGTATGTTTTGTGTGAGGATATGGTGGTATGTAATGTATAAATATGTGAAATTGGTGGTTGAATATTTGTAATCTTGATGAATCCACCTATGCCTAAGATGTGAATGTAAGGTGTTTGTAAAAATACCTAAGGGAATAGAAATCATGCTTTTATGACATAATAAGTCCTAAATGACTATTCCATGTTCTAAGTTTATGTTCAACGTGATCCCCATGCTATTGTCTTTAATTGAAGATGTTGTATGAGATGCTCATGATATTATTGTGATATGGAATGACCATGTTATTGAATCCATGAAAGTATATACATGTTGTGTGCATTCCCGATCATGTTATAGTCTGTTGAGAATCATTCTTATTATGATATCCTTACTTATGATATGGTGAATTGTGGACTGCACTTTTATGATCAAGTGAGTCATGTGTGTCAGTTTCCTTCCATCGAGTTTTGGGGGTACTTGTACCAAAAACTATAGCTGTGTTCCTAGAGCTAGTGTCATGTTTCATGACATCCTCAGTCAAGCTATGCTCCATATATTTCAGTTAGTCACGTGACTCTGAAAAACTCAAAAATCTTAGTAGTTCAATAGTCCCAGTAGTTTCAGTACTCTCAGTCAGACCTCAGATCTCAAGTAGCTTTTCCGTCAGTCAATGGAACTCAGTGAATTCAGCTTAGTTCATCTTAGTTAATTAGTTTATAAATCAGTTCAGTTAAGTGCAGTTAATCTTTTTAGAGTCTTTCAGTTGGGAGTAGGGAATAGCACCGAGCGAGTGTAGGGATTGCGGTTTTCCCGTTATAAAGGTAGAGCCGTTAGCATGAAATCCCTGTACTCCAGAATTGCGTAGCTAGTGAAGGATAGGATTCACCCGTTAGATTAAGGCTATACTTGACTATTATATTGCCTTAGGCTTGATTTCCTATTTAGGGTCACCCGTCAAAGAGGCTTGACCATAGTAGTGGTCGCTACCCGTGGCACCGTATTGAAACCCTTCCAGCCAGGGAAAAGATTGAACCCACTAGAATAGTATTGGGGTATGTCGGTTAGGTTACTACCTCCCCCAGTCACAGTTACAGTTAAAGTTTCAGTATCACTCTTCAGAGTAGAAATTAGGAATCAGGGTTGTCAGATACAGTCATCGATCTTAGTAAGGAACTCAGATAGTTCCATTCATTCCTTGACCATCCCGTCAGATAGGATTGGTCCCATATTCAGATGCTTATTATTAGATCTAGAGGTGATCCGGCAGACAGGCTTGATCTCAATCTCAGATTCAATCGAGTATTCTGAATCATGAAACTCAGTCATAGATCTAGAGGTCATCTATGTTATCAGTCATTCAGTATTTCAGTATCACGAAACTCATGTTGTCAGAGTTCAAATGAGTTCAGTAGCAGTTACATATGTATGTATGTATGTATGTATTCTTACATTCATATTAGTCAGCATGTTCATGCATATAAAACCCATGCATTTAACCTACCTCTATGTATACTCAGTACTTTAGTTGTACTGACGCATTTGCGCTATGGTGCTTTCTTTTTATGTTACACCATAGGTTCTGAGGTGTAGATTCCAGATCAGCGGTAGCAGTTCAGTAAGAAGTGAGTCCTCATCTTTCGAGGACATGATCATTACATTTATTATTCCAGTATTTCAGTTTATTTTTAGGTTAGGGAGTCAGTTGGAGACATGTTCCTTCAACTCCTTATTTAGATAGTTTAGAGCCTTTCAGACGGTTACAGAGTTTTCAGATTTAGACTTTAGTATTTTCAGTTTTGTTTTGGTACTGTGATACCACCTTATTTAAGATATTTTATTATTTAAGATTGAACCTTACGCCCTCTTCGTTCATGTTTCTGCGTTTTATATATATATATTATGCAGTTACAGGTACAGATATCAGTCATGGGTTAGCTTGTGGTCCTTCGGGGTCATGAGCACCGTGTAGCGTTCTGGTTCAGAAAATCAGGGCGTTACATAGTTCTTCACTATCAACCTTATTAAGCTGCCTATAATCAATACACATATGCATGGAGATATTTTTTTTCTTAACAAATAATACAGGGGCTCCTCAAGGAGACAAATTTTGTTTAATAAAAACATTACAAAAAATATATTGATGTTGAGAATTCAACTCTTTAAGCTTGGCAGGAGCCATACGATAAGGTTCCATGAAATAGGTTGAGTTCTAGGCCCGAGATCAATAGCAAATTCAATCTCACAGAAAGGGGGAATACCAGGCAGATCAATAGGGAACACATCACAAAACCCACAATCTACAGGAATAAAGTCAAGCAACGGACTCTCCATACTAGTATAAAAAATATAAGAGAAATAAGACTCACAACCCCTCGAGATAAGCCTCCTAGAATGAATATAACAAATAATCCTCGTCGACTTACGGCTAATCGCTCCCTGCCACACGACTAGGGGTCTACTGGACATGGCTAAGGTGGCGGTCTTGGAGAAAAGATCCATGCTGCTCGATAGTGGGATAACCAGTCCAGGACCAGAATCGTACCAAAATCCACCATATAAAAAATAATAAGATCAGCATGAGTGCGAATATCTCTAATAGTCATAACACATGATCTAAAAACCTGATCCACTACTAAAAAAATCACCCACGAGAGTAGATAAATGAAAGGGAAGAGATAATAAATCCTAATCTAACTCTAATTATGAAGAATAATCAGCAGAAACATAAGAATAAATGGATCCTAGAGAAAATAAAGCAAGGGCTGAGTAATGGCACACCAAAATCATATCTTTAATAACAATATTCAAATACTCAGCCTCAGGTCGAGAAGGTATTGCATACAACTAACCACACCCACCTCCTAGCCGACTCCTGATCGACCACCTATCCTACCTACCTAAGAACCTCCTTGAATACCCACAAAACTACCCCTACAACCCTGAGAACCATCTCTAGCTGAGGGATGAACTACTTTAATACGAGGAATACTATGACTAAATCAATAATAGCCCCACTACTTAGGCTGTCACAATAATAATAACCTAAAGATCCACAATGATAACATGCTCTCTGAGCTGAACCAGAACCAACAGATCTAGAAAACCTGAATAGGTCGATCCCTAGAACCAAACTAACCTCTATAAGTAATTGAAAGAGTTGCCTGAACCGATCAACTAAGCTGACTTTGAGGCTGAAAGGATAGACACAGAGAATACCTACTATAAGAACTACGACCTCTAAATCAGGAACTACTATGACTCCTACTAAAACTACCCTGATGTCAAGGACTCTTATCATTGCCCTATTGGGCTTTCTGATGAATCTTCTCCATCACCCGAGCGTGATCCAAAAACTCAACAAAAAACCTACCCACATCATCCAAACTCTGAGTGGACGTGCGAAAGGGAAGTCTCAACCCTCTAACAAAGCAACAAACTCTCATACTCGTTGTCTAAAATAAATATCGCATTTTAAGCCAACTCTAGAAAACGAGCCTTATATTTGTAGCTATCATGGGGCCATGCTCCAATCTAGAGAAGTGAATTATCAAACTAACATAAGGCCCAAAAATATCACCAAGAACTATGTCTGCGACAAGGGAGCAGATCCAGCTGGTCTAGAATCCGTATAACCTCTCCGCCACTGTCTAGCAACCAAATCAAACTAAAACATGGTGTAATCCACAACATGGGTCTCAACAAAACCTAAATTATAGAGCTATCCCCAGAATAATCTAACAAACGTATCGAAGTGTACACAACTTAACATACATCTTATCCTAAGGTGGGTCTATGGCCCACTTCTAATCTCCTAAGTTCCATTTTAAGTAAATTTTACCCGAACTAAGCTTAAGTTATATAATTACACATTTAGATGATAAACAAGCCTCAACTTTCCCTAAGATAGGAAATTCACAAAAAATATATGAGCAACTAAGTTAATTATGAAAAATATATTGATTTTGAATATACTAATTAGTCCAACTAATTAAAGCATTTCAATTCATCATACAAATCTAAAACCCATCCTGATTCTAACATAATATCATAAAAATATTATGAACTAGATCAATCTAAATAGGGGTAAAACCTAGCCTACCTCATAGACAAAGAATGTTCAACGATCTGCTAAATCACCATTTTTTCCTTTCAAGAAGCTTCAACAAGATGCCAAGCTATCAAATTCACATTCTACCCTTTGATAAAAGAATAATGATACCCATATTGCACCATTGTTCTTTGGGTCCAAAAATCACCCAAAATATAATATGGGTCCCATTTATGAAAAAAATCACATTCTTGAAACCAACACAACATTCCCACATTCTCAAGGAATCATTACCCTAAAAAATCAAAGAATTTTGGGTGAATTTGGGGATAAATAAAGCCCCTAATATTTTGGAATTTTAGAACAATAAATGGGAAATTTTACGATGAAAAGGGTGAAATCTTACAACAAATCAAAGAGAATCACAAAAATAGATGGTAGCCAAGAACCTAGATTAACCACAAGCTCTAATTTCAAGCTATCTCACCATTTAGGGTTTTAGCTCTCAAGAAATGGAAGAAGAATTAGAAAAATTTGGCTAAAATGGCCTATTTATACCTGTCCTAGGTATTCACATCCTGCGATCGCGACTCGAACCTCATGATCGCAATATATTAAGGCTATACCACTGAATTGCGATCGCAATAAGCCATCCTGATCACAACACTTGCGGTCTTCTAGGGGTATCGTAATCACGACCCCTGACTCGCAATTGTGATGCACCAGATAATAGTAGTAGACTTGAAATTTTCTAAGTCTTCGCCAAGCCTTCGAGATTCATTCAGAATTACACATATGGAAATGGACTTTGCATACCAAATTCAATATTCTAGACTTAATAGCATTGATGAAATTTCCATCTGAGGTTGTTTTGACAAAATTTGGGTCCTACACCCATATTCTATTTTCTTAAATTTTTTACCACTAGGTTAAAATGAGATCGTGTGCCTCGATACTCAAACCGAAGGTCCACCTAGACTAAAATTGATATTTTGGAGTTGTTGGACTAGTAAAAATTTGTATTCAAGTTTGTTTGACTAATGTTTTCACCCGGGGGCCATTTGGAACCACTGAAAACTTCAAAGTATGGAAATGGTGCTAAAAAACAAATGAACTGCCCAATAATTGAACTGTCACTTCATGCAAGTCATAAATAGCCTAAGGCAGCTATAGAGAAGTTCTAACAGTTAAAATAATCAAAAATATGGAAAATAACCTGAAGGGCCATTACAATCAGACCATTTGAGATTCTTTGGACTATTGGGGATATAGCCTACGAGTTGGCATAGCCCCTATATTATTATGCTATTAAATAATTTTTTTCTGTATCCATGCTACGACATTATATATTTGATGAGTCTCATGCCATTCATTGGGACATAATGTAGTTAGATGAGAGGTTGTCCTTTGTAGAGGATCCATACTCTATTGTATTTTGGGACTTTAGGTAATTGAATCCTAGAGATATTCTTGTGGTTAAGGTTCAGTGGAGACACTATTCCATGAATCAGACTACTTGGGAGGTTGATCCTGACATGGGTATTAGTTACCCCGAGATTTTCACCAATTCAAGTATTTTCTTTCCATTAGTTCGAGGATGAAATAGATTCTTAGTAGTGGATATTGTATGACTTGACTTTATGAATTTCCCTGTATATGAGTTTCGACCATTTTACCCCTCCACATGGTTGATATATATTGTTTTGGGGGTAGGGAATAGTTGGCATGGTTTAAGATGTGATCCGAAATGATTTGTGTGAGTTTGTGTTTTTTAGAGGATTTAAAGGGATCATGTTAAGTTTGGTCAATATTTGTTATTATGTATGTGTCGGATGGAAAAACGGATTGCGCCAATAGATTTAGGATGTCAAATTTTTGTTGATAGAGTGATTGGTTTGATTTTATGCCTTTTGGATTTCATATCAACCCTCAATTTGAAATTAGTGAAATCGGGTCTCAGGGGTCAATTTCTGTGAAAAAGACCTCTTTTAGAAAAGCTGATGTCGCCATTAATTTTGGAGCTTCAAATTTAGTCTAGTGGAATATGTTGTGCCCAAGTGCACATGCAATTGTACGTGGTCCACCCAAGTAATATAGTGGCCTTAAGAAATCCAAGTATCAATCCCATAGGGACTTGTGTTAAGAAATTGTCAAATTCAAGATCACTATTAAGATGAATCAAGTGCTATAGTAACCAAGAGTGTTTGAGAGTTAAAAATTAAAAGTAAACTTAACAATACGATAACAAAAAGGTCTTTAATGATAATAGTGAGAAACCTAGGGTTAAGGCACTACGAACAAGCCTACTTAGCTATGTAACTTCGTTGGTTTAGTTAATTATCTTAGTTGTTGGTTCACAGGGTTGGTAACATAATTACAGTCGTTTAACCCTCTAATTAACTATCTAACTTAGCCTCATAACTACATCATTGAGAGGGGATGAAAGTAATAATTTAAATGCATTTGTATTATTTCCACATCTAAACCTAAGAGGGATAATTAGGTATTCCACTCCTAAAATCAAATCATAACTTCAATTCGTTGAACAATTATGATCCTATTACATATATCCCTCGTTCTATTTTATCATTCCTTCTTCCAAGCTCCTAATAGAATTAGGCATTTATACTATGGTTCGTGAATCCATAAGATAGTTAAAACAATGATAAATGAACAACCAACAATGATTATGATATAAACTAACTCAATTAATCAAGCAAAAGTAATCTTGTTCTTTGCCTTAACCCTAGATGAGGGTGTTTAGCTACTCATTGACTTACAAAGAATCACAATTACAGAATCCTTGTAATAATACAAAAGAAAGATAAAGTAGAAGAATTTAAAAAAAACCCAAATTTCAGCCTCCTCAAGTGTATTTCAATATCCACAAGTCGTCCAAGGTTAATACAAAATAATAGGAGTGTCTTATTTATACAAGGACAAAAGTTTGCTGATTTGAACTAGCAAGCGCACCATGCCCTTATCGCACTACCTAGATCGCGTGGAATGCTATGGAGGTATAATTATTTGGCCAATTAAATTTGCATTAAAGGGTGTGTCACTCCCTTATAGCGTTGTCTAGGAAGAGTGGCACGCCTCTATGTCAAAAAATTCCAGATTTTGACATCAAATACTTCGTGCCTTTGGTTCTTTGTTCCTTGCTTTGGGGTTGTGTTTCCTCTTTAAAAAAATCTTTTAAATACTCACAATATAATTTTAATCATCATATAAAGCTTCCTACAACACAAAACACTATGAATTAGATCTTTAAACATGATAGAATCTCATAAGACGAACTAGAATAGCACTTAGCTCAAGCTAAGAGTACAAGTTATCTCGTTTGAACATTAAATGTACATTTTTCTTCCAACTTTTATTTCAAATCACCTTATACATTATAAACACAAATTTACTCTTATATTCTCATTTATACAAATACTAACTCATTATTCACACAAGTAGTACTCAAAACTAAGCTATTTAAGCATAGATAACAACACTTAGGTGCATAAATCTACGTAAGATCATCACCCCACACTTAAATTCTTGTTCGTCCGCGAATAACTCTTTAAATTAAGAACCATAACAAGGAAGAATTCACACAACTAATAAAAGAAAGACACTCAAAGCTATCACTACAATGACTACAAAGATAGGAAGTTTCACAAAAAACATGTTAGATACACTTGAAAGATCAAGAATACTACTTCAAAATATCCTTACCTCAAGAATTGACTCACCAGTTGGTAAACTCATACATATTACTCAATAAAAGAGGTCATATAAGTGATACCACTATCATCAAACATATTCCCTCACCACAATAGAATTACCCATATTCACTAACATAGTATAATCGAATTATGCTTACTAACCTAAAGAATTCACAAGTTACACAAGATGAACCATAGGTTTTCCATTAGTGTAGTACACAACTAATATCATATTGTTAAGTATTATTATACAATAGGACATTATCTAGTTTAATGTAGGCTAAGGGATAGGTAGGAACTATTTTGTCCAGGAATAGGGACTATCTTCCCTAAGCTCTTTAATACCTCACAATTAACATTTTAACTCTTTTCTAACAACCAATTTCTCACCCCCTCTACCTTCCCGCATCTCTTTTGTCTAGCCCCATCTCATTAAGTTAGTTTACATATACAAAGTAATAAGTATTTTCTATCAAAAAAAGATTATATTTCAGCATAATTTTCTTTCTTCTCATGACATCACTCCCAACCAAAACTCATAAACTTTATCAATACCAATAGATTATATTTTTGGGATTCATATTCACCTTTTCTTCTTCAATTCTATACTCCTTAACCTCATTAATTTTTCAAATAAAGCGCTTAGGATCTTTGGATCAAATTATGGGAAATTAAAAAAGGGGATAGGCTAATTATGAGGCTACCAAAGAATATAGTCTAAAGGCTAATGAGGCTAACTAATATTATGCACAAGGGTAGTTAAAAAAGGGTAAAACATGGGTATCAAGGAAATACCTATATCATCTCCTAAACCACACTCCTTATTTTTCAATGCACCCATACTACGCAAGTTCTAGGCATCACTATGCTATAAAGAATACCACAAGAACCTCATATCACACATGGCACGTGCTCAAATTATGCGCGATCAATATAAACTCTAAACAAAGCAACAACATGAATTCAAAATTAAGCCAACAATGTTTAAGAGTTATATTCATTAGACTAGGTATCTCAAAGTATCCATTCAACACAATGACATGCTTTAACATACAACAACACTTGCATCATGTAACCATTCATAGTAACTAGCAAGAACATCTCACTTATTCCTAACACAAAATTTTTTAAATTTGATCCTAAAAAAATAAAAAGGGATACTGGATTCAAAGGGCGCCCCTGTGGAAAAGAATCGAAAAAAACAACCATGGGGCGGGAGAAATGTGCAACTACTAGACTGATACCAACAAAGACTAAAAGCAACTAAAGAGAAAATCTTTTTGTATATTTTTTCAAATTTATTGAAAACTAGAAAACAAACTAAGAATTAAAATCCTAAATCAACACTTAACCTAAAACCAGGAGAATTTTCCCTACCCCAAACTTAAAAACATACTTTTCTCCCCAAAGTATACTCAAAGGTAAGGATAGAAATAATTCCTGAGGCCTCTAGGCATAGCTAGAATCATCTTTTGATCATCAATAAGGTCGGGTGGACCCCACACCCAGTCCTTGCCATGCTCTTTAACTTGGATATCTAGTACTCAAACTTTCTTTCAGCCTGCGACATAACAAAGAAAAACTACATAAAATAAAAATAAATTGTAAAAATAAAATAACCTGATTTAGTGTCACGGCATGACCCACATCCCTACATCTCAATAATATTCTTTCATCCTTTTCCTTCTACTCAGAGGACTTCTTCTCACTCATTTTAGACCTCTTGAGTTTGTACGTACTCTCAAGGTCATCATTATTTTCCATATTAGACTTTTTAGGATCCTTCACAATATTCACAACTTCGGGCTTCAGTAGTGGCTTGGGCAACTCTATGAGAGAGTCCAAAGAGGTCCTTAGTGGTTTGGGCTCTACCACCCCGCACTCATCCACTTCCATGGATGTTGTCATACACAAATCTTTGTAGTGGGAAGTTTGATTGAGTGGTTTAAAGACTTTTAAGACCACCTCTTTTTCATTCAATCTTATTTTGAGAGTGCCCTCTCTCACCATTATCAATATTTCTCCTATCTCCAAGAATGGATATCATAAAATAATTGGTACCTTATAATCTATATCATAGTCAATAATAATAAAATCATCAGGAATAGTAAATTTACCAACCATAATATACACGTCCTTAATGGTTCCTTTGGGCTGAACTTTTGTTATGCCTGCCATCTGGAGCACCACTGAGCTTGGCCTCATCTTTCCCTTACTCAAAGTATTGAACACTAGAAAGGGAATCAATTTTATACTTTTTCTTAAGTCATTTAGATCATGGAGAGAATCACTATCACCAATTTATATGGGGCGGGTGAAACTCCCTAGGTCCTTTAACTTCTTCGGTATCTTCATTATCACCACTAAACTTCACTTCTCAGTAAGTGACAACATCTCAATATCCTATAGCTTTATTTTGTTAGTCACTAAATCCTTGAAGTACTTAGCATACTTTGGCATACCCTTCAAAACATCTAACAAAGAAAGATTAATGTGAAGTTATCTGAACGTGTCAAATAAATTCTTGAAACATGCATTCTCTTTGGCCTTTTCTAATCTTTGAGTGAATAGAGGTGTTTCTTCAGGTACTTCTCATCAAATATAACTTTTGGGTAGTCAGACGTCCTCTATTTCTCAGCATCTTTACTTACACCCTGTTGTGGAACCAACTCTAACTCTGCCACTAAATTTTTATTTAGATACCTATCAATGAAATATCAACAACTCCTTAAGGTGATTGCCATAACTTTCTTTGGATTCTCTATTTCACTTGGCAGTGCACATTGGGGCCTGGTATTCTGTGCCTATATTAGCTACACAATTGTGCCACTAAATTATTTTATGAAAGATATTGGTTCTTTATCGATGAAACCATTTCTTCTTGTTTGGCTAGAATATTCTTCAAAGTATCATCTATAGTACTGGCTTGTGTGTTGTGTTGTTGATGAAGTTACTTAGTCTATTTCTTACCCCATGAATAGTTGGGATGAGTCTACCACTTGTGGTTGTAGGAATTTGTATAAGTTGGTTTATGTGCATTGCCCATAATGTTAATATACTCCTAATTTGATCCACACAATTCTATAGAGTGACCACTATTTCCACAAATCTCACACCAAGATGGGGTCTGCTAAATTGCATTCATTTGAGCCTAAGACAGATTCACCCCCAATTTGCTAAAGTATGTCATCATCTGATTCTAAAGAGCTGATAATAGGGAGACTAAGGTTGTGACACTATCAAATTCAATCATCCCAACAAACCTTTTTACTGCACCTCTTTATATATCACCATGACATTCAAGATTCCCTTATTCAATATAGTTCAACAAGGTAAAGAGCTCATCATGTGTTTTCTCTATTGCTTGACCACCTATAATTGAATCTAACAAAATTTTTGTATTATGGTCAAGATCTTCAACAAAGGTATGAGATAATACATTATTGGACTATTGGAGGTGTGGACAGTATTGGAGAAGAAATTTAAACCTCTCTTAAACATGATACAAGTTCTCATTCAGCTTGTGCATAAGGCCCAATATCTCACTGTATAACCTTGTAGTCTTTTCGAATGAGAAGAAATGGATGAGGAACTCTTGGGTCAAGTCATCCCATGTTGTGATTGAAACTGTCAGCTCAACGTTCAGACATTTTTTTACTTCCCCAAAAGTGATAAAAGGGAAGAGTGTTAGTCTCACATAAATTGTGGAGACTTCAGAAGTAAGAACATTTCTCTTATATCCAAAAAGTCTTGTAAATGAACTTGTGGATCCTTATGTGACAAACCAGTAAACTGCCCACTGCTGTCCAAAAGCTGCACCATGTTCTATTTAATCTCAAATTCACCTCCTAATTTAGGATGACGGATAGCAAAGATAACATTGATTACAAGTGGGATTGCCACTTCATTTATTGTCTTATGAGCTGGCGAATCTTCAGCCATGTGTGTAGGAATAGCTTTCTATTGGTGAATTTGAGATATCTAATAGAGAAGTATTTTTTCTCTCTTTAACTGGGGTAAGCTCTCATGTTCTATATATAATCAACCAAATCCCTTTCCCTTGCAATTTTAATAGCTTTTCAAACATGGTCCTTCAAATTCACAATCTAAGATCAAGTACTTAGCACTCAAGAAATCAAAAAGTAAAAATAAAACTAAGATAGTTTCCAATTTACAATTCCTTGACAATGGCACCAAAAACATGTTTCACCCAAGGGCACATGCAAGTGTACGTTGTCCACCCACATAAAATTCTGGCCTTAAGAAAGAAAAGTATCAATCCCACAGGGTCTTGAATTAAGAAATTGTCCAATTCTAGATCACTATTAAGATGAATCAAGTGCTACAGTAACCAAGATTATTTGAGAGTTAACATTTAAAAGTAAACTTAACAATATGATATTGTAAATGTATTGAAAGATAATAGGGAGAAACCTAGGGTTAAGGCACAACAAACAAGCCTACTTAGCAATATAACTTTGTTGGTTTAGTTAATTATTTTTGTTGTTGGTTCACGGGGTATTTAACATGATTACAGTCATTCGAGCCTCTAATTAGCGAACTTTGCCTCACAACTACATCATTGAGCTGGGATACAAGTACGAAGTTCAACGCATTTGTATCTTTCCTATATATGATCCTAATAGGGCTAGTTAGGTATATTTCTATCCTAAAAGAAAATCATAACTTTAATTCATTGAATAATTATGATCCTATTACATATATATCACATTTAATTCAATTATTCCTCCTTCTGAGCTCCTGATAATTAACAACAACAACAACATACCTAGTATAATCCTACCATATCGGGTCTAGGAAGGGTAAGTGTACGATGTCCACACCACTACCTCAGATGAGAGATAGAGAGGTTATTTTTGATAGGCCCTTGACTCAAAATCAAATAATCCAGACAAGGAATAATAAAAAAACAAGATACAATAGAACTAAAAATATACAAGAATATCATATACAAGATATACCAAGTAATACAACAAAAGATACCACATCCTAAACTCATAATAACCTTCTACCCTAATTTTCCTCCTCTATAACTTTCGATCTAGGGTCATGTCCTCAACAAGTTGGAGTTGTACCATGTCATGTCTAATCACCCTCCTCCAATATTTCTTTGATCTACCTCTACTTTTTTGAAACCCTAGCTAACCTCTTACACCTCTGCACTGGGGCATCTGTGCTCCTCCTTATCACATGACTGAACTATCTTAACCTTGCTTCCTACATCTTGGATTCCACTGAAGCCACTCCCACCTTATCTCGAATAACCTTATTTCTAATCTCATCTTTCCTAGTATACCTACTCATCATCTGAAGCATTCTTATCTCTGCTACTTTTATCTTCTGGATGTGGGCCTTCATAACAAGCTAACACTCCTGCCCATACAACAAAGCCGATCTAACCACCACTCAATAGAAATTGCCTTTGAGTTTATGAGGTACCTTTTTGTCACACAATATTTTGGATGTGATCCTCCATTTCATGCACCCTACCCCAATTCGATGACTGATATCTTTATCGTTCTCTTCATTCACTTGAATAAAAGACCCTAGATACTGGAAACTATCTTTCATATTGATAAAATGAGTATCAACCTTACCAACCATATCAAACTCATCATACACGTCGCTGAATACACTCTAAATATTTCATCTTTGACCTACTCAACCTAAAACCTTTAGACTTAAGGGTTTACCTCTAAACCTCTAATTTTGCATTACTTCACTACGTCTCTCATCAATCAAGACTACATTATCCGCAAAAACAAAATAGTAAAGCACATCATTGAATTTTTTTCTTCAAAACATCCATCATCAAGGCAAAAATAAATTGGCTAAGCATTGATCCTTAGTGTAACCCCATCAAGTCAGGAAAGTTCTTTGAGCTCCTAATAGAAGTATGCATTTATCCTAAGGATCGCAAATCCATAATATAGTAAAAAAAAGAATACATGAACAACAAAAAATAATATTAAAATAAACCAAGTCTATTGATCAATCAAAATTAATCATGTTCTTAGCCTTAACCCTAGATAAGGGTGTTCAGTCACTCATGGTCTTTCAAAAGAGACATAGTTAAAGAATCCATGTAATAATCCAAAAGAAAGCTGAAGTAGAAGAATAAGAAACCTTAATTGAAGCCTCTTCAAGTATATTTGAATACCATAACGTCTTCCAAGGAGAATACAAGAGAATAGGAGTATCCTATTTATAGTAGGACTAAAATTTATAGATTTAAACTAGCAAGAATTCCATGCCCTTATCGCTCTTCCTAGGTAGCATGGAATGCTTGTATTTTTGGTGGATAGTGGTTTGGAAAATTTAAAGTTCATATAATGGTGTTTCATGCTCTTATAGAGGTAGCTATGTGGTATGGCACGCCCCTTCAGTCTACAAATTCCAGATTTTGACATCAAATACTCTATGCATTTGGTTCTTTGTTCCTTGCATCGTGGTTGTGTTTCCATTTCAAAAATAGCTTGTAAATCCTCCAAATATCATGTTAATTATGTCATAAATCTTCCTACAACAAAAAAACACCACAAATTAGAGATTTAAATAAGATAGAATCATATTAGATAAACTAGAATAACAAATAGTTCAAACTAAGAGTACTAATTATCTTATTTTAACTTTAAATGTTCATTTTTCTTCCAACTTTGATTTGAACAAAGTTAAACATTATAAGAACATAAATTAGCACTTAGATGCTTATTTATACGATGATTAACTCATTAAGCATACCAGAAGTACTCAAAATTACGTTATTTAATAGTAGATAACAACACTTAGATGCATAAATGCACCTAAGATCAGTATACCTCATTTGACTTCATAGGATTATGAATGAATTTCGTGGATTTGATTAGAAATGTTATAACTTAGTAAAAATATTGTTCTAGCTGAATTATAGTGCAACCACTTTAGCGGCCAAAGGACCATTAAATTAATAGACACTTTAGCAGCCTATACATCGCTACATCGAACCTAGAAGATTGGTCAACCAATGCTAAATTAGAAATTTGTTCGCGTTAACTGTTGTTTTTGTTTGTGTCCTCCCACATTTAGGTTTGGCCACCAAATCAATTAACTAGTCCTTAAGAAATAATCGCTTATGTGATAATTTGACCTCTTTAATGGTCATTACCTGGGTTATTTAAAAACCTCTTTTAAGAAGTAGTCATAGATGGGTTGTTTAAAAACCTTTTGTCTAGCGATTTGATCTATTTTTAGAGACATTGCGCTTCAAATTGGGAGGATTTTGGACTATTTTTTTAATTCACGAGCTTGAGTAAGATCTAAATCAGTATTCCAACAATTTTACTTTGATTATATGATTTTAAACTATTTTAAAGCTTGATTTCAATCTTATAATTTAGGGATTTTGATCGAGAAGACCCAAAAAGGTATTCTTTGATTTAACACCCATTTTCACTTTGGTTTTCTCCAATATCTTCCATAAGTCAAGGGCAAGGCTTTTCTAAAAAAAAATTCTGGTTTTACTCTTTTGTTTCAATAACTGATTTTGAAGGTCCATTTTGACCTCGACCTAAAAGTAGGCAATATGGGAATCGTTGGCTTTATTTTAATGTGTAGATTCTATATCATTATGTTTTAGCTAACTCTGATGCCATTCAAGAGGGAAATATCCTTGTTGAAGGGCTCTAGCCTTGGACTTTAGCATCGCAAGGTAGGTTATGACTTAACTTTAATTTGACTAGTTTAGGTAGTTAAATTGTACGTGAAAGCATGTAATGAGTGTGGGTAATCAATCATAGAAATCATATTAATTACTGTTGTGTGCCTATGAGGGATGATATTATTGTTGGTGGTGATTTCAGATGATGTTCACTACGTGTTACCCGTGTGGGGATTTATCTAAAATTATTGGTCTTGTGTATGCATTAGTTGCTTTATTCATAAAAATACATAAGATGAGGTAATTGTGATTCTAATAATGTCTTACATACATATCTACTCCAATGGTACATTTCTTATGCTAAATCATGAATGGTTGACATATTGAGTTGATTCTAAGCTCACACGTATGTATATATATAGAATGGATTTGAGATATTAATACTATTTATTGCGAGCATTACATCCTCATATCACACATACATTCATAATACATTTCTACTATGGAGGAAACACTGAGTTTTGATAGAAATGAGAAACTTTTACAAAACCCTCTACCATAGTCCAAGAGTCAGAGAGGACATTGGGATTGAGTATTAAGAAAGTATATGGATTGTGAAAACCACATGGTCCTACCTGAAAGTGTTGATCTAGGTAGGTGTATATCGAGGTTATGTGATAATCTCAATCATATCACATTATCAACATTGTATTTTATACATAATACATCCTTAGTGTGCATTTTTGTGTATTATTCATCATATATATATTTATATAATCTATTTCTTTTATGTATCTGGTTATTCATTAATGTGCTATATTTATAACTATTAGTTAAAATAACCTGAGCTACCAATTGGGACATTTAATGATTGCAGGTGACATGATCAAAGTATGTATTTATATACTTTATTTTCTACTTTGTTCATCTGACCTATGATATCTATTGAGTATAAGTAGACCTACTCACCCTACTGTGCCATTTTGGTGTAGATCCAGGTATAAACGCACCACGTGGAAACTAAGAATTGTGCAGTTGGTTATTAAGACTTTTGAGGTAGTGGTCATGAAATACCTAGGTTTTTGAACCTTAGAAAAATCTCTTGTATTAAGAATTCTGACCAAGATATAGTTTAGGCATGCCACTCGTAAACTAGTGTACAAGTCTTACCCTTCTACCCTTCCTATCTCATATGTTGAGAAGTCTTGATGGCTAGCGTATTATCCAAGATACAACTTAGCCTCTCCATGGTCATATGTTAAGGTACGGGTCATATCCTACCTAGTCGTATAGAGTGTTGAAGTTGATCTAGAGTGGACTATTTTGTGTAAGGATTGTGTGTACGGGTTAGGGTACTAATAGTACCCTTGGATATGAGTCAAGTGAAGTGTAGTTGTACCTTGTACAGTGTATGGATTCTTTGTGAAGCCTAGGGTATGAGTTTAGTTACCACTCGTAACCTAGGGTATGATTTAGTTAATGGGTCGTACCCTCATACGGGTTCAATTTCAAGCTTTTAGATAAGGGCTTTATGGTTATTTATCACCCCAAAAACCTTAAGTCCATTCACTATATAATGTATTGTAGCCTTCTAAAAATTTATGTGGAAGATCAAAATATTCCAAAAACACATTTCACACTTCTTTAACAAGATTGGAGGCTAGGGTTTCAAGGATGTTCATCTAGAGGCAAAGAGAAGTCAAGTTTCTTAGTAGATAATCTTGCTTAAGGCATGTGACTCTCTCCTTTTTTAAATAACTCAAAACCATGTATTTTAAATATGGATTAATATTTGAAAATGATGATTTTGAAATCAAATGTCAAGGGATTCATTGTCTAATGATTAATAATGTTTGTTTTTTCTTAGACTTGTGTTTATACATGTTATTGGTAATGATTTGTAGTGGGTGCTTGTTTTTTATGGTTTAACAAATGGGTCTTGAGTAACCCTAAGATTGATGATTTCTACAGTGGTCTTATCTTTGGTAAAGGCATGCACATAAGGTGTTTGTGAAAATGTCTAAGTAAAATATCTAGTCACATATTATGATGTTTTGAACTAGGGAAAAGGCCCAATAATTATGAGTCGTTAGTAAATGGTGTTTTAAAGGTATTGTTAGTCATGTTATTGGTTAATTGATGGTCTTGTTTTTTTAATGGCTAAATAGAGGTCAAAGTCCCTAAACATGATTTTGATGTTTGCTTAAACTAAAGTGTGGTATAAGAATGCTAATTAAGAATGAATTATTCAATAAAGGTTTTTGTGACTACGAATTGAATTGAATGATGAATTAAATCTAGGCATTATCCTATTAAAGTTTTTGATTGATAGAATGGTCTATGAAGACCTTGTTGTCATTTATGGTGTTGATTTAATTAAATGGGTTAGAACCCTTAAGTGTTTATATGAATTGTATGGATGTAATGCATAAAAAATAAAAATAAGTTTGAGTCAAACATCAACTAGTAATGCTAATGAAAAGGCTTATGGTTCGATTACCTAACATAATAAAATGGCATATGGTTTGAGTCCCTCGCTTAATGAAAAAGCTTATGGTTCGAGTCCCTCGACTAATAAAAAGGCATGTAGTTTGAGTCCCTTGCATAATAAGAAGGCTTGTGGTTCAAGTCCCTCTCCTAATGAAAAGGCTTGTGGTTCGAGGCCTTTGCCTAATGAAAACGCTTGTGGTTTAATTCCCTCACCTATTGAAAAGGCTTATGGTTTGAGTCCCTCACCTAATGAAATGGATTTTGGTTCAAGTCACTCACCTAATGAAATGCTTTATGGTTTAATTCCCATGCCTAATAAGTAACGTTTTAATCTATAAGTATGGAAGGTCGAAGCACTCCACTTCATGACTCATGATTGAATGCATCAGGAACCTTTAAGTCTTGTTCTCTTTGACACGTTATGAACATTATATATATATATATTATATATATATACATGCATGCCTATGAATATGATTATGGTTAATATGATGATTTGACTTGATTTTGAATGATGACTCTATTTTATCCTTATCCTTGAGTTACATATTAGTTCTCCAACCACTAATCATCTCTGGAAGCTATGTCCCCACACGATATAGGGGTCAAAGATTCTTCTTCTTTTCCTTCACAATGACAAGTGATTGGGCGGTTTGAGTATTGACATTGAAGTT
This sequence comes from Capsicum pubescens, assembly GCA_030864215.1. Classification (NCBI taxonomy): domain Eukaryota; kingdom Viridiplantae; phylum Streptophyta; class Magnoliopsida; order Solanales; family Solanaceae; genus Capsicum; species Capsicum pubescens. Next base: position 254,858,350 of record CM061540.1, on the reverse strand, counting down.
GTGAGTTCCATTCTTTGAAAGGCATATATTTCATAGTCTATTTATCTACGTCATAGACTTGTTTAGGCTTGGTTTGTCTATTGTCAAGGGCGTGTCCCAATATTTATAGACATTTTTTATGTATAGAGGCATTGTGGATGATTGTGGACTTGGGTATGTTTGTAGTACGTTGATGTAAATAAAATGCTTAGGCATTGAGTAAGTTATGATTACTAGTCTTGTTTCTCCTATCTTTATATATAATCAGAGTTCCTCCGATCCTTAGGGATTGATGTGATTGTTAGGTTAGGTTGATGGGGTGATCTACTATCCTAATTGGGCTTGAGATGAGCACACGACATGGCCCAGTTTTGGGTCATGTCAAGTTGGTATCAGAGCCTAGGTTCATGGTTAGTTGGGTGTCCATAATGTTGTGCCAAGTAGAGTCTCTTTTATGGGTATGTAGCACGCCATACTTATAAAAGAGGGGCTATGAGACATTTAGTAATATTTCCCTTTTCTTGTGGTTCAATCTCGAGTTATAGAGTCTAAGGTCTTAGATTTCTTTGATTTCTGCTTTCTTATCCTTTAGATCATGCCTCTAAGGAGATCTGATGTTCATGCAAACACTTTGGCCCTGAATAAGTTCCCTATGGAAGGAGCTCATCAAACTTTCGAAGTCAAGACCTAGGCTAGGGATGCAGTAAATTACCATTCTCGTGGGGCTCCACTCACCTCACTAACCCTGTTTTTGAGTGTGAAACTCTTCCTTATTCGCCTCAAGGGGATACTCCTAATGTTAGGTCCCATTGTACGATTGCTCTATTAACTCAGGTAGGTGGTAAGTGGTCTAAGAGGAAGCTCTAGGTGACCTCACCTCCTATTCTATGGCTTGTGCTCCCTACTTGAACTTATTGGGAGGAAAATATTTAAAATTAGTAATGCTTATAGGGCACAAGTTGCTCAACCCTAGGCCAGTAGGTCCTAATCTTCACCCACCTATCCTCCTTGTCGATTTGTAATCAGTTACACCGTGGTTGTTGCGAGGGAACAAATAATCAGTGTTTTAAATGTGTTCAATTGGGTCACATAAAATGGGAGTGTCCTATAATGATTATTTTTTGGTCAAAAGGGTGCCTGTTTCCACATATCTACTTCTTTTTTGCTTCTGATTCTATTTCTTATACCAGCATTGGCTGGAATCGTCTGTATGTGCTTGCTAATCATCGGGATTCTGAGGTGTTCCCTAATATTGTCATGGGTCTGTTGAAATATTTCTCTCGCTATGTGTATTATTTACTTGATCCAGGGTCTACTCTTTCTTATGTGACCCCATTTGTGGCTGTGTATCTTACCTTTGGTCCTTAGAGTCTGTCAATTCCTCTTTTTGTTTCTACCCTGATAGGTGACTCTATGGTTGTTAAAAGGGTCTATAGGGTGTGTGTGGGATCTATTAGTTCTAGAGAAACTCTTGTAGATTTGATAGAGTTGGATATAGTTTATTTTGATGTTATTTTAGGGATGGATTGGTTTCATTCGTGTAAAGCTTCCTTAGATTGTCGGACTCGTAGTGTCATACTTAAATTCCCTAATGAGCTAGTCATTATATAGGAGGGGTTTTTGTAGTTCCTAAGGGGAAGTTTATTTTGTATCTTAAATCCCCAAAATTGATCTCAAAGGGGTGTTTGTATCATTTGGCCTGAGTCAAAGATTCTAACTCGGAAGGTTCTTCTCTAGAATCTGTTGCCATAGTTAATGATTTTCCTAAGGCTTTCCTCAATGACCTTCCCGGAATTCCACACAATAGGGAAATTTATTTTGGGATTGATCTTGTCCCAAACACTCATTCAATTTCTATCCCTCGTTATTAAATGGCTCTGTTGGAGCTGAAGGAGCTTAAGGAGCAATTAAAATACCTTTTAGATAAATGTTTCATCCGTCCTAGTGTGTTTTCTTGGGGTGCTTTTATGTCGTTCGTTCCCAAAAAGGATGGTTCCCTTCGTATGTGTATTGATTAGCGTCAGTTGAACAAAGTGAACGTAAAGAATAAATATCATCTTCCTAGGATCGCTGACTTGTTTGACAAACTTCAAGGAGAAAATTATTTCCCGAAGATTGATCTTAGGTCGGGTTATCATCAACTTAAGATAAATTAAATGGACATCCCTAAGACAGGCCTTTGGAACCCAGTATTGTCACAATGAGTTTTTAGTCATGTACTATGGGTTGACTAATGCCCCGACGACATTCATGGATTTGATAAATAGGGTCTTTCATCCGTTCTTTAACTTGTTTTTCATTGTTTACATTGATGATATCTTAGTCTATTCTAAGAGTGATGTGTATCATATCGATCACCTCTGTGTAATATTGCAAACTTTGAGGGATCATCGTTTGTATGCCAAGTTCTCGAAGTGTGAGTTTTGGTCAAAAGTTATAACCTTCCTAGTTCATGTTATCTCTAGTGAAAGAATTATGGTAGATCCTAAAAATGTTGCAGCAGTTAAGAAGTGTCCTAGACCTATGAGTCCAACTGAAATTTGAAGCTTCTTAGGTCTAGCTAGTTACTATAGGAGATTTGTGGAGAATTTTTTGACTATAGTTGCTCCATTGACTAATTTGACCTAGAGAAAGGTCAAGTTCTTGTGGTCACATGCGTGTGAGAGTAGTTTCAAGAAGTAGAGAGACAAATTGACTTCGGCTCCAGTTTTGACCTTGCCGGAATGGAAGTGGGAGGCAATTAATATGGATTTCATCATTGGGCTTTCCCGGTCTCAAAATCAATGTGTTTCAATTTGGGTCATTGTGGATAGGATAACCAAGTACGCTCACATCATGCCTGTGAGGACCTAAATTGTATCTTGCTGAGATTGCAATGATGCATGGTTCTCCGGTTTCTATCATTTGGATCATGATAATTCATTTTCATCTCACTTTTGGAAGTTGTTCCAAAAAGGTTTAGGACTAAGGTATGCCTTAGTACCACTTTCCACCCGCATATAGATGGACAAAAGCAGAGAACCATCCAAATATTTGAAGATATATTGCTTGCTTGTGTGATTGATTATGGTGGTAGTTTGTATGAATATTTTCCTTTGATTGAATTTAACTATAATAATAATTAACATTCGAGAATTGGTATGGCTTGTTTTGAGGCATTTTATGGTAGGAGATGTCTCTCTCCTATTGGGTGGTATGAAGTAGGTGAGAGTAAGTTACTTGGCATCGATTTAGTTCACTAATCCTTAGGTAAGGTGAAGGTGATTCGTGATAGTCTGAAAACTGCTCAAAGTCACCAAAAGTCCTATGCATATGTAAGGCATAGGGATTTGGAGTTTAGTGTTGGCGATTGGGTATTCTTAAAGATATATCACATGAAGGGGGTGCTGTGATTTGATAAGAAGGGGAATCTTAGTCCCTGGCATGTTGGTCCTTACTTGATTTTGAAAAGGGTTGGCAATGTTGCCTCTGAGTTAGAGTTTCCTTCTAGTTTGAACTCCATCCACCTGATTTTCCATGTCTCTATCTTGTGAAAATATGTGGGTGATCCTTTTTTTGTTGTTCCCTTGGGGGTGTTGGTATTTCAAACTCTTTGTCCTATGAGGAGGTCCCAATGAGAATCTTAGATTGTCAAGTTAACCGGTTACGAACAAAAGTAGTGACTTCGATAAGGGTTCTATGTAGGAACCATAAGTCCGAGGAAGCTACTTGGGAGGCGGAGGAGGACATGAAAGTCCAAGTATCCACATTTTTATTTTTTTTCAAAAACACGTGATTGAGGTATTCATTAATCTTCATAACTTGATTTATGTCTATGGTAGACAATGGGTTCAAGTACCTAAGCTTTGAATTAAAAAGGTCCCTTTGATAAATAATGGGATTGAGTCCCAAAGTCAATCGAATGAATGATTGGTTGATAATGATCATGATATGTGTTGTATCCTTGTTGAGTTCCTTCTATTCTAACTTGGTTCAAGGTTAGTTGATATGTAATAATGAGTTATCTCGTATCTTATGCATTCCTTACCCGTCATTCCAGGATGAATAATCTAATTGGGGAGAATTGAATATCCTAGGTTTTGGACCCTTTGAAAAATCTCTTGAATTGAGCATTCCGATAAGATACAGTTTAGGCATGACACTCATATCCTAGTGTTCGAGTCTTACCCTTCTACCCTTCCCCTCTCGTATGTTGAGGTATCTTGATGGCTAGGATACCTCCAAAGATATAACTTAGCCTCTCCATGGTCGTATTTTAATGTACGGGTTGTATCCTACCTAGTCATATAGAGTGTTGAACTTGATCTTGAGTGGACTGTTTTGGGTATGGATTGTGTGTATAGGTTAGGATACCAATCATACCCTTGGATACGAGTCAAGTGAAGTATAGTCGTACCTTGGGAAGTGTATGGGTCCTTGGGGAAACATAAGGTACAATTAGGTTACAGCTCGTACCCTAGGGTACAGTTTGGTTGATGGGTCGTACCCTCATACGGGTTCAATTTCTAGCTTTTAGCTAAGGGCTTTATGGTATTTCCCACCCCAAAACTACTTAATTCCCTTCACTATATAATGTTTTGTTTCCTCCTAGACATTCATTTGGAAGATCAAAACATTCTAAAAACACATTTCACACATCTTCAACTAGATTGGAGGCTAGGGTTTCAAGGGTGTTCATTTAGAGGAAAAGACAAGTGAAGTTTCTTGATGGATCATCTTTCTTAAGGAATGTGACTCTCTCCCTTGTTTAATAACTAGAAAACCATGTATTTTAAAAATGGATAAATTTGAAAATTGATGATTTTGAAATCAAATGTTAAGGGTTTCGTTGTCAAATGATGAATAATAGTTTATCTTGCTTAGACTTATATTTATACATGTTATTGGTGATGATTTACACATATGGGTGCTTGTTGTTTATGGTTTAACAAATGGGTCTTGAGTGACCCTAAGCTTAATGATTTCTACATTGATTTTGGCTTTGGTAAAGGAATGCACATAAGTTATTTGTGAAAATGGCTAAGTGAAATATCTAGTCACATGTTGATGATGTTTAGAATTAGTGAAAAGTTCCAATAAGTATGGGTGGTTGGTAAGTTATGTTTTAAAGTCATTGTTATTAACGTTATTAGTTAATTGATGACCTTGTTTATTTGATTGCTAAAAAAGGGGTCAAAACCCTAAACATGATTTTGATGTGTGCTTGAACTTAAGTGTTGTATAAGAATGCTAATTAAGAATGAATGATTCTAGAAGGGTTTTTGTGACCACGAATTGAATTGAATTTAATTATTGATTACATCAAGACATTAGCATATTAAAGTGTTTTATTGATAAAATGTTCCATGAAGAGCTTGTCGTCATGTATGGTGTGATTTGGTTAAATGGTTTAGAACCCCTAAGTGCTGAAATGAATTTTATGGATGTAATGCATGAAAGAGGAAAAAGGGGGTTAGAGTCAAACATCGACTAGTAATGCTAATGAAAAGGCTTGTGGTTAGAGTCCCTCACCTAATGAAAAGGCTTGAGGTTTGAGTCGCTCGCCTAATGAAAAGGTTTGTGGTTCATGTACCTTGCCTAATGAGAAGGCTTGTGGTTCAAGGCCTTCACCTAACGAGAAGGCTTGTGGTTCAAGTCCCTCTCATAAGGAAAAGGTTTGTTGTTCAAGTCCCTCGCCTAATTAAAAGGCTTGTGGTTCAAGTCCCTCACCTAATGAAATTGCTTGTAGTTCGAGTCCCTCGCCTAATGAAATAGCTTGGGGTTCAAGTCCCTTGCCTAATAAGAAATGTTTGTATCAATAAGTTTGGAAGGTCAGAGTTCTCCACTTCATGACTCATGATTGAATGCATCAGGAATGTTTTTTAAGTTTTGTTTCCTTCGGCACGTTATGAGCATGTTATGTATATATAGATATACAAGAATGCCTTTTAATATGTTTGTGGTTGAATATAATGATTTGACTTGATTTTGAATGATGACTCTATTTTAACCTTATCCTTCAGTTACATGCTAGCGCTCCTACCACTAACCATCTTCGGATGCTATGAACCCACGCGGCATAGGGGCTAGATCTTCTTCTTCTCTTCCTGCATAGTGATAAATGTTCAGGTAGTTCAGGTGTTGACATTGAAGTGGTGAGCTTCCATTATTTGTAAGGCATACATTTCATAGTCTTTTTATCTATGTCATAGACTTGTTTAGGCTTGGTTTTCCTATTGTCAGGGGCTTGTCCCGATATTTATAGATGTCGAATTTTTGTAAATCCATCGTTGATGAATTTGGACTTGGGTATGTTGGTAGTACGTTGATGTAAATAAAATGTTTAGACATTGTCAAAGTTATGATTACTAGTCTTGTTTCAGCTATTTTAATATATAGTCGGAGTTCCTCTAATATTTATAAATTGATGTGATGGTTAGGTTGGGTTGAAAAGGTGATCTTGTGTTCTAGTTGGGCTTGAGATGCCCACATGACATGGCCCAGTTTTGAGTCTTGTTAGGTTACTCTATTCCTTCAGAGTTGATCGTAGACCTCCTTCTATCAAGTTGTTGTCTATATTTTGTATTTAATGACAAACTTGTAGTGTTCTTTTGGATTAAGTTGTATTTCAAGTTATTAGTTGTATTTAGATTGTTCTTACGCTGCGACACTAGGTTTTGAGATGGTTTACTTCATCTTTATTATTCAAACATCCACTATTGTTGTGCATGTATGGTATGACTTTTGTCTAGAAGTCTTGCCTAGGGTATTGTGGTATTATTTTCTTCTTATTTATCATTTTGAGTGATTGGCTTACTTATCAAGTCTTAGCCACAATAAGAGTCATCATGAACTTAGTTTTGGTCGTGAGATGATTACAATCTTTGAATCCATATTCCTGTGGATCAATTTACTTCTAATAGGAAAAAACTTTATATGTTTCCTTTCTTGGCAAATATCTTGTATTACTTATCATTGATAGGATCTAACTTATTTCCCTTTTTAGTTATTTTTTATATATAGGTTACAGAAAGAATAGAAACTAATTTGTGTTGACCCAAACTAGCTGAATATTAATACTTCACCAGATCAAAGTTCAAAAAAAATTCCTCATACTACCATTGCTTAGATAACGACAAAGAAAAATGATTGCTAGTGATAATAAGAATGCTCTGATCAAGATAAACATCAGAGGCAACATAATAGCAAAATTATCTAGAAATTTGGAGGAGCTCCAAAATTGTAATACCCCGTACTTCTACCTAGCTTGAAATCATCCCAAGAATGTTATAAGCTTACTTTGAAATATGAATCCATTTTTGTACGCATGGAATTTTTAAGATTTTCACTTTTTATCATTTGGAAAATTGAATTAACTTTCCAACGATACCAACTTTTTCCAAATCCGGTATCGGAGTAAAAAGTTATGGACGTTTTACTCAAAGCTATCAGAATAGCCCAGGTGCGACGGCCAGGTTGACGGACCGTCGATCTAGCGACGGACCGTCGCCTAGACCATCGTAGCCAAGGCAGTGAATAAACCTTCTGGATAAGGTCTGACAGACAGATTGATGGACCATCGAACTTACGATGGACCATCGCACTTACGATGGACCATCGCCTAAGCCGTTGCTATAAGGCAGTGAGTCATTTTTTGGTCCACGCACGATGGTTGAAATGACGGACCATCAAGCCAGCGACGGACCATTGCATGAGCCGTCGCAGGTCTCGTTCAGCGAATTTTAAGTCATTTTTAAAGGGTATTTAGGTATTTTTCACCTATTTTAAACCCTAATTATATCATACCAAGGCTCATAAGTTCATTATTCATTCACAACATCAAATTAGGGTTTCCTCTCAAAGACCAATCCCCAAGAACAAGAAACCCTAGGTGTTTAATTTCAAGTCAAGGATTCAAGTTTTCCTCCATCAATCTTCAAGAAATAATCCACCCAGGTATGTCATGTGTTGATTCATGAGTCCCTTTCACCCATGAAGCTCAAGAATCTCTTTTCAAAATTCAAGATTTGTGTAATTATGAATGTTCATGATTTAAATTGAATTGAAATTCATGTTCATGATGTTGTGGGGTTTTGATTCGTGTTTGAAATTACATATTCCAATAATTAACCCTAGGATGTGGTGATTTGCATAATAATCATGATAAATACTTAAATTTACATGTTGATTGATGTATCCATGATTATTAGATATGTTGATGATTGTATAACCAAAGCATGCTCCCCATGTGTTCGATTAAAAGCCTATGTGAAGGAGAAGTGCCATACTAGTATGATAATATGAAATCTCCATTTATGTACAAGTTTATGCATGTCAAGTGTTTGATGAAATGTCTTAGTAAATGAGTTATGGATATATGTGTGGCCATTGCGGTGCTTTTGAACTTCTACTTCATGAAATCTCCAATTTATTGTATTATGGATTGTGATGTTGGTCATGTATTCAAGAAAGTCATGCTTTGTCAATTTCTTTTTATCGAGTCCTAGGGGTACTTGTACCCAAAAATTCATCTGTGTGCCTAGAATCAGTGTCGTGTTTTCAAGATACTCTCAGTCAAGCCATGTTGACAGAAATTCAGTCAGCCATGTGACTTAGGAAAACTCAGTAAACTCAGTAATCTCAGAAACCTCAGAAATCCATTAATCTAAGTAGTATTTTGTTAGTCAACGAAACTCAGATAACTCAGTCCAGTCAGTTAAGTTAATCATGTTCAGTGTCTAATCAGATGGGAGTAGAAATTAGCACCGAGCAAACCCAAGGATGGGAACCCACCTGTTATATGAGGGTGTGATTCTTAGAAGCAGTCCTTGTGTTCCAAAACTACGTAGCCAGCGTAAGTTGAGATATCATAGACTGTTATATGAGGGCAGATGAGGTGGCTTAACCTGTTATATGAGGGTTCCCACCATTCTCACTAGAGTCATCTATTATATGAGGGTTACTCACAGATTGTCCTTACCAGTGGTGCGGTATTGACAACCTTCCAATTGGGGTTACTGATTGTACCCCAACTCAACCATAATGGAGTATTAGGGGCATGTCGGTTAGATATCTTCTTCCCACAGTTTTAGTTATAGAATTAGGACTATCAGATAAAGTCATTCAGTCTCAATAATAGAACTCAGATAGTTCTATAGAATTTAGGACTGTCAGATACAATCAACTTAGAATCATACGAAACTCCGCTAGTTCCACCAAAATCTAGACCATCAGATACAGTCGCTCAGTATCAGTTATTTCAGTTATACAAATATCAGTATCTCATTGTATTAGTATTCGGACTCAGTAATCATGTTATCACGAACTCAGTTACAGTTATTATGTATTTATGAATGCATTCTCACGTTCATGTTATTCAATCAATTAGTATAGTTCATGCATGTGAACCCTTTGCATATAGCCTACCTCACTGCATACCAGTACATTACAACGTACAAACACATTTGAACTATGGTGTTTTATACCATTGGTTCAGAAGTACAAGCTCCAGACCATCAGTAGCATTCTAGTCTCCGAAGACAGAGTTAGCAGTGAGTCCTCATCCTTCGAGGACATGACCATTACTTTATTATCTCATTAATTAATTTATTAGTTGGAGTTAGTTGGGGACATGTCCCATCAACTCCTTATTCAGATAGTTTAGTTAGTTAGAGGCTTTTTAAACTACAGTATGTTCAGACAGTGTATTTCAGTTATTTTGGGTATTTCATACCCCATCCATATGTTATGTTTTATCAGTTATGTTATAGTTTTGAACCTTATGGCCTTACAACCTTTATTTTAGCATTTATACAGTATATTATGCAGTGATCAGGTACAGATATCAGTCATGGGTTAGCTTGTGGTCTTTCTAGGTCATGATCACCATTTAGAATTTCGGGTACAAGATTTGGGGCGTTACAAAAATAATGCACAAAGAGACATGAACATGGCTAGTCAGGTAGGCCTCTACTTCAGTTTCGTCCACTTTACTCCTCCAATGTTGCAATTCATCCAAGTGACATACCCTCAGCCTCTATGATAAGGCCCTTCATTGACCATATTAATCCTGTATACCAAACTGACAATCCAAGTAACCATCTCTAGAACCTTGATCTAAATTACTAGCATACTACTTCAAATGCTTCTCGAGGTAACCCTATCTCTTTCATTCACATGTTGCTATCCCCTAAAATTTTACTTCTATATGTCAAAACTCTACTCCCACTAACCAGACAATGCCAATTACTTCTACCTTTTGTGTCACTACGACACTAGAGCCCTGTCTCGTTATTTCAAAAACAACCAAAAAAAAATATTACAAAGAGAGAGAAAAAGAGTGAAAGGCCACAAAAGAGAATCACAAAAATGTTATGCTACTATTGAAAGACAAGATCACTAGAATAAAGAATTATTGTCGTCTTCAGAATGATGATGGATTGATATTTGATGATCTTTGCATCCATCCTGATTTAAAATTACTAAAAGTATTTAAGTTCCCAAAATTAGAGATGTTCAATAGAATCAAAAATCCTACAACTCATTTAAATAGTTTTTGTGATTGAATGATTGGGGTGTGTAAGAATGAAGCATTTTTAATAAGGCATTTTAGTCATAGCCTGAGTGAAAAAACATTAGAATGGCTCACCTTACAATAATTAAATAAGTGGCCTCATTGGAGATCTCTAGCCAAATACTTCATCAGAAGATTTGCTTAAAATATGGAAGTAAATCCAGATCGATACTCTTTGAATCAGATCAAGCAAAAAGCGAATGGGCAATTTTGATAATTTGTCTATCACTAGTGAAAGGAAACATCTAAGGTTCAGCCTCCCATGACTAAGGAAGAAATGCTAGCAGTATTTTCCTGTGCTCAAGAAGGATAGTTCTATACAATGATTATATCGGTAGTTAGCCCAACGTTTGCAGATATGTTTATGATTGGAGAATTAGTTAAAAAAGGCATGCAGGTGGGTAAGATTAGTAAGACTCTGACCCTACAAGGCCCCTAACCTGTCTTCTATACCCAACCACAATACCAAGCTCCACATATAAAATAGAAAAACATATATTAACGACCTCGTTAGAGAAGAAATCTCTCAGAATCTTTACTTCTCTGGCCAAAATTCAAACTCAACTTTTTGAGAGACTACATGTAGCTGAACTAATTCAAATGGTTGATCCAAAGTTTATCAATGTGAATGTCAAACTTTATAGATCTTACCAACACTATGCTTACCATTTTGGAGGATCTGGGCATACCATGAAAAATTGCATCAATTAAAAGAACAAGTTTCAAAATTTAATTGATCATGAGGTCATTACTCGCCGTGCACCAACTCTAACTGTCAATAGCAATTTGTTGCCAAATTATGGGAGGGTACCAATAATATGATTGAAACAAATGGAGACTGGTGTGTAAACAAGCAATAATCTTGAAATAAAGATCAAAACAGGTTGAAAAAGGCGTCATATTGTCCACAAGGAACTATCCATAGAGTGTCATAGTCCAATTCAAAACAATCGGCCAAGAGTGGCCCAAGGCAATTAACTCTGATGCAGTGAAGAGATACTATCTTTAAAGGATAGTCTTTTATTAATTTTTCTCTCTATATAATTTCACTCTTAGTCAATATAATCATTTTTATTCTTTGTAAGGGTTTAATAATGTCCCTTTATATATGAACTACGTGGTGACCTGAATTCTCAAAAATGAGATACGTAGGCGGCCTATGTGGCTTCAGTCAACACCTTAGAAATTTTTTATATTTCCTTTAGATATGAACTATGTTATGACCTAAATTCTCAAGAATAGATACATTGGAGGCCTATATAGGCTCCGATCAACCCCTCAGAAAATTTTTATCTTCCCCTTTGGTATAAACTGCATGATGACCTGAATTTCCAAGAATGGGTTACGTTGGTAGCCTATGTCGGTTTCTGTCATTCCCTTAGATTTTTCTATATCTTCCTATCATAGGATGAACTATGTGATCAGTTGAATTCCTAAGAATGGAACACGTAGGTGTCTGTGTCAGCTTTGAGCAATCGTTTAGATTTTTCTATATCTTCCTAGCGTAGTTGAAACTATGTTTGAGCTGATTCCTACTTCAACATGATGCATAGGCTCCCCAATGGATGAATCATATGACCCTAAGAAATGGAAACTAGGCAGAATTTTCTAGAAGGAATCTCAAATATTAAGAAGAAAAGATTCATCCTTTAAAAATCAGAATGAATGGTCGTACGAAGAATGCAAGTAAAATGAATTTTGAAGAAAACCTCAAGATCCCCATCATGTTAGTTTCACGACGCAATTTTGAGTCATGATGTCACACACTTTATCACACCAATAGGGTAGTCAAACCGTAGGCCGGAGCTAAAGCAATGGGCTAATTTTGTGGAAATTGACATTAATGCCGAAAATGTGCACGTAAAAGCCTTACAAGCAATAATTCATGGGAAAATAGTAATAAGTAAGAGAATAAGAGAAATAATAATATCCCACGACCTAGTAATGTTGGTACAAAAACCACTAATCCAAATTAATACGAGTACTATCATAGTCAAATCTACATCAATCTAGAAATCGAAAAGACTAAGTAAAATACAAAAAAATAAGGAAAAGGGTAAACTTTGACTCTCAGAGCTCATGTTGTATATGAAATTTGGCTCAAACAATTGCATCATCAACGGTAGCAACTACTACTCAAATTTGCAACAAAAATCTACAAAAGTATTGTATGATTACTGATAACATCAAAGCAACACCTCTTTTTAGATAATGATATGATCGCTGTCAAGATATGGTAACCCAAAAAGGGTTGGGGTCGAAACTAAAAGGGAACATGTGGTTTGATAGATTTCAGTGGTTACAGTCTACGGGCAAAATAGGAAAGTAAATGGGGGGATTTGTGTGTAGTTGACTCAAACATAGAACAATATTAACTTGGTTGAAAATTAGTCTTGAGTGAACACTAGGATTGACATCCCCCTGGCATGTTGCGTTACTAGACCTTACCCTGGTCCCAGTTAACTATCTTATTTTGAGTCTCAATTTATTAGATGAAGGCTAATAGTTATTCACATATACCGTTGTTTTGCAACAAACCGGCTATTAACTCCCCAAATTATTGTTGTCTTTATCTTTTCCCAGTTACTACCACTTTTTTAGAACAAGTAGCAAAATATCTAGGAGAGATCCTAATGTGTGTACCTATTAGGAAATCAATCATATCGAATATATAGAAACGCATGCCATTGGTATTGGTTTTCCGTCAACAATCGCACTTCACCTACTTCATCAATTTCCTAGGGTTTCCACAACCCTAGTTATGGGGTTTAGCTGCTCATGATTGTGAAAAAATCAATCGAAATCATGTTGGAAAGCAAAGATGAAATCACAAACATAAGATGGAAGAAACCCATAACCGTAAACCGAATAATCAATAAAAGTCAATACAATGGAATCCCAAGATCAAAGATGTATCTTGAAATAAAAATATGTTTCTAAGTGTTAAAAGTGTCAACTCTCTATCTCTTATATTTCTGTGACTAATTAGTACATAAAAGGTATTTATAGTATAAGAGAAAGCCCTTAAAACTAAGCCCGAATGAAATAGGAGAAAATTGGGTCGGTGGCCACCTACTCCCTTCACCTGTGGTCTGGAAGGGAGAGGGTATTACCTGCAGCCCAGACACAGGGAACAAGTAGCAGGAGAAAAAATCATGCAATGTTCAACTCTCGGGATTTTGACTTTCTGTCACCAACTTTGTGCACATGTGGTCCTTTATGTCCTACTTGCAGCCACTTGTTCACTTGGTAGGTTCCATGAGTCAGTTATTTAGCTCTTCTTCGACTCTCGAACATGTATTAATCATGATCAAGCTATAAAATATCCCAATAATCTATAATCACTCCAAAAGTAACAAAAAAAACCTTTTTTCACCATTTTCACGAACTTATCTTCCAAATCATGGTTTTCTACTAAACATACCCAAAATAGATCAAATCTAACAATGAGCCCTCAAAAACTTACATATTTTCCTCATTTAAAGCATCAAAAGTGCTATATTTCTATAGAATATCAAAACCCTCAACTTAGAATGTTTGCATGTCCTCAGGCAACAAAAACACAATAAACAAAAACGATGCTTAATTAAGAGAATCTAAGAAATTAAAGGCAGTCAATCATCACATTTAGTTCAAATCACAACATCCCCTCCTATATCTCTTTTCAAAACCAACTATGTATGCATATGAAGAACAATAATGTGACAAAAATGGATCAAGGTATGGAAACTACATTACCAACAAACAGCCACTCATATGTACAAATTACAATACCCAAAACAAGCAAATAGTTAGCAACATAACTCAAGTGCCCTCACAAAAAGAATATCTTACTCACTAGTATGAAATCATGCATGTCAATGCAGGGACAGTCAAGAGATACTCACACTCAACAAAGAAGTTCTAGTCAATGCATGTCAAATATCATAGGCTTGCCCTTATTTTCTTTACCTTAGCATTCGGATAATCAAGTCAGGATCACTATAGGACTTTTCTCGGCTTGTGATGTAGGCTTGGGGGATGGTATGATAGGTATGGGAATTTGAAATGACTAAGACTCCTTGGCACTATACTAAATTAGGGGTCTCACTTACTAGGTAGTTTCTTTTTTATTCCACCTTTATTTCTCTTTTTATTCTTTTATTGCACATTTAGGTTGGGTGTGGTCTTTTATTCTTTCTTTTTAACGTTTTCACATATTTTTTATTTTTCTACCACACCCAAACCTACTAACTTTTTCTCTTATTTTACCCTTCTTCATACCCATTTTAGACTAGGCACCCCTATGACAGATACCTTCAACTTAGGTTTTTTGCCTGTTTTGAGGTGCAAAATGTCCAAGGAGGACTAGGACTAAAAAAGGTTAATTGTAACACAAAAGAGAAGGCAAAAAGTGTTACAAGAAAATTAGGCTATAAGGGTCAAAATAGGGATCAAGGGATACAATTCGCACATGGAAGGTCATTTAGGCTAATTGTGGACTAGAATAAAAAATGGCCTGTGATCCTTTCTTAACTAACTATCCTTCAACTAGGTAAGACTACCCAAACAAGTTCTGAATTTAACATACAAAGGGAACTAGGTAGCATCCCACACTCACATAGCACAGAGTCAATATCACTAACTACTACCTATTTAGTTCATGCAATTTTTAGTAATTGGTTATTATGTCCCTAACACTAATGCCATAACAAGATCCACTAAGTTCACACATATGTACTTCATCACAACTCTAAATCATAACATTTTTCGTGGGTTATCAATAATCAAGAAAAATCTTACTACTACCCTTAATACTCAAAATCTCCTAATTACACAAAACAACACAATACAAAAAATAATTATACTAAACATGCCGATTCTACAACCATACCCACGACCAATAGGAAAAGTAGCACAATAATAAAAACTTGTGGTTGCAGGGCATGCCCACTACTAACTAAAGACTGTGCGCTATCCTTAATGCTTTAAAACAATACAAAACAAAACATAGGGAATTGATAAAATTTCTAGGATTCACTAAGCGATCGATTCAAGATC
Organism: Capsicum pubescens; assembly: GCA_030864215.1. NCBI lineage: Eukaryota > Viridiplantae > Streptophyta > Magnoliopsida > Solanales > Solanaceae > Capsicum > Capsicum pubescens. The sequence continues at coordinate 254,842,779 of CM061540.1, read as the reverse complement.
CTCTCCAGATGGGGGCATGAAAACTGGTGGAGGCAGTGGTTGTTGCGGTGCACTACTGGATAATGCACCAGCTGCTATAGAGTCATGAATCTTCTTATCTACAAATGTTATCCCTAAAGAATCATGTCTGGCCTTTGTAAGTGCCTCCTCCTCTATAATAATAGGATCTTGTAAATCATGAAAGCGAACTCTCTTGGTCCTAACTTCTGGGACCTCTTCATCATCCACCACAAAGATGACAAACTATCTCGATGTATGCAAAGGTAATATCTTAACTATAGGGAATATCATAAAGGAAGTAGCTGCGACAGGGCTCTCTTCAAGAGAGCATACCTTTGCTTTTAGGATATCAAAATCCTCTCTTATCTAAATCAAATCTTGCGCGCCTGTTTATTTATATCAGGATGTAAATCATCTCATTAGCTCTCACTCTATGTATGAAACTCAACATATAGATTTGATAGAGAAGCTTTCATAGCAGCCTCCCATCTAGCCTCGAGCTACTCAAATCTTCTCCTGACCCCTAATCTCATCTACCCAAAAAGTGTAGTCATCTCGATCTAGACAACCTTCAACTGAGAAGTTGTATCTATATGGATCTCCACTAAGCTCTGTAAAAACTAATTGGATACAGTAATCATACCTATCGTAAGAGCTATAGTAGATGGGGGACTAGGCTATGTAGATGAGTCAAATAGCTCTAATGTCGAAACTAGGGCTGAAGTAGAAGTAGTTTGTATCTTCTCGACTCAAGTACTCAAATATGGAGCATCTCTCTGCTCTTCTGTATTAATGTCTATACCAATATCTTCATTATCGATATGTGCCTTAGTAGGCTCTGTGAAAACTGAAGGCCTCTCAGACTTGGCGTGTGGTACTGTTGTCCACTGTCTAGATCTTGTAGAAGTGTTTGGACGTGCTAGACTCTTTATGGTCTTTGTCTATACAATAGTGGTCACAGTCACCCTCTCATCAATACCTGGTAACTCAGTCACACCTGCCTCATAGTATTTCCTCTAAATCATACAAGTAAATAGAAGCAAACTCAATATTTTAAGTAGCCATCATGAAGAAAACTAATGCAGCTCCTTCTCACGTTAATGTGTTATCTTAAGAAGTGGGAAGCAGGTGATAATTAATCACTAACCACAAAAATATAGCCTTTAGTGTCAAAAGGCCTCTCTTGATCATAGCTGGCCCCTTATTTAATAGGACCTCCTCACCTTGTGTGAAATGTAACCGACTATCCACCTAGCAATCTCAACCCTCTCAGCTCTGTGCTCAACATCCCATATAGTATAACAATATCGTATGATCCTCAGCCAGTGGTCACACTCTGTTGTAGATAAATGTGTAATATAATATGGGCCGAACATGACTTTACGGTTAGTCTCCTCTCTGACATCAACTCCAACCCCTCTGATTAGTGTGTGATCAAGCTGTGGTTGTTGTGCAAATCTGATCAGGCTTGGATGATGGCACATGGGGAGGACTACGGTGTCTCTATAAGATGCATAAAAATCCCGTACCATAGTTGGGTTGTAAGAACCGAGTTTCCTAGTCAACCACCAGAGTTTTATACCTATCAAATGTTTGTCAAAGTTGTGGTAACTGTTCTAGCCTCGATAAGTTAATCAGACTCTCCTCATAGATACACCATGTTGCCCTTTCTATCTCTCAAACACAACTGTCAATATCATATATATCATACATCCCAACTACACAGCACCTCAGATGTCCCTCTCCTGGAGTTGCATCTGGGGAAAGTGTGGGTGCCTGCTCCGACTGTACATCGTTGGAAGATAATGTTGTACCCTCCACAAACTGGGGTACAACTGATGACTTCTCCTTCTTAACCTCCACAAAAGAATCCTGGGACCCCTCCTAAGACTGAGGGTCCTAAGCATCAGCATGTGGAGTAGGCTTAGACTCTGCCTTATCATCATCATCATCATCATCGGGTTGAAGAGTATGTGATGATGATATCTTCACGGACATCATCGTCGGCTGGGCTGCAGAAGAATGAGCATCTTGGCAAGTTTTCCTTGTGTGAATCTATGTGTAACTGCAATTACAACATCAATATAATGTAGTCTCAGATACTACTCTACCAAATTTCTAAGCTCAGGAGACTCTGCCTGTCTCCTCGAAGTACCAGTTTCTTTGTTCTTCACTTCCTTAGGTGCCATGTATACCTAATAACCAAATGTTATTTTTGACAAGACCCGAAACCAGGCCTGGTCGTATGGCCATATCAAACCTTATAAGGACCGTAGATAGACCCATTAACCCCACCAAACCATCATATCAATCCATAAAAGTTGAATAAACTCAAAACGCATAATAACATAGCAAAAACAAAACTAACATTCATAACTTACGAAAGTCTAGCCATTCATTAATTCCAATATTCAACATCCAATCTACCCAATCTCACATTCATCCAAAAACCTCTATAATTTTGATGTCAATAATATGTCGGGACAAGCCCCCGATAATAGCCAAAATTGAATCCAAAATAACTCTATGACATAAGTTAAGAAGACCATGAAATGTGTGTGTTCCAAAAAATGGAAGCTCACCACTTCGATGTCAACACTCAAACTGCCCGAACACCTGATCACTGCACAGAAAGAAAAGAAGATGATTCGGCTCTTTATTGCGTGGGGACACAGCGTTCGAAGACGGTTAGCGGTTGGAGTCCTAGAATGTAACTCAAGGGTAAGGATAAAATAATGTCATTATTCAATACCAAGTCAAACCATCATGCGCAACCACATTTATACACAAAGGCATGTAACTATACATGGATAAATGAAGTGTCAAAAGATAAAAGGCCTTAACATGCTTTTCAAAATACTTAAACACGAACAATGAAATGAAGGACTCTAACCTTCCACCGCTTAGATTATATCGAGCAAGAGGACTCTAGCCTAAAGCCATCTTAGTAAGAAAGTGGACTCTAACCACAAGCCCTTTTTAGTAGTCAAGTGGACTCTAACCACAAGCCGTTTCATTAGACAGGTTGAGTCTAACCAAAATCCATTTGTTTACACAAGTGGACTCTAACAACAAGCCATCACACTCATTACCAGTCGACATTCGGACTCTATCCCTTTGTCTATGAATTAGCATAACACCATTCATATTCGGGGACTCTAACCCATACAACCATTTTAAGTTATCAAGGCAACAATTAAACATCATACATAACCACAATGTCTTCATGAATGATGTATCAATAATTCACTTTAATATGCCAATGCATTAGTTTCAAATATTATCCAAGTCAAATTATGGTCATTAATACCTTTATCAAATCACTCATTATCACTCTTACACCAAGCATTAGTTCAAACACAATTCGATTCCAAGTTAGGGACTCTAACCCTTTTTAGCCAATCAAACAACCAAGGGCATCATTTAACTAAATTACATGGCCAAAAAGGCCTTTAAAAGATTATTTAACAATCATTTATACTCATTAATCTATTGTTTCAGTAAAAATCACCATGAACATATGACTAGTTATTTCTAGGGGACATTTTCACAAAAACCTTGAGGGCATACATTTATCATGACCAAAACCTAATTGAAAACCATCAATATTATGGTTACACATGACTTATTTTCTAAACCATAATCAACAAGCACCCACATGTGCAAACCATCACCCAAAAAAAGTATAAATAAACGTTTAAACAAGAGTAAACATTACCCATCACTTTACATCAAAACCCTTAAACTTTGTCTCAAATATCACCATTAATAATTCATAAACAATGTTTAAATAACATGATATTTGAGAAATAATAATACAGGAAGAGTCACAAGCCTTATACAAGATGACTCACTGAAGGATTCTTGAGCCTCTTAGCCTTTTATCTTAAATATATGAAGAATGAAGGACCAAATGAGGTTATAAGTTGTGGGTTATAAGGGTTTAGGTGTGGGAAATGTCTAAAATGTCCTTAGCTAAAAGATATAAAATGAACTCCCAGGAAGGTATGACTCCATGTCTAAATTGTACACAAGGGTATGTGTGGTACCCAAAATCGTACCCTAGGCCTCACCATGGTCCCCTAAATAGTCCAAGGTACTACTACCCAAGCATGACTCGTATCCAAAGGTATGATTGATACCATGCCACCTATAACCAAGTCAGTGTCCACTAGATCATGACCAATACTTCATATGACTAGGTAGTATACGATCCACACCCTAACATACTACTAGGGAGGGGTTAAATCATATCCTGGACAGTGTATTAGGATCATAGATTTGTCTCTATACGAGAAAGGAGCGTACTATTCGTACCATAGCATATGATTTGTATGCTTATTCCATACCCAACCTAAAGCCTCAATTCTTAGGGAAATTTTCTAAGGGTCCAAAGCCTAGGTGTTTCAATTCTCTCCCATGTAGATTATTTGTCCTCGAATGATGTGTAAGTCAAGCATAAGCACGTGTTAACATACTATTACACATCAAACTATGTGTTAACCTAGTTAGAACATAAAGACACAAAACAAGGATAAAGAACATGCAATGATCATTTATCAATAATCCATTTATTCAATTGACTTTATGACTCTAACCCATTGTCTATAAAAAAAATTGCTAAATTTATAATTTAGGGACTCGAACTGATGGTCTAAAAATAATATAAATCAAGTTAAGAATATTACCACATACCTTGAGCAAGATTTTTTGGAATGGAAAACAAATGGGTGTACTTGGACTTCATGTGCTCTTCCGTCTCCCATGTAGCTTCCTCGGGTTTTTGGTTCCTCCATAGAACCTTCACCGAAGCCACCTCTTTCATTTGCAACAGACAAACTTTTCTATCTAAGATCCTTACCAGGGCCTCCTCATAGGACAAAGAGTCTGAAATACCAACATTCTTCAAGGGAACAACCAATGAAGGATCACCCATACATTTTTGGAATATCGACACATGGAATACCGAATCGATGGAGCTCAAACTAAATGGAAACTCTAACTCATAGGCAATATTACCAACCCTTTTTGAAATCAAATATGGACCAAAAAACTGGGGACTTAACTTTCCCTTCTTACCAAATCGTATTACTCCCTTCGTGGGTGATACCTACAATAATAACTAATTGCCAACATTAATCCCAAGTCTCTATGCACTATGTCAGCATAGGACTTTTTGTGACTTTAAGAGTCTCTCAACCTATCACAAATCAGTTTCACCTTTTCTAAGGCTTGATGAATCAAATCGGGGCCAAACAACTTACCATTACCAACCTCATATCATGCTATAGTAAATAAACACCTTTCACCATACAATACCTCAAAAAGAGCCATACCAATGCTAGAGCAAATACAATTCTTATAAGTAAACTCGATCAAAGGAAAATGGTCATACCAACTACCACCATAATCAATCACACAAGCACGCAACATATCCTCTAATGTTTGGATAGTCCTCTCTGCTTGTCCATCCATTTGCGGGTATAAAGCAGTACTAAGGCACACCTTAGTTCTCAAACCTTTCTAAAATGACTTCCAAAGAAGAGATAAAAATAGAGAATAATGATATGGGAGGATAGAAATCGGAGCACCATGCAACTTCACAATCTCTGCAAGATACAACATAGCATAATCCTCCTCAAAATAACTAGTCCTTACTGGAAAGAAATCAGGGGACTTTATCATTCTATCAACAATAACCGAAATAGAATCACATTGATTCAGATATTAAGGAAAACCGGTGACAAAATCCATACTAATCACTTCCCACTTCCACTCAGGAAACTCTATCTCTTGATACAAACCACCGAGCCTCAAGTGCTCAACTTTAACTTCGTGGCACACCATACACTTAGCCACATGGATAACCACATCTCTCTTCATATTATTCCACTAATAAAACTCCTTAAGATCAAGATACATTTTCATAGAGCCAGGATGAATAGCATATAGAGACCCATAAACCGTGGCCATAGTCCTTTCCCTCAATCAATCGACATCAGGAACACATAGACTACCTTGGTACCTCAAGATACCATCACTACCAATCATAAAGTTAACAAGCCTTTTGTTGACCCACATTACTCTTAATCTTGATCAAGCCAGAATCCAACATTTGTTATTCCTTTACCTCAACCACAAGAGTCGACTGTGACTCCAGATGCTCAAACACACCACCATCCTACGAGTCTGTGAGACGAACTTCAAGACTATCCATTGGGCAATGTCCTTCACCAAGTCCCTCTTTTCCTCGCCAACATGAGCCAAACTCCCTATAGATAACTTGCTATGAGCATTATCAATAATGTTATCGTTTTCGGATGGTAGTGCAGACTCATATTTTAGTCTTTTACCAACTCAAGCCATCTCCTTTGTCATAGATTCAACTCCTTTTGAGTGAACACATACTGTAGGCTCTTATGATTAGAAAATATGCCAATATGGACTAATAGAGATAGTGATGCCAACTATTCAAGGAAAAAACCATGGGTAATAACTCCAAATCATTAGTAGGGTAATTCTTCTCATGAACTTTCAATTGCCTAGAAGCGTAGGCCACTACCCTACAATGTTGCATTAACACATAACCAAGCCTAATATGAGAAGCATGACAATATACTCCAAAAGAAACATTTCCCCCAAGCAAGGTCAAAACTAGATTCGAAGTCAATTTATCCTTCAACCTTTTGAAACTACCCTCACACGTATCCGACCACAAAAACTTTACCTTCTTTTAGGTCAACTTAGTCAATGGGGAAGCTATCATTGAAAATTCTCCATAAATATCCTATAGTACCTTGCTAGACCCAAGAAGCTCCAAATATTAGTTGGAGTTGCAAGTCTAGGCCACATCTTAACCACCAAAATCTTTTGTGGATCAACATGATTCATTCACTAGAGATAACATGACCAAGAAAAGTCACAAACTTCAACCAAAACTCACACTTAGAGAACTTTGAATATAAATAATGTCCTTCAAGGTTTATAACATGGCTCAAAGATGATCAACATGACTTGCCTCATTCTTAGAATAGACCAAGATGTCATCAATTAAGATAATGGCAAACAAATCAAAAAATGAATGAAAGACCCCATTCATCAAATCCATGAGTGTTGTTGGGCATTGGTCAACACCAAAGATATGACTAGGAACTCATAGTGATAATACCAGGTCCTGAAGACAATCTTAGTGTTATGCACTCCCCTAATCTTAAGCTGATGATAACCCCACCTAAGCTCAATCTTAGAGAAATACTTTGCACCTTGAAATTGATCAAACAAATCATCGATCCTAGAAAGAAGATACTTATACTTTATGGTCATTTTGTTTAATTGATGATAATCAATGCACATTCTAAGGGAACCATCCTTTTTACGCACAAAAAACATGGGAGCACCCCAAGAAGAAACATTAGGATGGATGAAACCTTTATCTAAGAGATCTTTCAATTTCTCCTTAATCTTCTTCAACTCTATCAGAGCCATTCTAAGGAAGCACTATTGAAGATCAATCCCAAAATAAATTTAAACAATCTAAGAAAGCATTGAAGGAATGCAACTAATCCATCCTCAGAATAACATCAAAATCGACCATGTCTAACTCTATCAAGACTAGCAGAGTTTCTTTACTACCAAAATCTAACGCACACCACCTATAGACCATTTCAACAACCATAGAGTCTCTTACCGAGGTAGAAATAGAAAAAGAAATTGAAAGACACTCAAGACCAAAGCCAAAATATACAGCCACAAATTGGGTAAAATAAGTTAGAGTGGCCCCCAGATTAATCAAATAATACACTTCATGAAAGAAAAGTATCAACATACCTGTAACAACATCTGGCGACACTTCGGAGTCCTGGCGAGTAGCAAATTCATACAAACGATTCTGGCCAGTGCTGGTACCAGAAATATAAGGAGAAGCAGAGGCAGCACCCTTTGGTTCAGGAGCGGATAAAGGAGCAATAGGGTCTCTATTGGCCCAAGAAGCCACTAGAGAGGGGCACTCTCACTACATATGCCTAATTTGACAATATCTAAAACATTTGTTCCTCCCTTTCTCACATTGAGCATGGTGATGCTGACCACAAAATCTTCAAGGAGGGTAGGATAAAACTGACTGAGCCCCACTAGTTCGAGATTAGGCACCCTGTGCCCAGAATCTACCACCAAACTAAGATCAATGATTACCCGATGGTCGTAGGTAAGGAGTACTAGCAGAGGATAAAGAACCAAAACTCCCCCACTTCTTTCTTATACACCTACCACCATCTTAACCTCTTTACTCTAAAGGCGTAAACCTCTATCTTTTCCTTTTACTAAACTCAACTTATTTCTTTTTTCTTCCTTCACTTGTTTCACATAAACAACCAACCTAAAGATATCCATATCTTTGATCAGCAATGCCACCTTGCTCTCAAGGACCAACTCACGAGACAATTTTGAGGCAAACTTTCTCATCCGAGATATTATATTCGACACCATCTTCAGAGCATACCTAGAAAATTGGTGAAACTTTATGGCCTACTCTTTGACAGACATTTTTCTTTTTTAAAGATTAACAAACTCCTCTCCCTTTGATTTCCTTAACTCTAGAGGAAAGAAGTGGTCTAGAAAAGCATTAGTGAAATCTTCCCATAAGGATGACTCATCAATACACTTCTTGTTTGTTCCCAATCCTCGTATAATTTGTATGCCATATCCTTCAACACATAGGATGAAAATTCCACCCTTTCATATTGGTGGTATGCATGACTCTGAAGATCTTTTCCATCTCATCCAGAAAACCTTGAAGATCTTCCTCCACCCTAACACCGGCAATGGTCAGAGGACTCAACCTCATAAACTGGACAACCTTTGTTGACTCAAAAAATAGAGTACAAGATGGACCACACTCAGCATAAAAAGCTACCAATTGAGCAATCATATGAATCGATTATAATATTATAACATTTGACACGTAAGACTGTGGAACCAGGGGAGATCTACAGGGAATCGATGGGACTCCTTAACCATCAGGTACTGAACCCCTACACCGAGTATAAACTTTAGAAGTACAGCGAGTCCCATCAACATCTCCCCCAGTCGGGACAGAAGGGTTTGTATGAACTTCACACCTTCTTGGAGGCATGATCTGAAAGACAACCAAATAAAAATAAGAAGAATCCAAGACCGTAAACTCTATAGCTCAAGATAAGACAACAAGAAAGTGAAACAATCCTAAATGCCTTGTATCCTATCTCTTATAAGTGTGGCGCGCTACACACCCATAAAAGAGACTCTACTCGACAGAACTTTGTGGAAACACAACTGACATGAACCTAGGCTTTGATACCAACTTGACACGAACCGTAACTGGTCCTGGTTTTATGGGAATTTCAAACCCAACAAGGATAGAAGATCACCCCATTAACCCCACCTAAGCATCATATCAATACACAAATGTTGAATAAACTCCAAACACATAAAATATAGCAAAAATAAAACTAATATTCATAACCTTATAAAGTTTAGCCATTCATTAATTTCAACATTCAACATCCAATGTACGCAAGTCCACATTCATCCACAAGCCTCTTTAATTTTTAAGTCAATGATATGTCAAGACAAGCCCCCAAAAATAGCAAAAACTAAATCCAAAATGACTCTATGACATAAGCTAAGAAGACCATGAAATATGTGCCTTCAAAAATATTGAATCTCACCACTTCTATGTCAACACTCGAACCACCCAAACACCTGTTCACTGTGCAAAAAGAGAAGAAGATGTTTGGCCCATGTGTCGCATGGGGACATAATGTCCATAGATGGTTGACGGTTGAAGCACTAGCATGTAACTCAAGGATAACGATAAAATAATTTCATTATTCAATACCAAGTTAAACTTTCCTAAGCCACCACATTTATACATAAAGGCATGTAAATTCACATGGATACATCATGTCCAATGATATCAAGGACTTAACATGCATTTCAAAGAACTCAAACATAAACCGTGAAGTGGAGGACTCTCACCTTCCACCACATTAGTTATATTTAGCAAGAGTACTCTAACCTCAATCCATCTTATTAAGCAAGTGGACTCTAACCACAAGCCCTTTTTATTAGTCCAGTGGTCTCTAACCACATGCCATTTCATTAGACATGTGGACTCTAACCACAAGCCATTTGTTTATGCAAGTGGACTCTAACCACAAGCCATCGTGCTCATCACTAGTCGACATTGGGTCTCTAACACTTTGTCCATGAATTTACATCACACCATTCATATATAAGGACTCTAACCAATTCAACTATTTTAGGCCATCAAGGCCACAATTCATCATCATACATAACCACAAGGTCTTCATGAATCATATATCAATCAATCACTTTAATACACCAATGCATTAGTTTCAAATATCATTTAAGTCAAATTGTGGACCATAATACCTTTATCAAATCACTTATTAGCACACTTATACCAAGCTTTAGTTCAAATATAATTCAATTCCATGTTAGGGACTCTAACCCTTTTTAACTAATCAAACCAGCAAGGTCACCATTCAACTCATTACATGGCACACAAGGCCTTTAAAAGATCATTTAAGAATACTTCTTACTCATTAATCAATTGCTTTAGTTCAAATCACCATCAACATGTGACTAGTTATTTCTAGTGGACATTTTCACAAACACCTTGATGCATACATTTATCATGACCAAAGCCAAAGTGAAAACGATAAATATTATGGTTAGTCATGACCCATTTTATAAACCACAATAAACAAGCACTCACATGTTCAAACTATCACAAAAACAAGTATAACCACAAGTTTAAACAAGAGTAAACATTACCCATCACTTTACATCAAAATCTCAATATTTGTCTCATAAATAACCATTAATGATTCATATATAATGTTTAAATAACATGGTATTTAAGTAATAATAATAGGAGATATACAAGATGATTCACTGAAGGATTCTTGACCCCCTTAGCCTTTGATGAACACTCTTAAAACCCTAGCCTCCAATCATGATGAAGGAGTTTGGAGGGTGTTTTAGGATGTTTTTGATTTTGTATGTATGAAGAATAAAGGTCCAAATAAGGTTATAAGTCATGGTTTATAAGGGTTTAGGTGTGGGAAATATCTAAAATATCCTCTGCTAAAAGCTGTAAAATAAACTCCCAAGAGGGTATGATTCAATGTATAAAACGTACCTTAAGATATGAGTGGTACCCTAACTCATAATCTAGGACTTACATGGACCCCTAAACTGTCCAAGGTACGATACACAAGCATGACTCATATCTAAGTGTACGATTGGTACCAAGCAACCCATACCAAAGTCAGTGTCCACTAGATCATGACTAATATTTCATATGACTAGGTAGTATATGACCCGTACCCTAACGTTGACTTATAAAGAGTTAACTATATATTGGAAAGTATGTTACCAACCTAGACTGGTCTCTATATAAAAATGGAGGGTACTAGTCGTACCCTAGAAGACGATTGGTATGCTCAATCCGTTCCCAACCCAAAACCTTAATTCTTTAAGAAATTTTATAAGGGTTAAAAGCCTAGGTGTTTTAAGTTTCCAAAAAAATGAGCGATAGTGAAAGTTAATGAAGTACACTAAATTCAAAAAGTTCATATTTATCCTCACTTTTAACACCCCTATGACCAATCTGAAACCCCAATAAGTCCAATGTATACACAATAATTAAAAATCAAGACTTTTAAAGATAACAAACAAGTTAAATTCATTGCATTACTTTTGTTCATTGAAGTTCAACTTTCGGTTAGGGCTTAAACTTAGAATTTTAACTCAAAACAAGGCCCAACATTATGATTTTAGGTTATTTAAAGGCTCCCTCATAAAATCATGATAGTTTTAATATATTTAGCAATGCATTACATATATCAACTTGTTTCAACAATAGATAAAACATTAAATCACCATTAGGAGCAAAGAAAGTTACCTTTAATATGAAAATTTTGAAGAGAATAATGAATAACTCAAGCAAAACCAAGATTTAAACTTGTTTCTAGCATGTTTGGACAAGTTGGTATGTCAAACAAGTGTCACTTTTTCCTTTTCTTAAGTGTGTGGTTGGTTTATGTTTAAGGTGGAAAGTTTGAATTTAAAGAGAAAATTGAAATTCTAAGGATTAGAATGAGGGTTAGAATATTTTTATATAGTTGGAGGGCTATAATAGGTCATATTTAAATGTTGGTGGGCCCAAAATTTTAATTAAAAATTAGGCCAAAATTTGACCTATCTAAGGCACCTATTCGAGCCTTGTACCCGCGGTTGGGTCTTGGGTACAGGTATCACCAGCGATACACAACTTCTAGGTGCAGGTGCTGGGCCAAAATCTTTAACCCAATTTTCCACAACTCATACTTGGAGTATTGACATTTGTTTTAACTACTTATAGTCTCGCAACCTAAGTTTTAGGTCCCAAAAATAAAATTAGGTGTCAATGTCCACAACTTACCATTGATCATCCTCAAAATTTCACATTTTCAATTTTACTCTCAACTTATCGTATGCGACTTGTGACCATAATGGGTTGATCACATTGTCCCCTTACCTAGAAATCGATGAATGTAGCAATGTTTACTGTATTCCATGCAAGGTACAAAAGCTAAAATCCTATAAAAACAAAAACAATAAAAACATAAATACTAAAATATAGTGGGTTGCCTCTGACTAAGCGCTTGATTTAATGTCGCGGCATGACGTGGCTATGTTGGTTACTCAGACTTCACCGACAAGCCCATGGGTTACCTCCCAAGTAGGACTTGAGTTAATGTCACAGCACAACGCGGCTATTTTGACTACTCAAAATTCATCAAGATACCTATTGGAATATCCTCCAGGGTCATCAATACTTATAAATCACTGAAAAGACCCTTATTTCCATTGGATAATTCATAGAATTTCAAATCTTTAATGTTGTCTCCACACCATTGTCTTGGAATTTCAGCTCACCCTTCTCCATATCAACCATAGCTCTACCTGAGGCCATGAATGGTCCTAAAAATATAATGGGTATCTCGGTGTTAACCTCAAAGTCCAAGATAATAAAGTCAATCCAAAAAATGAATTTGTCCACCCCAACAATCACATCACACAAGATTCCCACAAGTTTATTTACTGTGCGGTCAGCCATCAATAGCCGCATCAAAGTTGATGCTAGAGGGTTCAATCCTAGTTGCTTGAAGAAAACTAGCTTCATCAAATTAATGCTCACATAAGGCTCGGGCAAATCTGGAAGACCCAATAATGCATGGTATAGTGAATCCCCAAAGGTCACCTTTTTTCTAAGCCAAGGACCTAGTCATGACTACACTAAAATGGTGCATTCCCTCAATATCTTTAAGAGTTACTCCCTTCTTCCTTATGACTAACTATATCATGAACCTAGCGTATCCAGGAATCTGCTCTAATAAATAAAAAAGAGGTATTTTCAAGCTCAACTGCTTTAGTATCTTAATAAATTGCTTGAACTTACCTTATTCTTTCTTCTTCATCAATCACTGAGAAAAATGTGGGGTGGTCTAGGAATTTATCTTACCTATGGCTCAATGACCAGACCCTTACCTTTATTTTTAGCAACTGAATCTTTATATATTGTAGCCTTTTCAGACTCAGTAGCATGTGTCTCATAATCAACAACTTTTGTAGTAGGTAGTGGGGGATCAATTATACTGATACCACTCCTCGTGGTAATAGAAAGTATGTGACTATTATTTTTCAGATTTTGCATAGTATTGTTAGGAAGGATACCTGGCTGCCACTAGTTTAGAGTTGCTAATATCTTCCCAAAACTTGTGCTCAATTTATTTTATAATAGTGTTAGAAGACTCGACCTTCTGGGTCTATCCTAAAATATCATCCTTAATTTCCTTAAGGCTGGTCTCATGATTTTCCTGACCCTTCACCAATTTAGCTAGCATCTCCTCCATTCTATATTCTGCATTGCGTCTACTAGGTATAATATATCTATCTCCCTTCCTCTGTAGTCATCCTTCTTTTTCAAGTCACCTTCTCACTCTCTATTATAGTCTCTGTACCTATCATAATAGTTCTGACCTTTGTTCCCTTGCCCTTGTGCTCAGAAACCCGCTATTTGATGATCCAAATAATTAACTTCCTCTTCCAATTAAGACTTATATGCTTTGGAAGCTGACCCTGTGCTACTACTGCATTCACTTTCTGAGAATTTAATGTTGTAAACTGCTTACTATCATCCCTTAATCAGTTCTTAGCAACATATTTTCTTATGCTATTGTATCATTAAATACTCTCTGGTCATAGGAATCACCTATAACATTAGTACCATATCCCTTCTCATCTTTCTAAGATTGCCACCCTCAGTCACTGAGTGAGATCCAATCTAACATCTCCGAAATTATCTCCCAATGTAGTCTCATAAAATCTTCTCAAGAGATAGTGTCTACCATGGCTCTACAGATGATGTTCAAGGATCTGTAGAATATCTTGTTAAGATTTTCTCTGAATACTGATGATTAGGCACTAAGTTTAGCTTCTTCTTAAACCTGAACCAAACATCATACATGGAATCTGACTGTAGCTTCTTAAAATTATAGATCTCGTCCTTAAGTTGAAACATCCTTGATCAAGGAAATAACCTATTTATGAATTGCTTGCACAACTCGTTCAAAGTCGTGATAGAGCCTCTTGGAAATTCCCCTAACCATAATGATGTTTCTTCTGTAATTTAGAAAGGGAAAAGCCTCCGTATAAGTTCTTTCGGATTTACCCATGGATTGGTATACGAGTTATAGATCCCAAGGAAATTTTCAAGGTGCATATTTGCATCATCGGTAGGCAATCCTAAAAATGCACCCTTTAAATTTAAAAGTTGGATCATGGCACTCGTGATGTCAAATTTGATGCCTGGGGGAAAATAGGAGGTACTATAGCTCTATTTTCATTCGGCTAAACATATCCCATATCTTTCTCATCATCTGAATATCTATGGAGATACTGATATGTTAGGATAACTTGAACATGGGAACCTCTAGCTCTATCTTGATTCCCATCGAGTACTTCTCGGTGGTCTACTGCTTGTCTCTGTTCATCTAGATCTGCATCCCTAGCTATCCTCTAAACTTCTTCCACTTCTCTCCTTTCAGCTTCAGTTTGAGCTCATAGCTCACCTGTCTATCGATCAATAATATTTTTACTCCTTAGGTAGGAGGTACAATATCATGATCCCCTTCAGGATTATCTCCTCTCTTTGGCTCAATCGTCCTACTAGGTATTTGTAGGATCCTTTCTTGATTTGGATTCACTGGAAGTAAGGGTTTGTGTCTACTCTATATGCTAGGCATAAACCGATGTAAGCCCAATTAAGAACAAAATTAAATAATAAAAACCCAAGAACTATAATTACCTTAATTAAAAAATTAACACTATGTTCCCCGGCAACGATGCCAATTTCTTGATGACGTACAAGAAACACCTCCTTTTAGATGATGATATGGTCGCTGTCAAGATATAGTAACCCAAATAAGTTTGTGGTCGAATCCAAAGGGATCATGTGGTTTAATAGATCTCAGTAGTTACATTCTATGGGCAAAATAGGAAAGTAAATGTGAGGATTTGTGTGTAGTTGTCTCGAACAAAGAACAATATTAACTTTTTAAAAAATTATTCTTGAGTGAACACTAGGATTGTATTACCCCTGGCATCTCAACTCTTTAGGTTGATGTGCATTGTCGAACCAAGTCAATATATTGCATGCAAAACTAATAAGTTATGTACCTCCTGCAGTCTTTTGGACGTGCAGGAGGATTTCTCCCTTTACCAATTGAGTCTCAGAGTGTCGTTTTACTAACCCTTACCTTGGTCCCAATTAACTGTCATCTTTTGAGTCTCAAGATATTAGATAAAGGCTAGTAGTCATTTGTATAAACCATTGTGCTGCAAATCGGCTATTAACTCCCTAAATTACTATTGTCTTTATCTTTTCCTAGTTACTACCCCTTTGTTAGAGCATGTAGCAATATCTTGACAAGATCATATTTTGTGCACCCATTAAGAAATAAATCATATCAAAGATAAAGCAATGCATGCCATCGATATTGGTTTTCATCAGCAATCAAACTTCCCCTACTTCATCAATTTGCTAGGGTTTCCATAACCCTTGCTATGGGTTTTCGCCACTCATGATTATAAAAAAATCAACAACATTCATATTGGAAAGCAAAGATGAAATGACAATGATAAGATGAAATAAAACCCACAACCGTAAACCGAATAATCAATCAAAGTCAATACAATAGAATTCCAAGATCAAAGATGGATCTTCAAATCAAAAATATGTTTCTAAGTGTTAAAAGTGTCAACTCTCTATATCTCATATATCTCTGACTAAAAATTACATAAAAGGTATTTATAGTATAAGAGAAAACCCTAAAAACTAAGTCCAAATGACATAGGAGAAAACCGGGTCGGTGTCCACATACTCCCTGCATTTGTGGTCTGGAAGGGCGTAGGTAATACCTGTAGCCCAGGCACAGGGCATAGGTAGTGGGCGCAGGAAGCAGGAGAAAAAATCCTGCAATATTTTGTTCTCGGTATTTTGACTTTTTGGCACCTACTTTTTGTACATATGGTCCGTAGGTCCTACTTGCAGCCACATGTTGACTTAGTACATGCCGGGAGTTAGTTTTTCAACTTTTCTTCGACTCTTTAACATGTATAAATCATGAACAATCTAGAAAACATCCCAATCATCCATAATTACTCCAAAAGTAACCAAAATTGCCTTTTTCACCATTTGCATGAACTTATCATCCAAATTATGTTTTTTTGCAAAACATACCAAAAACAAATAAAATCTAACAAAACCCCCCAAAAACTTATATATTTTTCTCATTTTAAGCATCAAAAGAATTCTATATTTCTATACCGCAACAAGTTCCAAACACGCAGGTACTCAGTAGGCATCATCGGTCGACTGAGATAAATAAGCTAAGTCAAGGTACGAGAGAAAATTTTAGAATAACACTCCAATACAGTCAATAAATAACTGGAATATAACATTGAGAAAAATATAACTACCACAAAAAAACTACCCCCCATAAGCAGTAAGTGCAATGAAGTAAATAACCCGACACAACCTCCCATAAACCTGGAGAGTTCAATTAAAGAGAAGAAATAATCAGAATTATACTGAATAGATGTATCTCAAAATAAAAAACCCTACAATATTGTAAACACTAGACTCTAACCGATTCCATGATCGTGGTAAACAACCTCTCTATGTTCGTCATGAATTAGAACTCACGTTATCTATTGTTAGACTTAAATCGAAATCCATCATGAATAGTGCTGAAATTGAACCGGTCTTAGGATTATAAATTACCGTACTTGAACTGAGACTAGTGTGTACTTCAAGTACCAATCTAAAATCGTGCATCAATTATCTTAACCCAATTTATATCTCAACCCCTTCAAGCTCTAAATTATAAATTAAAATAACTTAGCACACCTATAAGTTTTACAAGGAATTAATAGTAGTCTTGACCTAAGTTGAGCCAGGGGGCCTACTTCTAATCCTCGAAATCCATTCTAAGGAAAATTATTTCCTGAACAAGGTTAAGGTATCTAATTTCACTACTAGATATTAAATAAGCCAAATATTAGTCCTAAGGTATCAATTTTACCTAAAGATGAGTAGCTAAATCAATAATGCCTAATTTACGGTTCCTTAATCGACTAAATAATCCAATTCACACTAAATGTAACTCCAGGTCCTAAATTCCATCCCACATCTAGAACATTATCATTAATAGACTACAATTTAGTCTAATATATGAGAAAGATACACCTATCCTACCTAGATGTCAAGAAAATCTCGACGAAATTTGTTAAATCAATGATTTCTACTTACGAGAAGATTTTGCATGATGTCACGCTATTAAAATAATAATCTACTGATCAATAAAAGAACAACAGTACCCATATTGGATTTTTATGCTTCGGTTCAAAAATCACATAACATTGTATATGGGGCCTGCTCGCGGAATCACACTTTTAAAAACGTCAACATGCCCCTCTATGCTCAACAAACATTTACCCTTAAAAATGGGTAAAATTGAGCTTAAATGTTGCTAAAATAAACCAAATAATATTCTAGGTACTTTGGAGATAAATATAGAAATTAACCATGAATTTAATGGAAACATACTAAGATTTTGATGAATAAATGACTAATTTGAGCTCACCAACACCCCAAAATCTCCTAATAATGTTTCCCCCAATTTCCCACTCTCTAGGTTTTCACATTTGAGACTTGTAAGAAAATAGAAGAAAAATAGGGCTAATGGGGAATTTAATGGCCTCCAATTGCATCATAAGAAGATAGTTGACCACTTCAGTGGTCACTACTAAAATAGCCAAGAAACCCTAAAGCGGACCCGCTTAGGCTAGCAGATCGATAAAGCAGCCTAATTACCACAAAAGTGACATTTGCTTTAGCAGTGAGTGTACCACTAAAGCAGTTGCGTTTGGCAATCTAAGGTCACTAAAGTTCCTGGTTGTTCGCTTAAGCGGTCTTCGATTAAGCGCCCAAAGGGCCACTTTTGTGGATGCACCAACTAGAGATTTGAAAAATTCCAAATCTCCACCATCCCTCAAAATCTGTTCAAAATCTTATGAACAGAAATAAACTATGGTACCTATAAAATTTGACATTTCAAACTAAATTGAGAAGTCAGAATCACCATCTGAAGTCGTTTCAATTAAAAGTGGTCCCCACATCGTAGGGCCATTTTTATCAAATTCGACTAATAGGACAAAATGAGTTCAAAAGTGTGGGACCTGAGCTAAAGGTCCCACTAGCTAAAATTTGACATTTCAAATTTGAGGGAACTGTCAGAATTGGAATAAAAGGTGTTAAACTAAAGGTATCACATGGGGGTCAATTCTTACCACCAAAGAGTTCAAAAAAATGGCCCTAAGAACAAAACAAATTGCTTGGTAGCAGAATTGTCAGCTCCAAGAAGTCATAGATGACATGGGGCAGTTATAGGAAAGCTCTAAATAGCAAAAATACATAGAAATACAAAAAATGAGTTGGAGGGCCATTACAGTATCCACTACTAAAATTACTTTTATTGAGAAAAATGAAGGGTTGGGATGTACTAAAGGCTCGAACAGGTGAGGATATGAAATACCCCACAAAGATCTCTTCTAGTCTGAGCCTTAGAGCGTATTCAGTAAAGCGGAAATCCCATTCCAAAAGTTTTAGAAGTGTCTTCCCAAGTATGAAATACTTTAAATGTGGAATTTTCCTAATTTCTAATTCTTCCTATGTAGATCATTGAATAAGCTTTCCATCGATATAAAATTCACCCAAATCGGATACTCGGGTGAAGAGTTAGAGCCATTTTAGTGAGACAGTCTGCCGACTGGCACCTTAGCACGTCGCGGAGCCAGCCAAAATAGAAATTGCCAAATTCTAGTGCAACTCCATAGTTCCAATTCACAATCAAGATGGAAACGCGATTTCCATCGCATCGCGCCGTCATGCAGTTTCCCAATTGTCAAAATTCTAGTAAACTGGCGCGATTATGGTGCACTGCGCCAGCATGTAAAATCGGGGAATTTTCAGTTTAATTCCAAGGGCTTTTTAGTATTTTCCCCTTTCCCCTAGCCTCTATAAATACCTGATTAAGGGTTGTCAGCCCCATTTTTCTCTTCAACTCCAAAAACTAGGGTTTCCAAAAAAATTAAATCCTCTCTTCTTCTTCAACAAAAATCAAGGGAGAAATCAAGAGGAAATTAAGAATCTCTCCAAATTCTTCCCAAGGTATGTACATGATGATTCTTGGGTCCCTTTAATCCAAGAATCTCAAGTACCCTTTTCTAAAACTCAAAGATTTTATGTTTATGAGCTATTAATGATTCATGTGAGTTTAAATTGATGTTCCATGTGTTGTTGAGTTTGATTCCTATTTTTCTACAAGATTTATGAACTTGAACCAAAGTATGTGAAATTCTTGTATTGGTGGTAGTGAACCCTAGTATGAGGAATTCTTGTGTTGGTGGTGATGAACCCTAGTATGTGGAATTCTTGTGAGGGTGGTGATGAACTTTCTTAATGATTCTTCCTATATGAAGTGTTCATGTTAAATAGGAGTAGAAATGGTTGAATAAGCGAAGCATGTCCACCATAAGTTTGATAAAGAGCTATTCCATGCATGCCTGCCTAGTGTTTGATAAAATGGTTGAATGAACAGGAAACCCCCAAATTGTGAGCTATTCCATGCATGCCTAGTGTTTGATAAAATGACTTAGTGAATGAATTATTCCATGATGGTAGGAAATCCCCAAATTTGTGTGAACCCGTGCATGTTTAGTGTTTGTTGAAGGACTTTAGTGAACAAGTGGAGATGTGATAATAGTAAATTCCCCAATTATGTGCTCTTTGATATATGCTAAGCTTTTAATACATGCCAAGTGGTTAGCAAGTAGTTAAGACATGATAGTATGAAGTTTTCCCCAAATTATGTGATGTCCAAATACATATAAAGACTAATTTAGGTGTGAAGTACTTGAGGTAGGACCTTGTTAAAGGAAGTATAATCTATTAGTATGTTTCCCTACGCTAGTATATATTGATGTTTCCTAAATACTCAAAGTGACCCCTTAATGTTTGTGATTCCTAAATGTTTAAAGTGGTGTCTCAATTCAGTTGTGTTTAGTTAAGAATTCAGTCAGTGTCTTTCAGCTGGGAGTAGAAACTAGCACCAAGTGAGGGAAGATATGTCGGCTTCTCCCATCAGAGAGAGAGGCTGGAGTTGCTAGTAGCAATCCCTGACCTCCAGAACTGCATATCCAGCGCAGGATACAGGAGTCACCATCAGGAAAAGGCTATCACCTCTAGAGAGAGAGAGTGTTTGACTATTATATTGCCTTAGGTTGACTTCCTGGTAAGGGTCATCCATGAGAGAAAATTGACCAGAGAGAGGTTTTTACCTGTGGCACGGTATTGATACCCTTCCATCTAGTGTTATAGGTTGTACCCCACCTGTGGTAGGTTGGGGCATGTCGATTAAGTAACTACTTCCCACAGTTTCAGTTACAGTTTTAGTTTCAGTATCAATCTTCAAAAATCAGGACTGTCAGATACAGTTATCTATCTTTATGAGGAAATCAGATAGTTCCATTGATTCATGGACCATCCCATTATATAGGCTTGGTTTCACGTATAGTGTTTTGATATCATATTCAGAGATATGTCGTCAGACATGCTTGATCACAGTATTAGATTTTTATTGAGTATTCTTGTTGTTAGATTCAGATATAATCATACTTTTTATCATTGATAATCGCTTCCGAAATAATCTGTTAGAAAAGTTGATATCTAAATTTTGTCAGTCGAGAGAAGTAAGCTCAGTATTCAGTCATAGACGTAAGTACATCCTGATCCTAAGTTATCAGTATCAGATAAGTTAGTAATTTAGTATCTCAGTGTCAGATGTGAGTTCAGTCTGCAGTATAGTAGTCTTCGAGTTCCAGTATCTAGAGTTGTGATGATTGTGTTTATGGTCTGTGGATTCATGTATGTGTTCTCATGCGATATTTTCATGGTTATTCAGTTTAGATATTGTGCATACATGTGCCCTTGCATTTATCCTTACCCCATTTACATATTCAGTACATCCCTGTACTGACGCATTTGCACTATGGTGTTTTATTTGGCACCATAGGTTCAGAGGCATAGGACCCAGAGTTTCCTCAGTAGTTTATTCCCAGTCAGCAGCAGTTGTCATAGCAGTGAGTCCTCTTCTTTTGAGGACGAATCTCAGTTTACTATTATTGCATCAGACTTTGTTTATATTTTCAGTTGATAGAGTTAGTTGGGGGTATGTCCCATCAACTCCTCAGTTCATATAGTTAGAGACTTTTTAGAAAGATGATTTAATATTCGATTTTCAGTTTTGAGTATTCATAGGTGTGCTGAACCTCATGGCTAGTTTCCACATTTATTTCAGATATTATGCAGTGTACAGGTACAAATATCAGTAAAGGTTTATCTTGTGGTCCTTCGGGTCCATAACCACCCTGTGACGTCTCAGGATAGGATCTCGGGTCATTAAAAACATGGTATCAGAGCCTAAGGTTCAAGAGTGTCCTAGGGGGTCTGAAAAGCCACATCTAGTAAGTCTTGTGCATGGGTGTATTGCGCGCCACATTTATGTACAAGAGGCTACAGGATGTTCTTAGGAGCAATTTCGATTCTTTCAGTATTCAGATCGTGTGAGTGAGCATGAGATCAAGTTGATTCTCAGTCTAATCTACTTCTTCCTTCCATTTACAGAGTATGCCTCTTCACAGAGATTTTGTCCATGGGGTTGATGACCAGCCCCTTCAGCCAGTAGATCCTGAGAATGAGTGTGTTGCATGCAGAGTTTCGAGAAGCTTTTCAGGCACTAGCCCAAGCTGTGACTAATGTTCAGGGAAATCATCAGGCTGCAGCCCCACCTCAGTAAGATGAAAATTCTACCGCAGCCTGGGTTAGAAATTTCATGAAAATGAACCCGCTAGAATTCTTCGGGTCAATGGTAGGTGATGACCTGCAGCTTTATCTTGAAGAGGTGAAGAAGATCACTCAGATTATGAATATTTATAAGGAGGGGAGTGTTGATTTAGCATCTTATATTTTGAAAGATGTTGCTCATGGTTGGGTAGTGATGTGGGAGAAAAGTAGAGGGGAGAATACAGCTTCTGTGACTTGGCTAGAGTTTCAAAGTACCTTTCTAGATAGATTTTTCTCGCTAGAGATGAGAGAAGCTAAGGTACAAGAGTTCATGAACCTAATGTAAGGTTCCATGACAGTGAAAGAGTATTGTCTTAAGATTAACCAATCAGCTAAGTATGCTACCGACCTAGTAGCTGACCCTAGAGAGAGTATGGGTAAGTTTTTGTCTGGGGTATCGAGTTAAGTGTTGAAAGAGTGTAGAGCTTCTATGCTTAATAGAGATATGGATCTTTCTAGGCTAATGATGCATGCATAAAGAATTAAGAAAGATAAGATGAAAGAGAGAGAAAGTGTGAGCAAAAAAGCCAAGAAAAGTAGTCGTGGTTTCTCTTGGGCAGGGTCCCAGAGTGGTAGTCATTCTCGGCATGGTCGGAGATTTTTAGTCCCAGATCCATCTTCAGCTATTGTACCCGCACCAGTGTTTAGGGATGTCAGATTTGAGGGAGCGCCAGGCTCCCAAGCCTATAGTAGCGATAGTGGTGTTCGTACCCATCCGCTTTATGGGCAGTGTGGCATACGCCACCAAGGTGTGTGTAGAGACGATAGTGATATGTGCTTTGGGTGTGGTGATCCAGTCCATAAAATGCGAGAATGTAGAGTGCTGACTCAAAGGGGTAAACTCCATGCTCTTCAGGCTCACCTTGATCGGGAAGGATTCCCTAAAATACACCCGAATACGTTATGAGCCCTTCATATTTATGATATGCATTATTAGATACTTTTCTTTCATTTCGACCTTATATGCTAGCATGAGTTATGCATGAGCTTTAGATCTCACTCGGTCAATCATGACCTAGTCTGTAGGTGCCCTATTCACCACCCCAATATTTCAGCGAAGTGTGTGTTTAGAGGGACATACAGTCCCAAGAGGGAGATACCCCATAGTATTACGATGTTTGCATGTCATTAGATTCATCCAGGTGCATGCTCAGTTTTTGTTTATGAAGTTGACATCAGTTGTCATTGCATTGTCAGTCGTTCCCTTGAAAGTCAGTTCAGTCAGACACTCATGTATTAGATATGCACATTCAGTAGAAATGAGTTCATCCTATCAATGTCTTCAGTCATGCATTCACGATATCAACCCAATTATGAGTCCATGCATCAGATATGCATGTGTGTTATGAGAATTCAGCTATGACTAGATTCAGTCGAGTATTCCATGCCCAATATGGGGACTCAGTATGTCATTCGTTCCAGTTGCGTAGTCATTCCTTGAGATTTTTCTGTTTCTTAAGTAAGTTCTGTTGATCCATATGCTCAGTCTATCAAGAAACATTCGAGGATGAATGTTCCCAAGGGGGAGATAATGTAATACCCCACAAAGTCCTCTTCTAGTCTAAGCCTTAGAGCGTATTCAATAAAGTGGAAATCCGAGTCCAAAAGTTTTAGAAGTGTCTTTCCAAGTACGAAATACTTTGAATCGTGTGGAGCATTGAATAAGCTTTCCATCGATACAAGATTCACCCAAATCGGACACTCGGGTGAAGAGTTAGAGCCATTTTAGTGAGACAGTGTGCCACCTGGAACCTTAGCGCGTCACGGAGCCAGCCAAAATGGCAATTGTCAAATTCAAGTGAAACTCCGCAATTCTACCGTATCACGGTATAGTTCCAATTCATAATCAAGATGGAAACGCGATTTCCACCGCGTTGCGACGTCATGTAGTTTCCCAATTGTCCAAATTCCAGTGAACTGGCACGATTATGGCACGTCGCTCTATCATATAAAATCAGGGAATTTTCAGTTTAATTCCAAGGGTTTTTTGTTCTTTTCCTCTTTTACCTAGCCTCTATAAATACCTGGTTAAGGGTTCTCAGCCTCATTTTTCTCTTCCACTCCAAAAACTAGGGTTTACAAAAAAATTTAATCCTCTCTTCTTCTTCAACAAAAATCAGGGGAGAAATCAAGAGGAAATCAAGAATCTCTCAAAAGGATTTCAAAAAAAGAGTCTTTCCAAGGTATGTAGATGATGATTCTTGGGTCCCTTTCATCCAAGAAACTCAAGTACCCTTTTCTAAAACTCAAAGATTTTATGTTTATGAGTTGTTAATGATTCATGTGAGTTGAAATTGATGTTCCATGTGTTTTTGAGTTTGATTCATGTTTGTCTATATGATTTATGAACTTGAACCCTGGTATGTGGAATTCTTGTGTTGGTGGTGAAGAACCCTAGTATGTGGAATTCTTGTGTTGGTGGTGATCAACCCTAGTATGTGGAATTTTTGTGAGGGTGGTGATGAACTTTCTTAATGAGGCTTCCTATATGAAGTGTTCATGTTAATTAGGAGTAGAAATGGTTGAATAAACTAAGCATGTCCCCCATAAGTTTGATAAAGAGCTTAGGTGAAGCATAAGGGCCATTATAGTATCTTTAACAGGAAACCCCCAAATTGTGAGCTAGTCCATGCATGCCTAGTGTTTGATAAAATGCCTTAGTGAATGAATTATTCCATGATGATAGGAAATCCCCAAATAAGTGTGAACCCATGCATGTTTAGTGTTTGTTAAAGGACTTTAGTGAACAAGTGGAGATGTGATAATAGTAAATTCCCCAATTATATGCTCTTTGATATATGCTAAGCTTTTAATACATGCCAAGTGGTTAGCAAGTAAGTTGAGACATGATAGTATGAAGTTTTCCCCAAATCATGTGATGTCCAAATACATGTCAAGACTGATTTAGGTGTGAAGTACTTGAGGTAAGACCTTGTTGAAGGAAGTATAATCTAGTAGCATGTTTCCCTACGCTAGTATATGTTGATGTTTCCTAAATGCTCAAAGTAACCCCTTAATGTTTATGATTCCTAAATGTTTGAAGTGATGTCTTAATGATTATGAGGATAATGTATGTTATGATTCCTAATTGCGTGAAGAGATGCCTAAGTGATTGTGATTGTGATAATGAATGAATGATTGTGATGATGATGATGAATGAATGGTTGTGATGATGGAGGAATGATTATGCTTTATTTTATGTTATCGAGTCCTGGGGGTATTTATACCCGACAATTTAGTTGTTGTCTAGAGCCCTCTTTAGTTTCACGATAATTTCAATAAAGCCATGATTCTTAAAACTTAGTGAGCTATAGAACTCTGTATCCACAAACAATTACAGAACTTAAGAAATCTCAGTAATCTCAGTTATCTCTGTAATTTCCATATCGCTAGTAATCTAGCCTCATCCCTGTACTCATCTCAGATATAACTATATACAAATGTTCAATTCTAATCTCGAAAGTGATCGAATAATCTATACAAGCTCTGTATCATAAGTCAGGTACCGTGATTCAATACCATTTCCGTCAAATATGGAACTAAGTGATCTCATCATAGCTCAGTCAGATCTTTTGATAAACATGATCAGTATCAGATTCATTTCAGTTATGTTCAGTTAAGAATTCAGTCAGAGTCTTTCAGTTGGAAGTAGAAACAAGCACCAAGCGAGGAAAGGGATTAAGGCTTCTCCCGTTAGAGAGAGATAGAGGCTGGATTCGTTAGTTGCAATCCCTAACCTCCAGAACTATGTAGCCAATGCAGGATACAGGATTCACCGTTAGGAAAAGGATATCACCTCTAGAGAGATAGTGTTTAACCATTATACTGCCTTAGGCCAACTGCCTGGTAAGGGTCATCCATTAGAGAGGATTGATTAGAGAGAGGTCTTTACTCGTGGCACGGTATTGACACCCTTCCAACTGGGCTTACAGGTTTGACCCCACCTGTGGTAGGTTGGGGCATGTTGGTTAATAAACTACTTTCCACAGTTTCGGTTACAGTTTCAAGTTCAGTATCAATATTTAGAAATTAGGACTGTCAGATACAGTCATCTATCTTTATGAGGAACTCAGATAGTTCCATTGATTCATGGACTATACCATCAGATAATCTTCGTTTCATATACAGTTATTTCATATACACCTGACCAATCATCATCCAACTTTACTGGGGACCTCCACTAATACCCTAGGAACTACCCCAATGAACATGCATACCACCTCTAGTAGGTGGCGGTCATGCCTTAATCGGTGGAACACTCTAAGCTGTAAGAACTACCTCTCAATGCCTAGGACACTCTCTAGAGAAATTACCAAAGGCCCTAAAATCATAACACTTCCCAGACACTATACAAAACCTAGAAGATCCGACTGACCCAAAATAACCAACTCGGCTAGATCAGCCAAACGATGAAATCTCAAAGGCGGACCATTACTTTGGCTCAGACAATCATAGAGGCTAGTCTAGCCTCAATCGATAATCTGAAGTTCTACATTAACAGTCCTACTAGTCTGACTCTAGTCTTATAAGGCTGATGCAAAGGGTAACTACCCTGAGAACACTGCCTATGAACGGTGAGCCACTCTGTCTTCCACTAAAATTGCCTTGGTATATGACCTCTTATCGCTATCCCCTTTGAACTCTCAATGTATATCCTTCAAAACCTGATCATGATTATAAACCTCAGCAAAAGATTTACAAAAAAAAACCTAACTCTAGGTATCCATGCGGAGTTGAAGTCTTAATAACTAAAAAAGTACTGAACCCGCTTGTAGTCGATCGACAAGATAGATGTAGATGTCTGGACAGATCATGGGATCGACCACACATTCCCAAAGTCATAGAAATCTGTTCCAAACTCAGGAACTTGTTTCTCAAACAATCTCTAAGAATGGAAGGCATTTACTTCTCCCAAAAAAACTCATATAACTAAGTCTACATCATCGGGGGAAATTCAGATGGCCTAGAATCAAGATAACCTCCCCACTAGTGTCGAGCTACTAGATCCAACTACAAAGTAGTGTATTTCATACCATGACTCTCAACTAGGCTTAAATTATTAAGCCTATCCTCATAAGCCACCAATAATTTATAAGCATCATTTCTCAATGCAACAGAAAACCTAGGTAGAGTCAACCTAAAAAATCTACTAGACATCTTTTTCTTTTTAATAGACATAGTAGGCCAGAAGACTATCAACTGAGAAACTATCATCACTAGAGGAACCTCAACTTAGGAAACCTCAAATATAGGTTGTACTCCTATCTCAATACCACTATGGTCCACATACTGAGCACCATCAGACAGTGCACCACCAACTAAATCCAAAAGTTGAACTAATGTATCTACGAGCATTGACAAAGAAATAAACCCTGCTGCAGCCTGGGTAGGTCCCATCCTAACACTGGCTGAAGTAGAGGAAATCTCTAGCATAGGTTTGAGAAAAAGGTTTGGTGAAGTCTCCCTATTCTGGCCTCTAGCTGGGGATACATGCCTCTTTTTTTTTTATCTCTAGGTCATCCACGAACCCTTCTAGGATCCCTAATTGCAAACTTAGGTTACTCATCTCATGCATTAGTAGCACGCATCCTAACCATCTACAAAATAGTAAAACCAAAGGGATCTTAGAAACCAACTCAGGTTATTAGCATGAAATGAATGAAGGAAGTGATGATCTCCTAAGAATGTCATATAGCCTCCCAAAGATAAGAAATGGGTGTCATTATTTTAATTTGTGGGACTCTACTAGACAATAGATTTTGTAACAACAATACTTGTGAACCTAAAGCTCTGATACCATTTTTTTGCGACCCAATGTTTGAGTCATAATGGAACGTAATTTATCCAACTAGTAGGTAATCCAATGAACAACCTAGAGCTATAGTGGTGTAATTTGGTGGAAAATGGAATAAATTTCAAAAATATGTAAGAAAAAGACTTACAAGAAATAAATCATGGCATAATAGTTATATGGAAGAGAAATAAAAGCAATAATAACATCCTACGACATAGTGGTGTTGGTACAAGAGCCACTAATCTAAAAAAATACCAGCATAGTCAAATATCCATCAATCTAGAATACGAAAAGACTAAACAAATACAAAAATAGCAAAAAGGGTGAGCTCTGTCTACGAGAGCACAACTCCCTGTGAAAGTTGGCCTACGTGAACGAAGTGTCAATATTGGTATCTAGAACTCGAATATGTACAAAAAAGGTAGAAAAGTGTCATATGAGTACCAAATCCATAGGTACTAAGTAGGCATCATCGGAAGGGTCATGATGAAAATTCATGGAAATACAGAAAATTACCTGAAGGATCATTAGAGTTAACTAAGACTTGTCCTAAAAGTATTTAATCGGGCATAAATTTTGAGGTCTTTCTCAAAATTTCAACTAGAGCTTCATTCATAAGTGCAAACTCTGAGAATTCCCCAATACTAGGAGGTCCTAATTTCTTTTAGATTGGGGGAACCACTTTTTACCTAGTTTATGTTGCAATGGGATACTTAACTGCCGTATAATCTTAATTCTATTATTGTATGAAATGGAAACTAGGGTAAAAATTTTAAGAAGGAATCTCAAAAATTCCAAAGAAGAATTTCGTCCTTCAACAAAGTAAGAATAAATAATCTTGAGAAAGGATCTTAAGATTCCTACGGAATGTCAAATCTTTCATCAAACAAGTCAATACTTTCTTTAAGATAGCTTAACTATGTAGAAATTTTGAGGAGAACCTTAAAATTTCCATTGAGCTTCATTCATAAGTTTTAAAACCTAAATTTCCCAACACTATGATATCAAAGTCTTTCATGTCAATCCTCAAACCAAGGACGTTCATTAAACTAGTACATGATGTGATAATTGGTTGAGAGTATCCTCGTCATTTTAAAATTAAGGCAAGAGCCTGAATATGACAAGTATTTAGAGAATGAAAAGAAAAGA
Organism: Capsicum pubescens; assembly: GCA_030864215.1. Classification (NCBI taxonomy): domain Eukaryota; kingdom Viridiplantae; phylum Streptophyta; class Magnoliopsida; order Solanales; family Solanaceae; genus Capsicum; species Capsicum pubescens. The sequence goes on along the minus strand of CM061540.1, from coordinate 254,813,263 downwards.
GTATGGGATCAAAGAAAGTCAACAAAGATCAGTTTCATATAAAAACAAATATTTTGTGGATGCAACTTGTCCTAAGAATAAAAGAATTAGTGAAAGACTCTAATTATTTAGTATATCTCTCTATTCAAATGGAATACCATAAATTTGAACACCAGAATTGGAAAATACAAGCCAAGACACTAGAAAAGAGACAAAAACGTCAGAGCTTTCCAAAACTAACAATCTTTTTATGGTTCTAGGGATCAACTGATGAGGAGTAAACTAGAACATCCTTCTCAAATCCTAGACAATCATCAGGATCAACACAGTCATATGATGTTCAAAAATGGTTTATATCTATCCTCGGAGATATAGTCCAACAATTCATTTATATTTGAAAGACCCCTTATTTGTCACTTCCATATCAAAAAAGGATGTTGGTGACAAACAAAATTGTTCGATCTATGTTATGAATGATTTATTTAAAACTTTATCTAAATTGATTGTGGTTGCTAGCAAAAGAAAAATTGTTTATATTAATTGTTTACCTTAAGTACAGGTACTCACAAAAGAAAAGACATGATAGATCAGTTAAGTTGATCGACCAATAAAGAGAGAGCAAAGACCTCCTCCTTATATCCCTAACTAAAACATTGATCACAAATGAACATATAACATTCGAAGGTGGTATTTATGGTTGTCCCTAGAAATAGAGTTCAAATATTCATTCACCTCCAAAATGGTCTCTTATTTATCTATTCATCTCTAAAAGAGCATGATATTTTCAAACAAAGTCATATATCTTATGAATACTTTCTTTAAATATTTTTCAAAAATTTGACTATAGTCTCTAGAAAAAGCGACATTGTGTACACTAATCATTTACCTTGAGTGTAGGTATACGTAAGGGAGCCAATATTTTAATAAAACAATAAAGGTAATGTTTTCTACAACCACCTTATAAGCCATTGCATCCATATGTACATAATTGTCCCTCCAATGGGCATGCATGCATTTTTGGTTCTTCTGACGAATTTGCATAATTGTCCCTCTTAGAAACATGTATTTATTTTTGGTTCCTTCAATAAACCTACATAATTGTCCCTCTGACAGACATGCTTATATTTTCATTATTTCTCCGACGAACCCACTCAACTAACCCTCTAATAGATATGCTTCTATTTTATTTGTTCCTCTAATGGACCCACACAACTATCCCTTTGATAAATATGCTTATATTCTATTATTTTCTCCAACGAACCCACACAACTTTCTCTCTGGCGAATATGCTTCTATTTTGTTGGTTCATTCAATGAACCAACACAATTATCCCTCCAATGGATATATTTATATTTTATATTTTATTGGTTCCTCAAATAAATCCATACTATCATCCCTTTGACTGACCTACTTATATCCAATCGGTGGCATTCTATTGATTTCTCTAATTGTCCCTCTGACAAATATGCTTATATCCTTTCAACGGATCTTTACTCGTTCTACCAATGGATGGGAATTTATCTTGCCCATCTATATCCTATCAATGGATTTTTATTCATCCTACTGATGGGCAGACATATATTTTGGCAATCTATATACTATCAATGGATCTTTATTCGTCGTACTAATTAACGGGCATTTAATTTACCCATCTATATCATATCAATGAATCTTTATTCTTCCTACAGATGGACAGACAATTGTTTTGCCAATCTATATCCAATCAATGGATCTTTATCTATTTTACCAATGGATGATCATTTATTTTTCCATCTATATCCTATCAATGGATTTTTATTCATCCTACCGATGGATAGATATTTATTTTGCCAATCTCTATCCTATCAATGGATCTTTATTTGTCCTATCGATGGATGGACATTTATTTTATCCATCTATATCCTGCTATTGGATCTCTAATCATCCTACCAATGGATGCGCATTTATTTGACACATTCGATTAATAGGTCTTTATTTGTCATACTGATGGTCAGGGGTGTCTTTAAATAGCTATCTGAAGGAAGACGATATATTAGATTTCCCTGAAATTCATAATCTGAAGGTCATCTATAATCAATAATTTTTTAAATAATATAGTGTGCGAGATTACCCGTGAGTTGATAGTCCATAGTTAATTTGTAAGTCACAAAATCCTAGTTGGATAGTATGCGAGATTACCCAAAGATCAATATTTCAAAATTTATTCATAAGTCACAACTAAATCCTTGCCGAAGAATATGTGATATTACCAAATTGATAGGTCCAAGGATTGTCTATAAGTTATGTCATATCCAAGATTTATTATGAGCAAGATTACTCAAATTGTAATAATTTGAGAGATAGATATAAGTCATATTATATCCAAGGTCAGATGTTATGCCGGAGTACCTGAGAGCCAGCAATTCAAAGGATATTTGTAAGTCATCTCTTATTCAAGGTTGGATAATTTACAAGATTATCCAAAAGTTAGCAACTCAAAGGATATTTGTAGGTCGCCTTATATCTAACATTGAATGATGTGCAAGATTACCCAAAGACTCATAATTTTAGAGATATATATAAGTCATATCGACATGAATGATATGCAAGATCTATCCACGGTCATATGTGAAAGAGTATTGCCGATAGCTAAGAAGGATATCATATCAACTGAAATATCAAATAGTTATAGGGATTGCTCTACCTAAAATATCATTGGTGCCCAAGAGAGCCACCACATTTGACGGAAGAATCAATTGCCAAAGATCCACTATATCCAACAACTGAGATGGTAGTTCTGACAATACTATAGTGGAAACCACTTTCTTCCAGAAGCAGGAATAAGAAAGGACAACACTACTGGCCAGAAATTATTCATTCGGGAATATGGTAAAAAACTACCTACCCATTAGAGAATTATGTTTATCACTAACAATTTTTTCTGAGATATTATCAAGAGCATCCAAAGTATGAAAATCTCAAACAAAAACTACAGGTATGGATTACTCCAAAAAGGATGCAGCACAATGTAGAACATTTTTTGTCGCAGTGAACTAGGCATAGTATAAAGGGGAATATCAAACTCTTTGGACGCGAGCTAAAGGACACTTACTACTATCAAAAGCTCAACCCTATTAGAAGGCTTATGGTATTTAGGATTTCTAGTTTCAGTTTCACTTTTGGGTATTTCTAAACTTACCCTAGAAGTAACTTTTCTATTTATTTGAATTTGAGTAACAGTATACCTGGAGTCATGGAATTTATGTCCTGGTAGATTCTTACCTATGAATGTTAAGATCTCCATGTTCATGGTTAAGAGGTTATAATCCTTTTTTTCATATCTTATTTTACTTGTTACTCATCCCGAGCCAAGGATTATCTTAAATAAAAAATATTTTTTCTACCAATTGAGTCGAACTACAAACAGTCTAATTCCTTAAGTCTAAGATATGAAGGTTGGGCTCTTTGTTGAAAACCCAACTGCATTCAAACCTCCCCCGATCCTCTTATTCCATAGCCTTTCGATTTCACCAAAATTTAAAAATTAGGATGCGCATGAATTCTTTAAAAATCGTGCTTAAAATTATGATTTATGAACTACAAGTGTTCTAAATTCTCATGCTACTTGAGATAATTAGGAAATCCGATATTGCAGTGAAGCCATAACTCCATGAATATCTTTCAAAAGTCAACCACCTACGAGAGACAATTTATGCTTGGACAAAATTAGAAACATCAAACTCTGTTTTCCCAGGGTTACTTGCATTCACCCTGCCCAAAGGAAGGAAAAAGTTGTTCACACCTAATTTTTTCTCTCTACTACTAAGTTTAATTCTGCGTTTCTTTGACTTCAAATAAAATTACAATATTTATTTTATCCAAATAAGAGCTTTACAAAATATGTATCTAAGCTATTATTTTATTTTAAGTCGCGATTATACGTTAATGTATTCATACATATGAGATCGTATAATTTTTTGTTACTTAAAATAAAGACTTTTATAAAAACTCGGCTTTTAATCAACACACATTTTAAAAAATTTGTTCAAATAAGATAAATCTTAATCTAAATTTAATTTTGTTCTTAAAATTAAATTAATTTATTTCAAAAATATTTTTTTGATATTATTAAGCCAAGAAAATCAAAATTAAATTGAATGTTAATATGTTTGGAATTTTGCTTCAATTTAGACATTTAATTGGATTTGTCCATAACTAAAATCACCAATTGTAATGCAATTAGCCAATGAATTTGTCAATTTGTCTAGATTATAAGCAAAATTGACTGAAATTCCAACTTATTTAGGCTATCTCTTAAATAACCTAGACTATCCAACAATAATTAAATCCCTATTCCTAAATTGGGCCACTCCACTAATTACCGAACCTAGACCCATAACATTCAACTACCCCAACCTAGCAACATCAGCCCAGACTAGGCCCAATCCCTCTTACACCTTATATCTCCTTAACCCAACAAACAACCAAATATCAACAACCCAATAATATCAACATACAACATCAACGTACAACAACAACCGCAATGCGTACAACAAAATAAGGATATCAATAATATTGAACATTTAACTCGATTCCAGTATAACCTAATGATAACAAAGATATCAATAACAATAACCTGAAAAGCCACAAAATAAGGATATCAACAATATTGATCATTTAACTCGATTCCAGTATAACCTAATGACAATAAGGATATTAATAACAACAACCTGAAAAGCCACATCAAGCATACACCTATGTACACCATCACAAAATCCAATAACAAGGGCTAAACCAAACTCAAAAACAAATAAACAACAACACCTCTAACATTCAATCCCACAAAATCTGGAAAAAAATCATCAAAATTGTACCAAGTACATACTTGTGAGTGTTTTATTGGTTGCTGAGAGAATTTTGAATTTTCCCCAAAATTATCAATTTTATAGGACCAATTTCATCCGAACTAGTGCATGGATGAGTAGGAACCTTATCCCATTTTTCAAAATTTGAAAACTTCCCCTCAAAATCCTTGAAATACCCCTCCAATTCCCCCCCCCCCCAAAAACTAGCTTCATTTTTTCTATAAATAGGTGGTAGGTAAAAGGTTGAAGGGATGGAATTGTTGGGGAGAAATTTAAGAATTTTTTAGGAGCATTACTCTAATCCTACTAAACCAAAAATTCAAGAAGAATTATGGAAAATAAACCAAATTTTGACAAATTGATCTGAATTTCAATGAGGTTAAATTCAAATTTTGATGTGTTAAAGTCTGTTTATAAAGCCTACTTGTCTTATTTTCTACTCCAGAAATAGTAAGAACTTCATCTGTTTTTTTATTCCCTTCTTTGAGTTATAGGCCTAATATTTTTATTTTTTTTCTTAGACGTAGTTGTAGTGTATTGTTGTCGTTAGAATCTCACATTAGGTGAGAATGTTGGGATTGTTAGCTGTAAACGGTTGTAAAGGATATATGATTCTAAAATAGTTGATTGTTATTTGTATGTTGAGTTAGAGTGGTTGGGATAACAACACACAAAAAGAATAAATCCACTATGAAAGACTACACCTGAAAGTGTAAAACTTGTTGCTAGTACTTTCTTCTGAGATACAACTTTTAACTTTCTATAGAACCACTAGTCATCATATAATAACTTGAAAACTGACTAACTTAGAATCTTCATTAGTATCACCATACCCTAAGTTTAGACCATCTAGAGTTTCAACTCTTCTTTCTATTAGCTCAATCTTCAAATATTCAAAAGTAGATTCTAACACTTAACATGGATATCCCCAAACCTTTAATGAACCATACTAACTTCTTTCATAGCCTACTAATATCATATATCTAAACTTATAGTTTTTCCTAAATCTTGAGAATTACCATTACACCAACATACCCGATATTAACAAACAGTAATTTAGAATCAACTAACTTAAATTCTTGCATACACTATTCAAATTCACCTTTTATATAACTAGCCCCATGGATACATAATCTACTAAATCTAGACAAACATTATCCCCACTTTACTGCTGCTAAACTTTTGGTTTCATACTTCTAACTCTAGGTCATATGTTGCCATAAGATTCTGAGAAGGGATTGGAAAAACCATCTAGATTTGGGTCAATGCAATATCTTTCATAATCGTTAATGAAATATTTCTAACTTTAGAACATAAAGGAACTGATAGGATCCTTTTTAATCACAAATGCAATCTTATAACTCTTTGTAGGGACTGTATGAGAAATCCCTATTTTTTGGAATTTGAACTTGATTATTTTTGTTACCTCAAAACTAGGCTGAGTTGGCATGAATGGAGCATGATTATAATCTATATAAGTTTCTTAGAGAACACTTCTACTATATGATCTAAGAAATGAAAGAAGAGAAACATTTCTCAAATGCATTGTAGCCTCTCATTGAAAAGAACAAACATCTTTGTACCATTCTGCAAGACTCTACTAGACATGACTTTATAGACACCCAAGGACAATTAAACTTGGCTCTAATACCAAGTTTGTCACGACTCGAGACTACCCCTAGTCGTAACACGATAGTTGGAGCCATAAGTGATCCTAAGCTAACCCGTGAACTGGTATATTACTTACACAATTGATTTAAATTATATAAAAACCTAATTTACTAAGTGAAAACATGATCTTGAAAAAGTCTAAATAAATGAAATACTGATAAATTTTACAACATGATAAAACTGAGGAAAGAAACATGAATTACATAAAACGACTCTGATGAACTGTCTATAAAGCCTCTACTATACTGACTATAGATAGATGGGACACCTCTAAATACTACTAATTAATACATATGAATAATCAATTTAATGTACATGAACTTTAACTAACTGGATTTCTAAAAAAAAGAGAACTCATCACCTATTGGTTGGAAGCTGCAATCTGTCTGATTATGATGTCTGGGCTACAACTGCTACATATATTATGAGACAATGTAGAACATAGTCATATATGTGGGTTAGTACTTCTGGAATATACTAAGTATATAGGGATGAATGCATAAGCAAACCGATAATTTGATAATCATATAAACTTTCAAATAATTCATGCTAAGTGTTAATGGCTCACCTTGAGCGTTAGTAAAATAAAGACAGTAAAATCATAAACATGAGTATTGAAGCTTAAAGATAAACTTTGTGAGATATAACACTTAGCTATAAAAGATTTAGTTTTTATTCTTTCTTTTGGGAGGTTCATTCAACTGATATAAACTATGTGAGCTATTATAGAGTCCAACTTCTTACACACGTTGGGGAGAGCTATTCTATCCTTTCCATCGAAATAGAACCTTAACTTAACTGATCACTATTCTTAACTCATATTGGGTCTTAAACCTATGGTGGCACGTAGTTCTGGGGCATGTGACCTCGAACTCATACCCAACTCAATGCTAAATTGTAATGACCCTTCAGGTCATTGTCTGTATTCTTTCTTATTTTGTTGGTAGAGCTTCTCCATAGCCACCCCAAGTCATTATTGACTCTCCAAAACTAATAGATTAGTTAACTAGTGGTTCGTTTGGTTCCTTGAACCACTTTCTCAATTTGAAGTCTTCATTGGTCCTAATTGACCACTAAGAATTTTTTTATAATTGACCCTAAATGCAAAATCCGACTTTGTCAATGTGTCTGTAACATAAAAACTAAGTGATTACATATCTTATTTGTTTGAAATGAACCCCAGATATATCTCGAGGCATTGGCCAAAGCTTGAAACCAAGTTCTAAGCTTCATCCATGCCTTTCATAGAATGAGATGACGTGACCATGGAGGCTAGGGTGAGACCATGGTGTCGTGACCATGACTAGGTAGAAGGCGCGACCGCACTACCCGAGGCTGGGTAAAACCTATTTAAAGGTTGATTTGTCTATAAATTTTGCCTATTTGTGCCTCCTTCTTGAACTCTAAACCCTAATGGAGTGTGAAATCTTCTAAGTAAGTCTTTTGGGTTGAATTAGAGCTTAAACAACTTGTGAAATTGAATCTTTCTACAATCTAAGGTAAAATTTCTTCTTGTTTTGTATTCATTTCATGATTTCTTGACTCAAAGACCCTAAATTATTGAGGCATAATTATAGCCTCGTGTTTTAATGAATGATTCAAATTTCTTGAGGGTTATAAATCCCTAAATATAGTTCAACAATGGGTTATTATTGGAAACTCTTTTTGCAAAGTTGAACCCCATTAGGGGGTTGGTGTCCTTTTGAAACCATGGAACAATGGTGCCATAATGAGTATGATGATGATGTAGCCTGGCAAATTAGGAGGATATGTTGATGTTATGATGTTGTACTATGAATTCTAAGGATATATTGATGAGATGTTGATACCTGGTAAATCCAGAAGAGGTGATGATGTTATGTTTATACCTGGTGAATCCAGAAGAGGTAATGATGTATAATGCTTCCCGGTGAATCCAGAGGATATATTGATGTTATGTTGAAACCCAGTGAACTCAGAAGATATATTAATTTTATTATTAATACACGATAAATCCGAAGGATATGTTGATGTTATATTTATACCTAGTTAATCCGAAAGAGGTAAAGATGTTATGATCCCATGTGGGGAAAATATACATAATTGCATTGATACTTGTGAGGTTAGGCCTTGTGGGGAAAACCGCTTATGTACGTAGAACATGATGTATCCTTTAGTAAATGGTTATTTACTCCTAGTTCTTATTAACTAAATAAGAGGTGTGCCTTTGTTGACCCTTATTGGTAACTAAAAATAACTTATGCCTATTAATGTGTTAAGGCTAATTGGTATATGAATCCTTGTGTAGTACCAATGGCTTACCTAGCAAATCTATTTGACCTGAAATAGTGGTTATGTTATGGAATTTCACCTAGCAAAGTGGACTATGTGATAACTAGTTATTTCTAATAAATGATTATGACTTTTAGGATAGAAGCCTAGTGAACTAGTTGGTGGACCTTACTTGCTTAAAATATGGGAACTAGTCCTTAAAATTATAATATGCTTAATGATGATAGAATTACTATTGCATGATTAATCATTAGGTCAACTTCTAGTATGTGATGTGGAGATGGTTTAGTCGGCGACTTATACAATGGAAATGCTAGTTAGAGAATAGCCTTGGGATAGATGAATAATGAATAGTATGGGTAACTTGTAGTCGTTCCTTTATTGATGCTTAGTAACTATAAGACTTGTAGTCTAGTGGCTTATAGAAATGGAGGTTAGCTTCTATAGACTAAAACATGGAGTTTATCAATGAGCTAGAAATTTAGTAACTATATGACTATGCCATAACAATATTGGTTTCATTGTGATTAAATTATGGTATGGATATAAGATGTTGTTCTTGATAATAAGCCATGGAGGGGTTGTGCTATCCACGGCTTTGGAAAGTGTGGAGTAGTTGTGCTTTATTGTATTAATGGTTGATATTTTGGTGTATTCTCCGGTGGTATGGAATGCCGTGATGTGTTCTTTGTATTGTATTCTTTTGGAGTACCCTCCGGTGATATGGGATGCTGTGGAGAGTTCTTGGTTGTGTTTATTTTTCGTGTACTTCCCAGCGATATAGGTCATCATGGTTAGTCTTGTGTTTTATACTTTAGTGATGTGTATGTGATGAATATGAAATGACATAATTTATATTGGGTATGTGACTTTACACTTCTAAAATGATACTCATTTGATATGACGATTATGAAGTATATTGATATAGTATATCATGCTATTGCCTCAGTAGTATAGATATTGTTACAGTGATTTCGGAGAAGATACAGGTTTGATCCTATACCTTGACTTTATGTTATTGTCTTAATTTATATCATATTTATATTATAATTTAGCTCAGTCGGCCGATGATGCTTACTGAGTAGCTGTGTTTTGGTTATCATACTACACTTCTGTACATTTTTAGTACAGACCCAGGTTCTAGTGTCGTCGTTGAGCTAGTTTATGCCACGTTGACTATTTGGAGATAGGGTGAGCTCTTGGAGTTCGAGTTGCCCTCTTTCCCCTCTTTCTTTATTTGTCTTTTGGTTTTGAAACAAATGTATGAGACTATCTGAGATAATTTAAACTTTGAGATCGTAAATTCCTATTGTCAAGTTTAGAATCTCTTGTATTAATACTATCAGGTCATGGGATTTGTGTTTGAATATCATTTGTCTTTAGATGTGAAACATTGTTATTTATATATTGTATCCTTGTATAGGGTCCGTGTTGGGCGTTCTTACAAATGTAACCCATTGTATTAGCTCCAGTTATGATTAAGATATCAGCTTACCTGCCGGTGGGATATGGTAGGTGCCATCATGACTCGGAAATCGGGTTGTGACATAAATACTACTCCCATATTACTTATATGCTCATACTTTAGGAAATCCACCTTAAAATAGCATAAGGGATAGTATTCAAGAAACCAATTATGCTTTTCTTTACTTTAAATCATAAGTGTAGTAAACAATTGTAGATTTCAAGCCTTGTCATTCGAATCAAAAGATCAAACCTTTCTTGTAAACGTAGTGCATAAACATAAGCCGTATATCTTATACTTTCTTTCATGGAAATTGTAAAACAATATCATGCTCAAAACTCAATTGGAACTCTTTAAACAATGCTTCAAATCAAACTCAAGGTAATTAAAATTATAATAGGGAATTCTACAAGTCAATGCATAATTAAATGATAACAAGTATGCACTTTAATACTTCAATCTCATGGTAATTCCATTAGCTCAAAACAAAATAATGTGGGTATGAACCCTAATTGCAAATTAACTTTAACTTTAAAACAAGTTTTGTCCACAAGGATGGATGAATATCATTGTTCATAAATCCCACATACCTTAACTGAACGGATTCTCAAAGAAATCTTGAAACCGGAACTTAAATCCTTGTGTTATTGAGAGAAGAATCTTGAATTATTGTTCTAATGAAAGGGGAGGGTTTTTATGTAAGTTATTTTGATGAAGATGGGCAAATAATGCCCCTTTTGGGTTATAAATCATGTTTGGATGGCTGGGGTTGAGGGAAAAGGACTAAAATGACCCTTGGCCTCTTTTTCTCGTGAAAATAACCATCGTGGTGCGACCCATAGTCCAGTGTACTAGCCCTCGAGATGAGACCCCTAGTCGGGTGGAATAGCCCTCATGATGCGGTGCTATCGCAACCCCTTACTGCCTTTCACAAAAAAAGTCATAACTTTTTTCTCAGGTATCATATTAAGGCAAAAATAGGATCGTGAGAAAGCTAACTTAATTATCTATCATTTGGTAGGTCTTGAGCTACAAAATTCCACATATATAAAAAGTTATACATGTTCAAAGTTGACACTTGTAGAATCGAATACCAAACATTGGATGAATTAAAGGCTCTTAGCTCAACTTTGTTCTATGAGATTCCTATGAATATTTTTCACCTAATAAGCACTTCACAAATTAGTTAAAAGATCATGACACATGTATTCAATGATAAATCATGGAATTTGAGTTTTCACGCGTAGGAAGATGGTTTATTTTCTAGCTTTAAAATGCGAGGTGTTACATTATCTGCCCCTTGGAATCATTCATTCTCGAATGATGGATAGGAATTTGTTGATGTCTCATAAGTGTGGAATGATGTACACATGACATGCCTAGTAATGAAGGATATATCTGAGTTTAAGCATTATAACTTTATCATGAAACTAATTTTTGAGCTGACTCGTACAAGGGGTATTTCAATGTTTGAGGTGGAATACTTGGAAAACTGAGATCGTGCGCTGAACACTTATGAATTGAGTCATGACTAAATACCTGAATCTGAACATGATGCATGGACTGAACTGAATTTTCAATTTTCATGTATGCAAACAAATTACCTCATGGAATAGCCATATTCAAGAAACTTTAGATAGTAAGACTAGATGGAAAAATGGAAAATCATGAGAACTTGTCTGTCTGATTTCTAAATTGAATCATTGGCTATACGGACTGAATTGTACTAAAAGTTCATACACAACTAGAGTATTTATTCAACACTCTTTCCAAAAATATCTAATAACATTAGGGAGCAAGGAATCTTGGGCATGATCTGGGTAAGATATTTGAGTAAATAATCTTAATATGGCTATAACTCTGTAACATGGAAGATAGGCCAACAAAACATAAGTTAGTACACAAGTACTATGCCTTAGGAAAGGAAACTTCTAAATTTCAAGCTTTGCCATACTTATCAAATACTCTCTTAACCATACTTTTCCTCTTGAATACTCTACTTATTTGATTCAACTTATGATCATTACATGGGTACAATAACTACTATAATCAAAGGCTGAGTTGTACTACATACTTACACTATGTTCAAGCCTAACTCAAAATTACAAGGTTCTACACATAACACCATAATTCTAGTCTAAACTATGAATTCAATACCCCATGCATTTTCATAGATCTCACCTCAAGAATAATTATTCGTACCATTTCAACAACTAAATCCAACCTTTTACAGGGAATTCACTAGTGTACAATGCACTCATCCACTTATATACCAACATGACATTCAACCAATCATTATAATCATGTATGAACTACTAGGCAAATACACATAAAAGCATCTTTCTCATATTCTCTAAACATCTATCAATAACAACTTTCTTACACTATTCTTAAGAAGACACACATGAGATTCTCAACCAACCATGATTTATACCAAAAACATTACCTCAATCTTTCTTACATGAAACAATTTTGACTGACTATCTATGAAGCCTCTACTATACTGACTATATATAGATGGAATATGCCTCCGACTACCACAAATTAATACACGTGAATAATCAAAATAAAGTACATGAACTACAACTAGCTGGAGTTCTCGAAATAGGAGAACTCATCACCTGCTGGTTGGAAACTGGAAACTGTCTGATTATGATGTGTGGTCTACAATTGGTACTTACATTAAGAGACAATATAGCACATAGACATATATATAGTTTAGCACTTCTGTAATGTAATGAGTATGTGGGGATGAATGCATAAGTAAAACAATATGTGGATATTCATATAAACTTTCTAATGATGCATGCTAAGTGTATATGACTCACCTTGAACTTGATTAAAACAAAGACTACAAAATCATAAACATGAGTAATGAAGCATAAGGATAAACGTTGTGATCCATAACACTTAGTTCTAAAAGATTTACTTTTTATTCTTTCTTTTGGGAGATTCTACTAACCGACATAAACCATGTGAGCTATTATGGAGTCCAACATCTTACCTATATTGGAGAGAGTTATTCTATCCTTCCCCATCAGAATAGAACCTTAACTTAAGTGATTACTATACTTCACCCATATTGGGACTTAAACCTATAGTGGCACACAGTTCGCGGGCATGTGACCTCGCTCTTATACCCAACTAGGTGCTAAATAGTACTTACATATTGCTTATATGCCCATACTTAAGGAAATCCACCTTAAAATAGCATAAGGGTTAATATACTAGAAACCAATTATGTTTTTTCTTTGCTTTAAATCATAAGTAGAGTAAACAATTGTGGATTTCAAGCCTTGACATTTGAATCGAAAGATCAAACTTTTCATGTAAGCTTAGTTCTTAAACATATGCCTTAAATTTTATACTTTCTTTCATGGGAGTTCTAAAACAATATCATGCTTAAAAATCAATTGTAACTCTTTAAACAATTTTTCAAATCAAACTCATAGTAATTCAAATTATAATAGGGAATTCTACAATTCAAAACATAATTAGATGATAACAAGTATGCACTTTAATAATTCAATCTCATAGTTATTCCATAAACTCAAAACAAAATAATGTGGGCATGAACCCTAATTGCAAATCATATAACTTTAACTTCAAAAATAAGTTTTGGGCACAAGGATTAAAGAATATCCTTGTTCATAAACCCCACATACCTTAATTGAACGGATTCTTAAAGAAATCTTGAAACGAGGAGTCAAATATTTGTGTTCTTGAGAGAGGAAGCTTGAATTATTGTTCTTTGGAAGGGGGGGTTACATGAGTTGTTTTAAGAAAGATGGGCAAACAATGCCTCTTTTTGAGTTATAAATCATGTTTGGATGACTTGGGTTGAGGGGAAAGGACTAATCTTACCCTTGGCCTCTTTTTCTCATAGAAATAACCCTCGTTGCGCCACTCCTATTACAATGGACTATCCCTCGAGATGAGACCCCTAGTTGGGTGGAATATCCCTCACCGCGTGGGGTTATCATGACCCCTTACTGCCTCTCATGAAAATGGTCATAATTTTTTTCTCGCGTATAGGATTAAGGAAAAATTTAGATCATTGGAAATATAACTCAAACATCTATCATTTGGTGGTTCTTGAGATGCAAAATCCCACATATATAAAAATGTAATAAACATAAAGTTTGCCCTTGTTGAATCGAATACCAAACTTTGAATGAATCAAAGGCTCTTAGGTCAACTTTATTCTAAATGATTCTTTTGAACATTTTTCACCTCATAAGCACTTCATACACTAGTATAAAGATCATGATACATGTATTAAACGATAAATCATTGTATTAGAGTTTACAAGCATTGCAACGATGGTTCGTTTTCTAGTTCAAAAATGTAGGGTGTAACAAGGACACTATCTACCCCTTTGGAGAAATCCTCATCCTTCTACTACTGAATTGTTTCTAATATCTGGCTAAGTATGGGATCACTATGTTGCTTATCCGTCACTTTTATCAATAAGGATGATTCTGAACTATTTTGAACCACTATACCCCCATCATCAATATCAAACATACATACACCCAAATGGGTAAGTCTATGAACTTCCTTGGCCAGTTTCTTCTCCTACTTTTTCACGTGAGCAATACTATCCGTAGCCTATGCATTCGATGTGTCTACTACTATATTTTCCTTACCCATATGGTAAAACACATTTATGTCATAACCTTTTTACAACTCCAGCCACCTTCTTTGTTGAAGATTTAGCTCTTTCTGCATAAATACATATAAAAGACTCTTATTAACAATGAAAATATCAACATGTACACCATACAAATAGTATCTCCAAATTTTCAGGGCAAACATAATAGATGCTAACTTTAAATCATGGGTTGGATAATTCTTATGGTCTTTAAGATATCTGGAGTCATACGATATTACTTTCCTATTCTTCATCAAAACATAGCCTAACCCAACTTTGTAGGAATCAGAATACACCACAAATCTATCAAACTCATATGGAAAAGCTAACCCAACTGTTGAAGTCAATCTATCCTTAAATTCTTGAAATCTCACTCACACCTCAATAAACCTCCTATAGTAACTAGCTAAACTGAGAGTACTATATTATCGAATGGAGTAATGAGCCTAGGGAAGTTCTTCACTGCATCAGTTTTCTAAGTGTCTACATGAATATTTGAACCCTTAATCACATTACCCAAAAAGGCAACAGACTCCAACCAAAATTCTCATTTCTTAAATTTGCATAAAGCAAACGATCTTTGAGGGTCTGTAACACTGTGCTCAAAAGTTCTGCATGCTCCTCCTTTTTCTGAGAATAAATAAGTATATTATCTATGAAGACAATGACAAAAATATCCAAGGACTATTTTAAGACCCTATTAATTAAATACATAAAGGTTGCATGAGTGTATGTTATCCCAAAAAACATAACCATAACTCGTAGTGATTGTACCAGGTTCTAAAAGTAGTCTTTGGAATGTGATGATCCCTAACATTCAGTTGATGATATCCCGACCTAAGATTAATCTTTA
Organism: Capsicum pubescens; assembly: GCA_030864215.1. Taxonomy (NCBI): domain Eukaryota; kingdom Viridiplantae; phylum Streptophyta; class Magnoliopsida; order Solanales; family Solanaceae; genus Capsicum; species Capsicum pubescens. Next base: position 254,797,526 of record CM061540.1, on the reverse strand, counting down.
AAACCTAATGGTCACCCTAAGGCTGGTAAAAAAAGTCAGCAGTTCTGGGGATAATGTACTTATTCTTAATGGTGACCTTATTTAACTATCTATAATCTAAACACATCCTAAAAGTACCATCCTTCATACATACAAATAAGACTATAGCACCCCACAGAAAAACACTAGGCCAGATAAACCCCTTATCTAAGAGGTTCTTGATTTTCTCTTTCAACTCCTTAAGCTCAGTTGGGCCCATACGGTAGGGAGGAAAAGCGATTGGTTGGTTTTCAAGAAAAATATTAATCCTAAACTCTTTTATCTATTAGGAGGTACCCTGGGTAGAATCTTTGGAATAACTTCAGAAAACTCATGGATGCAAAAACTGACTGAATGGTTGTGGTTTTAGAATTAATATATTTAACCCGAACTAAGTAATAAATACACACATTCAATATTAAGTTTCTGGCATAGAGGTAAAAGATAACACAGCCCTTAGAAGATACTGAACTACCTTCAACTCTAGCACTAACTCATTAGGAAACTGAAACTTCACCACTCGGGTGCGACAATCTACTGATGCATAGCATGAATGGAGCAAATCCATGCCTAAAATAACATCAAAATTTACCATCTCTAAATATATTAAATCTTCTAAAGTGACCATATGGAGGAAAATAATAAGGTACTTCCTTTACGCCCATTTAGCGACAACTGACTCACCTACTGAGTAGAAACTGCAAAAGTCTCAAAAGAACTTTCGGGACTTTCACCAAAATTCACTGCAATAAGTGGGGTTAGAAAAAAGAGAGTTGACCCCAGACCTAATAAAACATAAACATCAAGTTGAAAGACATGAAGAATATCAGTGACTACATCTGGGGAGCTCTCCTACTCCTGACAGGATGATATAGTATAAAACTAATTTTGATGTCGACCGCTACCGGTACTAGATAATGTACACTGTTGTGGATCTATCCAGCCTAACTGAGCTGTTGAATTTATGGACTGAGTTTGAGCAAGAGTATCTTTGTTTCCCATTTTCTCAAAGTGCTAGCCCTCAACCTGTGGTCCATCTTTCCATATCCTAGCATCTTGTTGTACCGTCTAACACTCACTCTAATGATTTCTACCATAGATCTTCCAAGCTAGATAATTAAATCCCCTAACAACACTGCCATGAGATCTAAAGGTCGGTGATCTACCTCACTGCTTTTGCTTAGTTCTAGGTGCAGGTTCGCTGGTTGAGGGTATTGAAGGTGCTGATGAACGATCCTAAAACTTAGAACAATTTCTCTCTCATGACTTCTACTAATTGTATTCATACTGTCCGGTTGTAGCCCTCTTGTTATCCCTCTTTCTTACCCTTAGTTTCTCAGCCTCAAAGTACTAAGCATGACTCATAAATTAAGCAATATCCATGTCCTTAATCAATATGGTAGTCCTACACTCCTTGACTACCAAGTCAGAAACTCCAATGACAAACTTATTCATACGAGCTTTGGAATAAGGCAACAAATCTAGAGCAAATATAGTTACTTGAGTGAACTTGAGACAGTATTCCTTCACCGACATAAAGCCCTACCTCAGGTTCATAAAATCCTCTACCTTAGCCTCCATTATCTTCTGAAGAAACATCCTATCTAGAAAAGCCAACTGAAATATATCCCAACTCAAAGGAGTTGTATTTTCACCCCTACCTTCCTACAACATAGTAACCCAGTCAAAAGCAACATCCTTCAATTGATAAGAATCTAATTTCACAATTTTCTCTTCTATAATATGCATAATCTGAGTATTCCTCTTCACCTCATCAATTAAAAATTAAGTCCCTCATTCACCTTTAACCAAAGAACTCAAGTGGGTTCATTCTCATAAAATCTCAAACTTTGGCTACAACTAAGTTATATTCTACTAAAGTGGGACTGTTATTAGTTGATTGCCCTGAGCATTTGCATTCACACCCTAAGCTAACAACTAAAAAGTAGGCCAAAACTCAGCATGAGTGACACAAATTGAACCAGGGCCTAGTCGTGTCGGGCATTTCAAGTAGAACCAGGATAGGAGACCACCCCTAATACCCAAACCATTAACTTCCCCTACACCTAATGTCGGATGAATTCCAAACATATAACAAGATAAGACAATATAAATTTATAGACATTAAGCTAAGTCTATAACCATAACAAAATAGTCACAACCAAATATCCAATTGATACTAATCCTAATGCCAAACGAATACCAATGCTAACACCAATGATGACACCACCTATGCCCATAGTAGTCCAACAAAGACTCTAACCAGAATCAAAGAATATCCGACCAAACAATGTCCTGGACCATAGCAAAAATATAAACCAATTAATTTAAAATGATATAAAAAATACATATCATAAAAGTAGGTCTTCCAAAGTATGGAAGCTCACCACTTCAGTCTGACTCAAAAGTTGTCTCTTAATTACCAAGTCAATGAGTAAGAGGAGCAAAAGTATGGCCCGTTCTTACATCGCGTGGGGATATAGTTTCTAAAGATGTTTAATAGAGTGAATGCTAGAATGTAACTCTAGGATAAAGATAAAATAATGCTATCATTCAAAACCATATGAAATCACATATATGTATATATATATATCATACCGAGATAGGGAACAAGGCTTAGTATGAATTTAAAATCTTAACCTAGATTGTGTAGACTTACTGTCATAAATTCATCCACGGGATATATAGGTCCAATGTTACCCCCATAATGGGCCCCAATGTATGTGGTCTCACGAACTGGAGATATCATAGAAGGCCAGGGAATCCCATGTAACCTTCACCCTCTATGATACATATATAGATATATAGACTTCGGAGATTTCCGTGTACCTTACAAGAATTTGGTCAGAAAGTCCTACCATCATGTCGGCGAACATGAGTTTCCAGTGTCCTTCCTTTGGACTCACTCCTTTACGGCTAGCTAAAATAACCCTCATTATTGCCTAATTAAAACATTTAGCGCGTAACCAAACCACCAATTTCAGGATTCAATTATTAAGGCATTATAAAGTGGTATCGTCATACCGACTATAGCTTGAAACCAATGTCATTAGCCAACACTGAGGGGATTCCCATGTACCCCACAAACACCATTATTAAAATCACTTGGGGAATTCTCGTGTACCCCACAAGATTTTCAAAACAATATGTACCCATTTAACCATCTCAAAAGTCACAAGTTTATGTAAAGTTACCATTATCAAGTTTAACCACCATACCCATGCGCCCACCTATTCAAAACCATATTTAAAATATGGCAAAGCATACTTAAACCGTGAAAAACATTATTCAACCATGAACATTAAAAAAAAACAACCTTTATTTTAAAAACCATAATAATACCATGAAAGACATACATTAAAATATTTTCTTTTAGTAATATAACAATGAGGAAGGATTAACATGCCTTAGACATAAAGAAGTATGGAGAGAAATCACCCTTGAAAGCCCATAATTGATTGACTTGATGAAACCCCAACCTTTTATTGAACAGAGAGTTTGGGAGAGAATTTAAGAGTGTTTTATTTGGAATTATGTGTTAATGAAGTCCCAAGGAAGGTTTTAACTCACGGTATCAAAGGGACTTAAAGTAGGAAATGTCTAGAATACCTTCATATTAAAAGCTATAAAATGTCATATTGGTTATGAGTCAACCCATTGACTCATCATCATATCACATGACTAGAAGCCTTAACCCATATCCTAAATAGTGAGTTGGACACCCATACTTTGTCATCCTTATGACTCCATTATTCCACTCGAGAACTGATCATACGAATCGTATGGTCTAGTCCTATCCAAGACAGAACCCAAGGGATTATGACTCCATTATTCCACTTGAGGTTGTTCATTGTTTCTGTGAGCTCAGTGGTGAGGTATTTTCTTTCATAATAGAGCACATATTTAATAGCAGAGAGAAATAATTATAGGAATGATAGACTTTTCAAGAAAGAAACAACTTTTCCTAAAATGTCCTGTAGCCTCTTGCTTATAGATGTGGCACGCTACACACCGATGATCAAGACTCTACATAACGCGGCTCGTCAGACTCCCTAGGACTCTTCAAACCTTAGGCTCTGATACCAAGCTTGTAACGCCCCAAGAACCTATCCCGAGACGTCACACGGTGCTTAAGGACACACGTGGCCTCAAGCTAACCCTCTAATCCTATCATCACTTCCATAACTCACTATAACACTAATTATTTTAAAATAGGGAAGAATAATCATGTCATGAGCATACTGTGATACGAAGAAATACTGTCTTGTACAAATAAAATAGTGAAAGTTCTATAAATACTGGTACTCTAGTCTGACAAAGACTCTACTACAAAAGACTGAGGAGCATTTGGGACAGATCCCCAACTGACTCGCCTGAACTAAAAAGAAACAACCATCTAATATCAAGGCAAAAATCAGAGACATAGGTCCTCAAACCATGAGGACTCACCAACTATAAGAATGTAGATGGAGGTACTCAAAGATCACTATCACTGCTGAAACTGAGCACCTGAACCTACATCACGAGAAAATGTAGAACATAGAAGAGTATGAGAATCAGTACTTGGGATTGTACTGAGTATATAGGGGTGTATGCAACACTTTTAAACAATATCATAAATGTAAAATAATGTCATGCATGCTGACAATAATGACTCGCTTTCCTTGAATTTCCTAAAACATAATTTCCATAAGTTATCGATAATAACACATGCTTCACAAATCTCATAAATCATTGGACTCAACTCAAACTCTTTAACTCATGACTTAGAGTGACTTGGTAACTCAAGAAACTTAGACTATTATGGACTTAGGAGTTTCTTATAATCGACATAAACCATGTGAGATGCATGGAGTCCAACATTTTGCCCTCTTAAGGAAGGAACCCCACATTGGTGGGAGCGTTATACTCTTGCCAGGGAGTATAACCTCAAACTCATCTCTGTACTCACAAACCCGAAATTTTGGCCCTCAAATATCAATCCTATGGTGGCACGTAGTTCTGGGGAAGTAGGATGCGCTGAACCCACACTTCCCACTCGGTGCTAAATACTCCTCCCAGACTCAGCTCAGAACGTATTAGGAAATCCACCTTAATCAACTCAAGGGTCTATCATGAAGACCAAATCATAAATATATCTCATCTGTAAATCATATACAACTTGTGGATTCCTAACTCGAGTCAAACTCAAACTGTCTTTCTCAACATCAGGTACACTTGCTTATCAAATCATATCAAGTATCAAAAGCTTCAAGAAAATAACATAGGACTCATTCTTGACCCTCAAGCTCAATATAAATATATATTCAATACTCAATCTTCTCATGGAAAAGCATAACTCATGACACTTACCTTAAATCACTTAGAAATCATCAATACATAATAACAAAATACAATTCATGGCATAAATTCTCAATTTAAGAAATATGATGGTAAAATAAACATAAATATCTAACTTAAGCAACTCAAATCTCATAAATCATAAATAAAGAAATTTGGGTGTAAACCCAGTTGCAAGGATCATGAAATTCCAATAGTAAAAAATAAATTCTTTGGGCACAAGAATGAAAGGATATTCTTGTTCAAGCTCCACATATCTTGGATTATAATATTAAGAAGAAAAGACTTGATTGGAAACTCTTCTTCACACTTTTGAACGAAGTATCTTGATACCTTTTACTTAGAGAACTTGATTCTTGAACAAATCGGTGAAATATACGGAAGATTCTTCAATTTTCTTGGAGAAGATTTGAATTTGGAATTGAAGGAGAGAAACCCTATCTCTAGATATTTCTCGGAAGAGATTGGAGAGAAAATGAATTTCTCTTCTCTACTTGGACATATATAGAGGACAAAATGGGCGGAAATGACCAAAATATCCTTGAGGAAATTCTAAAACTGGAGCCTGAGTTTTGGCCTTGGCGCGATGTGGCATTATCGAGGACCTTCACTGGATTTTGACAATTAGGAAACTGCTCAGTGGCGCGATGCGGTGAAGTTTCATTTTCCACCTTGGTCGTGACCTGAAAGGGCACCGCGATGCAGTGGAATCGCGTTGGTGCACTGGAATTTGACAATCTTACAATTGAGCCTTGGCGCGATGCATCAATATCGTGGAGGATCACTGGAAAATTATAATTTCCATTTTGGATGGCTCTGCGATGCGCTAAAGTGCCAGGTGGCACACTGTCTCACTAAAATGACTCTAAATCTTCGTCCGAGGGACGGGGTATTACAAATACCTGCTTCTCCTTTATTTATTACAAATATATGACTACACCACTTTTTGTAAAAACACACCACCATACTCAAAGTCCAAGAGACGAACTCCAAGGTTAGATAAATGGTGAATATCTTTTACCAATTCTTATTTCCCTTATCCACGTGTGCTAGACTCATCTATGATAACCTGATAAGAATATTAGAAACCACGTTAGCTTTACCTAGATGGTAGTGGAGACTCATGTCATAATGTTTGAGTAGATCAAGCCACCTTTTTTTGCCTGAGATTAAGTTTTTTTTTTAGTAAATATAGATTGTAGGATCTTATGATCATAAAAGATATCTACATACACTCCATGTGGATAGTAATGGCAGATTTTTAACAAGAACATCATAGCCAATAACTCCAAGTCATAATTCGGATAATTTTTCTATTGTACCTTCAACTTTCTTGAGGCATAAGTTATCACCCTGTCATGCCGTATCAAAATGCATCCCATCCCCTCATAGGACGCATCATAATAGACCACAAACCCATTAATTCCTTCGGCCAAAGTCATGACCGGAGCCAAAGTTAGATTATCCTTCATCTTCTCAAAACTATCCTCACAAGAATCAAACCACAATAACTTTACCTTCTTCTGAGTTAACTTAGTCAACTGGGCTGCTATAGTCGAAAAAAATTCCACAAACCTCCTATAGTAACCAGTTAAACCCAAGAAACTCCAAATATTGGTTGGAGTCGTGGGTCTATGCCACAACTTAACCACTACAACCTTCTGTTGATCAACCATGATCACTTCAATAGAAATGACATGTCCCAAAAAAGTGACATTATTTAACCAAAATTTATATTTCAAAAATTTTGCATAGAACTATTTCTCCTTAAGGGTATGCAACATAAAGCAGAGGTGATTAGTATGATCCACCTCGCTCTTAGAGTACATTAAAATGAATACAATGATGAAAAAATCCAAAAACTAATAAAAGTCTCTATTTATCAAGTCCACGAATGTTGTTGGGGCATTAGTCAACCCAAAAGATATAACCATGAACTTAAAAAGCATATATGGAGTATGGAAGATAGTCTCAGGAATATCCGCATCACTAATCTTTAATTGATGATGCCTGGATTGAAGGTCGATCTTGGAGAAAAACTTAGCACCCTGAAGTTGATCAAACAAATCGTCTATCCTTGGAAGAAAGGTACTTATTCTTTACTTTTACCTTAATCTACTATAATTAATCAATACACATACAAAGGAAACAATCCTTCTTATGTATGAATAACACTGGTGCACCCAACGAAGATACACTTGGACGGATGAAAACCTTGTCTAAAATATCCTCTAATTGTTCCTTAATCTTTGTTAACTCAACTGGAGCCATTCTATATAGGGGAATAGAGATAGGATGAGTATCTGGAATAAAATCAATCCAAAAATCAATATCCTTATTGGGAGGGACACTAGGGAGGTCATCAGGGAAAACCTCAGAAAAGTCATTAACCATTAGGATGATATGTAAAGAAGGATCCTCCGAGTTAGAATCTTTAACCCAAACCAGATGATAGAGACACCTCTTGGAGATTAATCTCCAAGATCTAAGATATGATATGAATATTCCCTAAAGAGATAGGGAACCACCCTCCCACTTAATAACCAGCTTATTATGAAATTTAAAGATGACCTTACAGGTCTAAAAATCTAACAATGTATAGCATAAGTACCAACAATCATCCCCTATATGACATTAAAATCAAACATATCTTATTCAAATAGATCCACCAAAGTCTCCCGACCCCCCATAGATATCACACAAACCCTATAGACTCTTCTAGTAATGACAGAGTCACCCACCAAGGTAAAAATATAAAAAGGTTTGAAATACACTCGAGACAAAAACTAATATGCACATCCATAATATGGTCACATACAAAAGAGTGGACCCCAAATCAAGTAAATAGTACACATTATGGGAAAAGAGTTTCAATATACTAGTAACAACATGAGGCGGCACCTTAGACTACTGTCGAGTAGTAAGAGAATAGAGTCGGTTTTGACCAGTGCCTGAGCCAGATGGTGCACCCTTTAGTGTCAGAGTTGATGAAAAGACAATCGAAACCTTATTTTTACTAGAAGAAACCTTGGCCACAAGACAGTTTCTAAGCATGTGCCCAAGCTGACCACAGTTGAAGCAACTTTCTCTTCCCTCATCACAGAAACCCCGATGGGAGTAAGGCTTGCTTACTTGTATACCCAGCATCCGTCCTATTCTTTGCCAATATGGGACTCTTTATCCTAAGTTGGGGTTTTACAATTTTGGATATGTCAGGTTTGGATTGATTTGATTTGTTGGCACTAATATAAACTTATGGGATCAATTTTGATTTGACACCTTGGGATTGAGATTTGGAAATAATGATTTAATTAAAGTATAAATGCCTACCTATCTTCAGGTTTTGTTTGGGTAGTGAAGATCAAGCATTTTAGCCTTAGTCTTGAGATTTTAGCTTAGAGTTATGGATACCATAGGCTTGACCTTATTTTCTTTACCTTAGCATTCGGATAGTCAAGTCAGGATCACTATAGGACTTTTCGCGGCTTGTGATGTAGGCTTGGCGGCTGGTATGATAGGTATGGGCATTTGAAATGACTAAGCCTCCTTGGCACTATACTAAATTAGGGGTCTCACTTACTATCCAATTTCTTTTTTATTCCACCTTTATTTCTCCTTTTTATTCTTTTATTGCACATTTAGGTTGGGTGTGGTCTTTTATTCTTTCTTTTTCACGTTTTCACAATTTTTTTTCTTTTTCTACCACACCAAACCCTACTAACTTTTTCCCTTATTTTACCCTTCTTCATACCATTTTAGACTACACACCCCTATGACAGACACCTTCAACTTAGATTTTTTGCCTGTGTTGAGGTGCAAAATGTCCAAGGAGGACCAGGGCCAAAAAAGGTTAATTGTAACACAAAAGAGAATTCAAAAAGTGTAACAAGAAAATTAGGCTATAAGGCTCAAAATAGGGATCAAGGGATACAATTCGCACATGGAAGGTCATTTAGGCTAATTATGGACTAGAATAAAAAATGGCCTATGATCCTTTCATAACTAACTATCCTTCAACACAGGTAAGACTAATAAGGAAAGTTCTGAATTTAAAAGACAAAGGGAACTAGGTAGCATCTCACACTCACATAGCAGAGAGTCAATATCACCAACTACTACCTATTCACTTCATAAAATTTTTAGTAATTGGTTATTATGTCCCTAACATTAATTCCATAACAAGATCCACAAACTTTACACATATGTACATCATCAAAGCTCTAAATCATAACATTTTGGTGGGTTATCAAAAATTAAGAAAAATCTTACTACTACCCTTAATACTCAAAATCTCCTAATTACACAAAAACAACACAATACAAAAAAAACAAAATACGACAAATAATTATACTAGACATGCCGATTCTATAACCATACCACGACCAATAGGAAAAGTAGCACAATAATAAAAACTCGTGGTTGCAGGGCATGCCCACCACTAACTAAAGACTGTGCACTGTCCTTAATGCTCTAAAACAAAACAAAACATAGGGTGATAACATTTCTAGGATTAACTAAGCGATCAATTCAAGATCCTCCCTAGATGGGGGAATGAAAACTTGTGGAGGTAGTTGTGGTTGCGGTGCACTGATGGATAATGTATCGGCTACTATAGAGTCATACCTCTTCTTCTCTATGAATGCAGTCTCTAATGAATCATGTTTGGCATTTGTAAGTACCTCCTCCTCTATAATAATAGGATCCTATAAATCATGAAAGCGAACTCTTTTGGTCCTAACTTCTGGGACCTCTTCATTATCCTACACAAAGATGACAAACTATCTAGATGCATGCAGAGGTAATAGCTTGACTATAGAGAATATCAAAGAGGAAGTAGCTACGATACGGTTCTCTGCAAGAGAGCATACCTTTGCTCTTAGGATGTCAAAATCCTTCCTTATCTAAATCAAATATTGTCCGTTGTCTATTTATATCAGGATGTAACTCATCTCTTTAGCTCTCACTCTGCGTTTGAAACTCAACATATATCTCCGATAGTGCAGTTTTAATAGCAACCTTCCATCTAGCCTCGAGCTACTCAAATCTTCTCCTGACCCCTAATCTCATCTACCCAAAAAGGGTATTCATCTCGATCTAGACAACCTTCAACTGAGAGGCTGTATCTATCTGGATCTCCATTAGTCTCTGTAAAAAATAAATGGATACAATAATCATACCTGTCGTAGGAGTTGTAGTAGATGGGGGAGTAGGCTCTGTAGATGCACCAAATGGCTTTAATGTCGAAACTAGGGATGAAGTAGAAGTAGCATATATCTTCTCGACTTGAGTACTCAAATATGGAGCATCTCTATGCTCTTCTATCTTAATGTCTACACCAATATCCGCATTATCGATTTGTGCCTCAGTAGGCTCTGTGAAAACTGATGGCCCCTCAGATTTGGCGTGTGGTACTTTTATCCGCTGTCTAGATCTCGTAGAAGTGTTTGGAAATGCCATAACCTTTATGGTCATCATCTACACAATAGCGGTCACATTCACCCTCTCATCAATACCTGGTAACTTAGTCACACCTTCCTTATAGCATTTCATCTAAATCATACAAGTAAATAGAAGCAAACTCAATATTTTAACTAGCCATCAAGCAGGAAACTAATGCAACTCCTTCCCATGTTAATGTGTTATCTTAAGCAGTGGGAAGCAGGTGATAATTAATCACTAACCAAAAAAATATAGCCTCTAGTGTCAAAAGTCCTCTCTTAATCATAGCTGGCCCCTCAATCGATAGGGCCTCCTCACCCTATGGTGAAATGTAACCAGCTATCCACCTAGCAATCTCAACCCTCTCAGCTATGTGCTTAGCATCCCATATAATATAACAATCTCATGTGATCCTCAGCCAGTGGTCACACTCTATTGTAGATATAGGTGTAATATAATATGGGTCGAACATGACTTTGCGGTTAGTCTCCTCTCTGACATCAACTCCAACCCCTCTGATTAGTGTGTGATCAAGCTGTGGTTGTCGTGCAAATCTGATCATGCTTGGATGATAGCGCATGGGGAGGACTACAGTGTCTCTATAAGATGCATAAAAATCTCATACCATAGTTAGGCTATAAGAACCGAGTTTCCCAGTCAACCACCAGAGTTTTATACCTATCAAATATTGCTCAAAGTTATGGTAACTATTCTAGCCTCGATAAGTTAATCAGACTCTCCTCATAGATACGCCATGTAGGCCTTTCTAGCTCTCAAACATGACTGTCAATATCATATATATCACACATCCCAGCTATACAGCACCTCAGATATCCCTCTTTTGGAGGTGCATCTGGGGAAAGTATGGGTGCCTGCTCCAGCTATACATCGTGGAAAGATAATGTTGTACCCTCCATAAAATGGGGTACAGCTGATTACTGCTCCTTCTTAACCTTCACAAAAGAATCCTGGGACCCCTCCTAAGACTGGGGGTCCTAAGCATCAGCACGTGGAATAGGCTTAGACTCTGCCTTATCATCATCATTATGGGGTGAAGGAGTATGTGATGATGATATCTTCACGGACTTCATCCTCGGATGGACTACAGAAGAATGAGCATCTTGGCAAGTTGTCCTTGTGTGAATCTATGTGTATCTGCAATTACAACATCAATATAATGCAGTCTTCGATACTCCTCTACCAAATCTCTAAGCTCAGGAGACTCTGCCTGTCTCTTCAAAGTACCAGTTTCTTTGTTCTTCACTTCCTTAGGTGCCATGTATACCTAGTAACCAAATGTTAGTTTTGACAAGACACAAAACCAGGCCTGGTCGTATGGCCATATCAAACCCTATAAGGACCACAGATAGCCCCATTAACCCCATCTAACCATCATATCAATCCATAAAAGTTGAATAAACTCCGAACGCATAATAAGATAGCAAAAACAAAACTAACATTCATAACTTAAGAAAGTCTAGCCATTCATTAATTGCAACATTTAACATCCAATCTACCCAAGCTCACATTCATCCACAAACCTCTATAATTTTGAAGTCAATAATATGTCGGGACAAGCCCCTGACAATAGCCAAAACTGAATCCAAAATAACTCTATGACATAAGCTAAGAAGACCATGAAATATGTGTTGTACAAAAGATGGAAGATCACTACTTCGATGTCAACACTCAAACTGCCCGAACACCTAATCACTGCACAGAAAGAAAAAAAGATGATTCATCCCTGTGTTTCTTGGGGACACAGCGTCTTATGACGGTTAGCGGTTGGATCCTAGAATGTAACTCAAGGGTAAGGATAAAATAATGTCATTATTCAATACCTAGTTAAACCATCATGCGCAACTACATTTATACACATAGACATGTAAATATACATGGATAAATCAAATGTCAAAAGATATAAGGCCTTAGCATGCATTTCAAAATACTCAAACATGAATAATGAAATGATGGACTCTAACCATCCACCGCTTAGATTATATCGAGCAAGAGGACTCTAGCCTAAATCCATCTTACTAAGAAAGTGGACTCTAACCACAAGCCCTTTTTAGTAGTCAAGTGGACTTTAACCACAAGCCATTTCATTAGACAGGTGGAGACTAACCAAAAGCGATTTGTTTACACAAGTGGACTCTAACAACAAGCCATCACACTCATTACCAGTCAACATTCGGACTCTAACCCTTTTTCCATGCATTTGCATAACACCATTCACATTTGGGGACTCTAACCCATACAACCACTTCAAGTCATCAAGGAAACAATTAAACATCATACATAACCACGATGTCTTCATGAATCATATATCAATAATACACTTTAATATGCCAATGCATTAGTTTCAAATATTATTCAAGTCAAATTATGGTCATTAATACCTTTATCAAATCACTCATTAGCACTCTTATACCAAGCATTAGTTCAAACACAATTTAATTCCATGTTAGGGACTCTAACCCTTTTTAACCAATCAAACAACCAAGGGCATCATTTAACTAAATTACATGGCCAACATGGCCTTTAAAAGATTATTTAACAATCATTTATACTCATTAATCTATTGTTTCAGTTAAAATCACCATCAACATATGACTAGTTATTTCTAAAGGACATTGTCGCAAACACCTTGAGGGCATACATTTATCATGACCAAAACCCAATTGAAAACCATCAATATTAGGGTTACACATGAATTATTTTCTAAACCATAATCAACAAGAACCCACATGTGCAAACCATCACCCAAAACAAGTATAAATAAATGTTTAAACATGAGTAAACATTACCCATCACTTTACATCAAAACCCTTAACATTTGTCTCAAAAATCACCATTAATAATTCATAAATAAAGTTTAAATAGCATGATATTTGAGAAATAATAATATAGGAAGAGTCACAAGCTTTATACAAGATGATTCACGAAAGGATTCTTGAGCCCCTTAGCCTTTTATCTTGAATATATAAAGAATGAAGGACCAAATGAGGTTATAAGTTGTAGGTTATAAGGGTTTAGGTATAGGAAATGTCTAAAGTGTCCTTATCTAAAAGCTATAAAATGAACTCCCAAAAAGGTATGACTCCATGTCTAAATCGTACACAAGGGTATGTGTGGTACCAAAAATCGTACTCTAGGCCTCACCATGGTCGCCTAAACAGTCCAAGGTACGACTACCCAAGAATGACTCATATCCAAGGGTATGATCGATACAATAGAACCTATACCCAAGTAAGTGTCCACTAGATCATGACCAACACTTCATATGAGTAGGTAGTATACGATCCGTACCCTAACATACTACTAGGGAGGTGTTAAATCATATCTTGGACAATGTATTACGATCATAGATTTGTCTCTATATGAGAAAGAAGCATACTATTCGTACCATAGCATATGATTTGTATGCATATTCCATACCCAACCTAAAGCCTCAATTCTTGGGGAAATTTTCTAAGGGTCCAAAGCCAAGGTGTTTCAATTCTCCCCCACGTAGATTATTTGTCCTCAAATGATGTGTAAGTCAAGCACAAGCACGTGTTAACATACTATTACACATACAACTATGTGTTAACCTAGTTAGAACATAAGGACACACAACAAGTATAAACACATGCAATGATCATTTATCAATAATCTATTTATTCAATTGACTTTATGACTCTAACCCATTGTCTATACCAAAAATTGCTAAATTTATAATTTAGGGACTTGAACTGATGGTCTAAAAATAAAATAAATCAAGTTAAGAATACTACCACATACCTCGAGCAAGAGTTTTTGGAATGGAAAACAAATGGGGATACTTGGACTTCATGTAAATTCTGTCTCCCATGTAGTTTCCTCAGGCTTTTGGTTCCTCCATAGAACCTTCACCGAAGCCACCTCTTTCATTTGTAACAGGCAAACTTTTCTATCTAAGATCCTCACCAGGACCTCCTCATAGGACAAAGAGTCTGAAATACCAACATCCTTCAAGGGAACAACCAATGATGGATCACCCATACATTTTTGGAATATGGACACATGGAATACCGGATCGATAGAGCTTAAACTAAAGGGTAACTCTAACTCATAGGCAATATTATCAACCCTTTTTGAAATCAAATATGGACCAACAAACCGGGGACTTAACTTTCCCCTTCATACAAAACTGTATTACTCTCTTTGTGGGTGATACCTACAATAATAACCAATTGCCAACATTAATCCCAAGTCTCTATGCACTGCGTCAGCATAGGACTTTTTGCGACTTTAAGCGTCTCTTAACCTATCACGAATCAGTTTAACCTTTTCCAAGGCTTGATGAATCAAATCTGGGCCAAAAAGCTTACCATTACCTACCTCATACCACGCTATATTAAATCGATACCTTTCAGCATACAATACCTCAAAAAGATCCATATCAATTCTAGATCAGAAACTATTGTTTAAGTAAACTCAATCAAAGGCAAACGGTCGTACCAACTAACACCATAATCAATCACACAGGCACGCAACATATCCTCTAATATTTGGATAGTCCTCTCTGCTTGTACATCCATTTGCGCGTATAAAGTAGTACTAAGGTACACCTTAGTTCTCAAACCTTTCTGAAATGACTTCCAAAAAATAGATAAAAATAGAGTACAATGATATGGGAGGATAGAAATCGGAGCACCATGCAACTTCACAATCTCTGCAAGATACAACATAGCATAATCCTCCTCAAAATAACTAGTCCTTATTGGAAAGAAATCAGGGGACTTTATCATTCTATCCACAATAACCCAAATAGAATCAAATTCATTCCGATATTGAGGAAAACCAATGACAAAATCTATACTAATCACTTCCCACTTTCACTCAGGAAACTCTATCTCTTGATACAAACCACCGAGCCTCAAGTGCTCAACTTTCACTTTTTGGCACACCATACACTTAGCCACATGGATAGCCACATATCGCTGCATATTATTCCACTAATAGAACTCTCTAAGATCAAGATACATTTTCGTAGAGCCAGGATGAATAGCATATAGAGACCCATAAGCCTTGGCCATAGTCATTTCCCTTAATCCATCGACATCAGGAACACATAGACTACCTTGGTACCTCAAGATACCATCACTACCAATCATAAAGTCAACAAGCCTTTTGTTGACCCACATTACTCTTAATCTTGATCAAGTCAGAATCCAATATTTGTTTTTCCTTTACCTCAACCACAAGAGTCGACTGTGACTCCAAATGCTCAAACACACCACCATCCTATGAGTTTATGAGACGAACTTCAAGACTAGCCATTGGGGAATGTCCTTCACCAAGTCCCTCTTATCCTCGCCAACATGAGCCAAACTCCCTATGGATAACCTGCTAAGGGCATTAATAAAAATGTTATCTTTTTCTGGATGGTAATGCAGACTCATATTTTAGTCCTTTAGCAACTCAAGTCATCTTTTTTGTCATAGATTCAACTCCTTTTGAGTGAACACATACTCTAGGCTCTTATGATCAAAAAATATGCCAATATGGACTGACAGAGATAGTGATGGCAACTATTCAAGGAAAAAACCATGGCTAATAAATCCAAATCATTAGTAGGGTAATTCTTCTTATAAACTTTCAATTTCCTAAAAGCGTAGGCCACTACCTTACAATGTTGCATCAACACATAACCAAGCCCAATATTAGAAGCATGACAATATACTCCAAAACCAACATTTCCCTCGGGCAAGGTCAAAACTAAAGTCAAAGTCAATTTATCCTTCACCGTTTTGAAACTACCCTCACATACATCCGACCAAAAGAACTTTACCTTCTTCTAGGTCAACTTAGTCAATGGGGAAGATATCATTGAAAATTCTCCACAAATATCCTATAGTACCCGGCTAGACCCAAGAAGCTCCAAATATCGATTGGAGTTGCAAGTCTAGGCCACATCTTAACCACCACAAGCTTTTGTGGATCCAGTATGATTCATTCACTCGAGATAACATGACCAAGAAAAGTCACAACCTTCAACCAAAACTCACACTTAGAGAACTTTGCATATAAATAATGATCCTTCAAGGTTTATAACATGGCTCAAAGATGATCAACATGATTTGCCTCATTCTTAGAATAGACCAAGATGTCTTCAATTAAGATAATGGAAAACAAATCAAAAAATGAATGGAAGACCCCATTCATCAAATCCATAAATGTTGTTGGGCATTGGTCAACACAAAAGACATGACTAGGAACTCATAGTGACCATACCAGGTCCTGAAGACAATCTTAGGTTTATGCACTTCCCTAATCTTAAGCTGATGATAACCCCAACTAAGCTCAATCGTAGAGAAACACTTTGCACCTTGAAATTGATCAAACAAATCTTCGATCCTAGAAAAAAGATACTTATTCTTTATGGTCATTTTTTTCAATTAATGATAATCAATGTACATTCTAAGGGAACCATCCTTCTTACGTACAAGCAACATTGGAGCACCCCAAGAATAAACATTAGGATGGATGAAACCTTTATCTAAGAGATCTTTCAATTTCTCCTTAATCTCCTTCAACTCTATCGGAGCCATTCTAAGGAAACACTATGGAAGATCAATCCCAAAATCAATTTCCAACAATCTAAGGAAGCATTGAAGGAATACAACTAATCCATCCTCAGAATAACATCAAAATCGGCCATGTCTAGCTCTATCAAGACTAACAGAGTTTCTTTACTACCAAAAGCTAACACACACCACCTATAGACCCTTTCAACAACCATAGAGTCTCTTACCGAGGTAGAAATAGAAAAAGAAATTGAAAGACACTCAAGACCAAAACCAAAATGCAGAGCCACAAATGGGGTAAAATAAGTTAGAGTGGGCCCCAGATTAATCAAATAATACACTTCACTAAAGAAAAGTATCAACATACCCGTAATAACATCTGGAGACACTTCGATGCAGTACCGGTACTAGAAATAGAAGGAGAAGCAGAGGTACCACCCTTCGATGCAGGAGCGGATGAAATAGCAACAGTGTCTCTATTGGCCCAAGAAGCCACTAGAGAGGGGAACTCTTACTACATATGCCTAATTTGACAATATCTAAAACATTTGTTCCTCCCTTTCTCACATTGGGCATGGTGATGCTGACCACAAAATCTACAAGGAGGGTAGGATAGAACCGACTGAGCCCCACTAGTTTTAGATTGGGCACCCTGTGCCCAGAATCTACCACCAAACTGAGATGAACGATTACCCGATGGCCTTAGGTAAGGAGTACTAGCAGAGGATAAAGAACAAAAACTCCCCCACTTTTTTCTTATTCACCTACCACCATCTCAACCATTTTACTCTAAAGGCGTAAACTTCTATCTTTGCCTTTCACTAAACTCAACTTATTTTTTTTCTATTCCTTCACTTATTTCATATAAACAACCAACCTAGAGATATCCATATCTTTGATCAACAATGCCACCTTACTCTCAAGGACCAACTCACGAAATAATCTTGAGGAAAACATCCTCATCCGATCTATCATATTCGACACCATCTTCAGAGCATACCTAGACAATTGGTGAAACTTTATGGCCTACTCTTTGAAAGAAATTTTTCCCTTTTTAAGATTAACAAACTCTTCTACATTTGCTTTTCTTAACTCTAGAGGAAAGAAGTGGTCTAGAAAAGCATTAGTAAAATCTTCCCAAAAGGATGACTCATCAACACACTCCTTGTCTGTTACCACTCCTCGCATAATCGGTATGCCACATCCTTCAACTCATAGGATGAAAATTCCACCCTTTTCATATTGGTGGTATGCATGACTCTGAAGATCTTTTCCATCTAATCCAGAAAACCTTGAAGATCTTCCTCCACCGTAACACCGGTAATGGTCGGAGGACTCAACCTCATAAACTGGCCAACCTTTATTTCCTTAGAAAATAGAGTAGAAGATGGACCACTCTCAGCATGAGAAGCTACAAATTGAGGAATCATATGAATCGACTAATGATATTATAACATTTGACACGTCAGCTTGTGGAACTAGGGGAGATCTAGAGGGAACCGATGGGACTCCTTGACCATCAGGTACCAAACCCCTACACCGAGTATATATTCCATAAGTACAGTAAGTTCCATTAATATCTCCCCCAGTCGGGATGGAAGGGTTTGCAAGAAGTTCACACCTTCTTGGAGGCATATCTGAAAGACGACCAAATAAAAATAAGAAGGATCCAAGACCATAAACTCTATAGCTCAAGATAAGACAACAAGAAAGTGAAACAATCCTAAATTCCTTGTATCCTATCTCTTATAAATATGGCACGCTACACACCCATAAAAGAGACTCTACTCGATAGAACTTTGTGGAAACACAACTGACCATGAACCAAGGCTTTGATACCAACTTGACATGAACCAAAACTGGGAATGGTTTTATGGGAATTTCAAACCCAGCAAGGACAGGAGATCGCCCCATTAACCCCACCTAAGCATCATATCAATACACAAACATTAAATAAACTCCGAACACATAAAATATAGTGAAAATAAAACTAATATTCATAAATTTATAAAGTCTAGCCATTCATTAATTTCTACATTCAACATCCAATGCACCCAAGTCCACATTAATACACAAGCCTCTTTAATTCTAAAGTCAATGATATCAGGACAAGCCCCCGACAATAGCAAAAACAAAATCCAAAATGACTCTATAACATAAGGTAAGAAGACCATGAAATATGTGCCTTCAAAAATATAGAAGCTCACAACTTCTATGTCAACACTCAAACCGCCCAAACACATGATCACTGTGCAAAAAGAGAAGAAGATGTTCCGGCCCCTGTGTCGCATGGGACACAATGTCCTTAGATGGTTAATAGTTGAAGCACTAGCATGTAACTCAAGGGTAACAATAAAATAATTTCATTATTCAATACCAAGTTAAACTTTCATAAGCCACCACATTTATACACAAAGGCATGTAAATGCACATGGATACATCATGTCCAAAGATATCAAGGACTTAACATGCATTTCAAAACACTCAAACATAAACCATGAAGTGGAGGACTCTCACCTTTCACCACTTAGGTTATATTTAGCATGAGTACTCTAACCTCAGGCCATCTTATTAAGCAAGTGGACTCTAAAAAAAAGCCCTTTTTATTAGTCAAGTGGACTCTAACCACATGTCATTTCATTAGACATGTGGACTCTAACCATAAGCCATTTGTTTATGCAAGTGGACTTTAACCACAAGCCATCGTTCTCATCACTAGACGACATTGGGTCTCTTACACTTTGTCCATGAATTTACATCACATCATTCACATTTGAAGAATCTAACCAATTCAACTATTTTAGGCCATCAAGGCCACAATTCAACATCATACATAACCACAAGGTCTTCATGAATCATATATCAATCAATCACTTTAATACACCAATGAATTAGTTTCAAATATCATTTAAGTCAAATTGTGGACCATAATACCTTTATCAAATCACTTATAAGCACTCTTACACCAAGCTTTAGTTCAAACACAATTCAATTCCATGTTAGGGACTCTAACCCTTTTTAACTAATCAGACCATCAAGGTCACCATTTAACTCATTACATGGAACACAAGGCCTTTAAAAGATCATTTAAGAATACTTCTTACTCATTAAGCAATTGCTTTAGTTCAAATCACCATCAATGTATGACTAGTTATATCTAGTGGACATTTTCACAAACGCCTTGAGGCATACCTTTATAATGAGCAAAGCCAAAGTGAAAACCATAAATATTATGGTTAGTCATGAACCATTTTCTAAACCACAATAAAAAAAGCACTCACATGTGAAAACCTTCACAAAAACAAGTATAACCATAAGTTTAAACAAGAGTAAACATTACCCATCACTTTACATCAAAATCTCAACATTTGTCTCATAAATAACCATTAATGATTCATATATAATATTTAAACAACATGATATTTGAGTAATAATAATAGGATATATACAAGATAATTCACTGAAGGATTCTTGACCCCCTTAGCCTTTGATGAACACTCTTGAAACCCTAGCCTCAAATCCTGATGAAGGAGTTTGGATGGTGTTTTAGGATGTTTTTGATTTTGTATATATGAAGAATAAATATCCAAATAAGGTTATAAGTCATGGGTTATAAGGGTTTAGGTGTGGGAAATGTCTAAAATATCCTCAGCTAAAAGCTGTAAAATAAACTCCCAAGAGGGTACGATTCCATGTATAAAATGTACTTTAAGATATGTGTGGTACCCTAACTCATACTCTAGGCCTTACATGGACCCCTAAACTGTCCAAGGTATGATACAAAAACATGACTCATATCTAAGTGTATGATTGGTACCAAGCAACCCTTACCAAAGTCAGTGTCCACTAGATCATGACCAATATTTCATATGACTAGGTAGTATACAGCCCGTACCCTAACATTGACTAATAAAGAGTTAAACTGCATATTGGAAAGTTAGTTACCAACCTAGACTGGTCTCTATATGAGAATGAAGGGTACTAGTCGTACCCTAGAAGACTATTGGTATGCTCAATCCGTACCCAACCTAAAATCTCAATTCTTTAGGAAATTTTATAAGGGTTAAAAGCCTAGGTGTTTCAAGTTTCCAACAAAAGTGAGCGATAGTGAAAGTTAATGAAGTACACTAAATTCAAAAAGTTCATATTTATCCTCACTTTTAACACCCCTATAACCAATCTGAAACCCCAACAAGTCCAATGTATACACACTAATAAAAAATCAAGACTTTTAAAGATAACAAACAAGTTCACTTCATTGCATTACTTTTGTTCATTGAAATTCAACTTTCGGTTAGGGCCTAAACTTAGAATTTTAACTCAAAACAAGGCCCAACATTATGATTTTAGGTTATTTCAAGGCTCCCTCATACAAGCATGATAGTTTAAATATATTTAGCAATGCATTACATATATCAACTTATTTCAACAATAGATAAAACATTAAATCACCATTAGGAGCAAAGAAAGTTACCTCTAATATGAAAATTTTGAAGAGAATAATGAATAACTCAAGAAAAACCAAGATTTAAACTTGTTTCTAGCATGTTTGGACAAGTTGGTATCTCAAACAAGTGTCACTTTTTCCTTTTCTTAAGTTTGGGGTTGGTGTATGTTTAAGGTGGAAAGTTTGAATTCAAAGAAAAAATTGAAATTTTAAGGATTAGAATGAGTTAGAATGACGGTTAGAATATTTTTATATAGTTGGAGGGCTATAATAGGTCATATTTAAATATTAGTGGGCCTAAAATTTTAATTAAAAATTAGGCCCGAATTTGACCTAACTACGGCACCTATTCGCGCTTTGTACCCGTGATTGGGTCTTGGGTATAGGTAGCACCTGCGACACGCAGCTTCTAGGTGCAGGTGTTGGGCCAAAATCTGTAACCCAATTTTCCATAACTTGTACTGGGAGTATTGACATTTTTTTTACCTACTTATGGTCCCGCAACCTAAGTTTTAGGTCCCAAAAATAAAATTAGGTGCCAATGTCCACAACTTACCATTGATCATCCTCAAAATTTAAAATTTTCAATTTTACTCTCAACTTACCGTATGGGACTTATGACCATAATGGGTTGATCACACCGTCCCCTTACCTAGAAATCGATGAATGTAGCAATGTTTACTGCATTCCATGCAAGGTACAAAGGCTAAAAACCTATAAAAACAAAAACAATAAAAACTTAAACACTAAAATATAGTGGGTTGCCTCCGACTCAGCTCTTGATTTAATGTCGCGACATGACGTGGCTATGTTGGTTACTCAGACTTCACCGACAAGCCCATAGGTTACCTCTTAAGTAGCACTTGAGTTAATGTCATAGCACGATGTGGGTATCTTGACTACTTAGAATTCATCAAGATACCTATTGGAATATCCTCCAATGTCATCAATACATATAAATCACTGACAAGACCCTTATTTTGATTTGCTACTTCATAGACTTTCAAATCTTGAATGTTGTATCCACACCGTTGACTTGGAATTTCAGCTCACCCTTCTCCATATCAACCATATCTCTACCTGAGTCCATGAATGGTCCTAAAAAAATAATAGGTATATGAGTGTTAACCTCACAGTCTAAGATAACAAAGTCAATCGGAAAAATGAATTTGTCCACCCCAACAATCACATCACACGAGATTTCCACAATTTTATTCACTGTGCGGTCAGCCATCAATAGATGCATCAAAGTCGATGCTATAGGGTTCAATCCTAGTTTCTTGAAGATAGCTAGCTGCATCAAATTAATGCTCACATAAGGCTCGGGAAAATCTAGATGACCCAATAGATCATGGTATAGTGAATCCCCCAAGCTAACCCTTTTTCTGAGCCAAGGACCTAGTTGTGACTACTCTAAAATGGTGTATTCCCTCAATATCTTCAAGAGTTACTCCCTTCTTCCTTATGACTAACTATATCATGAACCTAGCATATCTAGGCATCTGCTCTAATATATAAAGAAGAGGTATTTTCTAACTCAACTGCTTTAGTATTTTAATAAATTGCTTGAACTTACCTTCTTATTTCTTCTTCATCAGTCGCTGAGGAAAAGGTGTGGTGGTCTAGGAATTTGTCTTACCTCTGGCTCAATGAAAAGACCCTTTCTTTTATCTTTAGCAACTGAATCTTTATATATTGTAACCTTTTTAGACTCAGTATCATGTGTCTCATCATCAACAACTTTTGTAGCAGGTAGTGGGGGATCAATTATAGTGATACCACTCCTCGTGGTAATAGCAAGTATGTGACTATTATTTTTCAGATTTTGCATAGTATTGTTAGGAAGAATATCTGGCTGCCACTTGTTTAGAGTTTCTAATATCTTCCCAAACTTATTCTCAAGCTATTTGATAGTAGTGTTAGAAGACTCGACCTTCTGGGTCTATCCTAAAATATCAGCCTTAATTTCCTTAAGGCTGGTCTCATGATTTTCCTGACCCTTCACCAATTTAGCTAGCATCTCATCCATTCTATATTCTTCATTGCGTCTACTAGGTATAATGTATCTATCTCCCTTCTATCTATAGTCATCCTTCTTCCTTAAGTCACCTTATCGCTCTCTATTATAGTCTTTGTACCTATCATAATAGTTCTGAACTTTGTTCCCTTGCCCTTATGCTCAGAATCCCACTATTTGATGATCCAAATAATTAGCTTCCTCTTCCAATTGAGACTTATATGCTTTGGAAGCTGACCCTGTGCTACTACTACATTCATTTTCTCAGAATTTATTGTTGTAAACTGCTTGCTAGCATCCCTTAATCAGTCCTTAGCAACATATTTTCTTATGATATTGTATCATTAACTACTCTCTAGTCATAGGAATCACCTATAGCATAAGTACCAAATCCTCTCTCATCCTTCTAAGATTAACACCCTCAGTCACTGAGTAAGATCCGATCTAACATCTCCGAAATTATCTCCCAATGTAGTCTCATAAAATCTCCTCAAGAGATGGTGTCTACCATGGCTCTAGAGATAATATTCAAGGCTCTGTAGAATATCTTCGATAAGATTTTCTCTGAATACTGATGATTGGGCACTAAGTTTAGCTTCTTCTTAAACCTGAACCAAACATCATATATGGAATCTGACTGTAGCTTCTTGAAATTATAGATCTTGTCCTTAAGTTGAAACATCCTTTATCAAGGAAATAACCTATTTATGAATTGTTTGCGCAACTTGTTCCAAGTCGTGATAGAGCCTCTTGGAAATTCCCCTAACTATAAAGATGTTTCTCCTGTAATTTAGAAAGGGAAAAGCCTCAGTATAAGTTCTTCTTGATTTACCCATGGATTGGTATACGAGTTATAGATCCCAAGGAAATTTTCAAGGTGCATATTTGCATCATCGGTAGGTAATCCTGAAAATACACCCTTCAAATTTAGAAGTTGGATCATGGCACTCGTGATGTAAAATTTGATGCCTGGGGGAAAATAGGAGGTACTATAGCTCTATTTTCTTTTGGATAAACATATCCCATATCTTTCTCATCATCTGTATATGTATGGAGATACTGATATGTTGGGATTACTTTAACATAGGCACCTCTAGCTCTATCTTGATTCCCATCGAGTACTACTCGGTGGTCTATTGCTTGTCTCTGTTCAGCTAGATCTGCATCCCTAGCTATCATCTAAACTTCTTGCACTTCTCTCCTTTCAGCTTCAGTTTGAGCTAATATCTCACCTGTCTATCGATCAATAATATTTTTACTCCCTAGGTAGAAGGTACAATATCACAAACCCCTTCAGGATTATCTCCTCTCTTTGGCTCAATCGTCCTACTAGGTGTTTGTAGGATCCTTTCTTGATTCGGATTCACTGGAAGTAAGGGTTTGCATCTACTCTATATTCTAGGCATACACCGACGTAAGCCCAACTAAGAACAAAAATAAATACTAAAAACCCAACAACTATAATTACCTTAATCAACAAATTAACACTATGTTCCCCGGCAATGATGCTAATTTCTTGATGACGTACAAGAAACACCTCCTTTTAGATGATGATGCGGTCGCTGTCAAGATATAGTAACCCAAATATGTTTGTGGTTGAATCCAAAGGGATCACGTGGTTTGATAGATCTCAGTAGTTACATTCTATGGGCAAAACGGGAAAGTAAATAAGAGGATTTGTGTGTTGTCATCTTGAACAAAGAACAATATTAACTTTGTTTAAAATTGACTTGAGTGAACACTAGGATTCTATTCCCCTTGGCATCTCAACTCTTTAGGTTCATGTGCATTGTCGAACCAAGTCAATACCTTGCATGCAAAACTAATAAGTTATGTACCTCCTACAGTCTTTTGGACGAGCAGGAGGATTTCTGCCTTTACCAATTGAGTCTCAGAGTGTCGTGTTACTAACCCTTACCCTGGTCCCAATTAACTATTACCTTTTGAGTCTCAATATATTAGATGAAGGCTACTAGTCATTTATATAAACCATTGTGCTGTAAACCAGCTATTAACTCCCTAAATTACTATTGTCTTTATCTTTTCCTAGTTACTACTCTTTTGTTAGAGAATGTAGCAATATATTGACAAGATCATATTGTGTGCACCCATTAAGAAATCAATCATATCGAAGATAAAGCAATGCATTCCATCGATATTGGTTTCTATCAGCAATCGAACTTCCCCTACTTCATCAATTTGCCAGGGTTTTCACAACCCTTGCTATGGGTTTTCTCCACTCATGATTATGAAGAAATCATCAACAATCATATTGGAAAGCAAATATTAAATGACAATGATAAGATGAAAGAAAACCCACAACCGTAAACAGAATAATCAATCAAAGTCAATACAATAGAATCCCAAAATGAAAGATGGATCCTCAAATCAAAATATATTTATAAGTGTTAATAGTGTCAACTCTCTATCTCTCATATATCTTTGGCTAAAAATTACATAAAAGGTATTTATAGTACAAGAGAAAACCCTAAAAACTAAGCCCAAACGACATAGGAGAAAACTGGGTCGGTGGCCACATACTCCTTACACCTTCGGTCTGGAAGGGCGCAGGTACTACCTGCAGCCCAGGCACAGGGCATAGGTAGTGGGCACAGGTAGCAAGAGAAAAAGTCCTGCAATGTTCTGTTCTCGGTATTTTAACTTTTTGGCACCTGCTTTTTGTATATGTGGTCCGTAGGTCCTACTTGCAGCCACATGTTGACTTAGTAGATGCCGGGAGTCATTTTTTCAACTTTTCTTCAACTCTTGAACATGCATTAATCACGAACAATCTAGAAAACATCCCAATCATCCATAATCACTCTCAAAGTAACCAAAATTGCCTTTTTCACCATTTGCATGAACTTATTATCCAAATCATGTTTTTTGCAAAACATACCAAAAACAAATAAAATCTAACAAAAAAACCCAAAAACTTACATATTTTTCTTGTTTTAAGCATCAAAAGAGTTCTATATTTCTATACCACAACAAGTTCCAAAGACACAGGTACTCAGTAGGCATCATCGATCGACTGAGATAAATAAACTAAGTCAAGGTATGAGAGAAAATTCTAGAATAACACTCCAATACTGTAAATAAATAACTAGAATAATAACATTGAGAAAAACATAACTACAACAAAAAAACTGTCCCCCATAATCCAATAAGTGCAATGAAGTAAATAACCCGACAGAACCCCCCATAAACCTGGAGAGTTCAATTAAAGAGAAGAAATAATCAGAATTATACTGATTAGATGTATCTCAAAATAAAAAACCCTACAATATTGTAAGCACTAGACTCTAACCGATTCCATGATCATGGTAAACAACCTCTCCATGTTCGACATGAATCAGAACTCACGTTATCTATTATTGGACTTAAATCAAAACTCCTATCATAAATAGTGCTGAAATTGAACTGGTCTTAGGATTATAAATTACTGGACTTGAACTGAGACTAGTGTCATCTTCAAGTACCAATCTAGAATTATGCATCATTTATCTCAACCCATTTTATATCTCAATCCCTTCAAGCTGTAAATTATAAATTAAAATAATCTAGCACACCTATAAGGTTTACAAGGAATTAATAGTAGTCTTGACCTAAGTTGAGCCAGGGGGCCTACTTCTAATCCTCGAAATCTATTCTATGGAAAATTATACCCTGAACAAGGTTAAGGTATCTAATTTCACTACTAGATATTAAATAAGCCAAATATTAGTCCTAAGGTATCAATTCTACCTAAAGATGAGTAGCTAAATCAATAATGCCTAATTTACGTTTCCTTAATCGACTAAATAATCAAATTCATGCTAAATGTAACTCCAAGTCCTAAATTCCATCTCACATCTAGCACATTATCGTTAATAGACTACAATTTAGTCTAATCTATGAGAAAGATACACCTAGGCTACCTAGATGTCAAGAAAAGCTTGATGAAATTTGTTAAATTGATGATTTCTCCTTACGAGAAGCTTTTGCATGATGTCACACTATTAAAATAATAATCTACTGATCAATACAAGAACAACGGTACCCATATTGGATTTTTATGCTTCGGTTCAAAAATCACATAACATTGTATATGGGGCCCGCTCGTGGAATCACACTTTTAAAACCGTCAACATGCCCCTCTATGCTCAACGAATAATTACCCTTAAGAATGGGTAAAATTGAGCTTAAATGTTGCTAAAATAAACTGAATAATATTCTAGGTACTTTGGAGATAAATATAGAAATTAACCATGAATTTAAAGGAAACATACAAAGATTTTGATGAATAAATGACTAATTTGAGCTCACAAACACCCCAAAATCTCATAATAATGTTTCCCCCAATTTCCCACTCTCTGGGTTTTCACATTTGAGACTTGTAAGAAAATAGAAGAAAAATTGGGCTAATGGGCCATTTAATGGCCTCCAGTTGCATCTTAAGAAGATAGTTGACCACTTCAGTTGTCTCTACTAAAATACCCAAAAAACCCTAAAGCGGACCAGCTTAGGCTAGCAGATTGGTAAACCAGACTAACTACCACAAAAACGGCATTCGCTTTAGCAGTAAGTCTACCACTAAAGTAGTTTCGTTTGGAAATCTAAGGTCACTAAAATTCCTGGTTGTCCTCTTAAGCGGTCTTCGATTAAGAGCCCAAAGGGCCACTTTTGTGGATGCACCAACTAAAGACTTAAAAATTTCCAAGTCGCCACCGTCCCTCAAAATCTGTTCAAAATCTTATGAACAAAAATAAACTATGGTACCTATAAAATTTGACATTTTAAACTAAATTGAGAAGTCAGAATC
Organism: Capsicum pubescens; assembly: GCA_030864215.1. NCBI lineage: Eukaryota > Viridiplantae > Streptophyta > Magnoliopsida > Solanales > Solanaceae > Capsicum > Capsicum pubescens. Next base: position 254,768,910 of record CM061540.1, on the reverse strand, counting down.
ACCATCTAAGGTCGTTTCAATTAAATGTGGGCCCCACATCGAAGGGCCATTTTTATCAAATTCGACTAATAGGCCAAAATGAGTTCAAAAGTGTGGGACTTGAACTAAAGGTCCCAATAGCTAAAATTTGACATTTCAAAGTTGAGGGAATTGTCAGAATTGGAATAAAAAGTGTTAAACTAAAGGTATCACACGAGGGTCAATTCTTACCACCAAAGAGTTCAAAAAAATGGCTCTAAGAACAAAACAAACTTCTCGGTAGCAGAATTGTCAGCTCCAAGAAGTCATAGATGACATGGGGCAGTTATAGGAAAGCTCTAAATAGCAAAAATACATGGAAATGCAGAAAATGAGTTGGAGGGCCATTACAATATCCACTACTAAAATTACTTTTATTGAGAAAAATAAAGGGTTGGGATGTACTAAAGGCTCGAATAGGTGAGGATATGTAATACCCCACAAATTCCTCTTCCAGTCTGAGCCTTAGAGTGTATTCAGTAAAGTGGAAATCTGAGTCCAAAAGTTTCAGAAGTGTCTTTCCAAGTATGCAATAATTTGAATCGTGTGTAATTTTCCTAATCATACATTGAATAAGCTTTCCATCGATACAAAATTTGCCCAAATCGGACACTCGGGTGAAGAGTTAGAGCCATTTTAGTGAAACAGTGTGCCGCCTGGCACCTTAGCGCGTCGCGGAGCTAGCCAAAATGGCAATTGTCAAATTCCAGTGAAACTCCATAATTCCACCGCATTGCGGTATAGTTCCAGTTCACAATCAAGATGGCAACGCAATTTCCACCGCGTTGCGTCGTCATGTAGTTTCCCAATTGTCTAAATTCCAGTGAACTGGCGCGATTATGGCGTGTCGCGCCAACATGTAAAATCGAGAAATTTTAAGTTTAATTCCTAGGGCTATTTGGTCTTTTCCCCTTTTCCCTAGACTCTATAAATACCCGATTGAGGGATCTCAGCCTCATTTTTCTCTTCCACTCCAAAAACTAGGGTTTCCAAAAAAATTAAATCCTCTCTTCTTCTTCAACAAAAATCAAGGGAGAAATCAAGAATCTCTCCAAAGGCTTTCAAGAAAAGAGTCTTCCCAAGGTATGTAGATGATGATTCTTAGGTCCCTTTCATCCAAGAAGCTCAAGTACCCTTTTCTAAAACTCAAAGATTTTATGTTTATAAGCTATTAATGATTCATGTGAGTTGAAATTGATGATCCATGTGTTGTTGAGTTTGATTCATATTTTTCTACAAGATTTATGAACTTGAACCCTAGTATGTGGAATTCTTGTGTTGGTGGTGATGAACCCTAGTACGTTGAATTCTTGTGAGGGTGGTGATGAACTTTCTTAATGATACTTCCTATATGAAGTGTTCATGTTAAATAAGAGTAGAAATTGTTGAATAAGAGAAGCATGTCCACAATAAGTTTGATAAAGAGCTTAGGTGAAGCATAAGGGCCATTATAGTATCTTGAACAGGAAACCCCCAAATTGTGAGCTAGTCCATGCATGCCTAGTGTTTGATAAAATGCCTTAGTGAATGAATTATTCCATAATGGTAGGAAATCCCCAAATAAGCGTGAACCCGTGTATGTTTAGGTTTCGTTGAAGGACTTTAGTGAACAAGTAGAGATGTGATAATAGTAAATTCCCCAATTATGTGATCTTTGATATATGCTAAGATTTTAATACATGCCAAGTGGTTAGAAAGTAGTTGATACATGATAGTATGAAGTTTTCCCTAAATTATATGATGTCCAAATACATGTCAAGACTGATTTAGGTGTGAAGTACTTAAGGTATGACTTTGTCGAAGGAAGTATAATCTAGTAGCATGTTTCCCTACGCTAGTATATGTTGATGTTTCCTAAATTCTCAAAGTCACCCCTTAATGTTTATGATTCCTAAATGTTTGAAGTGATGTATTAATGATTATAAGGATGAATGTATGTTATGATTCCTTATTGAGTGAAGACATGCCTTAGTGATTGTGATTGTTATAATGAATAAATGATTATGATGATGAATGAATGGTTGTGATGATGGAGGAATGATTATGCTTTATTTTATGTTATCGAGTCTTGGGGGTATTTATACCTGAAGATTTAGCTGTTATCTAGAGCCCTTTTCAGTTTCACAATAATTCCAATCGAGCCATGATTCTCAAAACTCAGTGAACTATAGAACTTTGTCTCCACAGACAATTGCAAAACTTAAGAAAGCTCAGTAATCTCAGTAATCATAGTTATCTCTGTAATTTCCATATCGCTAGTAATCTATGCTCAGCCCTGTACTAACCTCAAATCTAATAGTATTCAAGTGTTCAATTCTAATCTCGGAAGTGATCGAATAATCTATTCTAGATCTGTATCATCAGTTAGATATCGTGATTCAATACCATTTCCGTCAGATACAGAACTAAGTGATCTCAGCATAGCTCAGTCAGATCTTTTGATAAACATGATCAGTATCAGATTTAGTTCAGTTGTGTTTAGTTAAGAATTCAGTAAGAGTCATTTAGCTGGGAGTAGAAACTAGCACCAAGTGAGGGAAACGATTGTAGCTCCTCCCATTAGAGAGAGAGGCTGAAGTTGTTAGTAGCAATCCCTGACCTCCATAACGAGCGTATCCAGTGCAAGATACAGGAGTCACCATTAGGAAAAGGCTATCATCTCCAGAGAGAGAGTGTTTGACAATTATATTGCCTTAGGTCAACTGCCTGGTAAGAGTCATCCGTTAGAGAGGATTGACTAGAGAGAGGTCTTTACCCGTGGCAGGGTATTGACACTATTCCAGCTGGGGTTATAGGTTGGACCCCACCTGTGGTAGGTTGGGGAATGTTGGTTAAGTAACTAGTTCCCACAATTTCAGTTACAGTTTTAGTTTCAGTATCAATCTTCAGAAATCAGGACTGTCAGATACAATCATCTATCTTTATGAAGAGATCAAATAGTTCCATTGATTCATGGACCATCCCATCAGATAGGCTTGGTCCCACACATGGTTATTTGATATCATATTCAGAGATATGCCATCAGAAAGGCTTGATAAGAGTATCAGATTTTTATTGAGTATTCTTGTTGTCAGATTCAGATATAATCATACTTCTTATCATTGATAATCGCTTCTAGAATAATCTGTTAGAAAAGTTGATTTCTAAATCTTGTCAGTCGAGAGCAGTAAGCTCAGGATTCAGTCATCAACGTAAGTACATCCAGATCCTCAGTTATCAGTATCAGATAAGTCAGTAATTTAGTATCTCAGTATCAGTAGTGAGTTGATTCTGCAGTATAGTGGTATTCGAGTTCCAGTATCTAGAGTTGTGATGATTGTGCTTATGGTCTGTGGATTCATGTATGTGTTCTCATGTGATATTTTCATGATTATTCAGTTTAGATATTGTACATGCATTAGCCTTTGTATTTAGCCTTACCCCATCTACATACTCAGTACATCCCTATACTGACTCATTTGCGCTATGGTGTTTTATTTGGCACCATAGGTTCAGAGGCACAGGACCCAGAGTTTCCTCAGCAGTTCAGTCCCAGTCAGTAGCAGTAGTCATAGCAGTGAGTCCTCTTCTTTCCAGGATGAATCTTAGTTTACTATTATTATATCATACTTTATTTATATTTTCAGTTGATGGAGTTAGTTGGGGACATGTCTCATCAACTCCACAGTTCAGATAGTTAGAGGCTTTTCAGACGGATGTATTAGTATTTGATTTTCAGTTTTGAGTATTCATAGATTTTCTGAACCTTATGGCTAGTTTCCATATTTAGTTCAGATATTATGCAGTGTACAGGTACAAATATCAGTAATGGGTTAACTTGTAGTCCTTCGGGTCCATAAACATCGTGTGACGTCTCGGGATGGGATCTTAGGACGTTACAGGATACTGGGCCCACATCACACTCTTGATTTCCTAAGTATCTTTCTCAACTGGGCGGTGTCTCTACTGAAACATAATTACTAGAATATCCCTAGAGAGAAACCATGTGACATCCTTGGATAAAGTGAACATCGGCCCCTCCATGAAGGTCAATCTCTCATCCAACTCAATCGAATCTCACCGAAGCACATGAGATACATCAGAAATGTAATGTCGCAACATAGAAACATGCAAAACTGATGAACAATTGAAATTATGGGTCAAAGCTAACTCATAAGACACCTCTCTAACTACATGAAAGATCTTAAAAGGTTCAATATATTTGTCTTGATCTTGCATTTCCTCCCGAACCTCATCACACCCTTTATTAGAGATACTCGAAAGAATACGTAATCTCTAACTCCAAACCTTAAGTCATGAGGGATACGATCTGCATAAGACTTCTACATACTCTAAGCTACCCTCTGTCTATGCTGAATCACCCTGACTCTTTCCAACGATTCTTAAAGCATGTTAGTACCGCAGGGTCTAATCTCATAGGTCTCAAACTATCCTATTGAAGATCGATAATGTATACCATTTAATTCCTTAAATGGTTCCATATCAATACTATAATGGTCATTGTTATTATGCATAAATTCCAGCAAAGCTAAGTGTTTCTACCACAGACCTCCAAAATTCATAACACAGGCTTAGACCATATTCTTAAGAACTTGAATAGTTTTCTTCGACTGCCCATCTATCTGAGGGTGAAAAGTTATGCTAAGATCCATCTAGGTGCCCATATCCTCCTTAAAAGCTCTCCAAAAGATAGAAGTGAATATCAAACACTAATATAAAATTATAGATATAGGCACTCCATGCAGGCAAACTATCTCACAAACAAAGATATGGGCTAACCTCTCCTTGGTGAAGGACATCTGAATAGAAATGAAATGTGTCTATTTGGTTTACTAATCTATAATAACCCAAATACCATCAGAATCACAAGAGGTGTGAGGCAAACCACTAATGAAGTATATGGTGATCCATTCCTATTTCCACTCGAGAATGGATAATCTCTAAATCAAGACACTAGCCCTCTGATGCTCGTCCTATACCTGCTGAAAACATAGGCAACAAGCTACAAGGTCTACCACATCCTTCTTCATGCCACTCCACTAACAATGCTTCTTGAAATCTCTATACATCTTAGCTATATTAGGGTGAATAGAATATTTGGAGTTGTGAGCCTCATGCAAAATTGAATGAATCAAGTCTATAACACTTGAAACACAAATGGGGCTATCATATCTCATAACACCCTTAGAATCTATGGTAGCAATCTTGTACTCACCACTAAACAACTGATCATTGATGATTCAATGTCTTAAATCCTCAAACTGATGACTCTAAATTTGTTCAATTGGGGTAGACCTCCCCTCATTACTAGAAAAAATCCTCTTGGGGTCAGAAAATCAAGTCGCACCATCAATTTCTCTAAGGAATGGGTGTCCCACGCTAACGACCTATGAGAAACTGAGATACAAGCCAAGCTACCCATACTCACCTCCTTTCGGCTAAAGGCATCTGTGACCACATTTACCTTGCCCGAATGATGTAAAATAGAGATGTAATAATCCTAAATCCACTTCATCCATCTATGTTGTGTATATTTAAGATATCTTTGGGTCGTAAGATGCTAAAGACTACTACAATTCTTGTAGATATTATAATGCACAACATATAAATAATGCCTCCAAATCATAAGGGGAAACTACAACCGCCAACTCCAAATTATGAGCAGGATAGTTTCTCTCGTATAGCTTCAATTTCCTCAATGCATAAGCAATAACCTGACCCAATTGCATCAACACACATCCTAAACCAACACTAAAACATTACAATATATGGTGAAATTCTCATCCTCAACTAGGAGTGCCAATATAAGGGTTGAGGTGAGAAATCCCTTGAGCTTCCAAGAACTTGAATTACAATCCTTACACCACTAGAAAGGAACCTCTTTTTTGGTCAATCGGGTCATCAATTATGCCATAGTAGAAAAACTCATAACGAATTGCTTGTAGTATCTAGCCTAATTAATAAAACTACAAACCTCAAACGAAGATGTAGGTCTGGCCCAATCACGAATAGCCTCAATCTTCATTGGATCATCCATAATCCCATTATTATAGACCACATTCCTAGGAATATCACAAACTCAAGTCAGAACTCACACTTTGAGAAGTTGGCAAAAAACCTATGATTTCTCAAATTCTAGAACACAATCCTCAAATGTTGCATATGTTCCTCCCTACTCCTTTAATACAAAAGAATGTCATCAATGAACAAAATCATGAAGGAATACAAAAATGGCTTGAACCCACAGTTCATCAAATCCATGAATATTGTACGTGCATTAGTCAACCCAAAAGACAACTTCATGAACTCAGAATGGACATAACAGTCCTGAAGGCTATCTTAGGGATATCCTCATCCTGAATTCTCAACTGATGGTAATTGAACCTCTAGTAAATCTTAGAGAACATTGTTGCTCCTTGAAGCTGGTCAAATAAATAGTTATAAGGTATAGAATACCTGTGCTTCACTGTTAGCTTATTAAGATGCCTACAGTCAATACACACCTATAAGGAACCATCCTTCTTCACCATAATCACGATAGGACTAACCCATGGAGACTTACTCAATCTAATGAAACCCTTACCTAAGAGATTCTAAAGAAAAAAATCCAGCTCCTTATGCTCATTAGGATCCATATTGTAAGTTTCTATAGAAATAAGTTGACTGACCAGCTCAAGATAAATAATAAACTCAATATAACACTTAGGAGGAACACCAAGTTGACCTATAGGAAAACCATTAGGAAACTCACTGACTATAGTAAAAAATTCAAGCAAGGGTCTCTCCATAATAACATCACGAATATAAGTGAGATAAAACTCGCAATGACTCGATATAAGTCTCCTAGCCTGAACATAAGAAATAATCTATATCGGCTGGCAGCTGATAGATCTCTTCCACATAATTGGGGGCATGCTGGGCATGGCTAAGGTAACGGTCATGGTAAAATAATTTGAGACCGCATGATAATGGGATAACCAGTCCAGGCCTAGAATAACATCAAAATCCACAATGTCTAGTACAATATGATTAGCCTGAATATCAAAATATTGAGCAGTCACAAAACATGATCTATAAAATCATTCCACTATAAAACAATCACCAACGAGAGTTGATACGCATAACGACACGGATAAAGCATCCCAGGATAACTCTAAATATTATTCATAATAAGTAGATACATAAGAATAATTGGATACCGAATCAAATAAATGAAAAGCCGGCCAACGATACACTGAAATCATGCCTATAATAACAGAATTTGAAGACTCTGCCTTGGCTATACTAGGTACGACATACAATTGAAAAGGCTCTCCAACCGACTGGGCGCCTGACAAATCATCATCCTACTTTCCCAAGGACCTCCAGTATCACCCTAGGAACCACCCCGATGATGATGTATTCTACCTCTAGCAGGTGGCGGTCATGCCTTAATCGGTGGAACACTCTAAGCTGTAAGAACTACCTCTCTATGCCTAGGACACTCTCTAGAGAAATTACCAAAGGCCATAAAATCATAACACTTCCCATACACTATACTAAACCTAGAAGATCCGACTGACCCAAAATAACCAACTCGGATAGATCAGCCAAAAGATGAAATCTCAAAAGCGGACCATTACTTTGGCTCAGACAATCATAGAGGCTAGTCTAGCCTCAATAGATAATCTGAAGTGCTACATTAATAGTCCTACTAGTCTAATCTGGTGTTATAAGGCTGACACAAAGGGTACCTACCCTGAGAACACTGCCTCTGAACGGTGAGCCACTCTGTCTCCCACTAAAACTGCCTTGGTATATGACCTCTTATCGCTATCCCCTTTGAACTCTCAATGTATCTCCTTCAAAACTTGATCATGATTAGAAACCTCAGCAAAAGATCTACCAGCAACAACCTAACTCTAGGTATCCATGCGGAGTTGAAGTCTTAATAACCAAAAAAGTACTGAACCCGCTTGTAGTCGATCGATAAGATAGATGTAGATGTCTGGCTAGCTTATGGGATTGACCTCACATTCCCAAAGTCATAGAACTCTGTTACAACCTCAGGAATTGGTTTCTCAAATAATCTCTAAGGCTGAAAGGCATTTACTTCTCCCAAAAAACCTCATATAACTAAGTCTACATCATCGGGAGAGATTCAGCTGGCCTAGAATCAAGATAACCTCCCCATAAATGTCGAGCTACTAGATACAACTACAAAGTAGTGTATTCCGTACCATGACTCTCAACTAGGCTTAAATTATTGAGCCTATCCTCATAAGACACCAATAATTTATAAGCATCCTTGCTCAATGCACCAGAAAACCTAAGTAAAGTCAACCTCAAAAATCTACCAGACATTTTTTTCTCTTTAATAGACATAGTAGGTCGGGCGATTATCAACTGAGCAACTATCATCACTAGAGGAACCTCAACTTTGGAAAACTTAGCTATAGGTTGTACTCCTAAGTCAATACCATTATGGTCCACATACTGAGCACCATCAGACAGTGCACCACCAACTAAATCCAATAGTTGAACTAATGTATCTATAAGCATTGACAAAGAAATAAACCCTGCTGCAGCCAGGGCAGGTCCCATCCTAACACTGGCTGGAGTACAGGAAATCTCTGGCATAGGTTTGGGAAAAAGGTTTGGTGAAGTCTCCCTATTTTGGCCTCTAGCTGGGGCTGCATCCCTCTCTCTTTTTGATCTCTAGGTTATCCACGAACCCTTCTAGGATCCCTAATTGCAAACTTAGGGTACTCATCTCATGCATTAGTAGCACGCATCCTAACCATTTATAAAATAGTAAAACCAAAGAGATCTTAGAAACCAACTCAGTTTATTAGCATGAAATGAATGAAGGAAGAGATGATCTCCTAAGAATGTCCTATAGCCTCCCAAAGATAAGAAATGGGTGTCATTATTTTAATTTGTGGGACTCTACTAGACAATAGATTTTGTAACAATAATACTTGTGAACATAAAGATCTAATACCATTTTTCATGACCCAATTTTTGAGTCATAATGACACCTACTTTATCCAACTAGTAGGTAAGCCAATGTACAACCTAGAGCTATAGTGGGGTAATTTAGTGGGAAATGGCATAAATTTCAAAAATATGTAAGTAAAAGACTTACAAGCAATAAATCATGGCATAATAGTTATATGGAAGAAAAATAAAAGAAATAATAACATCCTACGACGTAGTGGTGTTGGTAAAAGAGCCACTAATCTAAAAAAATACCAGCATAGTCAAATATTCATCAATCTAGAATACGTAAAGACTAAACAAATACAAAAATAGCGAAAAGGGTGAACTCTGTCTACGAGAGCACACCTCTCTATGAAAGCTGGCTCACGTAAACGAAGCGTCAACAGTGGTATCTAGTACTCGAATATGTACAAAAAAGGTAGAAAAGTTTCATATGAGTACCAAAGCCATAGGTACTAAGTAGGCATCATCGACCAACTCATCTAAATAATAATATAAGTATAACAAAATGCGAGGAAAAAAAGCTAAGCCAAGGTAAGAGGAAAACCTGGAATAATACTCTGATACTATTAGTAAATAACTGGAAAAATAATATAAAGAAAAACGTAACTATCACTACAAAATTGGCACTCATAAGCCAATAAGTGTAATAAAGTAAATAACCCAATGCAGGCCCTCATAAGCCCAGAGAGTGACTTTAAATAGAAGGAATAACTGGATTTATACTATTTAACTGTATCTCAAAATCATATTCATGGATAATTCCATATCATAAATACCAAACCCAAACAGGTCCCATAACCATAGTAAACGATCTCTCAATGGCAAACTTGAATCAGAACTCTTGTTATCATTTGCCATACTTAAATCGAAACTCATATCTTTAATAGTGTCGAATCAAATCGATCTTAGGATCATAAATTGTTGAACTCAAATAAAAATTAGTTTCATCTTCCAAGAACCAATCTCAAATTAATCATCATATATATCAACCCTTTCAAGCTCTATATTATAAATTAAGATAATGTAGCACACCGAAAAGATCTACAATGAGCTAATAGTATTCTTTACCTAAGGTGGGATGGAAGGGCCCACTTCCAATCCTTGAAATCCATTATAAGGCAAATTCTACATCAAACTAGGATAAGGTATCTAATTTCACTACTAGATAATAAATAAGCCATATATTAGTCCTATGATAACAAATCTACCTAAAGATGAGTAGTAAGTCAATAATGCCTAATTTATGATTCCTTAATCGGGTAAATAAATCAATTAACGATAACTGCAACCCCAAGTCCTAAATTCTAACCCACATCTAGCACATTATTATAAATATACTACAAATTAATCCAATATATGAGAAAGATATACCTAGCCTACCTGGACACCAAAGAAATCCTAGTAAAATTCCCTAAATCAATAATATCCCCTTCGAGAAACTTCGTTATAATACCACGCTATCAAAATAATAATCTACTCATTAATACAAGAACAAAGATACCCATATTTTGATTTTATGCTTCAGGTCAAAAATTACATAAAATCCCATGTGGGATCCACTTGCGAAATTGCATTTTCAAAACCGTCAACACATACCTTTATGCTTATGGAATATATATGCTCAGGAATGGGTAAATTTCAATCTTAAATAATGCTAAAATCATCCCAATAATAATCTAGGGATGTTGGTGAAAAATTTAGAAATTAATCATGAATTTAATGGAAACTTACCAATATCTTGATGAATGAATGAGTAATCTGAGCTCACTAACACCCTAATATCTCCTAATAATATTTGTTCCAATTTCTCACACTCTCTAGGGTTTTTGCTCTTGAGACTTGTGAGATAATGAGAGAAAATTTAGGATAATGGGGCATTTAATGGACTCAAGTACCACTTAAATGGATATTTGACCGCTTAAAAGGTCATCGTTAAAGAGTCCAAGTACCACTAATGCAGTACCCAATAAGGCTGGTAAACTGCTAAAGAGGAATAATTGTCGTTAAAATGGTATCAAATTTAGCTATCAGTCTGCTGATGAAGTAGCTCGGCTGTCAAGATAAGTCCGCTCTAGAGGACTTTGCTAAAGCGCCTAAAGGTCCGCTTTAGCATATGCACCAACAAAAGACTTAGAAAATTTCAAGTCTTCATGGACACCTCAAGATTCGTTCAAAATCCCATGAATGCAAACAAATTGTGCTACCTTATCAAATTAGAAATTCTAGACTCAATGGCTCTATTTAAATTTTCATTTGAGGTCGTCTGGCAAAAAAGTGGATGTCACACACAAGGGTCATTTTTTTTATTAAATTTCAACAATAGACCAACATAAGTTTGGAAACCTTGGGACCCTAAACAAAGGTCCTTCTAACCTAAATATAATGTTCTGTAGTGAATGAAACTATTAAAATTTGCATATGAGGTCGTTAAACTGATCTTTTCACCTGGTAACCAATCCTCACAAGCAAAGAGTTCAAAATACAAAATTGGCTGTAAAAACTAAAAGAGCTACCGATAACTAAACTGTCAGATCCAACAAGTGATATATGAATTGGAGAAGCTATAAGAAAGCTCTAAATGATGAAAATGCATGGAAATACAGAAAATTACCTGAAGGGTCATTAGAGTTAACTATGACTTGTCCTAAAAGTATTTAATCGGGCCTAAATTTTGAGGTCTTTCTCAAAATTTCAACCAGAGCTTCATTTATAAGTGCAAACTCTGAGAATTCCCCAATACTAGGAGGTCCTAATTTTTTCTAGATTGGGGGAACCACTTTTTACCTAGTTTATGTTGCAATGGGATACGTAACTTCCATATCATCTTAATTCTATTATTGTATGAAATGGAAACTAGGGTAAAAATTTTAAGAAGGAATCTCAAAAATTCCAAAGAAGAATTTCATCCTTCAACAATGTAAGTATAATGAATCTTGAGAAAAGATCTCAAGATCCCTATGGAATGTCAACTCTTTCATCAAACAAGTCAATACTTGCTTTAAGATAGCTTAACTAGGTAGAAATTTTGAGGAGAACCTCAAAATTTTCCATTGAGCTTCATTCATAAGTTTTAAAACCTAAATTTCTCAACACTAAGATATCAGAGTCTGGCATATCAATCCTCAAACCAAGGACGTTCATTAAACTAGTGTATGATGTGACAATTGGTTGAGAGTATCCTCGTCCTTTAAAAATTAAGGAAAGAGCCTGAATATGAGAAGCATTTAGAGAATGAAAAGAAAAGAGTAAGGGATCACAGAAAGTCAACAAAGATCAGTTTCATATAAAAATAAATATTTTGTGGATGCAGGTTGTCCTAACAAACAAAAGAATTAGTGAAAGACTCTAATTATTTAGTATATCTCTCTATTCAAATGGAATACCATAAATTTGAACACCAGAATTGGAATATACAAGCCAAGACACTAGAAAAGAGTAAAAAACGTCAGAGCTTTCTGAAACTAACAATCTTTTTATGGTTCTAGGGATAAACTGATGAGGAGTAAACGATAACATCCTTCTCAAATAATCATCAGATCAACATAGTCATATGATATTCAAATATGGTTTATATTTATCCTCAGAGATATAGTCCAACAATTTATTTATATTTAAAAGACCCCTTATTTGTCACTTCCATATAAAAAAAAGGATGTTGGTGACAAATAAAATTGTTCGATCTATGTTATGAATGATTTATTTAAAACTTTACCTAAATTGATTGTGGTTGCTAGCAAAAGAAAAATTGTGTCTATTAATTGTTTACCTTAAGTATAGGTACTCACAAAAGAAACGGCATGATAGATCAGTCAAGTTGATCGACCAATAAAGAGAGAGCAAAGACCTCCTCCTTAGATCCTTAACTAAATCATTGATCACAAACAAACATATAACATTCGAAGGTGGTATTTATGGCTTTCCCTAGAAATAGAGTTCAAATTTTCATTCACCTCCAAAATGGTCTCTTATTTAGCTATTCATCTCTAAAAGAGCATGATATTTTCAAACAAAGTCATATATCGTATGAATACTTTCTTTAAATCTTTTTTAAAAATTTGACTATAGTCTTTAGAAAAAGCAACATTGTGTACACTAATCATTTACCTTGAGTGCAGGTATACGTAAGGGAGCCAGTATTTCAATAAAAAAATAAAGGTAATGTTTTCTACAACCACCTTATAAGCTATTGCATCCATACGTACATAATTTTCCCTCCGATGGGCATGCATGCATTTTTGGTTCTTCTGACGAACTTGCATAATTGTCACTCTTAGAGACATGTATTTATTTTTGGTTCATTCGATGAACCTACATAATTGTCCCTCTGATATACATGCTTATAGTTTTATTATTTCTCCGACGAACCCACTTAACTAACCCTCTGATAGACATGCTTCTATTTTATTTGTTCCTCTAATGAACCCATACAACTATCCCTTTGATGAATATTCTTATATTCTATTATTTTCTCCAACGAACCCACACAACTATCTCTCTGGCGGATATGCTTCTATTTTATTGGTTCATTCAACGAACCAACGCAACTATCCATCCAATGGATATATTTATATTTTATATTTTATTGGTTCCTCAAATAAATCCATACTATCATCCCTTTGACTGACCTACTTATATCCAATCAGTGGCATTCTATTGATTTCTCTAATTGTCCCTCTGACAAATATGCTTATATCCTTTCAATGGATCTTTACTCGTTCTGCCAATGGATGGGAATTTATCTTGCCTATCTATATCCTATCAATGGATTTTTATTCATCCTACCGTTGGGCAGACATATATTTTGGAAATCTATATACTATCAATGGATCTTTATTCATCATACTAATTAACGGGCATTTATTTTACTCATCTATATCCTATCAACTAATCTTTATTCTTCCTACAAATGGATAGACAATTGTTTTGACAATCTATATCCAATCAATGGATCTTTATCTATTGTACTAATGGATGATCATTTATTTTGCCATCTATATCCTATCAATGGATTTTTATTCATCCTACCGATGGATAGATATTTATTTTTCCATTCTATATCCTATCAATGGATCTTTATTTGTCCTATCGATGGATGGACATTTATTTTATCCATCTATATCGTACTATTGGATCTCTATTCATCCTACCAATGGATGCACATTTATTTTACACATTCAATTAATAGGTCTTTATTTGTCATACTGATGGATAGGGGTGTCTTTAAATAGATATCTGAAAGAAGACAATATATTAGATTTCCCTAAAATTCATAATTCGAAGGTCATCTATAATCAATAATTTTTTAAATAATATAGTGTGAGAGATTACCCGTGAGTTGATAGTCCATAGTTAATTTGTAAGTCACAAAATCCTAGTTGGATAGTATGCGAGATTACCCAAAGATCAATAGTTCAAAATTTATTCATAAGTCACAATTAAATCCTTGACGAAGAATATGTGAGATTACCAAATTAATAGGTCCAAGGGTTCTCTATAAGTTACATCATATCCAAGATTTATTATGAGCAGGATTACTCAAATTGTAATAATTTGAGAGATAGCTATAAGTCATATTATATCCAAGGTCGGATGTTGTACCGGTGTACCTGAGAGCCAGCAATTCAAAGGATATTTGTAAGTCATGTCTTATTCAAGGTTGGATAATTTACAGGATTATCCAAAAGTTAGCATCTCAAAGGATATTTGTAGGCCGCCTTATATCCAACATTGAATGATGTGCAAGATTACCCAAAGAATCATAAATTGAGATATATATATAAGTCGTATCGACATGAATGATATGTAAGATCTATCCACGTTCATATGTGAAAGAGTATTGCCGATAGCTGAGAAGGATAACATATCAACAGAAAGATAAAATAGTTATAGGGATCGCTCTACCTAAAATGTCATTGGTGCCCAAGAGAGCCACCATATTTGAAGGAAGAATCAATTGCCAAAGATCCACTATATCCAACAACCGAGATGGTAGTTATGACAATACTATAGTGGAAACCACTTTCTTCCAGAAGCAGGAATAGGAAAGGACAACACTACTAGCCCGAAATTATTCATTCGGGAATATTGTAAAAAACTACCTACCCATTAGAGAATTATGTTTATCACTAACAATTTTTTATGAGATATTATCGAGAGCATCCAAAGTATGAAAATCTCAAACAAAAACTACAGGTATGGATGACTCCAAAAAGGATGCAGCACAATGTAGAACATTTTTTATCGCAGAGAACTAGGCATAGTCTAAAGGGGAATATCAAACTCTTTGGACGCAAGATAAAGGACACTTACTACTATCAAAAGCTCAACCCTATTAGAAGGCTTGTGGGTATTTAGGATTCCTAGTTTTAGTTTCAGTTTCACTTTTGGGTATTTCTAAACTTACCCTAGAAGTAACTTTTCTATTTCTTTGAATTTGAGTAACAGTATACCTGGAGTCATGGAATTTATGTCCTGATAAATTCCTACCTATGAATGTTACTAGCTCCATGTTCATGGTTAAGAGGTTATAATCCTCTTTTTCATATCTTATTTTACTTGTTACTCATCCCGAGCCAAGGATTATCTTAAATAAAAAACAATCTTTTCTACCGATTGAGTCGAACTACAAACAATCTAATTCCTTGAGTCTAAGATATGAAGGTTGGGCTCTTTGTTGAAAACCCAACTGCATTCAAACCTCACCCAATCCTCTTATTCCATAGCCTTTTGATTTCACCAAAATTTAAAAATTAGGATGCGCATGAATTCTTTAAAAATCGTGCTTAAAATTAAGATTTATGAACTACAAGTGGTTTAAATTCTCATGCTACTTGAGATAATTAGGAAATCTGATATTGCAGTCAAGCCATAACTCCATGAATATCATTAAAAATTCAACCGCCTTCGAGAGACAATTTATGCTCGGACAAAATTAGAAACATCAAACTCCTTTTTCCCAGCATTACATGCATTCACCCTACCCAAAGGAAGGAGAAAGTTGTTGACACATAATTTTTTCTCTCTACTACTAAGTTAAATTTTGCGTTTCTTTGACTTCAAATAAAATTAAAATATTTATTTTATCCAAATAAGAGCTTTACAAAATATGTATTTAAGCTATTATTTTATTTTAAGAAGTGATTATGCGTTAATGTATTCATATATATGAGATCGTATAATTTTTTGTATCGTAAAATAAAGATTTTTATAAAAACCCAGCTTTTAATCAGCACACATTTTGAAAAATTTGTTCAAATAAAATAAATCTTAATCTAAATTTAATTTTGTTCTTAAAATTAAATTAATTTATTTGAAAAATATTTATTTGATATTATTAAGCCAAAAAAGTCAAAATTAAATTGAATGTTAATATGTTTGGAATTTTGTTTCAATTTAGCCTGTTTATTGGATTTGTCCATAATTGAAATCACCAATAGTAATGTAATTAGCCAATAATAGTAATGCAATTAGCCAATGAATTTGTCAATTTGTCTAGATTATAAGCAAAATTGACTGAATTCCAACTTATTTAGGCTATCTCTTAAATAACCTAGTCTATCCAACAATAATTAAATCCCTATTCCTAAATCGGGCCACTCCACTAATTACCGAACCTAGACCCATAACATTCAACTACCCCAACCTAGCAACATCAGCCCAGACTGGGCCCAATCCCTCTTACACCTTATATCTCCTTAACACAACAAACAACCGAATATCAACAACCCAACAATATCGACATACAACATCAACGTACAACCAACAACCGCAATGCGTACAACAAAATAAGGATATCAACAATATTGATCATTTAACTCGATTCCAGTATAACCTAATAAGAATAAGGATATCAATAACAACAACCTGAAAAGTCACATCAAGCATACCCTTGTGTACACCATCACAAAATCCAATAATAATGGCTAAACCATACTCAAAAAAAAATAAACAACAACACCTCTAACATTCAATCACATAAAATCTAGAAAAAATTCATCAAAATTGTACCAAGTACATACTTGTGATTGTTTTATTGGTTGCTGAGAGAATTTTGGAGTTTCCCCAAAATTATCAATTTTATGGCATCAATTTCATCCGAACTAGTGTATGGATGAGTTGGAACCTTATCCCATTTTTCAAAATTTGAAAACTTCCCCTCAAAATCCTTGAAATACCCCTCCAATCCCCCCCACCAAAAACTAGCTCCATTTTATTTATAAATAGGCGGTGGGTAGAAGGTGAAGGGATGGCATTGTTGGGGAAAAATTTAAGGATTTTTTGGGAGCATTACTCTAATCCTAAGTAACCAAAAATTCAAGAAGAATTCTAGAAGATAAACCAAATTTTGAAAATTTGATCTGAATTTCAACGATGTTAAATTCAAATTGTCATGTGTTAAAAACTTCATCTATTTTTTTGCTCCCTTCTTCGAGTTATAGGCCTAATATTTTTATTTTTTTCCTTAGACGTAGTTGTAGTGTATTGTTGTCGTTAGAATCTCACATTAGGTGAGAATGTTGGGATTGTTAGCTGTAAACGGTTGTAAAGGCCATAGGATTCTAAAATAGTTGATTGTTTTTTGTATGTTGAGTTAACATTATTGTTTTGGTTATGTGGTAATATTTCAATTTTCTTTCTTTCTTTGGATTTGTTGGTGCATTGAACACTATTTTTAGTCCTTTTTACATTGTTCCATTTCAGTCCAATACTATCAGATTTATTTATTTTTCCGACTTGAGTATTTTATGTAATAATCTGCTAATTTATAAAGTTCATTGTCAAAGCTATTTTTTTGTATTATTAACTCATTTTATTTGATATGTTTTGTCGATTCACGTGTTTACTGCTTGACTAATTCCTCAAAACCCACTACTGGTTCAATGTACCATTTAGGGGAAATTATAGAGGAGTAGAAATTTATTGTGTATTTAGTTCTTTCCTTAAATATCAAGGTTTGGTCCCTGCGCAATTTTATTCAGTTCTTGCTTCTTTTCCCAATCCCATAAAGACTCTAACTTGATTAAATTGTCTAAGTGACGACACATATATAATTAGTTTGCACGTAATTTTATGTGAATATTGCATCATGATGTTCACCTTTTATTATGTATATATATTTATTTATTTTGTTAGGTAGAAAGGGATTTTATGTTTGCCATATTGAAAGTTAGTTTCCATGTTTGAAGCCATAATATAATAAGTCATCTACTATTAAAATATATTAGTACCCTGCATGAAAAGTTTTAAATAGTCTCAAGTCACAGAACTGTATTAGCTTTCAAATAGCGTAGTAATATGGACCATTTCTTCTTTAAAATTTGGTTCTACATTATCATTATGAGTAGAACTATTTGCTTAAGCCGTGATATGCCACATATCTTGTTGATTAAAATCCTAGAACGTGGTATATGAACTTAATTAATGTAGTTCCAAGGATCATTTATTTTGCTTAAACAACTACATCAATGTCCATATTTCACTAATCCTTATCCTTTTTATTGTTGCATGAATTCCCCTTATATATGAGTCCACTGGACTCCCCTCTTGGTGCATTCCTCGTTTTTGGGCTCAAGCCCATGCGTTTATTGAGTCAGGCCTCCTACAAAGTTTAAAAAAAAAGAAATAAAGTCATGAAGATCTAGCTTGTATACATACATATACAACAAATATATGCTATATACAAGTTTAAGGAGTTGATATATAAGCTTAAGAAGAGCAAAAAAAAGGAGAGAAAGATGCTGGTATACAAATTTGCAAGTTGTTATACAGTGCGTATACAGACAAAAACATGAAAAGGAAGAAGTTGATATACACCTAAAAAAGGGGATTCTCAACCAACCATGATTTATACCAAAAACTTTACCTCAATCTTTCTTACATGAAACGACTCTGACTGACTATCTATGAATCTTCTACTATACTGACTATAGATAGTTGGGACATACCTCCGACTACAACAAATTAATACACGTGAATAATCAAAATAAAGTACATAAACTACAACTAGCTGAGTTCTCAAAATAGGAGAACTCATCACTTGCTGGCTGGAAGCTACAAACTATCTGATTATGATGTGTGGGCTATAGTTGGTACTTACATTATGAGACAATGTATCACATAGACATATATATGGTTTAGTACTTCTAGAATGTATTGAGTATGTGGGGATGAATGCATAAGTAAAATAATATGTGGATATTCATATAAACTTTCAAATGATGCATGCTAAGTGTATATGACTCACCTTGAACTTTATTAAAACAAAGATTGTAAAATCATAAACATGAGTAATGAAGTATAAGGATAAACTTTGTGATCCATAACACTTTGTTCTAAATGATTTACTTTTTATTCATTCTTTTGGGAGGTTCTAGTAACCGACATAAACCATGTGAGGCATCATGAAGTCCAACATCTTACCTATATTGGAGAGAGCTGTTCTATCCTTCCAATCGGAATAGAACCTTAACTTAGGTGATCACTATACTTAACCCATATTGGGACTTAAACCTATGGTGGAATGTATTTCTGGGGTATGTGACCTCAGACTCATAACCAACTCGGTGCTAAGTACTACACCTATATTACTTATATGCTCATACTTCAGGAAATCCACCTTAAAATAGCATAAGGGTTAATATACTAGAAACCAATTATATTTTTTCTTTGCTTTAAATCATAAGTGTAGTAAACAATTGTGGATTTCAAGCCTTGACATTTGAATTGAAAGATCAAACCTTTCATGTAAGCTTAGTTCTTAAAAATAAGCCATAAATTTTATACTTTCTTTCATGGAAATTCTAAAATAATATCATGCTTAAAACTCAATTGTAACTCTGTAAACAGTTTTTCAAATCAAACTCATGGTAATTCAAATTATAATAGGGAATTCTACAATTCAAAACATAATTAGATGATAACAAGTATGCACTTTAATACTACAATCTCATTGTTATTCCATAATATCAAAACAAAATAATGTGGGAATGAACCCTAATTGCAAATCGTATAACTTTAACTTCAAAAACAAGTTTTGGGCACAAGAATTGAAGAATATCCTTGTTCATAAACCCGACATACCTTAATTGAACAGATTCTTGAAGAAATCTTGAAACAAGGAGTTAAATATTTGTGTTATTGAGAGATTAAAATTGAATTATTGTTCTTTGGAAGGGGGGAGGGGTTACATGAGTTGTTTTGAGAAAGATGGGAAAACAATGCCCCTTTTTGAGTTATAAATCGTGTTTGGATGACTTGGGTTTAGGGGAAAGGACTAATCTTACCCTTGGCCTCTTTTTCTCATAGAAATAACCCTCATTGCTCACCCTTATTCCAATGGACTATCCCTAGATATGGGACCCCTAGTTGGGTGGAATATCCCTCACGGCGTGGGGTTATCATGACCCCTTACTGCCTCTCACGAAAATGTTCATAATTTTTTTCTCGGGTATAGGATTAAGGCGAAATTTAGATCATTGGAAATCTAACTCAAACATCTATCATTTGGTGGTTCTTAATATGCAAAATCCCACATATATAAAAAAGTAATACACGTAAAGTTGACCTTTGTAGAATTGAATACCAAACTTTGGATGAAACAAAGGCTCTTAGCTCAACTTTATTCTAAATGATTCTTATGAACATTTTTCACCTCATAAGCACTTCATACACTAGTATAAAGATCATGATACATGTATTAAATGATAAATCATGGGATTAGAGTTTACAAGCATTGCAACGATGGTTCATTTTCTAGTTCAAAAATGTAGGGTGTAACAAGGACACTATATACCCCTTTGGAGAAATCCTCAGCCTTCTACTACTAAATGTTTTCTAATATCTCGCTAAGTATGGGATCACTATGTTGCTTATCCTTCACTTGTACCAATAAGGATGATTCTGAACTATTTTGAACCACTATACCCCCATCATTGATATCAAACATACATACACCCAAATGGGCAAGTCTATGAACTTCCTTGGCCAATTTCTTCTCCTACTTTTTCACTTGAGCAATACAATCCGTAGCCTATGTATTCGATGTGTCTACTACTATATTTACCTTACCCATATGATAAAACACATTTATGTCATAAGATTTTAACAACTCCAGCCACCTTCTTTGTTGAAGATTTAGCTCTTTCTGCATAAATACATATAAAAGACTCTTATTATTGATGAAAATATCAACATGTACACCATACAAATAGTATCTCCAAATTTTCAGGGCAAACCTAATATATGCTAACTTTAAATCATGAGTTGGATAATTCTTATGGTCTTTAACATATCTGGAGTCATACGTTATTACTTTCCTATTCTGCATCAAAACACAGCCTAACCCAACTTTGTAGGCATCAGAATACACCACAAATCTGTCAAACTCATATGGAAAAGCTAACACAGCAGTTGAAGTCAATATATCCTTAAATTCTTAAAAGCTCACTCACATTTATATGAATATATAAACTTCACATTTTTTTGAGTCAACTTAGTCAATGGTGCAGATATTGTGGAAAAACCTCAATAAACCTCCTATAGTAACTGGCTAAACCGAGAATACTATATTATCGAATGGAGTAAAGAGCCTAGGGCAGTTCTTTACTGCATCAGTTTTCTAAGTGTCTACATGAATATTTGCACCCTAAATCGCATTAACCAAAAAGGTAATAGACTACATCCAAAATTCTCACTTTTTTAATTTGCATAAAGCAAATGATCTTTGAGGGTCTGCAACACTATGCTCAAAAGGTCTGCATGATCCTCCTTGCTCTGAGAATAAATAAGTATATTATCTATGAAGACAATGACAAACATATCCAAGGACAGTTTGAAGACCCTATTAATTAAATACATAAAGGTTGCATGAGTGTTCGTTAGCCCAAAAAACATAACCACAAACTCGTAGTTACTGTACTAGGTTCTAAAAGTACTATTTGGAATGTCATGCTCCCTGACATTCAGTTGATGATATCGCGACCTAAGATTAATGTTTAAAACCTAATGGGCACCCTAAGTCTGGTCAAATAAGTCAACAGTTCTGGGGATAGTGTATTTATTCTTGATGGTGACCTTATTTAACTATCTATAATCTAAACACATCCTAAGAGTACCATCCTTCATACATACGAATAACACTATAGCACCCCACATAAAAACACTAGGCTAGATAAACCCCTTATCTAAGAGGTTCTTGAGTTTCTCTTTCAACTCCTTATGCTCGGTTGGGCCCATACGGTAGGGAGGAAAAGAGATTGGTTGGTTTCCAAGAAAAAGATTAATCCTAAACTCTTTTATCTATTAGGATGTATGTTGGGTAGAATCTTTGGAATAACTTCAGAAAACTCATGGATCCAAAAACTGACTGAATGGTTGTGGTTTTAGAATTTATATATTTAACCCGAACTAAGTGGTAAATACACCCATTCAATATTAAGTTTCTAGAAAAGAGGTAAAAGATAACACAACCCTTAGAAGATACTGAACTACCTTCAACTCTAGCACTAACTTATTAGGAAACTAAAACTTCACCACTTGGGTACGACAATCTACTGATGCATAGCATGATTGGAGCAAATCCATTCCTAAAATTACATCAAAATTTACCATCTCTAAATATATTAAATCTTATAAAGTGACCATACGGAGGACAATAATAAGGTACTTCCTTTATGCCCATTTAGTGACAACTGACTTACCTACTGAGTAGAAATAGAGAAAGTCTCAAAAGGACTTTCAAGACTTTCACCAAAATTCACTACAATAAGTGGGGTTAGAAAAGAGAGAGTTGACCCC
The DNA here is from genome assembly GCA_030864215.1 of Capsicum pubescens. Lineage (NCBI taxonomy): Eukaryota > Viridiplantae > Streptophyta > Magnoliopsida > Solanales > Solanaceae > Capsicum > Capsicum pubescens. Next base: position 254,746,113 of record CM061540.1, on the reverse strand, counting down.
AGATCTAATAACAGAGAAACATCAAGTTGAAAGATATGAAGAATACCAGTGACTACATCTAGGGAGCTCTCCTACTCCTGACAGGATGATATAGCATAAAACTAATTTTGATGTCGACCGCTACCCGTACTAGATAATGCACACTGCTGTGGAGCTGGCCAGCCTAATTGAGCTGTTGAATTTATGGAATGAGTTTGAGGGCGAGTATCTTTGTTTCCCATTTTCTCAAAGTGCTAGCCCTCAACATGTGGTCCATCTTTCCACATCTATAGCATATTGTTGTACCGGCTAACACTCACCCTAATGATTTCTACCATAGATCTTACAGGCTAGATAATTAGATCCCCTAACAACACTACCTTGAGATATAGAAGTCGGTGATCTACCTCACTACTCTTGCTTAGTTCTAGGTGCAGGTTTGCTGGTTGAGGGTATTGCAGGTGGTTGAGGGTATTGCAGGTGCTGATGAACGACCCTAAAACTCAGAACAATTTCTCTCTCATGACTTCTACTAATTGTATTCATAATTTCCGGTTGTAGCCCTCTTGTTATCCCTCTTTCTTACCTTTAGTTTCTCAGCCTCAAAGTACGAATCATGACTCGTAAATTGAGAAATATCCATAGCCTTAATAAATATGGTAGTCCTACACTCCTTAACTACCAAGTCAGACACTCCAATGACAAACTTATTTATACGAGATCTGGAATAAGGCAACAACTCTGGAGAAAATATAGTTACTTGATTGAACTTGAGACAGTATTCCTTCACCGACATAGAGCCCTACCTCAGGTTCATAAACTCCTATACTTTAGCCTCTATTATCTGCTGAAGCAACATCCTATCTAGAAAATCCAACTGAAATATATCCCAACTCAAAGGAGTTGTATTTTCACCCTTACCTTCCTACAACATAGTAACCCAGTCATAAGCAATATCCTTCAATTGATAAGAATCGAATTTCACAATTTTCTTTTCTATAATATGCATAATCTGAGTATTCCTCTTCACCTCATCAATTAAAAATTGAGTCCCCACTTCACCTTTTAACCAAAGAACTCAAGTGGGTTCATTCTCATAAAATCTCAAACTTTGGCTACAACTAATTTATCATTCTACTAAAGTGGGACTATTGTTAGTTGATTGCCCTGAGCATTTGCATTCACACCCTAAGCTAACAACTAAAAAGTAGGCCAAAACATAGCATGAGTGACACAAATTGAACCAGGGCCTAGTCGTGTCAGGCATCTCAAGTCGAACCAGGACAGGAGACCACCCCCAATACCCAAACCATTAACTACCCTAAATCTAATGTCGGATGGATTCCAAACATATAACAAGATAAGACGATATAAATTTATAGACATTAAGTTAAGTCTATAACCATAACCAAATAGTCACAACCAAATATCCAACTAATACTAATCCTAATGGCAAACGAATACCAATGCTAACACCAATGATGACACCGCCCATGCCTATAGTAGTCCAGCAAAGACTCTAATCAGAATCAAAGAATATCTGACCGAAAAATGTCCTGGACCATAGCAAAAATATAAACCAAAGACTTTAAAATGATATAAAAAATCCATATCATAAAATTAGGTCTTTCGAAGTATGGAAGCTCACCACTTCAGTCTGACTCAAAAGTTGTCTCCAAATTACCAAGTCAATGAGTAGGAGGAGCAAACGTATGGACGGTTCCTTCATCGCGTGGGGATATAGTTTCTGAAGATGTTTAATAGAGTGAACGCTAGGATGTAACTCTAGGATAAAGATAAAATAATGCCATCATTCAAAACCTATCAAATAACCATATGCAATCACATATATGTAAATATATATCATACCGGGATAGGAAACAAGGTTTAGCATGAATTTAAAATCTTAACCTGGATTGTGTGGACTTACCATCATAAATTCATCCTCGAGCTATATAGGTCCAATGTTACCCCCATAATGGGCCGAATGCATGTAGTCTTACGAACCGGAGATATCATAGAAGGCCAAGAAATTCCATGTAACCTTCGCCCTCTATGATACATATATAGATGTATAGACTTCGGGGATTTCCATGTACCTCACAAGCATTTTGTTAGAAAGACCTACCATCATGTCGGAGAACATGAGTTTCCTGTGTCCTTCCTTTGGACTCACTCCTTTACGGCTAGCTAAAATAACCCCCATTATTTCCTAATTAAAACATTTAGCGCGTAACCAAACCACCAATTTCAGGATTCAATTATTAAGACATTATAAAAAGTGGTATCGTCATACCGACTATAGCTTGCAAGCAATGTCATTAGCAAACACGGAGGGGATTCCCATGTACCCCACAGACACCATTATTAAAATCACTTGGGGGATTCCCATGTACCCCACAAGGTTGTCATTATATAATCACTTGGGTAATTCTCGTGTACCCCAAAAGATTTTCAAAACAATATGTACCCATTTAACTATCTCAAAAGTCACAAGTTTATGGAAAGTTACCATTATCAAGTTCAACCACCATACCCATGCACCCACCTATCAAAACCATATTTAAATTATGGCAAAGCATACTTAAACCGTGAGAAACATTATTCAACCATGAACATTAAAAAAAGCAACCTTTATTTTAAAAACCATAATAATACCATGAAAGACATACATTAAAATATGTGATTTAGGTAAAATAACTATGAGGAAGGATTAACATGCCTTAAACATAAATAAGTATGGAGAGAAATCACCCTTGAAAGCCCATAATTGATTAACTTGATAAAACCCCAACCTTTTATTGAACAGAGAGTTTGGGAGAGAATTTAAGAGTGTTTTATTAGGAATTATGTGTTAATAAAGTCCCAAGGAAGGTTTTAAGTCGTGGTATCAAGGGGACTTAAAGTAGGAAATGTCTAGAATACCCTCAGATTAAAAGCTATAAAATGTCATCTTGGTTATGAGTCAACCCATTGACTCATCATCACATCACATGACTAGAAGCCTTGACCCATATCCTAAATAGTGAGTTGGACACCCATACTTTATCATCCTTATGACTCCATTATTCCACTCGACACCTGATCATACGACTCGTATGGTCTAGTCCTATCCAACACAGAACCCAAGGGATTATGACTCCATTATTTCACTTGAGGCCGTTTGTTGTTTCTGCGAGCTCTACGATGAGGGATTTTCTGTCATAATAGAGCACGAATTAATAGCAGAGAGAAATAATTATAGGCATGATAGACTTTTGAAGAAAGAAACAACTATTCCTAAAATGTCCCGTAGCCTCTTGCTCATAGATGTGGTGTGCTACACACCGATGATCAAGACTCTACGTAACGCGGTTCGCCAGACTCCCTAGGACTCTTCAAATCTTAGGCTCTGATACCAAGCTTGTAACGCCCCAAGAACTTATCCCGAGATGTCACACGATGCTTAAGGCCACACGTGGCCTCAAGCTAACCCTATAAGCCTGTAATCACTTCCAGAACTCACTATAACACTAATTATTTTAAAATAGGAAAGAATAATCATGTCATGAGCATACTGTGATACGAAGAAATACTATCATGTACAAATAAAATACTAAAAGTTCTGTACAAACTGGTACTCTAGTCTAACAAAGCCTCTACTACAAAAGACTGAGGAGCCTTTGGGACAGATCCCCAACTGACTCGCCTGAACTGAAAAGAAACAACCATCTACTATCAAGGCAAAAATCAGGGACATAGGTCCTCAAACCATGAGGACTCACCAGCTGTAAGAATATAGATGGAGGTACTCAAAGATCACTATCGCCACTGAGACTAAGCACTTGAACCTACATCCTGAGAAACTGTAGAACATAGAAGAGTATGGGAATCAGTACTTGAAATTGTACTGAGTATATGGGGGTGTATGCAACACTTTTAAACAATATCATAAATCTAAAATAAAGTCATGCATGCTGACAATAATGACTCTATTCGCTTGAATTTCCTGAAAAATAATTTCTATAAGTCATCGATAATAACACATTTTTCACAAATCTCATAAATCATTGGACTCAACTCAAACTCTTTAACTCATGACTTAGAGTGACTTGGTAAACCAAGAAACTTAGACTATTATGGACTTGGGAGTTTTTTATAATCGACATAAACAATGTGAGTCGCATGGAGTCCAACATTTTGCCCTATTAAGGAAGGAACCCCACATTGGCGGGAGCGTTATACTTTTGCCAGGGAGTATAACCTCAAACTCATCTTTGTGATCACAAACCCGACTCTTTGGCCCTCAAATCTCAATCCTACGGTGGCACGTAGTTCTGGGGAAGTAGGATGCGCTGAACCCACACTTCCCATTCGGTGCTAAATACTCCTCCGAGACTCAGCTCAGAACGCATTAGGAAATCCACCTTAATCAACTTAAGGTTCTATCATGAAGACCAAATCATAAATATATCTCATCTGTAAATCATATACAACTTGTGGATTCGTAACTAGACTCAAACTCAAACTGTCTTTCTCAACCTCAAGTACACTTGCTTATCAAATAATATCAAGTATCAAATGCTTCAAGAAAATATCATAGGACTCATTCTTGACCCTCAAGCTTAATATCGATATATATTCAATACTCAATCTTCTCATGGAAAAGTATAACTCATGACACTTATCTTAAATCGCTAAGAAATCATCAATACATAATAACAAAATACAATTCATGGCATAAATTCTCAATTTAAGAAATACGAAGGTAAAATAATCATAAATATCAAACTTAATCAACTCAAATCTCATAAATCATAAATAAAGAAATTTTGGTGTAAACCCACTTGCAAGGATCATGAAATTCCAATAGTAAAAAATAAATTCTTTGGGCACCAGAATGAAAGGATATTCTTGTTCAAGCCCCGCATACCTTGGATTATAATTTTAAGATGAAAATACTTGATTGGAAACTCTTCTTCACACTTTTGAGCTAAGTTTCTTGATACCTTTGACTTAGAGAACTTGATTCTGGCACAACTCGGTGAAATATACGGAAGATTCTTGAATTTTCTTAGAGAAGATTTGGATTTGGAATTGAAGGAGACAAAACCTAGCTCTAGATATTTCTTGGAAGATATTGGAGAGAAAATGAATTGCTCTTCTCTACTTGGATATATATAGAGGCCAAAATGGGCGGAAATGACCAAAATACCCTTGAGTAAATTCTAGAATTGGAGCTCGAGTTTTGGCCTTGGAGCGATGCGCCATGATCGCGGACCTTTACAGGATTTTGACAATTGGGAAACTGCTCAGTGGCATAACGCGGTGAAGTCGCATTTTCCACCTTGGTCATGACCTGAAAGGGCACCGCGACGCGGTGGAATCGCGATGGTGCACTAGAATTTGACAATTCTAAAATTGAGCCTGGTGTGACACGTCAATATCGTGGAGGCTTACTGAAAAATGACAATTGCCATTTTGGTAGGCTCCGCGACGTGCTAAAGTGCCAGGTGGGACATTATCTCTCTAAAATGGCTCTAACTCTTTACCCGAGGGTTAAATTTGGGCGAATTTGGTATCGACGAAAAGCTTATTCAAATCTCCACGTGATAAAAAGTAGAAATTAGAGAAATACAACACGGTTTAAACATGATTCACCTTGGAAGTCGTCCATATTCACTTCAAAATATGGATTCAGGATTATGAAATAATTGGGGTATTACAATATCTCCCCCTTGGAAACATTCATCCTCGAATGTTGCTAGTTAGGCTCAAGATCAAAGAGGAAACTGGAAATACTTTATGGGAACAATTTTCTCAACCGACTTTCTTTACTCTAGATTTCTGAGTACTCCATTGAATGCACGAATCATAGAATGGATATTTATACAACTGAATACACTTGATTAGAAAGAAACTGAATTAAGGAAGAATGATTCCTTCGTCTTGATTTGAACTCGTGGAGAAGAGATGAGGATACTTAACTCGTATATCTACTTCTGCTTCCCAAGTAGCACCCTCTATTGATTGATTTAACCACAGAACTTTAACCAATGGAACTTCCTTGTTCCTTAGTTTACGAATTTGATAATCTAGGATCTCGACCGGAACTTCATCATAAGAAAGACTATCCCGAAAATCTAAGATCTCTGATGGATCAACCACAACAGAATCACCAATGTGCTTCTTGAGCATAGAAATATGAAAGACATAATGGACAGCTGACAATTCTGTAGGAAACTCAATCTCATATGTTTTTTTCCCAACACAATTCAAAACTCTATAAGGGCCAACATATCGGGGACTAAGCTTCCCTTTCTTTCCAAATCTTTTCACCCCTTTCATGGGTGAAATCTTCAAGTACACCAAATCATCAACCTCAAACTCAAGAGATCTTCTTCTCACATCTGCATATGACTTTCGACGACTCTGGGTTGTCTTCAACCTTTCCCTAATCAACTTAACTTTCTCCATAGCCTCGAACATAGTAACATGTCCAATCGCAGTAGCTTCACCCACTTCAAACCAACTTATGGGTGATCTATATTGCCTTTCATATAAATCCTTAAATTCAATCAATGGCAAATGTTCATCCCAACTTCCTTTGAAATCAAAAACACATTCCCTCAATATATCCTTCAAAGTCTGGATAGTCTTCTCAGCTTGACCGTCTATTTGCGGATGAAAAGCGAAGCTAAGATGAAATTGGGTACCAAGATCCTTCTGAAAAGCTCTCTAAAACTGAGAAGTAAATTAAGTACCTCTATCAGAGATGATAGCAAATGGAACTCCATTCAACCTGACTAACTCTCAGATGTACAACTTAGCATAGTCCTCAGCGGTAAAAGATGTATGTACTGGTAGAAAATATGTTGACTTAGTCAACCTGTATATAACGACCCAAATAGAATCATGATGAAGACGAGAGAGAGGTAAACCGGTCACGAAATCCACGTTCACTACTTCCCACTTCCAAGTAGGAATGCTAAATTCTTGCATTATACCACCGGGTCTTTGGTGCTCTATCTTCACCTATTGGCAAGTTGCACACTTCTCTATGAACTTTGCTATATCCCTCTTCATACCATTCCGCCAATAAATTACTTATAAATCAAGGTACATCTTGGTAGCACCGGGATGAATAGAATATCGCGCGCCATGCTCTTCATCCATAGTCCTCTGTCTCAAGTCATCAACATCAGGAACACATAATCTATTTTGAAGCCTTAATACACCATCTCACCCTTGGGAGAAAACCTCCACCTTTTGGGCTTTGACTAACCCTTTTAGTTTGACCAAACGAGAATCCATATCCTATTTCTCCTTTACTTTCAAAACTAGAGAAGATTTGGAATTACTTTGAACCCAAAAATTACCCTCAGCTGAATCAAGCAATCTAACACCCAACCTAGCCAAACGATGCACTTCGTGAACCAAATCCTTTTTATCATTCTCTACATGCATCACACTACCCATGGACGACCTGCTACGGGCATCCGCCACTATATTGGCCTTGCCCAGGTGATACAACACACTCATATCATAGTCCTTGAGCAATTCTAACCATCGCCTCTGTCGAAGATTCAACTCTCATTGAGTAAACACATACTGCAAACTCTTGTGATCCATAAAGACATCAACATGAACACCGTACAAGTAGTGTCTCCAGATTTTTAAGGCAAAAACTATTGTAGCTAGCTTAAGATCATGGGTTGGATAATTCTTCTCATGCGGTTTCAATTGCCTGGAGGCATAGGCTATAACCTTACCCTTCTGCATCAACACGCAACCCAACCCAACTCTAAAAGTGTCACAATACACCACAAAATCATCTACACCATTAGGCAGGGTCAGCACAGGGGCTGAAGTGAGTCGAGTTTTCAACTCCTGAAAACTCTTCTCGCAAGAATCTGACCACTGAAATTTAACTTTCTTTTGGGTTAAACGGGTCTAAGGAGAAACAATGGAGGATAAATCTTCAACAAAACGATGATAGTAACCATCTAGACCCAAGAAACTCCTAATGTCAAACGGGAAAATAGGTCTAGGCCAATTTTTCACAGCTTCTACCTATGAGGAATAACTCAAATACCTTTAGAATAAACAATATGACCCTTAAAGGCAACTGAACTTAACCAAAATTCACACTTGCTAAATTTGGAAAACAACTGATGATCTCTAAGGGTTTGCAAGACAATTCGGAGATGATCTGCATAGTCGTTTCTATTTTGGGAGTATACAAGGATGTCATCTATGAACACAATAACAAACATATCCAAGTACTATATGAACACCCGATTCATGAAGTCCATAAAAGCTATTGGGGCGTTAGTTAGCCAAAAGGACATAACCAGGAATTCAAAATGACCATAACAGGTGCGAAAAACTGTCTTTGGAATATCACACTCTCTGACTTTAAGTTGGTGATAACCAGATCTCAAATTTATTTTCGAGAAATAACTAGCAACTTGTAGGTGATCAAACAGGTCATTAATCCTAGGAAGAGGGTACTTGTTCTTGACTGTGACCTTGTTGAGCTGACGATAGTCAATGCACATACGCAATGAACCATCTTTCTTGTGTACGAATAGAATGGGTGCGCCCTAAGAAGACATACTAGTCCTTATAAAACCCTTATCAAGAAGATTTTTTAGTTGCTCTTTCAACTCCTTAAGTTCTATGGGGGCCATGCGATATGGAGGAATAGAAATAGGTTGTGTATCGGAAAGAAGATCAATCCCGAAATCTATCTCTCTATTAGGAGGTACCCCTGGGATATTTTCTGAGAAAACATCAAGAAACTCATTGACAACACTAATGGACTGAATAGTCAGAGTCTTAGACTTAGTGTGTTTAACTCAAACCAAGTGATAGATACAACCATTGGATATCAATTTTCTTGATTTAAGGTAGGATATAAAATGAATCTTGGGAGCTACAGAATTTTTGGACCACTCAAAGACTGGCTCATTGGGAAACTGAAACTTGACTACACGGGTACGACAATCAATAGACGTATAACAAGAGTGAATCCAATCTATACCCAGAATAATGTCAAAATCAACCATGTCTAGATCGATCAATTCTGCAAACATGATTCTGTTATGGACAGTGATAGGACACTTCTTATACACTTTCTTAGCAACAACAGATTCACCTACTGGGGTAGAAACTAGAAAAGGCTCAGGAATCTTTTCTGCACTGATTTCAAAATTCATAGCCACCAACGGAGTCACATAAGAAGGACTTGACCCAGGGTCCATCAATAAATACACATCGAAATGAAATACACGGAGCGTACCAGTAATAATATCTGGTGAATCCTCCTGCTCCTGGTGGGGTGGTACAACATAAAAGTGATTCTGGCACTGACCACTTGCAGTACTAGATGAGGCACCTTGAGGAGGATTAGGATGAACTAAAGGGGCTGGAGCACTAATAGCCTGACTTTGGGGATGAACATCATGACTCCTCTGTCTAGCGTACGGGCAATCCCTGAATCTGTGGCCCAACTTACTCCAACCAAAACAACTTCTCCAATTGACTAAGCACTCACCAGGATGGTCCCTACCGCACTTTGGACATGGGGAAGGACGAGGTTTGTTACTCACACTATCCTGGGATCTAGACATAGTAGGCCTATTACCCTGCTCCTGCCTAATTCTGAATGTGGGAGCACTGGCTAATGAAGGCGTTGGCACAAGTGAATGGTTCTGGGATTGAGGGAGATTCCGTCTAGAAAATCTAGTCTGACCATACCCCTACTGCTCTGATCTAACTCTCTTATTTGACCTTACTCTATCTCTCTTCTTCACCTTGACTGCTTCAATCTACTAAGCATGAATCATTAGTATTGAAAGGTTCATGTCCCTATTAAGCATAGCGTATCAACACTCTTTCACAACATAACCAGATACACTAGCCAAAAACTTACTCATACTAGTTCTAGAATCAGCCATCATACCAGGAGCATACTTAGATAACTGGTTGAACTTATGACAATGCTCCTTAACTGTCATGGGGCCCTGTCTCAAGTTCATAAATTCTTCTAATTTCGCTTCCATCAGCTCCATGGGAAAGAATCTGTCTAAGAACACATCTTGGAACACCTGCCAAGTCATGGGAGCGGCATCCTTCCCTCTTCTCTTCCTCCACATCTCCACCCAATCATAAGCAACATCATTTAAGTGATAGAAAGCTAGCTCCACACTATCTTCCTCCGTTATATGCATAATTTGGGTGATCTTTTTCACCTCATCAAGATACATTTGTGGGTCCTCGCCTTTCTTTAACCCATAAAACTCTAGAAGATTCATCTGCATAAAAACATAAACTTGAGCTACCGCTGAATTACCTACCTGCGGAGGTAAAACTGCGGCCTGAACATGGGTCTGAGCATTAGCGGTAACCGCCTGTACTACCGCTTGAAATGTTGACCAAAATTCAGCGTGGGACACTGTCTCACCTAAAGGATCAATGGGTTGAGGTCATTCGTTGTTTCTGCGAGCTCTGCAATGAGGTATTTTCTATCATAATAGAGCACGAATTAATAGAAGAGAGAAACAATTATAGGAACGATAGACTTTTAAAGAAAGAAACAACTTTTCCTTAAATGTCCCGTAGCCTCTTGCTTATAGATGTGGCGCACTACACATCGACGATCAAGACTCCACATAACACGGCTCGACAGACTCCCTAGGAATCTTCAAATCTTAGGCTCTGATACCAAGCTTGTAACTCCCCAAGAACCTATCCCGACATTTCACACGGTGCTTAAGGCCACACGTGGCCTCAAGCTAACCCTATAATCCTGTTATTACTTCCAAAACTCACTATAGAACTAATTATTTTAAAATAAGGAAGAATAATCATGTCATGAGCATACTGTGATATGAAGAAATACTGTCCTGTACAAACAAAATACTAAAAGTTCTATACATACTGGTACTCTAGTCTGACAAAGCCTCTACTACAAAAGACTGAGGATCCTTTGGGACAAATCCCCAACTAACTCGCCTGATCTGAAAAGAAATAACCATCTACTATCAAGGAAAAAATTAGGGGCATAGGTCCTCGAACCATGAGGACTCACCAACTGTAAAAATGTAGTTGGAGATACTCAAAGATCACTATCGCCGCTGAGACTGAGCACCTGAACCTACATCACGAGAAAATGTAGAACATAAAAGAGTATGGGAATCAGTACTTGGGATTGTACTGAGTATGTGGGGGTGTATGAAACACTTTTAAACAATATCATAAATGTAAGATAAAGTCATGCATGCTGACAATAATGACTCTCTTCGCTTGAATTTCCTGAAACATAATTTCCATAAATCATCGATAATAACACATGCTTCACAAATATCTTAAATCATTGGACTCAACTCAAACTCTTTAACTCATGACTTAGAGAGACTTGGTAACTCAAGAAACTTAGACTATTATGGACTTGGGAGTTTCTTATAACTGACATAAACTATGAGAACCGCATAGAGTCCAACATTTTTCCCTCTTAAAGAAGGAACCCCACATTGGTGGGAGCGTTATACTCTTGCCAGGGAGTATAACCTCAAACACATCTCGGTGCTCACAAACCGGACTCTTTTGCCCTCAAATCTCAATCCTACGGTGGAACGTAGTTCTGGGGAAGTAGGATGCACTAAACCCACACTTCACACTCTGTGCTAAATATTCCTACCAGACTTAGCTCAGAACGCGTTAGGAAATCCACCTTAATCAACTCAAGAGTCTATCATGAAGACCAAATCATAAATATATCTCATCTTTAAATCATATACAACTTGTGGATTCCTAACTCCACTCAAACTCAAACAGTCTTTCTCAACCTCAGGTACACTTGCTTATCAAATCATATCAAGTATCAAAAGCTTCAAGAAAACATTATAGGACTCATTCTTGACCCTCAAGCTTAATATCAATATATATTCAACACTCAATCTTCTCATGGAAAAACATAAGTCAAGACACTTATCTTAAATAACTTAGAAATCATCAATACTTAATAACAAAATACAATTCATGGCATAAATTCTCAATATAAGAAATATGATGGTAAAATAATCATAAATATCAAACTCAATCAACTCAAATCTCATAAATCATAAATAAAGAAATTTGGGTGTAAACCAACTTGCAAGGATCATGAAATTCCAATAGTAAAAAATAAATTCTTTGGGCACAAGAATGAAAGGATATTCTTGTTCAAGCCCCACATACCTTGGATTATAATATTAAGAAGAAAAGACTTGATTGGAAACTCTTCTTCACACTTTTGAGCTAAGTTTCTTGATACCTTTGACTTAGAGAACTTGATCCTTGAACAACTCGGTTAAATATACGAAAGATTCTTGATTTTTCTTGGAGAAGATTTTGATTTGGAATTAAAGGAGAGAAACCCTATCTCTAGATATTTCTTGGAAGAGATTGTAGAGAAAATGAATAGCTCTTCTCTACTTGGACATATATAGAAACCAAAATGGGCAGAAATGACCAAAATACCCTTGAGGAAATTCTTGAACTGGAGCCCGAGTTTTGGCCTTGGCACGAAGCGGAATGATCGAGGACCTTCACTGGATTTTGAAAATTGGGAAACTGCTCAGTGGCGCGATGCGGTGAAGTCGCATTTGTCACCTTGGTCTTGACCTGGAAGGGCACCGCGATGCAGTGGAATCGTGTTGGTGCACTGGAATTTGATAATCCTAAAATTGAGCCTTGGCGCGACACATCAATATCGTGGAGGCTCACTGGAAAATGACAATTACCATTTTGGCTGGCTCCGCGACGCGCTAAAGTGCCAAGTGGAACACTGTCTCACTAAAATGGCTCAAACTTTTCACCCGAGGGTCGGATTTGGGAAAATTTGGTATCGGCGAAAATCTTATTCAAATATCTACGTGATAGAAAGTAGAAATTAGAGAAATAAAACATGGTTTAAACATCATTCACCTTGGAAGTCATCCATATTCACTTCAAAAGACGGATTCAGTCTTAAGAAATAATCGGGGTATTACAAATACTTGTTTCTCCTTTATTTTAGTACAAAGATATAACTACACCACTTTTTATAAAAACACACCACCATCCTCAAAGTCCAAGAGACGAACTCCAAGTTTAGACAAATGGTGAATATCTTTCACCAATTCTTATTTCCCTTATCCACGAGTGCTAGACTCATCTTGGATAACCAAATAAGAGTATTAGGAACCATGTTAGCTTTAACTAGATGGTAGTGAAGAATTATGTCAAAATGTTTGAGTAGATCAAGCTACCTCTTTTGACTGAGATTAAGGTTTTTCTGAGTAAATACAGATTGTAGGATCTTAATGCCAAATTTTTAACAAGCACATCATAGCCAATAACTCCAGGTCATGATTTGGATAAATTTTCTCTTGTACCTTTAACTTTCTTGAGGCATAAGCTATCACCATGTAATGCCATATCAAAATGCATCCCAGCCCCTCATAAGATACATTATACTAGACCACAAACCCATTAATGCCTTCTGCCAAATTCATGACCGGAGCTGAAGTTAGATTATCCTTCATATTCTCAAAACTACCCTCACAAGAATCAAACCACAAGAAATTTACCTTCTTCTGAGTTAACTTAGTCAACCGGGCAGCTATCGTCGAAAAAATTTCCACAAACCTCCTATAGTAACAAGTTAAACCCAAGAAACTCTGAATATTGATTGGAGTCATGGGTCTATGCCACTTATTAATCACTACAAACTTTTGTGGATCAACCATGATCCCTTCAATAGAAATGACATATCCCAAAAAAGTGACATTGTTCAACCAAAATTCGTATTTCAAAAATTTTGCATAGAACTGTTGCTCCTTCAGGGTCTGCAACATAATACAAAGGTGATTAGTATGATCCACCTCGCTCTTAGAGTACATTAAAATGAATACAATGATGAAAAAATCCAAAAACTAATAAAAGACACTATTCATTAAGTCCACGAATGTTGTTGGGGCATTAGTCAACCCAAAAGATATAACCATGAACTTAAAAAGCATATATTGAGTATGGAAGAGAGTCTCAGGAATATACGCATCCCTAATCTTTAATTGATGATGCCTGGATCGAAGGTCGATCTTGGAGAAAAACTTAGCACCCTAAAGTTGATCAAGAAAATCATCTATCCTTGGAAGAAAGGTACTTATTCTTTACCGCCACCTTATTTTACTATCATTAATCAATAAACATACAAAGGGAAAAATCCTTCTTATGCACGAATAAAACTGGTGCACCCAATGAAGATACACTTGGACGGATGAAAAACTTATCTAAAAGATCCTTTAATTGCTCCTTAAGCTCTGTTAACTCAACTGGAGCCATTCTATACGGGGGAATAGAGATAGGATGAGTGTATGGAATAAGATCAATCCAAAAATCAATCTCCCTATTGGGAGGAACACTAGGGAGGTCATCAGGGAAAACCTCATAAAAGTCATTCACTACTAGGATGATATGTAAAGAAGGATGCTCCGAGTTAGAATCTTTAACCCAAACCAGATGATAGAGACACCCCTTGAAGATTAATCTCCGAGCTCTAAGATATGATATGAACCTTCCCTTAGGAACTAGGGAACCACCCTCCCACTGAATAATCAGCTTATTATGAAATTTAAAGATGACCTTACGGGTCTAAAAATCTAGCAAAGTATAGCATGAGTACAACTAACCATCCCTAATATGACATTAAAATAAAACATATCTTATTCAAATATATCCACCAAAGTCTCCTGACCACCCACAGATATCATACAAACCCTATAGACTCTTCTAGCAACCACAGAGTCACCCACCAAGGTAAAAATAGAAAAAGGTTTAAAATACACTCAATACCCAAACCAATATGCACAACCATAAATGAGGTCACATAAAAAAGAGTGGACCCCAAATCAAGTAAACAATACACATCATGGGAAAAGAGTTTCAATATACTAGTAACAACATGAGGCAGCGCCTCAGACTACTGTCGATTAGTAGGACAATAGAGTTGGTTCTGACCAGTGCCTGAGCCAGATGGTGCACCCTTTAGTGCTAGAGTTGATGAAAAGATAATCGGAACCTTATTTTTACCAGAAGAAACCTTGGCCACAAGATAGTTTTGAAGCATGTTCCCAAGATGACCACAGTTGAAGCACCTTTCTTTTTTCTCATCACAGAAACCCCGATGAGAGTAAGGCTTGCTTACTTATATACCCAGCATCCGTCCTATTCTTTTCCAATATAGAACTTCTTATCCTAAGTTGGGGTGTTACAATTTTGGATATGTTAGGTTTTGATTGATTTGATTGGTTGGCACTAATATAAACTTATGGGCTCAATTTTGATTTGACACCTTGGGATTGAGATTTAGAAATAAAAGTATAAATACCTACCTATCTTCAGGTTTTGTTTGGGTAGTGGAGATCAAGAATTTCAGCCTTAGTGTTGAGATTTTAGCTTAGAGTTATGGAATTGAGTGCAGTTTTCATTTTTAGATTTATCTCAATTTAGATTTCATTAATTGGATGATTGAGACTACTCCATGGTTTCATATTTGGTATTCTCGACTTTGGATTGATTATAGTTAATAAGTTCTCATATGATGGCCCATGGACACGGTATTGGTTCCTTCAGTTTTAATCTCAAGTTTTCAGTTTTCTTTGAGAATGTTCAACGACATACTTAGTGGGAGTAGGATGATTGAGTTGGATTCAATATGGATTCATTCCTGGTTAATGGGACATCCTGGAGTGGATCATTAAGTGATGAGTGGTATGCCTTGACTGTTTGGATTCTAGTCCTTATTACCATCTGAACTAGTTGTAGCAATGGAATATACTGCATTCCTTGATTATCTCCATTTGTGTGCCCAAATAATGCCTTATGGTCCTATTCTCATGTTTACCATATGGACTTTCAGTGTATCAACTTTAGTTCTTTGAGTTCTCTATGATGAGACTGTACGCATAGGACTCAGGTAATTTTCCTCCTGGTTTATAGTAGATAGCAGGTGCGAGATGGTAACAAAAAGTTCTATTTGGATCTGGAGTCAATGGTATGACTCATGTTTTGGTTTTTTTTGTCTTTAATGAGACTTTTTTTATTTGTGCAGATATCAGGATAGTAGCAATGCATTATAGTTCAAATTTGTGTGTATCAACCTTTCACGGTTCAGTTGGAGGATAGTTAATAGTCGAATTTATTTTTGGTCGTTTGAAAGTGAAGTAAGGGTGATGGTGGATAAAGGGTATACCCATGGAAAAATCCCTTACAAGTCTTGTGTCTTTGTATAGGTTATCTGAGAAGTTATTCTCGGAGCATGCGGGCCCAGTACCTCATCTTTTCAAGCTTTTGAGATACTTTCTATCCATTGACTTTTAGGGAGGAAATTCCTTTTAGTAGTGGATATTATAATAACCCTTAAATTCAATTCTCATAACTCCATTTGTTTTCATTGTTTGAGCTTCTCCACAGCTACCTCAAGTCATTTATGACATACTTTGACTGGTTGTTTGGTTATCGGGCAGTTAGTTTGGTTTTTAGAACCAATTCCCTAGTTTAAAGACTTCACGAGTTCCAAATAGCCACCGGGTGAAAACTTTATCAAAACAATCTCAAATGTGAATTCAGACTTCACCAGCAACTCCGGAATATTGATTTTAGGCTAAGTAGTCCTTTGGTTTGGGTCCCAATGCACCCGGGCTCATTTTGACCTATTGGTTGGAAATTTGAAAATTTAGAATGACTTTTGATTGAAAATCCAACATCGCTAACATGTTCGGAATGTCAAATTTAGTATGTTTACATAGTACATTTACGAAAATCAAATTCTGAATGAGTCCCGAGGCCTTGGCTGAAACGTGGAAAAATTATAAGTTTTCACTGTCATCTGAGATGACTGAGGATAGCACAATCGTGGTTCTCCCTAGGAAATCTCCCTTATGCGATCGCATCCCATTAAGGGTGATCTATACATCTCTTGTCCAGGGGTTCTATAAATAGACCCCATGGTCATGATTTGGGTCATTTTCTCCTCATCCTTGAAAGACAAAAACCCTAAATGGGCATGATAACTCAAAATTAAGTATTGTGGATGACTTAGGATCTTTCTAAACATCTTTTATCATGATTATCATCCAAATAAAGGTAAGATTTCATCAATTTCTCGATGAAGTTTATTGTTCTTAATGCAAACCCCCAATATAGTTTAGGGTTTGGTTTTAGACAAAAATTAGCCTTGTTTTCACCCAACTCTTGAGTGTTATGATTCCTTGTTCATGTATGAACATTTGGTTGACCTTGGAAATGAGTTTTTCATAAGTGAGACCCACTTGCGGTTTTTGGTGTTATTTTTGGACACGAAACACAATAGTGAAATATGGGTATTGTTAGACTTGTATTGATGAGTAGATTACTATTTTGATAGCATGATGGCATTTTGGTAATTATGAAGTAAATATTGCCAGGGGTGTATGATGTACGTTTTTGTAGTTTAGATATAAGGTAGGCTTCTATCTACTCCTCTTCAAAGATAATGTGTGTTATGTATGGCATGTTAGTGTGGATGATAGGCTTGATTATGAGTAGAACAAATTTGTCTTGATAATTGATGTTTGTGTATTAGATAAGGGTTTTGGACTCATAAGGTGGTATGTTTACGACCCTTTTTGAAATCCTATAGCCTTCTCCCTAGATTGGACTATATTGTAGCATGAATATGATGTGATACTAATTTCCTGATGTGGTTTAAGTGTTGTACCATGGTTAGTGTGCACTTAACCATATTTAGGCTACTATTGTGACCTTGAAACCTTAGTTTAGGTGAAGTTGACTTATATTAATTTATGAACGTACACTCTTTTAGCCACTGCTTGAGTTCATGCACCTTTATATATATATATTCTTAATGATAATGTGATATTTATGAAAAATGATGAATTATGAAAATATAATCTACCTTGTTTCTCTTTCATGATTATTTACTTTATCCCTCATGGGGCTTGTCATTTACATTAGGCCTCGTGGGCCTTGTTCTTTACATTAGCCCTCGTGGGACTCGCTCTCTATTATTTACATTGATTTAGATATTATGATTATATGATGATAGCAAGCAAGGTTGGAGGATATTATGATGATATGAAAATACCCGGCAAGGCCGAAGGATATTATGATTATATTATGATACCCGACAAGGCCGAAGGATATTATAATGATATGATGATATCCGTAAAGGAAAAAGTATATTATGATGATGTGATGATGTCCGGTAAGGCCGGAGGATATTATAATGATGTCATGCAAGGCCAAAGGATATTATATTTATTTGATGATACTCGGAGAGGCCGAAGGATGATTATGATGATGATGGTTAGGATGAGGATAGTGGGTATTGTGAATTCTATTGCACTCATATTTTATGTGCATCGCCTATCACCAATATATACCTATGTCTATCAGCTGGTATGGGGCGATTGGATAAATATGGGCGATGTTTATTCCTTGTGTTGTTGTATGTTGGTTGAACCTTCTAAGCTTGGGGCGGTGGGGGTACGCATAGGCTTTTCTAGGTATTTGGTTGTCCAAAATATCTAGTTACTCGCATTGTTATTGATATTGTTATTATAATCATTATGATCATTATTACGGCTAGTTTATGACAGATGTCTATTGATTCGGCATCGAGAATTTGAGATATGTTTTTAGCCTCTCTTATCTTACTATTTCATTATTATTCATGATTATTTCTTATCTAGCCATGTGGATTAGAAACCCTAAGTATGATAGTATTAAATTCTTTTTGGATTATAATGAAGCCTTAAAATAAGAATAAGATGATTTAGGTTATGCCTTGAGTTAACCTTATATCTATATGTATGTATATATATATATCTCTTTCTATATGTAGCTATGGTACTACTGTGTATACCATCCTTCAATTGTTCATTTGTATATTCATTCCTTGGCTTTGTATATTATATATATCCTCCTTTCACATTTACTTCAAATGTGGACTAGCGATACACAGTTTAGTGTTGAGGTTACTAAGTATGGCTGAAATATTCTAGTGTAATCTTATTACTTCCTTAGCCTTAAAATGCTAGTCTCTTGGACATAAATATGATAGGTTATCCTTATTATCTCTTTGGTTTTCTTATGTGGTTGCAAAATATTTGGTGTAGTTAACATTCTTTTTATATGTTACATATATTTGCTTTATCTTTGGAGCTCATTTGGCAGTTGTCTACTGAGTACCATTCGATTGGTACTCATACTATACTTTTTCATCCTTTAGATCATAAGTACTAGTTATCATTATTGATGTGTGTGTCTTACGGAACAGCCATGCTTGGAGACTTAGAGCAATCTCCAGCCATTCGAAGTATTACCTACATCCTCATTATGTACTAGATTTTTCTTCATGCTATGTTTGGAAATAAGATGTAACAGTGAAATTCCCTTTGTATTTCATTCTTGTACTCTTGTTATGTTAAGAGATCTTTTACTGATACCACCAAGTTTTGGGATTTATTTATGTGTTTGATCGTTTGTTACATTTATTATGTAATCTTTCTTTAGATATATTGTGTAGTTCATTACTAGCCGTTGCGGGCTAAAGGTTGTCTTGCCTAATGGTGGGTTATTATAGTAGGCATCATCATGATTTGAGATATTGGGTCGTGACAAACTAGCTAGATATAGGAAAAGGTGATCATAGCTAATCTTGTTGCTGGAGATGAACACCAAAGCCAATATTATGAAACAATCTAGCCATACAAACATATATAGTTAGTACTTCTGGAATGTACTGAGTATGTGAGGGTGAATGCAATAAGTAAAACTAAAACTGAACACACCTAAAAATTGTATATGGGTATACCTTGATCATAAACAAGAGTGATAGCTGAAATCTATCAAAGCAATTTTCACAAAACACTATTTGAACAAAGATTGCGAGTTGTGACACTTAGTTTCTAAAATTTATCTTTTATTATGGGATATTCTGATAACAAACATAAACCATACGAGCAACATGGAGTTTGATGTCTAAAACCCCCATTGAAAGGGCCCAAATAAAAATTTATAGGGTATGAAAGCTAATTGTCATGATCACCTAAACATGTCCATTTGGACAAGCTGAATAATATATGACATGTCAATTAGGACAAGCTATATGACCAATTGGACAAGATGAATAATAACCTACTGTGGCACGTAATTTTTGCAAAATAGTATGAGCTAAATCCACATTCCCTCATGGTGCTAGGTAAATACTATTGCTCGTACCGTATCTATAAAGTTCACCTTAAATAAGAATATGAGTTACTAAGTCTTAAAATACAATATGCTTCTGTTTAAATCTCAAAATCTTGATTTCTTATGTGAACTTCATAGCTTATCTTAAATCATATATCAAAAATAAAATGTTATTCTACTGCAATGCTTTTGTATCTCAAACTAGTAAACTTGAACTTCCTGTAGACTGAGTACTTAACGCTCAAATATAAACTTTTATCAACCCATGGAAACTTCGTATCAAAATTTGACAACTCAATTCTTGAGATCATCTTAGTAGGTAAAACTTTAATAAACATGAAAACATATGCAAAATAATATGAAACTCATGATGAAACATCATAAACTCAAGCATAAGTAAAATGGGTATAAACCCTAGTTGTAAAGTTCTTAAATTCATGGTAAAACTCAACTTTTAGGCATAGAGATAAAGTGTTAACCTTTTTCAAACCCCACATACATGGACATAGTAAATTTCTTAAGTGAAACTTGAATTTGAACCTTCCAGGCTTGAATTTTTGTGCAAACTCTTCTTTTATGTTCTTGAGGGTTTTGGGAGAAGAGATATCATTTAATCTGAGTTATGAGGGTGGGATTTGTGTTTAATATTATTGAAAAGTCATTTAATAGGTAAAATATCAAAAAGTCATTTAATAGGTAATTTGAACCTTCTTCTTCTTCTTGTATTCGAGTATCTATTTGTTTCGTAAAGCTGCTAGTGATCCAGCTGAAACAAAGTTCTTAACTTTTTGATGATTTCTTGAACACCCTTCTTGATTCATGATTGTTAAATTCACTGTAATTTCAAAAAATAAAATATCAAATAAGTTAACAGTGAGTCCAAATAACCAGTTTTCACTACAGAATAACAGAAAGCAAAAGCAATATTTTCGGAACAGAATTTCTTCATGCAATGGCCTCCTAAAGTTTAATAACCAAAGGGGAAAATCAATATTAAGGGACCTGATCAAGTAACCAAGATATGACAAAACAAAAGTACTAGCAGAACAAAAGTACAACATTAGCAAAAGTACAACATTAGAAACAAAAACAACAACAAAGATAATATATGTCGTAGCATATTTGTAGCTCCTGTTTCTATGGATTTCATCACTGAATAATTCCCTGGACATGATATATTTAGAAGCTATGATATTTTCAGGAAACCACTGCCAGCACAAGAAGTACTAATAGAAGGGCAGTCATATTATCTACGACAGCTTATCAAAGAACAAAATTTAAACACTAGGTTTGTTGTTGTTTTGATACTTCATTTATCTTTTCTCTTATATTCACTTGAATGTTTAATTCCCCTGGTTAAATTTATCAAATGTTTAGCTTTACCCTAATTGGAAATTTCAGCCAAATTTTTGAAACTAGAGCATCTGGATCAAGATGTGGATGTTTTTGAGACAATAAGAGTCTCTGTTGATGGAACTGGCCAAGTTGGTACATATTTCTATACTGCACCAGATATAGAGCAAAAATGGCTAAACATTAATGAGAAGGTTAGAATTCCTTATTATCAGCAAGTTTTACTTGATCTTAATAAAATGATCTCCTTGGATACTAGTTTGCTTCCGACTCAATAGTCCTCAGGCTAATTTGTAAAGCTTAGGAGTTGTTTTCTTTAAGTTGTAGAATCCTTTTGACATTGTAATGGATCGACATATTGTTCTATCTGATTTAAAACAAAAAATGAGGTTCCTCCTGCTTGGGCTGCGGAATATCCAGAATAGTCATCCTTGTTAAGGTGCTTAATGTCCCCAAGTCCATTACACATTTTCTATAACATTTTGTTAGCAACAGTGAGAAGTATTGGAATTGGATACAAAAAACCAGTATGACCTATCATAGGCGGTAGTGGCATAGCCACATATAGTGAAAGGTATCAAGTTGAACACCTTTAACCAAATTCCAAGCTTCACCATTGATAGACGGGGGGATTTTTACTAGATAGAAGACACAAGTATGAGTAGTTGCATGAAACACTGAACTAGCTAGTTTTTTTTTAAGTTTTATGAAACTGTTTGATCATTGATTATTAGTGATACCTTTTTTCTAAAGGATCTTATTTAGTTCTTCTTTGGATAAAAATGATTTATTGCTTAATCAAACTGAACCTCCATCCTCGTTTGGCTAATATCAAATGCAGAATAATAGAAAATTGAAAATAACTTCAAATTTTTTCAATTCCAAAACCAAAGAGATCCGAGACTAGAATTTACCGATGGTGCTCAGATTCAACCTTATTAAACAAAACAGGTATATAAACATCAACTTTAAAAAAATGGATATAACAATTGGGAAAATGGAATTGGTTGATTGAAATGACATTTATTCAGCACATACATAAATGCATCAACATCTGGAAAAAAGTCATTAGTGAACTATAAATTTATTGACATTGGCCTTACATTCAAGTCCCTAATGAAGCTTCCACAAAAATACAGACTATAAAGGTATTGAGTTGGTTCTATTTCAGATTGTGTTGACTGCCAAGGGGGTTTGGTCCCTTTATATTTTTGTATTTCTGTGGAAGCTTCATTAGAGAGTAAACAGTAACTCTGTGAAGTAATTAACAATGTTGGTGTAAAATTCAAAAAAGAGCCATTATGATCAATAAAGATATCATTACAGCGGGGAGCTTTTGGTTTAGTCATCCATTGGTTTAGTCATTCATGTTTCTTGATTAACTTTAACTTTGAATCAAATTTCAATGGTTTAGTCAAGATAAGTTATAAAATCAAGAATTAATGGTGAAAAAATTTACCGATGAGGCCATGATTGTCTCCAATGACTCACTAGCTTTCTTTGAATCAGTCTTTGAAATTTTACAAAAATATAGTATTTTAGAATAAAATTCTAAATGAAAATGATTAAACGATATAAACAAGCATGGATATAAATATGTATGAAAAAAATTTATCACTCACAAAAAAATGAAACAAATGATGAGCATATATTTAAAAGAACTTTCTTGTCTAATTATCTGCCTCCATCCAATCCCAATCAGTATCGTCAAAATCATCATTCTCCTCCGATGTTGCTACAACTATATCTTCTGAATGTTCTTCAACAGATTAAATATCAACAACAACGACTCCATCTTCTGTTGACCATATAAAGTCACCCTCATCTAATCTAATTGAGGAACCAATGTCATCATTAGGATCCCTCCAAAATACTTCTCCTATATTAGGGCAATTCTCTTCCTCTAGATCATACAAATAAATAGGGAATTTATTCCTTACATAATAAACATCTTTCTCAATTGGATCCACAATATAAAAAACTTGATAAACTTTTGATGCCGACACAGAAGGATCATTTTTACTGCATAACTTGTTGAAGTATACCCGAGTTAACCCATACTCATCTACTTCATTCTGATACCAATAAGATCTAAACAATACAACACTAAAATAACCATAGTAATCAATCTCAATAATATCTTGAATAACTCCATAATAAACCACCGCTTCATCTATGGGATTTTGGTCCCTCGCACTAGTAAAACTATCTGTTGTTACTGATAAAGTAACTTCACTATTCTGAGTCTTGCGTAGGGCATCCCAATATTTTGTATGAAATCCATATCTATTGATGAAATATGCACTATATTTCTTGGACACCATATTAGGCCCCCCAGCTAGCCACTTTACATGATGGGATACTTCAGCACTTTTAACTTTCTCTTCAAACCAATTGCTGAATTCACGACTATGATTCCATGATCTTACCCATGCATTCAATCTAGTATGATTACCCATTGAATTCTTATATTCCCTGAAATAAAGAATATGGAAAATATAATTACTAGGCCTTTATAAATAGATGTTTATGTACCTTAACATAACAAATAAATGAAGTTTAATATGTAAATATCTTACTCGATAAACTTTTCCACTTCTTCATCTCCCGTGTTAAAAAGGGCATATCGATGTGCTTTAAACATAACTTTGGATCCATAAAAAAAGTACAATTTTGTTCTTCTCACTTGTAATTGGATGACCATTCTTAGGGAATATAGGTGACACATTCTGAATGGATTCCTCAACTTCAGTTTGGTACCTTTTAAATCGTGTCTTCATACCATCATATAGGTATCTTGAACAAAACTTCAAACACTCTTAAACCAAATAACCTTCTACTATTGATTCTTCTGGACAATATCAATTATGAATGATCCCCCTAAGGTTACATAGGTACCTCTCAATAGAATACATCCAATGAAGATGACTAGGACCCCCAAGCTTAATTTCATTCACTAAATGAACAGGAAAATGTAGCATTATATCAAAAATGCTGGATGAAAAATTATTTCAAGGTTAGATATAATTTCACCAATTTTAGACTCCAATTTTTTAAGATCTCTGGGCCTAATTACCTTAATACATATGGCTCTAAAGAAAATTCCCAACCTAATCAATGTAAATGAAACATTCTTAGGTAGCACTTTTCTAACAACAACTTGTAGCAAGTGATGCAAAATAAAATGAGCATCATGACTCTTGTACCTTGATATCTTCATCTCCCTCATATGCATGCAACCTGATATACTTGAAGCACACCCTTTAGGTAATTTGACATTTTTTAAGATGCTACAAAATAATATTTTCTGTTCCGATTCCATGAAGAAAGAAGATTGATCAAAACTTACATTTATGTTATTATCTTGTATTGGTTGTAGATCCTCCCATATTCCCATTTCTTGTATGTCATATCAAGAATTTGCATTATTCTTTGACTTTTCATCTATATCTAATAAAGTCCAGAGCAAACTATCACTTATATTCTTTTCTATGTGCATTGAATTAAGATTATGGCTTAATCTGTTATGTGGCCAATATGGAAATTCAAAAAAGATAGATCTTTTCTTCCAAGGACCTTTATTAGCTCGAGAACTTTTTTTTGTTCCCGTTTAAAAATATTGTTGAATTCATGCAACTCTTCAAGCAATTCTATATCCGACAAAGGAGTGGGTGGGGGTCTATGTTCTTCCTTACCATTAAATGACGTCTTAGCTTTTTGCAGTGGATGATCATGAGGCAAAAATCTTTAATGAACCAAATAACACATCTTAGGACTATGTTTGATATATTAAGAGCATGTGTTATAATAACAAATAGGGAATGCCAATTTTCCCTTAGTGCTCCATCCGGAAAGCATTGCTACTGCTGGAAAATCACTAAAAGTTCACATTAAGGTTGCACGCATTTGGAATATTTGATTGGTTTCAGCATCATAAATTTCTATCCCAGGTTCCCATAGTTCATTTAATTCATTAATTAGTGACTAAAAATACACATCTATATCATTTCTTAGAGAAGATAGGCCTACAATGATCATTGACAACTTAAGTTACTCTGTCTTCATACAAATCCATGAAAGCATTGTTAATACTGGAAAATCACTAAAAGTCCATATTAAGGTTGCACACATTTGGAATATTTGTTTGGTTTTGGCATCATATGTTTATATACCAGGTTCCCATAGTTCATTTAATTTATCAATTAGTTGTTGCAAATACACACCTTTATCATTTCTAGGAGAAGATGGGCCTAGAATGATCATTGACAATATAAGATACTCCGACTTCATGCAAATCTATCGAGATAATTATAGTTCATCAGCATAACAAGCCATATTCTATGAGAAATACTCATGGTTCGAAATGGATTGAAACTATCACTTCAGCGACCTAACTTAACATTACAAGAATCTCAAGAGAAGTCTGGATAAAAATGATCAAAAACCTTCCATGCTTGCCCATTAGAAGGATGCCTTAGATTTTCATCATTCAGCCATTCATTTACATGCCATTTCATTGAAATAGCTATTTCAGGACACATTTAAGGGAAAGTATCTTAAAAACTTTGCAGAAATTTTAGAACTTGCATTAGTTAAGGCACCTCCAACACTCTTCCATCTAGAAGTCCTATATACAGAGTAGTTCTTAGTTTTCTCATTATTCTTCAAGATTAACATGCAACTATTGGGACATGCATGTATTTTTTCATAATCAAGACCCAAATATCATATCACATTTCTGGACTTATTGAAAGACTCTGGTATCTGAGAAAAGGGAATACCTCTTTTACCAACACTGCAAGATCTAAAAATGCTACATTACTCACCCGTCCAATGACTTAAACAGGAACAACCGAATGGTGAAATTCAACTTACTAAAATTTTCACACCCTAAATAAAATTGTTGCTTTGCTTCATCTAATAATTTAAAAAAATTATTTGCATCTTCAGGTAATCCCTCTCCAACTCCTTCACCGTGCCCCGATTAAGCATCTATATTTCTTAATTTATCATGAAGTAGTCTAGAAATATCATCACGCATATTAGAGCCTTCATCATCAATAATTGGATGATGTATTTTTCTTAAGGAAGAGCTTACTCCATGAAAATTCCATCTAGTGTAACCATCATGAAACCCTCTAAAAATCAAGTCATCCTTCACCACTTCTCTTTAACGCTAATAGTTATTCTTGCAATCTCTACAAGGACATAATATCTCTTTTCCTTGAGAGGCTCGTTCAAATGCCTTTTCAAGAAAATGGTTCACTCCATTGTTTAACTCTTCCGACCATATTGGTGAATTCATCCAACCTCTATCCTCACTATCCATTAAAATCCTATATAACATAACAAAATCACCAAAATTATGATTCATGCTAAGCTAAATATGAACTTTCCCATAAAAAATCTGATGCTAATCTTACACAGTCAAATATTAAAGACATTATTGTACTTCCAAGTCATATTTTTGGGGAGGGATGTTCCCTCTAAATGATGAAAGTGAAAAGTTAATCCTAAAGTGTTTGATGATTTCAAGTATGTACAAACTTTTGGTTCCAAATTTTACCATTAAGTACCTTTTCAAGGGAAAGAAAACAAGTAGAAAGAAACAATCACTATTCTGTGTAAACTTTAATATTTTACTCCAAAATGTGGTTGATAATAAGTGTTTTACTATGTTATGTTTTAAACTTTTAAGAAATGAACACACTATTTTGAATCATAAGGAATAGAATTATTGTGTCAAACACAAATCTCAAGTGTTAAAAACATAAAAGATCTCAGGTAATTGGACAACAATGTAAATAAACAAAAGATATTATGCTAACACACACAATCTCTTACAAAATATTTCTACCAAAGTAGCATACTACAAATATCAAGTAAATCTTATAATTTTAAACATTGATTTTCATCATCCTAAATTTACCCTTGTGTTACAAAGTAAATTTTGGTTTGGTTTTATTTTCGTTTAATAATTTTGGTTTTTTAAGTTTTGGGACTATTTAATTTAATGGGCTACATTATATTTGTAAATTGGGGTAATGATTCAAATAAACACAACATAGTAGGTTCGGTACTAAATTTACTTGTTTTTTCATCGAGCTAAGCACAACCAATGAAAGAAAACATGAATGTGTGTGACAGTATGGGCATGAGTGCTTTTTCCCACTTCTGATACTGTAATACCCCGTATTTCTCTAGCATAATTTAAGTCCTGATACATGAGTATTAGTATATAATATTTTTGAATCACTCATTATTTTTACAGTTTAGATCCTACCATTGCATAAGAAATTGAATTAGTTTTGCAACGATATAAAATTTGCCCTAATCTGATAATCTGGTAAGAAGTTATGGCGATTTTAAGTTTCAGCCGTTAAACACCGTCATTTCACTCCCCAGCACTTCACGGAGCGAGGTATCATGATCTTGGTACGTATCACCAAAGGCTAGATTGGCATTTGTCATTTTCCAGTGTTGTAGCGCGATGCCACCGCGTCGCGGTGAGATTCTAGGTCACAAAAAAGGTGGAAACGCGATTACGCTGTGTCGCGCCACCGTGCATTTTCCCAATTGTAAAATTCCAGTGACATGGCGTGATAGCGCCGCAGCGCGCCAAGGGTGTTTTTCAAAATATTTTGATGAAAAATTAATATTTTGTTCAGGGATAAAATTGTTTTTTCCCTATTATTTTAGTCCACCCAGGTGTGATATTTAAGCCCTAAAAACATTTTTACAATTATTCTTTAATTAACTTCCCCCAAATCAAAAGGCATTCTCTCCCAATCAAGAACTCAAGCTCTCAAATTCAAGGTCAATCCTCAAGAATTCACCAAGAACTTTAAGAAATCCATCAATTAAGGTATGTTAGATGTTCATCCATGGAGTCCAAGTAACCTATTGAAATTTCATGTATTGATCTTTTAAAGTTCTTTGATCTTAAATTATGATTTCATCCATGAATCTCCATGTACTATTGATTTTATACCATGTTACCATGAAATTATTGTTATTATTCAATCCTCCATGTTTTAATATTATTACTTATTGAATTAAACCATGATTTAATACCATTATATCGAATTCATGCTATTTATATAAGTTCCATGACTTTCCTATGATTGTTTTAAACCATGAACTACAAGTGTTTGATAAAATGCCTACAAGAGTGATTGATCTAATAAAAGCCGTCATGTTTTATCCCCCGAGCTTTAGTGTCATTTTACTATTGTTGTTTTGCGTCTTGTGGGTATTGAATACCTGATAACCATAGTTATTTATTTATTCTAGTCTCATTACATTACAAAATAGTCTTCAAAACATACTATGAGAATTATTAGGATAGTCAAATATCAGTCAGTTAAACTCAGAACAGTCTTGTATTTCAGTGTCTTTCAGTTAGGAGTAGGATTTATCACCAAACAAGTGTAGGGATGGTGTCTTCCTTGTTACATAGGCAGAGTCGTTAGTAGAATTTCCTATACTCCCAAACTATGTAGCCAGTGCAGGATATGAGAAGTCACCCGTCAGATTAGGCTTGACGATCTCGCAGGAGTCACCCGTCGGTTCAGGCTTGACACCCTTAGTCCTTTGGACATTATATCAGTTTAGTGGATCCACATAGCCAGTGTTATTACCCATGGCATGGTATTAACACCCTTCTAACTGGGGTTACTAGTTAGACCCCGATCAGCTCAAATTGGGGAATGTCGGTTAGATGATACCTCCCACAGTCTCAGATGCAGTCTCAGTTATAGTCCCAGTTCAGTTATTCAGGCTTAGTATTGTTTAACCAAAGCATATAGATTTTAGTTACTTCAATATTTTAGTTTACTAATTTTACTCAGTTCATGTTATATGCTTGGTCATACATCCTCAATATCTACAGATTTTCACGTATCTTCTGTATTTATAGATTTTTATGCATACTCAGTATTTATATATTTCCACATATTCCCATTACCTACAAACTTCATGCTCTCTATTCAATACTCCATGCTTTACATGCATATTCAGTTAATTATTAGTTTTTTTCATGAAAATATGCCTATTCGCCCACCTCATTTAGTATGCCACTACATTCAAAGTACTGATCACATACCTTTTATTTTGTTCTATGATCTATTATATCATAGGTTCTGATGCTCAGTTCTTTTCTCGCGATTAGACTTATCAGATCCTCAGCAGTAACAGTGGTGAGTCCTCATACTTCGAGAATAGGATTACTTTATTTCATGTCTCAATTTAGTAGTTAGTTGGAGTTAGTTAGGGCCTCTCCCATCAACTCATAGTCATTCAATTTTAGTGGCTTATCAGACATTAGAGTCAGTTATTCAATATTCAGACATTTCAGTTAGTTATCCAGTTTATCAGTATTTTATCAAATTCAGTCAGTTATTTCAATAGACTCGTATTTTAGTTATAAATTGAGTTATTAAAACCTTATGACATATTAGTTGTTCTTTCGCAATTATGATATTATTATTCAGTGCTCATAGTAGTTACTAGCTCATGGGTTAACTTGTGGTCCCTCAGGACTATTAGCACCGTGTGACACCCATGGTGTACTCTCGGGGCGTTACAAACTTGGTATCATAGCATAAGGTTTTAAAGTGTACTAGAAAGTCTGAGAGCCACATCAAGTAGTGTCTTGTGCATGGGTGTGTAGCGCACCACACTTATGGACAAAAGGCTACACGGCATTTAGGAAAATATTTCCCTTTTTTCAATATTCATGTCATGCGAGTCAGCATGAGCTCAAGTTAAACTCCTTGTATAATCCATTTCTTTCTTCTATTTATAGTGAACATGCCTCCCAAGAAGAATAGAAAAGGAATAGGAAACCAGCCAGCCCCATAACCCATCCAGGCAGATCCTCTGGACGAGTATGTCTCTCACACAGAATTCAGGATTGTGTTCACTACTCTAGCCAATTCTGTAACAGCACAGAATGAATGGCCAATTATTGTTCCATCTAACCCAGTGGCCAATAATGCTACAACCAAAATTTAGGATTTCACCCGGATAAATCATCCTTCTTTCATGGGATCCAAGTCTAAAGAGGATCTATAAGAATTCTTAGATATAGTTCAGAAGGTCACGAAAGTTATGGGATGACATCTAGTCAGAGTGCTGAGTTGGCTACATACCAGTTGCAGGATGTAGCCCATACTTGGTTTAAGCAGTGAAAGGTTGATAGGGGTGTAGATATTGGGCCTGTAGAATGGGAAGAGTTTTCAACACCTTTCTTAGACAGATTCTTCTCATTGGAGTTGAGGGAGGCCACAGTGTTAGAGTATATTAACTTGAGACATCGTAGCATAAGCGTGAGGGAGTATTCCCTCATGTTTACTCAGTTAGCTAGATATGCTCCTCATGTGGTAGATGATAACAGGTCCAAGATGAGTAAGTTTGTATACGGCGTATCTGATAGTATGGTCAAGGAGTGTAGGACCGCAATACTAATTAGTAAGATGGACTTGTCTAGGCTGATGGTCCATGCTCAACAAATAGAGGAATAGAAGATTAAGGAGAAGGACAGAGGAAACAAGAGGGCTAGGATAGGTAGTTTTAACTTCAGTCAGCCAAAGTCAGAGGGTGGTAGCCGTCCAGAGTTTCATCAGATGTATTCAGCCCTAGCACCCTCTTCAGTCAATGCTCTCGCACCTAAATTCAGAAATGACAATAGGGATAGAGCACTAGGCTCTAAGTCCTAGGTTAGTATTAGTAGTGCTCGTACAAATCCTCTAGGTTAAAAATATGGCAGACACCATCAAGGTTAGTATAGAGAGGCTAGTGATGTGTGGTTCGGGTATGGAAAGCTAGGCCATTAGATTCTGGAGTGTCGGGTAGTTTCTCAAAAAGGTAGGGATATGTGCCAACAAGGACAGTCCTATAAATCATCAGTTTCATCTGGTCGCCCAATTTAGTAGGGTGTTGCTTCCAGTGCTACTAGTGATCAGCGTTCGAACAGATTATATGCTCTTCAGTCCCGCAAAGATCAGGAAAATTCTCCTGACAAAGTTACTAGTATGTTGTGGGTCTTTCACTTACATATTTATACTTTACTAGACCTTGGAGCTTCTCTTTATTTTATAACTCCATATATAGCCATCCATTTTGGAGTCAGTCCCAAAACTCTAGCAGAGCCCTTTTCAGTGTCTACCCTAGTAGCTATTTCCATTGTAGCCAAACAGGTATACAGGAACTGTCCGATCAAAATATCTCAAAAAGTTACCTCAGTTGATCTCATGGAGTTAGAGATGATGGATTTTCACATCATTCTCAACATGGAGTGTCTCCACTCTTGCTAAGCCTCAATTGATTGTAGAAATAGAATATTTCATTTTTAGTTCCCAAATGAACCATTCCTTGAATGGAGAGGTAGTATCATAGCTCTTATGGGTCAGTTGATTTCGTACCTTAGAGCGAGACAAATGATATCGAAGGGGTATATTTACCATCTTGTGTGAGTCAAAGACTCTAACTCAGAAACTTCAACTATTGAGTCAGTTCCAGTAGTAAATGAATTCTCAGATGAATTTCCTGAAGATCTTCCCAGAGTTCCTCCCGAAAAGGAAATCAACTTCAGAATAGACCTTCTTTTAGGTACTCAGCCCATATCTATTCCGCCATACCGAATGGCTCTAGTTGAACTTAAAGAGTTAAAAGAATAATTAAAGGATCTCCTATATAAGGGATTCATCAGAACCATAATGTCCTCGTGGTGCGCACCAGTTCTATTCGTGCGTAAGAAAGAAAGTTCTCTCAGAATGTGCATAGACTATCGTCAGTTGAACAAAGTCACAGTCAAGAACAGATATCCATTTCCTAGAATCGATGATTTGTTTGATCAACTTTAGGGTTCCAACTACTTTTCAAAGATAGACCTCAAATCATGCCATCATTAGCTTAGAGTCAGGGAATGTGACATTCCAAAAATAACTTTCCAAACTCGGTATGGTCACTTTAAATTTCTAGTCATGTCTTTTGGTCTCATGAATGCCCCAACAGCCTTTATGGACTTGATGAACTGAGTGTTCAAGTTGTACTTGGACATGTTCGTCATAGTCTTCACTGATGATATTTTTTTCTATTCCCATAGTAAAGTTAATCATTCAGACCATCTCACAATAGTGTTACAGACTCTTAGAGCTCACCAGATATTTGATAAATTCAGTAAGTGTGAATTTTTTCTAAGATCAGTAGCTTTCCTTGGCCATATTATTTCCAGTGATGGCATTAGAGTTGATCCTCAAAAGACTGAGATGGTGAGAAACTGGCCTAGACATATCTCTCCATCAGACATCAGGATTTTCATGGGTTTAGCTATCTATTACCATTATTTTGTTGAAGGATTTTAATCTATTGCATCCCCCGTGTCCAGATTGACTCGAAATAAAGTTAAGTTTCAGTGGTTAGATTTCTGCGAGAAGAGTTTTCAGGAGTTGAAGACTCGACTTACCTTAGCCCATTTTTTACCTTTACAAATGGTTCAGATGGGTTTGTTGTGTACTGTAATGCATCTAGAGTAGGTTTGGGTTGTGTCCACATGCATAGGGGTAAGTTCATTGTCGATGCCTCCAGATAACTTAAACCCAATGAAAAGAATTATCGGACTCATGATCTTGAGTTAGCAACAGTAGTATTCGCCTTAAATATTTGGAGGCATTACTTGTATGGGGTGCACATTGATATATTAACTGACATAAGATCCTGCAGTATGTATTCTCTCAGAAAGA
Organism: Capsicum pubescens; assembly: GCA_030864215.1. NCBI lineage: Eukaryota > Viridiplantae > Streptophyta > Magnoliopsida > Solanales > Solanaceae > Capsicum > Capsicum pubescens. The sequence goes on along the minus strand of CM061540.1, from coordinate 254,712,778 downwards.
TTTAAATCTGCATCAAAGTAGGTGGTTAGAGTTTTTGAAGGATTATGACATGAGTGTTCTGTATCTTCCGGGCAAGGCCAATGTAGTGGATGATGCTCTCAGTTGGTTGTCTATGGGTAATGTTGCTCATATTGAGGATAGTAAGAAGAAGTTACCTTAGGAAGTTCATCAGATTGCTCGACTAGGTGTCCTCTTACTCGATTCAGCTGAAAGTAGTATATGGGTGTAGAGTAGCACAAAATCATCTCTAGTTTCCCAGGTGAAGGAAAAGTAGGACAAAGATCCTAGTCTAGTTAAGTTGAAAGAATCAGTCAGAAATAAGAAAATAGAGGTTTTCTCCCAAGGGGGAGATGGTGTTTTGCATTGTTAGGATAGATTGTGTGTGTCTGGTATAGATGACTTGAGGCAACGAATTCTTGCAGAAGTGCATGGTGCGTGTTACTCTATTTATCTAGGGGCTACTTAGATGTACCGTGATTTGCGGGAAGTCTCTTGGTAGAGTGGGATGAAGTGGAATATTGCATAGTTTGTACCTAAGTGCTCTACATGCCAACAAGTTAATATTGAGCACCAGAAACCTAGTGGGTTCATGCAGGAGTTCAGCATTCCCACATGGAAATGGGAAGAAGTGAATATGGACTTTGTGACAAGTTTTCCTCGTACTCGTCATAAGCATGATTCTATTTGGGTTATTATAGACCGAATGACTAAATTAGCTTATTTCTTGCCAGTCCATACCTCTTATTCAGTTGAGGACTATGTCAAATTCTATCTCAGAGAGTTGGTCAGGTTGCACGGTATTCCCTTATCTATCATCTTAGATAGAGGTACTCAGTTTACCTCTCACTTCCAGAAAGCATTATAAAAGGGTCTTGGTACCCAAGTCCATCTTAGTACAGCTTTTCACCCTCAGAAAGATGGTCAAGCATAACGGACCATTCATACTCTAGAAGATATGTTGAGAGAATGCATAGTTACTTTTAAAGGTAGTTGGGATGACCACTTGCCTTTAATTGAATTCAATATAATAACAGCTATCATTTTAGTATCTGTATGGCTCCATTTGAGGATCTTTATGGTAGGAGATGTAGATCTCTAATTGGTTGGTTTGAAGTAGGTGAGGTCGCAGTAGTATGTCTTCACTTGGTGTTTGATGCATTAAAGAAGGTTCAGTTGATCAATGAAAGGCTTAGGGCTACCCAGATCCAACAAAAAACATATGCAGATGCCAGGAGAAAGGATCTCGAGTTTGAGGTTAGTGATTTTGTGTACTTGAAAATCTCTCCCATGAAGGGGTGACGAGATTCGGCAAGAAAGGGAAACTCAGTCCCCAATATGTCGGTCCCTTCAGAATTCTCAGTCATTTTGGAAATTTAGCATACGAGCTTGAGTTGCCTTCAGATCTAGTCCCAGTACACCCAGTGTTCCATGTCTCATTATTGAAAAAGTGTATTGGTGATCCAGTTGTAGTTGTTCCCTTAGAAATTTTAGATATTCAGAACAGTCTTTCCTTTGAGGAAGTCCCCGTCAAAATTCTTGATCATCAAGTTCGTAGACTGAGGAACAAAGAAGTTCCATTGGTCAAAGTTCTTTGGCGGAATCAGTTCATTGAGGGAGCCACTTGGGAAGCAAAAGCAGATATACGGACCAAGTACCCTCATTTTTTCTCTGCGAATACAGATTCAGTACAAGATACTAATCCTCTTAAGATTTCTCTCTATCATGCTACTTTCAGTTGCACATCATATTCGTGTTAGTCGTGCATTCACGAGTCAGTTCAGTCATACATTCCATGCATTAGATATGCATATTCAGTATGTAAGCTCAGTCCATCAGTTCTCCCACAGCTTAACCTGTCTTATTCGAGGACGAATGATCCCAAGGGGGAGATATTGTAATACCCCGTATTTCCCTAGCATAATTTAAGTCCCAATACATGAGTATTCTTATAAAAAAAAATTGAATTACTCATTTTTTTTAGTTTAGAGCCTGCCATTGCATGGGAAATTGAATAACCTTTCCACGATATAAAATTCGTCCAAATCTGAAAATCGGGTAAGAAGTTATGACACTTTTAAGTTTCAATCATAAACACCATCATTTTAGTCCACAGCGCATCGTGGAGCTCATCTAAATTACGATTGGCGATTTCCAGTGAGGTATTGTGATCCTAGCGCATCGTGCCAAAGGCCAAATTGGCATTTGTCATTTTACCATATTGTAGCGCGATGCCACCGCATCGCGGTAAGCTTTCAGGTCACAAACAAGGTGGCAATGCAATTACTCTGTGTCTTTCCACCGTGCATTTTCCCAATTGTCCAATTCTAGTGACATGGTGCGATAGTGCCGCACCATGTCAGGGGTGTTTTTTCAAAATTTTTGACAAAAAATTAATATTTCATTAAGGGATAAAGCAGTCCTTCTCCCAATATTTTAGTATACCCAAGTGTGATATTTAATCCCTAAAAACATCTTTAAAATCATTCTTTAGTTAACTTACCCCAAATCAAAAGGCATTCTCTCCCAATCAAGAACCCTAACTCTCAAATTCAAGGTCAATTCTCAAGAATTCACCAAGAACTTCAAGAAATCCATCAATTAAGGTATGTTAGATGTTCATCCATGGATTTCTTTCATCTATGGAGTCCAATTAACCTATTGAAATTTCAAGTTTTTATCTTTTCAAGTTATTTGATTTTAAATTATGATTTCATCCATGAATCTCCATGTACTATTGATTTTATATCATGATACCATGAAATTATTGTTATTATTCAATCCTCCATGTTTTAATATTATTATTTATTAAATTAAACCATGATTTAATACTATTATATCGAATTCATGCTATTTCTATAAGTTCCATGACATTCCTATAATTGTTTTAAACCATGAACTGCAAGTGTTTGATAAAATGCCTACAAAAGTGATTGATCTATTAAAAGCCTTCATGTTTTGTCCCCCAAGCTTTAGTGTCATTTTACTATTGTTGTTTCGAGTCCTGGGGGTATTGAATACCTAAAAACTATAGTTGTTTAGTCTAGTCTCAGTACATTACAAAATAGTCTTCAGGACATACTATGAGTATTATCTAAATAGTCAAATATCAGTCAGTTAAACTCAGAACACTCTAGTATTTCAATGTCTTTCAGTTAGGAGTAGGATTTAGCACCAAGCGAGTGTAGGGATGGCGGCTTCCTCTTCAGATAGGCAAAGTCATTAGTAGTAGTCCCTATACTCTAAAACTACATAGCCAGCGTAGGATATGAGAAGTCACCCGTCAGATTAAGCTTGACTATCTCGCAGGCGTCACCCATCGGTTCAGGCTTGACAACCTTAGTCCTTTGGACATTATATCAGTTTAGTAGATCCACACAGCCAGTGTTAGTACCCAAGGCATGGTATTAACACCCTTCTAACTGGAGTTACTGGTTGGACCCCGATTAGCTCAAATTAGAGAATTTCGGTTAAATGATACCTCCCATAGTCTCAGATGTAGTCTCAGTTATAGTCCCAGTTCAGTTATTTAGGCTTAGTATTGTTTGACCAAAGCATACAGATTTTAGTTATTTCAGTATTTTAGTTTACTGATTTTACTCAGTTCATGTTATATGCTTGGTCATGCATCCTCAGTATCTACAGATTTTCACGTATCTTCGGTATTTATGGATTTTCATGCATACTCAGTATTTATAGATATCTACAGACTTCATACTCTCTATTCAGTACTACATTCCTTACATGTATATTCAATTAATTATTAGTTCTGTTCATGAAAATATGCATATCAGCCTACCTCATTTAGCATACTAGTACATTCAAAGTACTGATTGTATACCTTTTTTTTATTGCGCTATGATGTATCATATCATAGTTTATGACGCTCAGTTCCCATCTCACGATTAGACTTATCAGATCCTCAACAGTAACAGTGGTGAGTCCTCATCCTTTGAGGACAGTCTTACTTTATTTCATGTCTCAGTTTAGTAGTTAGTTGGAGTTAGTTGGGGCCTGTCCAATCAACTCACAGTTATTCAGTTTTAAAGGCTTATCAGACATTAGAGTCTGTTATTTAGTATTCAGACATTTCAGTTAGTTATCCAGTTTATCAGTATTTATCAGATTCAGTCAGTTATTTCTATAGACTCATATTTCAATTTTGAATTCAGTTATTAAAACCTTATGGCATATCAGTTGTTCTTCCACAATTATGATATTATTATTCAGTGGTCAAAGTAGGTACCAGCTCATGGGTTAGCTTGTGGTCCCTCAAAACTGTAAGCACCGTGTGACACCCAAGGTATACTCTCGGGGCATTACAGATACATTCATTATGTTGCACACAACATATTAGTGATCTGCAGGAAACCTTAACATAACTCATTACAACTTTTTTGCTTATTTTTGTAGGCTTTCTAGTGAATTTTAATACATCTAAATATCAAGCACTATGTAGATTGTCATGTAATGATAATTCTTCTGAAAATTACAGAATTGTCATGTACTTAATTACTATAATATATTAAGATAAAAGGCAAAGCAAGGATTTTAATTCACTATTCTTTATCATAGAACCATATAAACTTTGATGACACCTAGATACTTAGAAAAAAAATATGATAACCATTACTTCTCAATTCTAAATAAGTTGAGATCGACTACATGAATTATGAATCCTCCTGGTAAGCTTATCTCAATCTCTTAACAACTCTCTATTTTGATATATGGTGTACTCTCTATTACAAAAAGAAACTATAGATAAACTAGGAGCCACCAGATCACAATGAATGTGAAAGAGTTGTTGAAGTGTGCATACATAGTTGGTCTTTACCAAAACCAAAAAGAAAGGCACACGCTAGAGGTCACTCAAAGCTCAAAGCATTTGGAAAATATAATACTTTTCAGTTTTCAACATATTCTTGATAATATTTGGGGTCAATAAGTTGTCTTTTTTCCCACTAAATTTTTGTAATTAGTGTCACTCACTGTGCATACAAAAGACGCAATTTGTTGGTGATTATTATTGTATAGAGGGAATAAGTTGACTTAATCTAATCCTTAATTTCTAGCTTATTTACCTCTATTAACCTCAAACCTTAAACCTTATTTACCTCATACATCAAATATTTGATCAAGAAAGGGTAACAACACAGAAATAGCAGTAGTCAAACAGAAACAATAAACATAAAATGTGTAAACATATTTGGCTGACATCATGTAAATATAAAATCTATAAATACAAAATAGTAATCTCAATATCTCACACAAAAACAGCAACAAACTAGCAGTAACACACATATACACAAATAAAAAATCTGTAAATACAAACTAGCAGTCACACACATATACACAGAAATAGAAAATTCAAAATCCGTAAGCACTAAACAAAAACCAGCAGTCACACACATACTCAATTTTTCTGGCTCAACTAGTAATTTTGCTACCTTAATCTAATGTCAAGATTGAGAGCTCTAAATGGATTTGTATACCTAATTAAAAGATTCAAATCAATCTTCAAAAAAATATATACAATTGCGTTAAAGAGCCGGCAAAATTAAGCTGGTAGCAATAGGAATTCGGTGAAACAGAATCGGTAGTAACATACCTGTGAATTGCAAAGTATAATTTCAGAAAGACAATACTGTCAATCGAGAAAATCCACTGAGAAAAATAAATGATGAAAATAAAATATTAACAAAAATAAAGAAAAAAAAACTCATAGCAATAACAAAATGAAGCTCCAAGAAACATTCAAACATGCAAACTCAACAACTGCTGACAAAAAATACAACTTTACTAACTAATTTGTTAACATTAAAACTTCACTGCAGCGGTGAGAGGTGGGGGTGAGAGGCGGTGGTGAGAGGCGACAGTGAGAGGCAGTGGAGAATAATTTTAATTAAGATTTGAATCGATTGTTGGTTCTAGTGAGAATCAGTCAATTAGATTTTGTAAGTTCTAAGGGTTTTTTATTGAGAAAGAAAAAAATATTTTAATAAGATGAAAAATATTTTGGATGATTTTTGTGAAACTTTAGGGAGGGAAATTAAAAATAATATATATATCTATTGCAAAAGTTTACTTTTTTAATAAGTATCGTGATAGATATTTTTTGGCAACGAATTCCAATAGCGTTGCAATACATATATCTATTGCAATGGTTCATGTTACATAGAGATGGTAATAGCACAAAATATCAATAGTAGAACAATTATTTTTAGCAACGGTTGAAAGTGTTGCCATAGATAGTCTATTGCAATGCATTTCCAACTGTCGCTAAAAAGTTTGTTGTCATAGACCCAATTTTTGGTAGTGATAAGCTCAAACAATCTCCATCTCATCCTTTATATTAACATAATTTATGTTACAATACACCATGGAATTATACAAAAAAACAAAACACTCATCAAGGATTCATACATTAAAATAATAACACACAATTAGGCTCTTATTGCATTTAAACCATATTTTATTCATTCAAACTTCATGCACGCAGGCCTAAGAATTATTCATCACTTCAAATCTATATTATTGATACGATTACGAACCATGGTCTATTACTCATAAGTCATAACCTACCTGGACACCAATATGCTATAACAAGTAGCTATAAAATGAAAGATCCTCTTTCTTCTTCATGTTTCTGAAGACTATCATCGAACAAACATTAATCGATAGAGTAATTAATACACTACTCTTCAAAAAAATACTTTGAGAATTCAAACCCACTAGTTCTACCCTCATTTATAGTCTATAAAATTTCTCAAGGGTCAATTGACAATTAAATAATTTCTACAAGCTCAACCCAACTCCATTAATGGAGTTTTAAGGCTAAAGGTTCTGTGTTTATTGAATTCAAGGTCCCCAACTATCAACAGGTTCCACCTTTATTGAATTCAAGGTCCCAACTATCAACTTTCATATTCTTAAACCTAAATTCCATACTAGAAACACTTAATTTACTAACTGTAATTAATTCTAGGTGAAATATATGTATGATAGGTTTTTCTCATAGTTTCATTAAAATAGGGTTATAAACCACAATAAGGTCACCATAAATTCTGCATTCTAATAATTCTAGAAGATGAACGGATTAAACATGGTTAAAATAGAGTAAAATTCTTACCTTAGCATAGGATTACTATCCAAACCAACAGAAAATTACCCCTCTAGGGATTAGGAATGCATTTTGGGGTTTGTAGGTTCAAACTCATAAAAATAGGTTAGAACTGTTGTTGTATCTCTATCACAACATATCGTCGCTATAGATACCAGACCCACTATAGGTCATCAGCTTTTTAACACAAATAGTCTTGAGTAAAATGGTCACAAATTTTTACTCAGGAAGTGGATTGATGAAGTTTCAATTGTGTTAGAAATAAGACTTACAGATTGTAATACCCCATACTTTTCTTAGTCCAGTACAGCTCCTAGTGCTTTCATAAGAGGCTCAAAGACTATAAATTTAGCTAAGTGTTGGGGACTTAGCTTAAGTTTTGGCCTCTTAACTTTGACGATTTTCAAAGTGACCTTCCCGACCCTGAGATGTATGTTTTTGAGTTGATTCATGTTTTGGGGTGTAAGTAGAATGTCTTGGTTAAGTTTTGGATTTTTCAAAGGAGGTTTTGACCATTTTTTAATTTCCAAAATAGCAAGTCACCGCGATTGTGGCACATCGCAGTGGAAGCCTTTGCGCATCCCGATGAAGATATATTTTTTCCTTTTCTTGATTCATAATTTGAATTCATGTGTCATGATCTTTATCCTAGTGTGTGAAGTTCTTATTAGGTTAAGAATGTTCATAGAAATCACTTAGATCCAACTTTAGCTAAAATTCGTTGATTCATCCAATGTTTGGTATTCGATTCTACAAGGTTCAACTTTAAAAGTGTATAACTTTTGATGTATGCTGGATTTTTAAGATCAAGACCCACCAAATTGTAAATAATTGAATTAACTTTTCAACAATACCAATTTCACCTTAATCTGATACCCGAGTGAAAGTTATGGCATTTTTTGTGTGAGGCAGTAAGCCACCGCGATTACACCGCATCGCGGTGAGCCTTTAAATGCAATTAAGGTACAAATTTAAATGTGTAGGATCAGTTAAGTCTTTTCCCCTCATGCTAAGTCGTAAAAGTACGAGTGAAGATAAAATTTAGGGCATTATTTTCCCATTATCCTTCATTTTTCGCTTCTCAAAACCCTACCATAATCCTAAGAACATCAAATTCAATTCTCCTCTTCAAAAAAAACAAGAACTCAAGCTTTCCAATCCAATAACTTTCAAGAAAGCTTTCAAGATTGTGTTTTTCCTTCAAGATTTAAAGTTTAAAGTATGTGGGAGATCATTCATGGGTGACCTTTCACACATGGAGCCCAAAAAAACCATTTTCAAGTCAAAGATATAATCCTTACATGATAAAATGAATTATATCCATGAAACCTCCATGAAGTTAGATTATGTATCGTATTTACAAATTATTTTTGTTGAAATTGCCTTGATATGTTTGAATGGTGATTTTCACATGTTATATCCTTAACCCATGTTTTTAACATTGAAATTTATGTGATTTTCATGGTTTAACTACTCCCATGTTTAAATACATGATCCTCATGTGTTTGATTTCAAGTTAAGAGTATATGTGTTTTCAAGTGGAATGAGACACTACATATTTTGAATGTTATGATCTTCTTATCAAATCCCTAAGTGTGAATTAATTCATGAAGCCATGATATTTTAGTATGCTTGCTCATTCCCATGCATAGGTTTAGGGTCTTCACGTGTTTGATCAAATTCTCATACCATGTTATCAATTTCAAGATGTATCCCCAAGTTATGAATTTTACCATGTAACTCTATTGTTCCCTTATGTTTAAGACATTCTTATATTTAATCTATGATATTTACATATTTTGATGAAAGACTCATGTCCTATTCCAAGCGAATTTCATGTAAATTTGCCAATTCATGATCTTAGTCATGTAGTCATGCTTTTCTCAGATGTTTAAGATATTCCCATGTTCAAGTTCATGATTCTCATGTGTTTGATAAAATGCCCTAATGATTAGGTTTTGAAAATTGACTACTTATTATGTCCTAAAGTTTTAGTATGACCTATTGTTATTGTTATTGAGTTCTTGGGGTTATGAATACCTGAAATTTAGTTGTTTACCTAGTTTTTAGTATCTATAGAATAATTTTAGATTTTCCATGAGAAATATCATTCAGTTAGTAATATGGTTAGTTGTTAGTCCAATTAAGCTTAGCTCAGTCCTGTTTTAGTTCTAGTATCAATTTACACATTAATAATTACCTCAGAATCCGTATGGGATTTTATTTTTAGGATACCATGAATTGAGCTTATAAATTATTAGTTATCCATGAAATCACCATTAGTAATCCGTGTTGTTTCAGTTGGGAGTGGGATTTAGCACCGAGCGAACCTAGGGATACACCTTCCAGTTGAGGGTGTGACTCTTAGTAGCAATCCTTGCTTTTCAGAACTACGTGGTCAACGTAGGTTTGATATGTAAACATGCCAGTTGAGGGTTGATAAATATTTCACCAGAGCACCTTCTAGTAGAGGGTGACTCTTTAGTCCTTCAGGACTTCATTTAAGTAGATCCACACAACCATTATTAGTACCCATGGAATGGTACTAACACTCTTCTAACTGGGTTTATAGGTTGGACCCCAATTAGCTCTGATTAGGGTATGTTGGTTAGATAATACCTCCCACAATCTCAGTACAGTATTCAGTGTCTCTTCAGTTCAGGTTTTCTTGACTAAGTGTACAACCTTTAAGATATTTGGTTTTACATCATTAAGTCTTTCAGATTCAGATTATCTTAGTGACATACTAGATATACACTTAGTCTTGCATTCTCAAATTTTATAGTTTTCATGCATTCATGCTCAGTTATCTATGTTGTTCAGTTAGTCCTTACCCTATATGCATAGTACTTCACAGTTTCTAGCCAGTTATTCAGACTAAGTACAACCTAGTCTTACATAACCAGTATTCAGTTATCAGTCATTCGGTTAATTATATAAGATTAGTATATGTTAGTTTTCATCATGTAGTTTTAGACCTAGCATTCATACAGTATCCATGCTTTTTTCGTATCCCATCTTCAGTTCTACTTATAATATAGAAGTAAAGTTGTAAGAAACTAAGTGTAGTGATTCACCATCTTATCAGATTATGTTTGTTACTCGTGTTTTAAGATGTTTTCATCTTTTAATTTATTCCGACCTATTGGTGAGTCTACTTACACTTAGCATGCACGCTTTAAGATTTCATACATAATCAGTTTTACTTATTGCATTCACCCCTGCTTACTCAGTATATTGTACAGGTAGCGATCGACATATATGTCGGTATGGCTACATTGTTTCATAATGTAGGTACCATTTGTAGCCCGCACATTATGATCAGACAGTTGAAGTTTCCACCCAACAGGTGATGAGTTCTCTTATTTTAGGAACTCTACAGAGTTTTAGTTCATGTATAGCTCATTTATTTTTTTCATATGTACTAATTAGAGGTAGCAAGAGGCATGTCCCAGCTATCTATAGTCAGTATAGTAGAGGCTTCATAGATATCAGTCAGAGTCAGTCATGTAATTTCAGTTTCTTCCTTTAGATTTATCAGATTGTAAAACTTTATCAGTTACATACTATTTCAAATTTTTAGTATGATTATGTTTCCGCACAGCAAAACTTGTTAATTAACATATTATAATCTAGTTGCTGATTAGTATGCCAGTTCATGGGTTAGCTTGGGATCACTTGATGTTCCTATCACTGTGTGGTGTCCAGGGTGTACTCTCGGGGCATTACATACTTGGTATTAGAGCACAGAGTTCAAGTGTCCTAGGGTGTCTATGAAGTCGTGTCTAGTAGAGTCTTGCTGAATGGTAAGAGAAGTCTGTACTTTTCTTTGAGAAACTACAAGGCATTTAGGAAATGTTTCCCTTCTTTCAAGTCTCAGATCATGCAGTAGAAGTGTTATATAAGAAATTTATGCATATCCTCATCTTGCTCTATTCATGCCAACCCTGCCTTTATTTTGAGGCAACAAAAATAGTGAAGCTTAAATCCCTACAGGAAGAGTCTTCTCAGCCAGTCCCTACAGATATTATGGGATTGTATATTGTCTCAGAAAGTATCCCATAGGTGCCCTTATGTCCTAAAGTTTAAAATATTTCATTCATGTACATGGAAATTATGCATTGAGCAATTTCAGATGTGCTCTCAGATCCCTTTCCAAAATCCTATGATAGTATATGATCTAGAGTTAGAAGTATGAACCTAGATGTTTGGCTATAGTAGAATTGGGATAGTGTTATCTAGATTGAGCATATTTTTTATCCATGGGGATAGATGTATGAAAGGTTAATCAGTAGACTTGAAAATAGTGTATGCAAAAATTTAAGTTTGTTGATTCAAAATTATATGTTGTTGATGTTGAATGTTCAGGTGTGATGGTAATTCTCATGGTTTATATGTGATGTTGGTAGGCAATGAAGGAAGTTTGTATGGTTCATTGAAGGTTTGGGGATATCCATGTTAACTGTTAGAATCTAAGTTTGAATTTTTTAAAATTGAGCTAATAGAAAAAAATAGAATTGAAGCTCTAGATAGTGTGAACTCAGAGTAAAATGATAGCAGTTCTGTTTAGTGTTATGTATTAAGTGGGTCATAAACTTAGAATGATGACTTAAAGCTAAGGGGAGATGATAGAATGAGTAACCAAGTCAGGCTCTCAGATTCTAGTAGTGATGAAGTGTGTTGTAGAACAACAGTAAGGGAGAAAGATAGCCGACCTATTCTTACCTCAGTGCAAAGTTTTTCAGTCAACACGATATCTACTCATGTCTTATATGTCAGCTTCATGATCATAGTTCAGGTTCATGCACATAATAAAGAATCATGTACTCTCCAAGTTCCTAGTATGAGGAGTTCCAGTTCATTCAACAGTATGAATTATGTTCTATGAATTTATTAACTTCAAACACAGATCATAATCTCATGACTCATGTACTCATGCTTTACAGTATGTTCAATTCCAATACTCATTCTATACTCCTAATGATCAATGAAATTTAGATTGTCATGTATATCATCAGTTTAGACCTCTTTGATGAATCCATTATGTTGATACTCTATTCCTTAGTCCTCAGTTAAGTGTCAAGATTATACATAGTATTCTTTTATGTGTCAGGTCCTCATGTTCTACCTTTCAATGACCTTTCCTTACGTCAAGATAGTGATGATGAACAGTTTTTAGATGGGAGATAGTAAATGTTTCTTTTTGATAAAAGATTGTTGTATGCTTGTTTGATCTAAGGTTTTAAGTGTGAAGTAAGATTGAGGCCAAGTTTTGATATATTTTATGGTTAGTTGAAATTTAGTGTGCGAAGTGCAGTTTTGAAGTGGGATGTATAGTTGAGTATAAGCTTTCAGCATAATTCAGACTGTACAGCCAACAATCTAGTTTAGTAGTTAGAAAGACAAGTTCCTATAGTTTTCCATCATTCCATCTAGTCTTACTATCTAAAGTTTCATAAATATGGCCATTCCATGAGGTAAACTATTTATATCCATGCAAATTACGAATTCATCCTAGTTCATGCATCATGCATCAGTTTTAGATTCCAGATATTCAGTCATTATTCAACCCATAAGTGCCCCATGCATCATGTCAGTCTTTCTTTGAGGAATGAAGTATCCCAAGGGGGAGGTGTATTATAATATCCCGAGCATTTATGTCCTAAATTTTTTTATCTTTTGTTCACAAAACCAGATCCAGCCTGAGGCAAGGGTTACTCATATGTTAACTCTCTTATTTCTATCTCATCCTTATAACCATTCTCATGGCAGTGCATGTATTCAAGAAATTAGCTCAGCCATGATATTCAGTTTATGTATCATGTTTCAAACTCAGTTAGGAAATCATGTTTCAAGTTATGTATATTCAGTATATGATATCGGTTACCTTAGTATAGTACTCACAGTCTAACCAGTCTCATTTAAGGATGAATGTTCTCAAGGGGGAGATATTGTAATACCCCATCTTTTTCTTAGTCCATTTCATCTCCTAGTGCTTGCATAAAAGACTCAAAGCCTAAAGATTTAGCCAAATGTTGGGGACTTAGCTTAAGTTTTGGCCTCTTAGCTTTGACTATTTTTAAAGTGACCTTCCCAACCCCGGTACATAAGTTTTTGAGTTGATTCATATTTCGTATGAGGTTTGGACCATGTTTGTATTTCCAAAACAGCAAGTCACCGCGATTGTGGCACGTCGCGATGGATATAGCGGTGGCAGCCTTGGCACATCGCGATAAAGGTGTATTTTTCATGTTCTTGATTCATAATTTGAATACATGTGTCTTGATATTTATACTAGTGTGTGTATTTCTTATTAGGTGAAGAATGTTCATAGAAATCACTTAGAGCCAAGTTGAGCTAAAATCCTTTGAGTCATCCAAAGTTTGGTATTCGATTCTACAAAGGTCAACTTTAAAAGTGTATAACTTTTGATTTATGTAGAATTTTTCATCTCAAGACACCAAATTATAGATAATTGAATTAACTTTCCAATGATACCAATTTCGCCTTAATCTGATGCCCGAGTGAAAAGTTATGGCATTTTTCGTGTGAGGTTGTAAGCCACTGCGATTACACTGCATCACGGTGAGCCTTCAAAACACAATTCGGGTATGAATTTAAATGTCAAGGGGGTAGGTAAGTCTCTTCCCCCCAATCTAAGTTGTAACAACACGAGTTAAGAGGTAATTTAGGGCATTATTTGCCCGTTATCCTTCACTTTTCTCTCCTAGAAACCCTACCTAATCCTAAGAACATCAAATTCAATTCTCTTCTTCAAGATAACCAAGAACTCAAGCTTTCCAATCCAAGAACTTTCATGAAATCTTTCAAGATTGTGTTTCTTCTTCAAGATTTAAAGTTTAAAGTATGTCGGTGTTCATCCATGGGTCCCCTTTCACCCATGGAGCCCAAAAAAAACTATTTTTAAGTTCGAAGTTATGATCTTTACATTATAATATGAATTATATTCATGAAACCTCCATGAATTTAGATTATGTGTCATGTTTACAAATAGTTTTCATTGAAATTGCCTTGATATGTTCTAATGTAGATTTTCACTTGTTAAATCCTTAACTCATGTTTTTAATTTTGAAATTTATGTGATTTTCATGGTTTAACTATTCCTATGTTTAAACTCATGATCCTCATGTGTTTTATTTCAAGTTAAGAGTATATGTGTTTTCAAGTGGAATGAGCCAATACATATTTTGAATGTTATGATCTTCATATCAAATCCCTAAGTGTGAATTGATTTGTGTAGCCATGATATTTTTGCATTCTTTCTCATTCCCATGAACAAGTTTACGGTCTTCACATGTTTGATGAAATTCCCATACCATGTTATCAAATTCAAGAAGAATCCACAAGTTATGAATTTTGCCATGTAACTCTCTTGTTCCCTCATGTTTAAGACATTCTTATGTTCAAGCTATGATATTTACATGTTTTTAAAAAAGACCCATGTCATATTTCAAGCGAATTTTATGTAAATTCCCTAATTCATGATCTTAGTCATGTAATCATGCTATTCTCCTATGTTTAATATATTCTCATGTTCAAGTTCATGATTCCCAAGTGTTTGATGAAATGCCCTAATGATTGGGTTTTGATTATTGACTACTTATTACATCCCGAAACTTTAGCATGTCTTATTGTTATTGTTATCGAGTCCTAGGGGTTATGAATAACCAAAATTCAGTTGTTTACCTAGTTTTAAGTATTTATAGAATGATTTCAATTATACCGTGAGCAATATCATTCAGTTAGTAATATGGTTAGTTGTTAGTCCAATTAAGCTTAGCTCAGTCCAGTTTCAGTTCCAGTATCAATTTATGCATTAATAATTACCTCAGAATCCGTGTGCACTATTATTTTCAGAATACCATGACCTGAACTTATCAATTATTAGTTATTAGTGCATGCAACAATTAGTAATCCATGCTAGTTCAATTGGGAGTAGGATTTAGCATCGAGTAAACCTAGAGATGCGGACCCACCTGCCAGTTGAGGGTGTGACTCTTAGTAGAAATTCCTGAATTCCAGAACTACATAGCTAGCATAGGTTAGATATGTTAACCAGCCAGTTGAGGGTTGACACATATCTCACCAGAGCACCTGCCAGTAGAGGGTGACTTTTTATTCCTTCGAGAATTTATTTCAGTGGATCTACATAGCCATTGTTAGTACTCGTGGCACAGTACTGATATTCTTCCAAATAGGATTATAGGTTAGACCCTCATTATCTCAAATTGGGGTATGTCGGTTAGATAATACCTCCTACAGGCTTAGTACAGTATTCAATGTCTCTTCAGATTATGTTTGCTAGACTAAGTGTACATCTTTTTAGATATTTGGTTTTACATCTTTCAGTCTTTCAGATTATAGATTATCACAGTGACATACGAGATATACACTTAGTCATGCATTCTTAAATTTTATAGTTTGCATGCATTCATGCTCAGTTATCTCATGTTGTTCAGTTAGTCCTTACCCTATATGCATAGTACTCCATAGTTTCAGTCCAGTTATTCAAAATAAGTATAGCCAAGTCTTATATGACCAGTGTTCATTTATCAGTTATTCAGTTAATCAGATAAGCTTAGTATTTATCAGTTTCCATCACGTAGTTTCAGACCCAGTATTCATACAGTATCTATGTTTTTTCGTATCCCAGCTTCAGTTTTACTTATATTATAGAAGTAAAGTTTTAAGAAACTAAGTGTTGTGATTCACCATCTTATCAAATTATGTTTGTTACTAGTGTTTTAAGATGTTTTCAGTTTTTAGTTTATTCCAGCCTATTGGTGAGTCTGCTTATACTTAGCATGCTTGCTTTAAGATTTCATACATAATCAATTTTACTTATTGCATTCACCCCTGCTTACTCAGTACATTCTAAAGGTACTGATCCATATATACGTCTGTGTGGCTATATTGTTTCATAATGTAGGTACCATTTGTATCCCACATATTATGATCATACAGTTGCAGTTTCTAGCCAGCAGATGATGGGTTCTCTTATTTTGAAAACTCCAGACAGTTTTAATTCATGTATATTTCATTTATTTTTTTCATATGTATTGATTAGTGGTAGCTGAGGGAAGGTCCCATCTGTCTATAGTAAGTATAGTATAGGCTTCATAGATGTCAGTCAAAATCAGTCATGTAATTTCAGTTTCTTCCTTCAGATTTATCAAATTGTAAAACTTTATCAGTTACATACTATTTTAGATTTTCAGTAATATTATGTTTCCGCACATCGGAACTTGTTATTTAAGACGATGTTAACTACCTATATCACTAATAAATTGTAGTGTCTATAAAGATTAGAGTATTCATCTATATATGAATGTTGCATAAGTCTACAATTGACTAGTTGAACATATAGACAAAAAATATTATGACTTAAAAGAAGAAAATAAATTAAAGTAGAAAAATTAACATCATTAAAATATTATAAAACTATTTGGTTACATCATTTAAGGGTTCATATCAATTTTAGACATGACCAAAATGAGTGTTAGGAAATGTAATAGTCCTAAATTACAAAAATATGACTAAAATGGAATAAATTAAATTAAATTAGAAAAATTAACATCATTCAAGTATTGTAAAATAATTTAATTACACCTTATGAGAGTCAACAATAATTGGACACATGATCAAATGAGTATTAGAAAGAGTGATGCTTGTGAGTGATCTCAGCACAAGTAATTTTTGAAAATAAGTATTGTTTCCTAATGAAAAGGTTTCTTCTGAGTAATTGGTTCTTACTTCCCTATGAACAAAGAAACACCAAAAAAAAAATGAAATGAAGAAGAATGGAAGTAGACATCGGAGAAGGACCGACGAACTTAACATTGATCTTTCAAATACTCATTGATCATGTGTTCAATTTTTATGGACTCTTGTATTATATGATTAAGTTGTTTTGCAATGTTTAAATGATGTTAATTTAACTAATTTAATTTAATTCAATTTTTCCTTTTCTTAGTCATGTACAAGTCCTTATCTATGTATGTATATAATAAATCTATACCTCTGGTATAGGATAAAAACTTAATATATATAAGAGAGGTCAAAAGTCTAGCATCGACCATATGAATATATAGTCAAGAAAAAGTATGACTAAGAAAGAGGAAACTAATTTATATTAAATTAAAGAAATTAACATCATTTAAATCTTGCAAAATAATTCAATCAAATCATATGAGAATCCACAAGAATTAGACACGTGATCAAATGAGAATAGGAAAGGACGATGTTAGTAAGAGCCACTTACTCTGAATAAACCTATGCTTTGAGAAACAATACTTGTTCTCAAACATTACTTATCCTAAGACCACTCACAAGTATCACTCTTTTTAGTACTTATTTGATAATGTGTTGAATTATTGTGGACTCCTATATGATGTGATTAAGTTATTTTACAATGCTTGAGTGATAATAATTTTTGTAATTTAATTTAAATTAAATTAATTTCTTTTTTAGTCATATTTTAGTGATTTAGGAGCATTACATGTCCTAATACTCATTTGATCATGTCTAAAATTAATATGGAGACACAAATGATGTTACCAAATAATTTTACAATGTTTTAATGATTTTAATTCCCATAATTTAAATTTATTTAATTTCTTCTTTTTAGTAATAATATTGCTTATCTATATATTCAACTGGTCCATTGTAGACTTCTCCTAAGGTGGATGATAGATGATGGTCTGATCTATGATATAATGGATCGATTTAGTCTATACTTATCAATTTAAAGTTTGGACTAACTTATTTAAACATTGTCCATTTAAGTTGTATAAGGGGAAGGAAAAATTTATCCATTTAATTTATTTAATTTCAATCCATTTAATTTTTTCACAATTTTGTTCTAAGAAAAAATATAGTACAATTATTACCTTTGCTCAAACTTATTGGATCATGCCGCCAATTGATTAAGACTCTCAAATGATACAATAAAATATCATTATCATGTTCAAATAGTGTTAACTCCTTTACTTTATTTTAGCTAATTAATTTCTTTTTCATCCAAATAGTAGTCTCATTTATAATGTATAGCAAGTGAATGATTGATTAATGACAAATGGTGTCGTTGAATGATTTATGATACACATCATATATTAGTATAGTTTGTATTACAATGTGGTCGATTATTGGCAAATGGTGTAATTGAGAGGGAATCATATTTTTTGATAATTGGCATAGGTTGATTCATGACATAATTATTCATAATTCATTAGACTTGTGAGAATTGAGGTTTAAATTTATATTGACGAGTAAAAAAACTTACAAATATTTATTATTTTAGACAAAATATATCATCGACAAATCAAACGGGGGTAAATTGAAAATAGAAAAGGCTAATTTTTTGTTCTTTAAAGATTCTCTAATTACTATGTGGGTTTTCAAAAAAGGGTATGTGAAAGTTAAAGTAGTGTTTAGATGATTCTATTTGCTTGGTCATTTCAAAGAGCATACAATGGTTGATGTCTAAACTATAGTTGTGATCTATAGTTGGTTGATGCCTAAATTGTGACTATAATCTATAGTTGGTCGCCTGATCGATGATTGTAAAAATTTTAGTTCAACGAATAAGAATAATTTCTTACAAATAACCAGTTGAGCTATTGAAATGGAGCTAATATTGAGGATGGTAACGATGATGTCATGTATGATCAAAGTTATTGATGATTTTTTCATCAATATTGTAATTAATAAAGCTAGAATCTCTGACAAAAAAGTGGGAGCTTTAAGAACAATAAGGAAAATTTTGAATGCTTATGAATAACTATGACAAAAGTAGTAAGGCTCCTATCAGTTATGGAGTGATTTTTTCCGATAAGAACCAGAATTTTCACCGAAATTTTTTTTCAGAAAATTAGTCGAAAATGGAAAAAAATGGAAAGAAAATGGAAGCTTTTTATGGAAAAAACAATCATTGATTTTCATCTTGATCCAAAAAAATAAAAAATAAAAAGGTTAAAAAAATAAATATGAAGCTCCAAATAATTGAAATCAAAATATAATATATTTGATAATAACTATTGAAGAATTTCATGATTGGAAAAGAATATAAATCTAATGAAAACATTTAGAGTTTGTTGATAAATAAAGAAAGTGAAAGGATAGAAAAACAGTTTTGATGGTATTTTACGAAAAGAAAGTGTGGAGGGGGGGGAGTATTTTAAAAATACTTATAGGGTGGCACAAACTTTTTAAAATATTAAAAGAGGTCATGACTTCACACCTGTTCTATTTTCTATTACAAAATCCTAAAATTAAATTAAAAAAAAAGGTGTCTACCCTTCTATGTTTTGAGAGTGTCTCTTCTGGCAAATCTTCTGGGTGTTGGTGATATCTTCAATCTTGTAACTGATTATCTCCATCCACTTCTTCAATTTTTTATTTTTTTTAAATTTTTTATTTTTTAATTCTATTTGTGAGATCATATATGAATTCAATATCTTAGCATATACAGTTGCAGGAAAGGAAAACTCTTCTCAAGCTTCGTGATAGGATTTCTTAGCTATTGGGGACAATGAATTAAGGGTGGTGAAAAAGTTTTAAAATTAGGTGTAGGTGACTCAAGTGTTAATTATTGAGTGTGGGTGACAATTATTAAATGATGGACTAAGAAAGTATGACCCATATGTGAGAATCACACTCAAATTTTTTAGTTTACACTTTATAAAACCCTAATAACTAACTATAAATAGAGGGGGGGAATGCGAGCATGACCGCTACTCTTATTTTCTCTCTCTTTGCTTGGATTGTTGTTGTTCATTATTGTTGTTGATTTTTGCTGCTTCGTCTTCTTCATTATCTTCTTATTATTATTCATTATTATCTCTTCTTGTTCATCATCATCTTCTTCTTCTTCATTGGTCGTACCATTGTTGTTGTTGCCGCTACTACTGCTACTGGACCAAATTTTATTCGTACATCATAGTACATTACTTCATAGGTGATTTTGGTAAGTAAAATTATAATTTTTAGTTCAATTTCACATCTTGGTATATTTGCTACTACTATTTTTTCAACTATACTACTTTTCCAATAGTTGTTGTATTCATTTAGCGTAGTGGTCGGATAGTTTCCATTACAATATAAGTGGTTCTAATATGTAATTCATTTGTTACAACAGATGACCTACCTATCGGAATATGCTACTGGTTATGTAACATAATCCAACAATGAGTCATCTATTACAACAGGTGACTCGTCCGTTGGATTTAACACTGGATAAAACCTGAAACTAAATCCAACAGATGAGTCATATTTTACAACAAATGTCTCATTTATTGGAATTTATGTTATAGCACTAGGACAAAATCTGAAGCTGAATCCAATAGATAAGGCATTTGTTGCAATAGATGTATCATCTGTTGGGACATTAATAATGATAGTGCATATAATTTTTTTATTGTATATACTATACTATCATTATTAATTTTTCTATAATATCATTAGTAACTTTTAATAAAAAGTTTTTAGGTACCATTAATGGAGAAATCAATAAGAATAGGGGTTGATTGTCATGGTCAATGGATCAAGAAGAACGATTGATTTATTTGGCATTAGAAAAATGGTGAAATGTTAGAGACGATAGCGATGAAAGTCCAAAGAGATGTTTTGTGTGATGATTTTGTTAACTTAATCATTAGCTATTAGCTATTGTGGACTAAATTATCAATCGGGAAATCTTGTCATCAATTACATGCACAATTCTTTTGAAAATTAGAGGGTCCTACCTTTAAAGATAAGCGATTAGAATTATTTGTGTGCTTATCTAAGTGATGCAGTTAGGCCCATTTTGAAGATGTACGTTGTTGAATTTAAATCAATAGAGAATCATAATATAGAATAAGAACAACATGGTGTATTTATTGATAAATTAGATGATGTGGACATGAATATTTCATATGATGATAAAAGTAAAGATAAAGTGAAGGAGGATCAAACACTTACCCTGTTGTTGCGCGCAATACACTGTGCATTTCCAAATTAATACAGTCGAGCAATCCTCAAGATGATAAAATGTTTTTTATAAGGGAATAACATTCGAGAATTAGGAAGAACTAGTCACTTCATTGCATATTGCTTTCTTGAAAAAAGATTTTACACTTAAGAAGTTGGTTATTTTGCATAGTGTATATTTCTTTAGATGTGCATATTCGGAGTGCAAGTGGTGGTTGAGGGCTAATAAATTTATATTTTATAACATATTCTTCATTAAAACTTATTAAGTATATCACTCATGTAGTTTAGAGCATATTACGAGCCATAATCCATATGCCACAACAAAGGTTATCGATAAATACTTCAAAAATAGATTTCCTAATGGCAAAGGCTTTTCTACAAGAGATATAGTCAATCAAATCCATACAAAATTAGATTGTAAGGTGAGTTATTAGAAGATTTATAATGTAATACCTCATACTTCTACCTAGCTTGAAATCATCCCAAGAATGTTAGAAACTTACTTTGAAATATGAATCCATTTTTATACATGTATAATTTTTAAGATTTTTACTTTTTATCATGTGGAAAAATTGAATTAGCTTTCCAACAATACCAATTTCGTCCAAATCCGATATCGGAGTAAGACGTTATGAACGTTTTACTCAGAGCTATTAGAATCGCGCAGGTGCGACAGCTAGATTGACGAACCATCGATCTAGCGATGGACTGTCTCCTAGACCATCGCAGCTAAGGCAGTGAGTCAACCTTCTGGATAAGGTGCGATGGACAGGTTAACAAACCATCGAACTTGCAATGGACCATCGCCCAAGCCATCGCTATAAGGCAGTGAGTCTTTTTTTTGGTCCATGTACGATGGTCGAAATGACAGACCGTTGAGCCAGCGACGGATCATCGCACGAGCCATCGCAGGTCCCGTTCAGTGAATTTTAAGTCATTTTTAAAGGGTATTTAGGTCTTTTTCCATCTATTTTAACCCCTAATTATATCAGACCAAGGCTCATAAGTTCATTATTCATTCACAACATCAAATTAGGTTTTCCTCTCAAAGATCAATTCCTAAGAACAAGAAAACCCTAGGTGTTTAATTCCAAGTCAAGAAGTCAAGTTTTCCTCCATCAATATTCAAGAAATCACAACCCAGGTATGTCATATGTTGATTCATGGGTCCCTTTCACCCATGAAACTTAAGAATCTCTTTTAAAATCCAAGATTTGGGTATTTGTAAATGTTCATGATTTAAACTGAATTGAAATTCATGTCCATGATGTTGTGTGGTTTTGATTCATGTTTAAAATTACATTTTCTAATGATTGACCCTAGTATGTGATGGTTTGCATAATAACAATAATAAACCCCCCTCAAATTACAAGTTGATTGATGTATCCATGATTATTAGATGTGTTGATGATTTTATGACCAAATCATGCTCCCTGTGTATTTGATTAAATGCCTATGTGAAAGAAAAGTGTCATACTAGTATTATAATATGAAATCCCCATTCATGTACAAGTTTATGCATGTCAAATGTTTGATGAAATGTCTTTGGATTGTTGATGTTAGTCATGTATTCAAGAAAGTCATGCTTTGTCAGTTTCTTTCCATTGAGTCCTGGGGTACTTGTACCCAAAAAATATAGTTGTGTGCCTAGAGTTGGTATCATGTTTTCACAATATACTCAGTCAAGACATGATCCATAGAACTCGGTCAGTTATGTGACTCAAGAAATCTCAGTAATACTGTAATCTCAGTACTATTTCGTCAGTCAATGAAACTCAGTTAATTTAGTTAAATTAGTTTAGTAATTCATGTTCAGTGTCTATTAAAATGGGAGTAGGAATTAGCACTAAGTGAAAGGATGGGAACTCACCTGTTATATGAGGGTGTAATTTTTAGAAGCAATATTTGTGTTTTAAAACTACGTAGCCAGCGTAGGTTGAGACATCATAGCCTGCTATATGAGGGTAGATAAGGTGGCTTAACCTGTTATTTGAGGGTTCCCACTGTTCTCACTAGAGTAATATATTATATGAGGGTTACTCACAGATTATTGATGTTGGGTGTATTTACACGCCTAAACACCATAATTTACCCATGTTATAGCTAAGTTTTGAGGATAAAATATATAATTCCTGCACTTTTAGTCCATTTTCCTGTAAGTGAGCTAACCTACGTGATTAGCATGTTTTCAGGTATTAATGATGAAGATTTCAGCACTTTATGGACCTTTGGGCAGCAAAGGAAAACTTCACAGAAGAGGGAAGGCAGCTTTTGGAAGCTTATGGACTGAATGTGACGCATGGAGAAATTGTCCCGAGCAAAAGCAGTATTTTTAAATACTTAGGGGTGCAGCAGTAACTTAATAGGACTAGGACAAGGATGTTATAAAAACCTTATTTGCTGAATTTTTCAGCATTCATTCATTCATTATTGTTTTTCATAATTGAGACGCCACTATTGGATTATTCACGTTACTTTCTGACAGAGAAAGCACGGCTCTTGTGAGCAACGGAGAAGGGAAAACGTCAAACCCTAGTTGACGCCTAAACCATCTCCATCGCCAAGTTTATTCTAGGTTGTGGTATGATGATTATATCTATTGTGATCTCCGTTGTAATCATGAGTAGCTAAACTTCTCTGTTAGGGTTATGGAAGCCTTATGAGACTCTATCTATTACTATGAGTTTGTGAATTCTTGATGTGTATGCTACTTATATCATTACTCTCTTCATTTTAATTTAATTCTCGTGGTTGCAAACATAGAGAATAGGACATTATAGCATGAACTTGTTCAAGAGAAAAGTTACATGTTTCGAAAAGAGAGTGTGACAAGGAAATAGGGCTACCAACCCCTATTTACACGTTAGTGCCGTAACTGGGTTAACTTCTTGGAGAATTTGTACCGTTAGTTATACACTTTAGGCTCTAGAGAGTTAAAGTGAAATAATCCTTGATGGTTGAGAAACACTAGGATTTACCATTAGAATACGAATCTCTATAAGTGCATGCATGCCTGAATTCCGCATTACTCATAGTTAATAGATATGTAGAATTCATAAGGTGGACATAACCCTAACTTATTTTTCACTGTGATTAAATCTTACTAAACAAAGCATTCTGTTGTTACTTTGATAGAATTAATTCACGCCATAATCCAATCCCCCATTTTTTATGGAATATTCGATCAACAGTCTACTAATAATTGCAACACTTAGTGACCAAGTATTCCCTGTGGGATTCGACACCCAACCCAGTTGGGTTCTATATTTGACAGCGATCGTTTACGCTCTTACGAGAGCTGTAGTTTGGGCGTTATCAAATTTTGGTGCCGTTGCCGGCGAATACGGTTGTCAACTAAGTTTGTGATAGTTACTAGACCCTTTGGTCAAAGATTCTCAAATTTTACTTTTAGTTGTTGTTTTTGTTTTATTCAGGGTCTGTTGAGTGCATGCCAAATACTCATAGTTTTGGTCAGCAATTATTACCCATAAATCCTGAACCTCAACTTATTGGCAGAATGGATGCACAGCGTGACATTGACAGAAGGGCGGCTCAACAGGAGCAGGCTAGATTAGCTGCACTGGCAGCTGCTAGAGTACATCAACAGAATATTGATAAACCAGGGTGAGCAACAAATCCTGATGATGAGGACCTGGGTGATGATTAGTTACTGAATCCTAGGCGTACTGATGAGGTGGCGGCACCTATGCATAGGAGGGAACGTCAAGCTAGAATGAGAACTGATCGCCGAGCTGTGAAGGCTCCTTTTGAAGATGATGATGACGATCTGGATGGAGCTGGTGCCACAGGGGCTATTATTCCTCTACCCTTGGCACCCGGAGCTAAGTTCAATATCACAAGCACCATGATTTAGTTATTGCAGATCAAGGGGTTATTTGGTGGACTCGCAGGAGATGATCCGAATATGCATCTAATCAACTTTATTTCAACATGCAAGTCGTTTTACAATCTAGGAGTTGGACAGAATGCAATTTGGCTATGCTTATTTCCATTGTCTCTGTCTGGGGAGGCAACTCTATGGATGAACGGGCTAACTCCTGATTCTATTACTAATTGGAGGCAATTGAAAGACGTTTTCCTAGAAAGATTCTTTCTGCCATCCAAGAGAGCACAGTTAAGAGATGAGATCAGCAATTTCCGACAGCTTCCAACTGAAGCTCTCCACAAAACATGGGAGAGGTTCAAGAAGAAGCTTATGTGGTGCCCAAATCATCAGATGACCAACATCCACTTGATGGAGATATTATACAGGGCTTTGAACTCAGTGACAAAGCCAGTGGTTGATAATGCTGCAGGAGGGTCATTCATGGACCTTACTTTCATTGAGGCAAGTGATATGCTGGACCGTATGACAAAGCAGAGTAGAGCCTGGCATACCAGGGATGCTGAGGTAGAAAGCTCTACTTTATCTGTTGGCATGACTGCAGAGCAGAGACGTAGACAAGAGGAACATGACCAAGATATGGCTCACATGAAAACGTAGATGGATCTTCTTACCAAGCATTTATTATCAGGGAAGACCAAAAAGGTTAAAGCCGTTATATCACAGGGAAGATATGATTTCGATTCTGAGGGGAAGCAAATTACTTGAATAATCAGGGGGGTTTCCGAGGCAATGCCCAAGGAAACCAATGTCGGAACTATTATGATAAATCTGGATATAAGGACCGCGATCAAGGTGGTTGGAAGAATAAGACTGAAAGGAGTGGTTTGTATGTTCCTCCTAGAAACCGTGAGGCTGTGGCATCTGGCTCTAGAAAGATGTACAGGGATGATATGATGGCTAAGCTGTTGAAAGGGGTGGAGGCAACCAATATGAGCGTTACTGAGGTAAAGAATGATTTTTCATCAATAAATCAATTGGTTGACTCGCATTCTACTGCAATAAAACAGCTGGAAAAATAATTGAGTCAATTATCAGTGGCATTCAACCAAAGAAAGGCTGGCACGCTACCCAGTGACACTATGCAAAACCCAAGAAATAATGGATCGTGTATGGCTATTACAACCCGGAGTGGTAAAGTTTTGGAAAATCCATCCAAAGGCAAGCAGGTGGTTGATGATATAGCAGAGAATGTTGATGAAGCAGAGTTTGAAGATGTCATAGAAGCTGAAGTGAGTTTTCATGATGTTACACCTAGACGTCACCAGCCTAAAAAGAGTGATAATCAGAAGCAAGATAAAAAGAAAGTGGTGGAGAAAATGATTCCTCTTCCACCACCACCTTTTCCTTAGAGATTGAAGAAGAAGGCTGATGACACTCCTAAAAAGGTTGATAATCGGAAGCAAGATAAAGAGGAAGTGGTGGAGAAAACGATTCTCCTCCCACCACCACCTTTTCCGCAGAGACTGAAGAAGAAAGCTGATGACACCAGGTTCAGTAAATTCATGACCATGTTGAAGCAGCTGACTATTAATGTTCCGTTGGTGGAGGCGCTGGAACAGATGCCTGGGTATGCTAAATTCATGAAGGAAATTTTGACAAAGAAGCGGGCAGCAAGCTATGAGCTGGCAGATAATGTTCATCATTGCAGTGCAATCGCTACAAGATCGCTAGTTCAGAAGAAGGCAGATCCTGGTGCTTTCACTAATCCTTGCACGATTGGATCATTGGATTTTCCTAAGGCGTCAGAAAGTTGGGGTTGGGTGATCCTACACCAACCAATATGTGGTTCGTGATGGCAGATAGGTCGGTAAAATGGCCTGTTGGTATCTTATATGATGTGTTGGTGAAGGTTTCCACCTTCATCTTTCCTGCAGACTTTGGTATTTTGGATTGCGAGGTGGATTCTAAAGTTCCCATAATCTTGGGGCGTCCTTTCCTCACAACTGGAAGTGTGCTGATTGATTTAAGAGCTAATGAGCTTTTATTTCGGCTAAATGACGAAGTGGTCCGTTTTGATTTCTATAAATCGATGAAGCAGCCTAGAGATATGGATGTGTTCTCTGTAGCTGATGTTTACTATGAGGATGAGAAGGGATTATCTGTAGAGAAGCAGCTTACTGTTGAGTCATTATCTACTGTGCTGTTGAATTTTGATCATGAGGATGTTGAAGAATATGAAGAAACTGTTTGTCCTCTAACAGGAATAAAGTCCTATTCTCATGCTACTAAGAAGATGGACCTTGATCTTAGGAATCGACCTTCACCAACAGCGAAGACTTCCATTGAAGAGCCACCAGTGCTAGAATCGAAAGAGCTCCCCAGTCACCTAAGGTATGCGTTCTTGGGAAGTGGAAATACACTTTCGATGAGTGTTGCGGCTGATGTAGGTGAACAACACGTAGAGGCTCTCATCTCTGCTCTGAAGAGGTACAAGAGAGCTATAGGTTGGACTATTGATGATATAATTGGTATCCCTCCTGGGATATGTATGCACAAGAGTCATCTCGAAGAAGATTGCATGCCTACAAGTAAGCATCAGCGTCTTCTGAATCCATTCAGAAAATGATGCACCATCTATCTCGATGAAGTCTAAGTAATCGAGATAGCTATGTCGTGCCGCGACAATAAATCAAGCGCTAAATGGGAGGCAACCCATTGTTTTTAGTCATTTTGTTTTCCTAAGAGTTTGTTTTGTTAAATAAAAATCCAAAAAGAAGAGTCGAGCCACGACCAAAACTAAGGCGCTTGGTGGGAGGCAACCCATCTTTCTAATCGTTTTTGTTGTTTTTGATTAAGTGTAGGGGAAGACGTATAAAGGAGGATCTTGGTCTTAAATTTTGATTTGAAAGTGAGCAATGTTAAAGGTAGTAAGTGATTAATGAAGGAGAAAAAGGCTTTCGGTTAGGCATTGCCTATACAAATCTAGGAAATGGACAAGGCAAGGCCTATGTAAATCTAGGAAACGGACAAGGAAAGGCCTATGCTATTGCCTTTGCTCTCTGAATCGACAATGCTATAGCATAGGCGCCGCCTATGCTCAACTAGGCAAAGATAAAGGCGCCGCCTATGCCATTTCCTTTGCTCTCTGAATCTACAATGCCATAGCATAGGTGCCGCCTATGTTCAAATAGGCTTTTCTAAAGGCGCCACCTATGCTAAGAATAGAAAAAGCATTAGGCGCCGCCTACTTATGCTTTTTGATCTCCTAACCCAATTTTTCATGGATCAAACGCGACCCAAGCCTTGGTCTATAAATAGAACTTCAACCTTAAGACAAAATCAAATTGTTTGCTCCATATAGGCGTCTCCCAAGCTTCCCCATTCTTTCAAAATCTTTCTTTTTGCTCATCTAATCTTGCATGCTTATCTTCCGAATCCATCACCAAGTAGGTTATTCTTTTATATTCCGTAGTTGTTGGAATGCTACGTTTATAATGATTTATTAGATTTTGAAGTGGTGTTGGTGATTAGAATGTGGTTGGTTTGTTATGATACATCTAGTTGAGTGAAAGAATACGTGTGGGTGTTCTTGACTTTGTTCCGACTTGTATTTGATTATTATACACTGTCATAGTTTTATGAAGTCGAAATTGTGAAGTTAATACATAATCTCGTAAGTTGAAAGCTTGAATGTTTGAATGACTCGTTCATCGAGATACCGATTATGATTGACCACAAGCATAAGATGGTGTGATTATGCCTATGCAATAACTTGTTTCTATTTGTGGTACGATCCTTATGTGGTAGTTTTGTTCAAAAAGTGCATTCATCCAAACATGAAAGTATAGACAAGATTACATGAAATAGAATTGGAAAGGATAGTTAAGATGACATGAACGTATGACTGTGCTGAACATGTTGTTGGAACATATCGCCTAAATGTATGTCGATGAAGTCTGAGTAATCGACATCACTCACTTAATTAGTCTGTGCCGATTGAATCTTCCGAGATGAGGCTAACATTACTCTATTTTTAATCTCAGGTAGAATGGGCCCAAAAGGACAACAAGGAAAAAAAAAGTGTCCACCTCACAGAAAGGGCAAGAAAGGTCAGAAAAGGGGAAGAAACCTAATGATGACGACTCTAATGATAATTCCGACGCAGGGGGCATGACCCCAGACATAGAAGAGGAGTTCGACTAATCAGGTTTTCCTTATTTATTTCCACTGAGGGCAGTGTGTCCCGTCTAAGTGTGGGGTGCGGGTATATGTCTGCTGTATTGTATTTCTTTGCCTACATTTATTCTTGTTTTTGTTAATTAGTCGTAATTAGTTATTAAATTCTAGATTTTTTTTAGATTTTGCATGAAATTGTTCTGATAGACGGCATGGTAGTATAACAAGAGTTTGTGCTAAATCATTACTATTGAGACATTTAGGCTCTGCGTGTGACTCACTGTGTGATAATTGTGTGGTTGAATTCATTCATCTGTTGGGTCAAGAGTCTATACTGCTCCCAATAAAGTTGACCATGTGCCTTGTGTGTGTGAGGATATATATATTATGTGTTGTGACTGATGCTAGAACTTGCCTGGTGTGTGTGTAAAGCAAAATAAAGAGTGTGAGTTTAGGAGATGATTTTGGCATTTCTTTGGCAGCCTGTAATTGTTTACCTTCTTTTTACCTACCTTTGTACATTATCCTAGTGAACCCCCTTTGAGCCTTTAGCTATTTTCTTTGACAGCCTCATATGTAACCTAATCCATTGTTTTTCAACACCATAATTTTATCCAAATTCCTAAGCGCTTTAAATTGTAGAGTCATGTGACAAAATAAGAGGAAATTGGGTGAGAGTGATGCCTCAGAGTGTATTGGTACTTGAAATTGTTGTGAAAAGGAGTGGCTATCATAGAGGTGTTTTATAAATAAAAAGAGAAAAGATAAAACAAAAAAAAAAGAAATAGAAAAATAAAAAGATAGTTGTGTTTATAATTGAATAACAAAATAGGTGAGAAGGGGTGGTAGATGAAAGGAAAGTAGAGGGGTTATTTAAAAGAGAGTGTTAATGACATAACGTAGTGTATTAAAGCGCTTAGGGAACATAGTCACTATTTCTGGCTAAAATAGTCCTACCTGTCCCTTAGCCTACATTACAACCTGTAAAGACCTATTTGATCCTAAGCTTAGCATTCTGATATTAGTAGAGCATTACACTAAGGGCATGCCTATGCTCATCAGTTGCAACATATGAATTATTTATGAGAGTGAGAGCAAGGAGAATCTTATACCCATGTTTCGAAAAATGCAAAACTTGTGAGTGATTATGGGTGATATCTTGTGTGAGACACACATGGTTGATGATTGTTGGGTAGTTTTGTATAATTCTTGGTACCTTAACTTGTGGATACGAATTAGCCATCATCATGAGTCTATGTTGGAGGTTGAATGGTTTCTAGTAGTGATCCAGAAAACTACTCTTTGTTAATAATTGGCGTCCATGTCTTGTTGAACATTTTGTGTTACTGCTGTGAAATCCGAGTTAGATGTTTGCATGGACGTAATATTTTGTTCGAGGACGAAAAAAGCTTTAAGTGTGGGGTGTTGATGTTGGGTGTATTTACACCCCTAAACACCATAATTTACCCATGTTATAGCTAAGTTTTGAGGATAAAATATATAATTCCTGCACTTTTAGTCCATTTTCCTGTAAGTGAGCTAACCTACGTGATTAGCATGTTTTCAGGT
This sequence comes from Capsicum pubescens, assembly GCA_030864215.1. Taxonomy (NCBI): domain Eukaryota; kingdom Viridiplantae; phylum Streptophyta; class Magnoliopsida; order Solanales; family Solanaceae; genus Capsicum; species Capsicum pubescens. Next base: position 254,682,077 of record CM061540.1, on the reverse strand, counting down.
ATTAATGATGAAGATTTCAGCACTTTGTGGACCTTTGTGCATCAAAGAAAAACTTCACAGAAGAGGGAAGGCAGCTTTCGGAAGCTTATGGACTGAATGTGACGCATGGAGAAATTGTCCCAGGCAAAAGCAGTATTTTTAAATACATAGGGGTGCAGCAGTAACTTAATAGGACTAGGACAAGGATGTTATAAAAACCTTATTTGCTGAATTTTTCAGCATTCATTCATTCATTATTGATTTTCATAATTGAGACGCCACTATTGGATTATTCACGTTACTTCCTGACAGAGAAAGCACGGCTATTGTGAGCAACGGAGAAGGGAAAACGTCAAACCCTAGTTGACGCCTAAACCATCTCCATCGCCAAATTTATTATAGGTTGTGGTATGATGATTATATCTATTGTGATCTCCGTTGTAATCATGAGTAGCTAAACTTCTCTGTTAGGGTTATGGAAGCCTTATGAGACTCTATCTATTACTATGAGTTTGTGAATTCTTGATGTGTATGCTACTTATATCATTACTCTCTTCATTTTAATTTAATTCTCGTGGTTGCAAACATAGAGAATAGGCCATTATAGAATTAACTTGTTCGAGAGAAAATTTATATGTTTGGAAAAGAGAGTGTGACAAGAAAATAGGGCTACCAACCCCTATTTACACGTTAGTGCCGTAACTGGGTTAACTTCTTGGAGAATTTGTACCGTTAGTTATACACATTAGGCTCGAGAGAGTTAAATTTAAATAATCCTTGATGGTTGAGAAACACTAGGATTTACCATTAGAATATGAATCTCTAAAAATGCATGCATGTCTGAATTCCGCACTACTCATAGTTAATAGATACGTAGAACTCATAAGGTGGGCATAACCCTAAATTATTTTTCACTGTGATTAAATCTTACTAAACAAAGCATTCTGTTGATACTTTGATAGCATTAATTCATGCCACAATCCAATCCCCCCTTTTCCGTGGAATTTTCGATCAACAGTTTACTAATAATTGCAACACTTAGTGACCAAGTATTCCATGTGGGATTCGACACCCAACCCAGTTGGGTTCTATATTTGACAACGACCGCTTACACTCTTATGAGAGTTGTAGTTTGGGCGTTATCAAATTTTGGCGCCGTTGCCGGGGAATACGATTGTCAACTAAGTTTGTGATAGTTACTAGACCCTTTGGTCAAAGATTCTCGAATTTTACTTTTAGTTGTTGTTTTTGTTTTATTCAGGGTCTGTTGAGTGCATGCCAAATACTCGTAGTTCCGGTCAGCCATTATTACCCATAAATCCTTAACCTCAACTTATTGGCAGAATGGATGCACAGCGTGACATTGACAGAAGGGCGGCTCAATAGGAGCAGTCTAGACTAGCTGCACTGGCAGCTGCTCAAGTACATCAACAGAATATTCATAACCCAGGGCGAGCAACAAATCCTGATGATGAGGACCTGGGTGATGATGAGTTACTGAATCCTAGGTGTACTGATGAGGTGGCGGCACCTATGCATAGGAGGGAACGTCAAGATAGAATGTGACCTATCCGCCGAGCTGTGCAGGCTCCTTTTGATGATGATGATAATGATCTGGATGGAGCTGGTGCCACAGGGGCTATTATTCCTCCACCCTTAGCACCCGGTGCTAAGTTCAATATCATTAGCACCATGATTCAGTTATTGCAGCTCAAGGGGTTATTTGGTGGACTCGCAGGCGATGCTCCGAATATGCATCTGATCAACTTTATTTCAACATACAAGTCGTTTGACAATCTAGGAGTTGGACAGAACGCAATTCGGCTGCGCTTATTTCCATTGTCTCTGTCTGGGGAGGCAACTTTATGGCTGAACGGGATAACTCCTGATTCTATTACTAATTGGAGGCAACTGAAAGACGTTTTCCTAGAAAGATTCTTTCTGCCATCCAAGAGAGCACAGTTAAGAGATGAGATCAGCAATTTTCGACAGCTTCCAACTGAAGCTCTCCAGGAAACATGGGAGAGGTTCAAGAAGAAGCTTATGCGGTGCCCAAATCATCAGATGACCAACATCCACTTGATGGAGATATTATACAGGGCTTTGAACTCAGTGACAAAGCCAGTGGTTAATAATGCTGCAGGAGGGTCATTCATGGACCTTACTTTCATTGAGGCAAGTAATATACTGGACCATATGACAAAGCAGAGTAGAGTCTGGCATACCAGGGATGCTGAGGTAGAAAGCTCTACTTTATCTGTTGGCATGACTGCAGAGCAGAGGTGTAGACAAGAGCAACGTGACCAAGATATGGCTCACATGAAAATGCAGATGGATCTTCTTACCAAGCATTTATTATCAGGGAAGACCAAAAAGGTTAAAGTCGTTGTATCACAGGGAAGATATGATTCTGATTCTGAGGGGGAAGCAAATTACTTGAATAATCAGGGGGTTTCCGAGGCAATGCCCAAGGAAACCAAGGTCGGAACTATTATGATAAATCTGGATATAAGGACCGCGATCAAGGTGGTTGGAAGAATAAGACTGACAGGAGTGGTTTGTATGTTCCTCCTGGAAACCATGAGGCTGTGGCGTCTGGCTCTGGAAAGATGTCCAGGGATGATATGATGGCTAAGCTGTTGAAAGGGGTGGAGGCAACCAATATGAGCGTTACTGAGGTAAAGAATGATTTGTCATCAATAAATCAATTGGTTGACTCGCATTATAACCTATTGCAACACATTATAACCTATTGCAACATATTTCTATATCTATTTGATAATTTCCAATAGAAAAGATATCTGTTGCAATAAATGTCTTTATCTGTTTGATTGTTTCTAATAGATGAGTCATCTATTGAAACAGGTTAGTCATCTATTGCAACAGATGTCTAAATCTGTTCAATTATTTCCAATAGATGAGACATCTATTGCAATTGATAATAAATCTATTGAAATAGATGACTCATATTTTTTATTATTTCCAACAGATGTATTATCTGCTGCAACAAATGACTCTTCTGTTGCAATGTATGTCTATATTTGTTTGATCTCTTTCAACAAATGAGTCATATATTGCAACAAGTTAGTCATTTGTTGCATTATGCACATGTCTATATCTATTTGATTATTTCCAATAGGTGAGACATCGGTTGCAACTAATAATGCATCTTTTGAAACAGATCACTCATATGTTTGATTATTTCCAACAAATGAGTCATCAATGTATGTCTATATTTGTTTTATCTCTTTTAACATATAAGTCATCTATCGCAACAGGCTAGTCATCTATTGCATTATGCGGATGTCTATATCTATTTGGTTATTTCTAACAGATGTGTCATCAGTTGCAGTAGATAATGCATTTGTTGTAATATTTTAACTTTGTGATCTTTTTTTAGTAATAATTTATAAGTTTCCAAATCTAAGGATAAAATAGAATTCATGACAAAACAAATGGACTTCAATTTAAATTACTAAACTATTGTCATCACCAATTAAATAATACAATTAACTAAAATATTAAAAAAATATTGTCATAAATAATATTTTTACACATCCAGATAAATAAATTACAACCCAAATCAGTGCTTCAAACTTTTACAAGCTACCCCAGCAGTCCAAAACTCTTTCATCCTTGACACTTTGTTTCCATTCAACAAGGTACTTGGAGTTGTCATAACAGTCCCGATTAGAACATGCTCAATAAATTCAAGAATGTATGACCCACAAGCAACACCAATCTTATTTTTGGGAAAGTCCTCTTCTCGACCTTCAAAATATCATTTTTCATTGACCAACTTCTCTTGCAAGTAATTTATTATGTCACTTTGCTTCAACAATTTTGATAACAACTCCAACAGCGGATCCATGCAAATAAAAAATTCCCACTCTTCAAAGACTAGTAAGTTGCAATCGTAAACATTCATGACTTCCTTATTCATGATGATTTCAACAGTCACAAAATATTTATTCTTCAATCCTTTTTGGCCCAATCTAATCTATGTAACTTGGAAATGGAATCTTACCTCTACACTCAATAACATCATCATCCCATACAAAATCAACAATTAACTCCTCAATTTTTTGGTCACCGGGAGTTGTCTCTTTTTTACCTAGTTTGTTGTACCTACTTAAGAAATTATTGTAGAAGTTAAGGTCCATGATCCTATGCCCTAACACCATAGTACTCTAAAGTTTAAGGTGTCACTCCCTCATGAGGTACAAAATTTCATCAACATACTAATATAAGAATATAATTTAAATCAGTTAGCTATTTAAAATACAAATTGAATAGATACAAGAGATGGACTATCTATTGCGATAGATTATTTATTTTTTGCAATAGATTAGTCATCTGTTGCAATAGATGGGCCATCTGTTGCAATATATGGGCCATTTATCACATAGCTTCTCTGAACCTATTAACAGATTACTCATTCACTATGATTTATGCAAAACATAGGTAATCTGTTGCAACAGATGGTCCTTCTGCTGGATAGGTTCTCTGAATTTGTGTTAACAAATTACCCAATCTATTTCAACTTATGTAATAGATGGGTAATCTATTCAAACTTATGACATATCTATTTAATGAATCTTTAAACCTATTAATAAATTACTTAATTTACTGTAAACTAATATAACAGATAGGTAATCTATTGGAATAGATGACTTAGAATGTTAGAAAAAATAGATAGAATGTTAGAAAAAGTAAACATACTGAGTCCTTATACCACACTTTCATATATGTCATGTTCTTGAAGTCTTTTGGCCCAAATTCATATATGGATTCTGAGGCCTTTTTGAATCTGCTATGTATGCTAAACCTAGACTTCTTGGTGGGTCTTACGAACATCTAGATATTCACCTTCTTCAATTATACCTTCTTTATAGTAGCCCCTTGAACTTGCTTAATAGTGCAAGGAGGAGGAATTGAAATTTTTCTTGATTTAACACCTAATAGTACCGTTGAAATTGTTTTTTTCTTCTTCCTAACCTCCAATGAAGTGAATGGATCTATTAACTTCCTTGATGGTGTAACACCCCTCTTAGATGTCAACTCCTTAACAGCAATAGCTAGAGCATTAATGCTTTTAATCAAATTTTTATATCTATTCTTGTACTCTTGGCATTTACAAGTAGAACATGAGCTTAAAGAGGGACCAAAAAAGGTAGTATGCCCACTGAAAGGGGTGAATCCACTGTATCCATTACCAGTATAACCATCATCATGGCCAACTCTTTTTTGAAATAAATTTTCATGAGCATCATCAACATGCTCATCACTATGCCGGACACCAGCATCACCAACTCCATCGCCAATACCATCACCACAACCACCATTACCCAAATCTATTGCAGCATTACCAAAAAACTCAATATGAGGCTCAACAAAAACAAACTGACCTTCTCTAGTTGCTTCTCTTTTGATGGTTGTTGCTCCAACTAATTCTCTCTTTATCAAGTCTATCTTTGGTTCTGGTTTTATTTCAACAATACCTAGAATAAGAAAGAAAGGCATCTCCAACCCTTTATTAGTAGGTACAAGCCAGGTATGCACAACCTATAAATAAAAGTAGACATATTAAAATCAAATAATAATTTGCAAAACATTTGCAATAAAGAAGTCATCTATTGTAGATCACCAATTTGTTGCATTAATCTACAATAGATTAGGCAATCTATTACTAGATTTAGAGAACTAATGCAACGTATGGACCATCTATTACAATAGATTACCCATCTTTTGCATTAGTTTGCAGTAGATTGGGTACTGTTAACAGGATTAAAAACTCTGTAACAAATAAGTAATCTGTTGTAACAAATAACTCATTTATTATAATAGATGACTCATCTATTGTAACAGATTACACATCTTTTGCATTAGTTTGTAATAGATTGGGTAATTTATTAACAAATTTAGAGAATCTATGCAATATATGAACTATTTGTTACAACAAATGCCTTATCTTTTGCAACGAATAACTCATCTATTACATTAGTTGCAATAGATAGAAAATTTACGGATATAAGTTACAAAAGATGAAACATCTATTGCAATAGATAACCCATATCTTGCAATGTGTTAACTTGAGTAAAATTATTATATTTAAAAGAAGAGTTATTTCATTATTAGGAGGACTTAAGAGATCAAGGGGATTCATCTTTGAGTTATTCTTGGCAGATAACCACCTAAGGATCCTTGGATGAGAAACCTTATTCGATTAGTCTTTAACCTGCTGTCAGAGGTGAGGAATGACTTTAAATGCCCAAGTCTAAAAATGTAAACATGATGCAAAATAAAAAGTGAAAATAATTATTCAACAGCAAAAATAAAGGAAAAAATAATGAAATTCTGATAAAATTTACCATGAAAGCCCAAGGAAAGTCGTATAAACTGATTGTCTTTAGAGATAAATTTGCTAATAAACATTTGACAGTTGAGAAATAGCTTTCATATCCCCATGGATAATTGTTGGATGCCTCCAAATTCTGAGCAAGCACCAATAATTCAGGTTCTATAACTGTGTTGATGTCTCTAGCCCATAAAATGGAATGCACAAACCAAATGAAGTGCAATAGATTCTTGTGCCTTTTTAGAAACTAAAATCAGGAAGGGAGTTATGTTCTCCTTTTATAAAATCTATCCTTAATTTTTGTCCTCACTTTATCTGCAAATAGGGTTGGAAGGCCGCTAATAAATCTTTCTTTCCAGAAGTCTTTATTGCAGTCAGGTCTGATCATAACCTTGACGAGGAAGGTGTCTTTGTACCACCTAAAGTCTGCTAAGTCTTTACACCTAAGATTGTTAAGAATCTCTAGGCTTCTATCTTGAAATAGCTTAGGTTCTCCTATGAAATGTCTAGCTATGTGATATAGTAAGGTGGCACAGACATCTTCTTTTTCTATTTGTTGAAGGGTGTCTTGGCCCTGTTCATTCTTTATCACAGTAGTTTCCATGGATGTGGATTCCCAGATAAGACATCTGACGTCTTCTGCGAAATAATTATCCCACCAGTGTTTTATCATTCCAGTAAAACCTGAGGCAATTAAGGTCGCCGCTTGCTTATCTGAAGCTCCCTTCATTTTATAAGCGGTGATAGCCATACCCATTTCGTGGAGTTTGTTGTAGATTTGGTGTTCAGCCAAACCATCAACATTCCATTCAGTTATTCCTCGTCCATCATAATTTGAACTAGAGAGGGTATGATTCTCTTCGAACTGGGTGTCCGGGGGAGAAGGTTTTGTGTAGTAGTTTCTCTTTGTAGAGAAACGTTCACTGGTTATCTTTGAAAGAGACCCTTTCTCTTTGCTGGAGGTTTCTGGGGTACTATTACTAGAAGTAGGTACCTCCTTTCCTGAGATTTTAAACATAGAAAGCTTCTCATTTATTTGGTCAAGAATCTTAGCTGAGACTTGGAAGTCGTTGCTAAGTGTAGGGAATTTTTCTTTCTGAAATTCTGGAATCTTGAAGATAGGGCTGGTGGTAAAGCTAGCACTAGGAGTACTCTTCGAAGGAGAATAAAAAGGTGCTCTAGAATCCTTAGCATCTCCTATTTGTTGGGAGATGGTATGCAGAACCTGATTTGTATAGTTGTTTTGTTCAACTATTCTGTCAAGATCCTTATTACAAGGAGCCATTAAAGGTCTGTCATGCTTCTTCTTGAAAGGGGAAGCACTTAAGATTTCGTTAGAGTGGGGAATTTTTATTCCCTCAAGAGGGGGAGTAACGGATTCAACCACCTTGTTACTCTGAGTGTACCATTTGTTAATGATAACTTGGAGGGATTCATTTTGATTTTCCATCCTCCCAGTACACTCAAACCACTTAAAGAATTCGATATCACATCGAAGTCTTTTCATATCAGCAATCCAGAGTCTTCCGAACTCTTTTTGCTTTTCTTTAGTGTAGGTACTTGTATACCATTTTCTTTTCAAAGCGTCTTTGGGGCGGTACCAAAGTACTTCGAGGGCTTTGAGGTCAGGGTTAAATTCTTCATCTGTTTTGATGACATTTAATCCTGGGTCAGTCCTAATCCTTTGGCTAGAAGAATTAGGAGGGGGCTCCATGTCTGAGGCTGTAGGGCTGCCTGGGTCATAGAGGTTTTCGGGTTCGTTAACCCGAGTATGTTGTTGGTAATAGACTTTGGGAATAGGTCCTGAGAAGTCAACTCCTCTGATTTTTCCCTTGTCATTGTCATTCTCCTCACTCCCTCCCGGTGGTTTTGAGGTAGATGGTCTGTGTGAAACAGACCCTCTGAAAGAAGAAGCTCTAGGTGCTTCATATCCCAAAAATTTTAGGTCTATAGACCCATCTGGGTGTTGGATTACCCTTTCTATTTGGGATTTCTCCGGGTATGTGGGGAGAGGTTGGGTGATAGCGTCAAAATGCCAATCATTTTGGTGCAGGATTTCATCCCAAACAAGAGCTTTAGGGACAAAGATGTTGGCCTTAGCTCTGTTTGCCTCCATGAGGGTTGTAACCCCTCTAGGGCTGGTGATCCTAGCCTTTGGGGCTAAAGTTGTACCCATTAGCCGATAATATACACGGTATATTATTCCTATTTCTCTTGTATTGTCCTTACTATTCATGTTCTTCGTTTTGACATTTAGTGTCAATACATCCATGATGTTAGGATCATTGATATCTACAGAGAAATTTGGGTAACAGTTGAAGTATACCGGGCCATCGGCGAGGTTACTTTGTATTACTCCTAAAAGAGAGTCATCAAAATTTAGGAGGCGTGCATCTCTAAGGATGGCACAAACGGGGATATCTAGACCCTGTCTAAATAGTGGATTAATAGCTACCTGAACAAGGCCTACATGTAAATAATTAAACTGATTTTTAAAACGGTTTATATCATGCTCATTTAATAATTGAATAATTTCTAAAGAATTATTAATAGCAACAGTTGACTCAGAGGTTTTAATGTTATGATTCTTAATAAAGCTAAACTTACCAAGTTGGTAAATAGTTTTAAAAGATTCTTCTGGAATACTCCAGTTTTGAAGATTATTTTCAATAGTAGCAATCTGAGTTGCTTGGGAAGACATATTAACAGTATTTTTGACATGGTGATTTTTATCTATTTTAAAAATTATTGTCTAGAGACTGAAAGGGAAACAATTATTTTCACATAAGATAATTTCATCAAATAATCTAGAATGATAGAACGTAAAGGATAATTAAACTAATGCATAAAAGTCTTACGGGATCTAACAGGTCTTAATGGCTTTTACAACAGCTATCTCTTAGAAACATCTCAGTGACGGGACCACCAACAAGGTCGAACGCATACCTCAGCTTATGACCATTTTTCAGGCTGACCAACGTCTGAACCGGATATTAATCGGACACCTCAATCACTAAGAGAAAGCGAATACCCCATACTAGCATAAACCCCATTGTAAGACAATATCCATTAAATTAATTAAACCATACGATTAATCATTAAAAGATTACCTTTGAAAATATCTTATAGAGAATAAGTTTCCCATGCTCTAGACAATATATGTGCTTAGCTGCTCATGCTAAGAACATATATTGCCAACCTGGCTCTGATACCAAGAAGGATCCAAGAGTTTAAAAAATTAAAGATTAAAGCGGAAGGCTGAAAAGAAAGAAACTTACAAAGTTTATTTAGAGCGAAAGCATTTTAGAGAATACAAGGGGAGAGAATTAGCAAGGAAGATATCTAGGATATTTTCGGATACCTTCTCTAAGATTACATGAAGTCTTTAAATAGACTATGGAAAATGTAAAGATACATCTGAAGTGTACAAGTGTAAGGTAAAGATCATTCTGTGATGACCGACAGTTGCTTTTAAAAAAGCTGTAGATTCCTTTTCTTTTAGAAAAGTAGTGGGTCCTTTTCCTTTTGAGAAAATCAGTGGGTCCTAAAGATTCCTTTTTGGAATAGTAGGTTGCCTCTTCAGAAAAGATAATTCCAGTTCTTTGAACCTCTATCTTTTATTGAAGAGCCATTTCTCTATTCTCAATCAGGGTCCATGTAGGCCAATGTGATTCCTTTGGGGTTTAGCATGTCACCATTATTATCACTGCTACCAAGAAGGATCCAAGAGTTTAAAAAATTAAAGATTAAAGCGGAAGGCTGAAAAGAAAGAAACTTACAAAGTTTATTTAGAGCGAAAGCATTTTAGAGAATACAAGGGGAGAGAATTAACAAGGAAGATATCTAGGATATTTTCGGATCCCTTCTCTAAGATTACATGATGTCTTTAAATAGACTATGGAAAATTTAAACATACATCTGAAGTGTACTAGTGTAAGGTAAAGATCATTCTGTGATGACCGACAGTTGCTTTTAAAAAAGCTGTAGATTTCTTTTCTTTTAGAAAAGTAGTGGGTCCTTTTCCTTTTGAGAAAAGCAGTGGGTCCTAAAGATTCTTTTTTGGAATAGTAGGTTGCCTCTTCAGAAAAGATAATTCCAGTTCTTTGAACCTCTATCTTTTATTGAAGAGCCATTTCTCTATTCTCAATAAGGGTCCATGTAGGCCAATGCGATTCCCTTGGGATTTAGCATGTCACCATTATTATCACTGCTTCCTGTGGAGGAGGCTTCTTCTAGAAGTTGCAATACTTCTTCATCTGTTGTTTCTTGGCTTTCCATGTCCTGTAAAGCCTTCTTCAATTTTTCTTTTAATGCCTTCTTACTTAAGGAGGCATTGCTGGATGACCTAAAAGGTTTCTTTTCCTTGTCGGGTGTTCTTGGAGCGGCTGGCTTGGGAGTCCAACCTTTTACTTTGATCTCTTTGGAAAAATATTTGATTCTATCTTGTTCTCCTTTGGCGAAGTTCCAAGAGATAATATAAGAAACTCTTTTCTTAATAAAGAATTTACACATTTGGATGTGCTCAGGGAGGGTTGTGCACCCTTCTTTTGTGCAGAAATCCATGAATCTGCTTGCAAATTGTAAAGGGAGGATTTCTTTGATTCCTCCAAAATATATCCACCATTCGTAGAACCACCTAGGAACAATGGAATCTACCATAGCAGGACAATATTTAACAAACCAGGTATGTCCTGGTCTAACATATAAAAAATTAAACCATGCAGACTTATAGTCATACCAATTATATGTCTGGGGACGATGAGGCATGGATAATGCTATTGGTGTGTGGAGGTGATCCGCAAACCAATTGAATGGGGTTAATACCCTTTTGATAGTAAACCTAGAATAATCAATATATTCAGGATTTCTATCATTCATATTGTGTTCTACCTCGATGGAGTCAGTATCGACTAAGATGGCTTCGTAGAACCTTCTTGTTTTGAGTGGACTCTCAGTATCCACAAAATTCTTATCATTATAGACTGGTTTGATCAACTGGTCTAATGGATATCCCGCATAGTCCTTATCTAAGGCAATGATAGGCATCACTTGTGTGGTAATGAACTTGAATTCTTCTCTTGGGGAAGGTGGTGTTGTCTGGATGGCAGCTTTAGACGCTGTAGGATTCACTGCCTGGGCGAAGGATTCTGGAGCCTTTATAGCATAACTTTGTTTGGACTGAACCGATGAACTCGGTGATTGTTTAGTATCCAGAGACTTACCAGTCTTTAAATCCACTAGTTTAGTGGGAATGGGAGGAGGAAGTCTGGGGGCTTCCGATATGACAGCATACCTGTTCTGCAACTGGAATTCCGATTTTAATATCGGTCTCTGTGGAACTGATGGCCTTAGTGGATTCATTGATGCTGAAGGGGAATCAAAAGGTCTTGCCATTTTGGTTTGGCCTGGTTTATCAACTACTGGGGTTTTACCCAGTGTAGTTGGTCTCATTTCTTCCCTGTAAGAATTCTCTAGTTAGAAAATCAGGAAGGGAGTTATGTTCTCCTTTTATAAAATCTATTTGAAAATCAAAACTAGATAGGAGAGCTTGCCATCTAGCAAATATCTGTTTTGAAACCAAGTTTTTTACATCTTTTTGTAAAATTTCTTTAGCAGACTTGCAATCTACTCTTAACAAAAATTCTTTGTTTACCAGGTCATCCTGAAATTTCGTGATACATAGCACTATAGATAAAACTTCTTTTTTAACCGTGCTGTAGTTTCTTTGGGCCGAGTTCCAAACTCCGGAAGTGAATCTAACAAGTTGTTCAGGGGATTGGGGTTCTACCCGTTGTTTTAAGATACCTCCATATCCAATGTCAGAAGCATCTGTTTCGACGACCATAAATGCATCAGGATTTGGAATTCCTAAGCATGGGAGGCTTTTGACTAGACTTTTCACCTTGATGACAGCATTGGTTTGCTCTATGCTCCAGGGAATAGGTGTCTTTTTAAGCCTTTTGTAGAGAGGCTCGCAAACCTGTCTAATGTTGGGGATGAAGTCTGCTACATAGTTTAGACTTCCCAAAAATCTTTGGAGCTGGGTCTTATCACTAATCTCGTTAGGGAATTTTGAAGAAAACTCTATAGCTCGGCAAATAGGCTTGTAACTACCTTGGGTAAGGTCATGCCCTAAGAATCTGATAGAAGTCTGGAAAAGCTTCATTTTAGATGCACTGATGACTAATCCATTAATCTTGACAATCTTAAAGAAAGTGTTAAGATGCTTGAAATGAGAATCAATATTTTCAGAAAAGATTAGCACATCATCAATATAAACAATTAACATGTAGTTGTAGGGATTGAATATTGTATTCATAATATTCTGAAATTCAGAAGGGGCATTTTTTAGCCCAAAAGGTAAGACATTCCATTCATAGTGTCCAAAAGGAACATTGAAGGCAGTCTTGAATTTGTCTTTTTCAGCAATCTGGATTTGCCAGAAGCCAGACTTCATATCAAACTTACTGTAAAGGTTGGCTTTACAAGTTCTCTTCAAGAGGTCCCTTTTATTTGGGATCGGATGCCTAATCCATTGTAGGACGGCGTTTAATGGCTTGTAATTTATTACCAGCCTGGGAGTTCCTCTTTCTTTTTCTGCACTTTTGTTTACGTAAAAGGCAGAGCAACTCCATGGGGAATTAGAGGGTCTGATGATGCCATTTTTTAGCAAATGGTCAATCTCAGTTTTGCAGACTTCCATCATTTCTTGGTTCATTTGAATGGGCCTTGCCTTAGTAGGGATGGCCTGTTCATTGAATCCTGCAATGTAGGGAAGCTCTATGGCATGCCTTTTCCTTTCCCAGAAAGCATTAGGGAGATCAGAACAGATTTCTTTTTCGAAATGCTTTTGAAGATTGACAATTTTTCCTATCATCTCCTGGGTTTTCAGGGCTTGTTCAATCTGCTTTAGTTGGACTTCCTGTTTTAGAAAGCCAATATGGGACGAAAGCCTGTTTATTTTAAAAGCAGTCTTTTCTTTAATAAGGTTGCCTTCTCTTTCTGAGAGAGGTCGTAATAAAGGGAAGAAAAGCTCTTGATCTAAGATGGTGGTTCTAATCCCATCGAAATTACTTAGGTAAGGTCTGATTTGGTTAACAAAAGGTATACCAAGAATTATATCTTCGGTAATACCTTCAGTTATGACAAAGTCATTAACAAGGCAAATGCCATTGTTGCATACATGAGCTTTTGAAAGCTTATAATCGATCTTCATTTTTTAAACTCTTGGATCCTTCCTGGTATCAAAGCCATGTTGGCAATATATGTTCTTAGCATGAGCAGCTAAGCACATATATTGTCTAGAGCATGGGAAACTTATTCTCTATAAGATATTTTCAAAGGTAATCTTTTAATGATTAATCGTATGGTTTAATTAATTTAATGGATATTGTCTTACAATGGGGTTTATGCTAGTATGGGGTATTCCCTTTCTCTTAGTGATTGAGGTGTCCGATTAATATCCGGTTCAGACGTTGGTCAGCCTGAAAAATGGTCATAAGCTGAGGTATGCGTTCGACCTTGTTGGTGGTCCCGTCACTGAGATGTTTCTAAGAGATAGTTGTTGTAAAAGCCATTAAGACCTGTTAGATCCCGTAAGACTTTTATGCATTAGTTTAATTATCCTTTACGTTCTATCATTCTAGATTATTTGATGAAATTATCTTATGTGAAAATAATTGTTTCCCTTTCAGTCTCTAGACAATAATTTTTAAAATGGATAAAAATCACCATGTCAAAAATACTGTTAATATGTCTTCCCAAGCAACTCAGATTGCTACTATTGAAAATAATCTTCAAAACTAGAGTATTCCAGAAGAATCTTTTAAAACTATTTACCAACTTGGTAAGTTTAGCTTTATTAAGAATCATAACATTAAAACCTCTGAGTCAACTGGTCTAATGGATATCCCTCATAGTCCTTATCTAAGGCAATGATAGGCATCACTTGTGTGGTAATGAACTTGAATTCTTCTCTTGGGGAAGGTGATGTAGTCTGGATGGCAGCTTTAGACGCTGTAGGATTCACTGCCTGGGCGAAGGATTCTGGAGCCTTCATAGCATAACTTTGTTTGGACTGAACCGATGAACTCGGTGATTGTTTAGTATCCAGAGACTTACCAGTCTTTAAATCCACTAGTTTAGTGGGAATGGGAGGAGGAAGTCTGGGGGCTTCCGATATGACAGCATACCTGTTCTGCAACTGGAATTCCGATTTTAATATCGGTCTCTGTGGAACTGATGGCCTTAGTGGATTCATTGATGCTGAAGGGGAATCAAAAGGTCTTGCCATTTTGGTTTGGCCTGGTTTATCAACTACTGGGGTTTTACCCAGTGTAGTTGGTCTCATTTCTTCCCTGTAAGAATTCTCTAGTTAGAAAATCAGGAAGGGAGTTATGTTCTCCTTTTATAAAATCTATTTGAAAATCAAAACTAGATAGGAGAGCTTGCCATCTAGCAAATATCTGTTTTGAAACCAAGTTTTTTACATCTTTTTGTAAAATTTCTTTAGCAGACTTGCAATCTACTATCGTTGGAAAGATAATTCAATTTCCTACGCAATGAAAGGCTCTAAACTGAAAAATACTGAGTATTTCAAAAAAAATTTATTGGATAACTCATGAACTAAGATTTAAGTTAAGCTTGAGAAATAGAGGGTATTATAATATCTCTCCCTTGGGAATATTTGTCCTCGAATGAGACTAATTAAGTTGAGAAACACTGATATGCTGAGTTTACATACGGAAAATGCATATCCAATGCATGACTACATGACTGAACTACTAAAAAACTGAGTTCTTATACTGAGCATCCATATTTGATGCATAGAATACATGACTGAAGCTACTGATAAGTTGATTTTCATACTGAACATGCATATTTGATGCATGAGTACATGACTGAACTGATTCATGAATGCATGACTGAATATGCAACGGTAATGGATACCAAGTTATAATTATAGCTGAACATGGAATAGAGTAAAGCTAAGGAAGACTGTTATCTTAAGTTGGATCTAAGGTTGCGAAGAAGAGGTGAGGATACTTTGTCCGCATATCTACTTCTTCTTCCCATGTAGCTCCCTCTATGGACTCATTCCGCCAAAGAACTTTGACTAAGGGAACTTCTTTATTCCTCAGTCTATGAATTTGATGATCGGGGATCTGGACTGGAACCTCTTCGAAAGGGATATCATTCTAAATATATACATACTCTAAAGAAACTATAACTGTTAGGTCACCAATGCATTTCATTAGTAAGGAGACATGGAATACTGGATGTACTGAAGCTAGATCTGTAGGCAACTCAAGCTCATAAGCTGCCTTTTTAAAATAACTGAGAATTTAATAAGGACTGACATATCGGGGACTGAGCTTTCCATTCTTGCCGAACCTCATTACTCCTTTCATGGGAGAGATTTTCAAGTACACAAAATCACCAACCTCAAACTTGAGATCCTTTCTCGTCACATCTACATATTATTTCTATCAGTTTTGGGAAGCCCAAAGTCTTTCACTGATCAACTGAACCTTCTCTAAGGCATCAAATACTAGGTCAGGCACTACTACTGTGGCCTTACCTACCTCAAACCAACCAATTAGAGATCTGCATCTCCTACTATAGAGAGTCTCAAACAAAGCCATTTGAATACTAGAATAATAGTTGTTATTATATGCGAACTCGATCAAAGGCAAGTACAGGCACCAAACATGTAGGCCTTGTTCAGGTAGCTATTAAGCCACTATTTAGACAGGGTCTAGATATCCCCGTTTGTGCCATCCTTAGAGATGCACGCCTCCTAAATTTTGATGACTCTCTTTTAGGAGTAATACAAAGTAACCTCGCCGATGGCCCGGTATACTTCAACTGTTACCCAAATTTCTCTGTAGATATCAATGATCCTAACATCATGGATGTATTGACACTAAATGTCAAAACGAAGAACATGAATAGTAAGGACAATACAAGAGAAATAGCCATAATATACCGTGTATATTATCGGCTAATGGGTACAACTTTAGCCCCAAAGGCTAGGATCACCAGCCCTAGAGGGGTTACAACCCTCATGGAGGCAAACGGAGCTAAGGCCAACATCTTTGTCCCTAAAGCTCTTGTTTGGGATGAAATCCTGCACCAAAATGATTGGCATTTTGACGCTATCACCCAACCTCTCCCCACATACCCGGAGAAATCCCAAATAGAAAGGGTAATCCAACACCCAGATGGGTCTATAGACCTAAAATTTTTGGGATATGAAGCACCTAGAGCTTCTTCTTTCAGAGGGTCTGTTTCACACAGACCATATACCTCAAAACCACCGAGAGGGAGTGAGGAGAATGACAATGACAAGGGAAAAATCAGAGGAGTTGACTTCTCAGGACCTATTCCCAAAGTCTATTACCAACAACATACTCGGGTTAACGAACCCGAAAACCTCTATGACCCAGGCAGCCCTACAGCCTCAGACATGGAGCCCCCTCCTAATTCTTCTAGCCAAAGGATTAGGACTGACCCAGGATTAAATGTCATCAAAACAGATGAAGAATTTAACCCTGACCTCAAAGCCCTCGAAGTACTTTGGTACCGCCCCAAAGACGCTTTGAAAAGAAAATGGTATACAAGTACCTACACTAAAGAAAAGCAAAAAGAGTTCGGAAGACTCTGGATTGCTGATATGAAAAGACTTCGATGTGATATCGAATTCTTTAAGTGGTTTGAGTGTACTGGGAGGATAGAAAATCAAAATGAATCCCTCTAAGTTATCATTAACAAATGGTACACTCAGAGTAACAAGGTGGTTGAATCCGTTACTCCCCCTCTTGAGGGAATAAAAATTCCCCACTCTAACGAAATCTTAAGTGCTTCCCCTTTCAAGAAGAAGCATGACAGACCTTTAATGGCTCCTTGTAATAAGGATCTTGACAGAATAGTTGAACAAAACAACTATACAAATCAGGTTCTCCATACCATCTCCCAACAAATAGGAGATGCTAAGGATTCTAGAGCACCTTTTTATTCTCCTTCGAAGAGTACTCCTAGTGCTAGCTTTACCACCAGCCCTATCTTCAAGATTCCAGAATTTCAGAAAGAAAAATTCCCTACACTTAGCGACGACTTCCAAGTCTCAGCTAAGATTCTTGACCAAATAAATGAGAAGCTTTCTAAGTTTAAAATCTCAGGAAAGGAGGTACCTACTTCTAGTAATAGTACCCCAGAAACCTCCAGCAAAGAGAAAGGGTCTCTTTTAAAGATAACCAGTGAACGTTTCTCTACAAAGAGAAACTACTACACAAAACCTTCTCCCCCGGACACCCAGTTCGAAGAGAATCATACCCTCTCTAGTTCAAATTATGATGGACGAGGAATAACTGAATTGAATGTTGATGGTTTGGCTGAACACCAAATCTACAACAAACTCCACGAAATGGGTATGGCTATCACCGCTTATAAAATGAAGGGAGCTTCAGATAAGCAAGCGGCGACCTTAATTGCCTCAGGTTTTACTGGAATGATAAAACACTGGTGGGATAATTATTTCGCAGAAGACGTCAGATGTCTTATCTGGGAATCCACATCCATGGAAACTACTGTGATAAAGAATGAACAGGGCCAAGACACCCTTCAACAAATAGAAAAAGAAGATGTCTGTTCCACCTTACTATATCACATAGCTAGACATTTCATAGGAGAACCTAAGCTATTTCAAGATAGAAGCCTAGTGATTCTTAACAATCTTAGGTGTAAAGACTTAGCAGACTTTAGGTGGTACAAAGACACCTTCCTCGTCAAGGTTATGATCAGACCTGACTGCAATAAAGACTTCTGGAAATAAAGATTTATTAACGGCCTTCCAACCCTATTTGCAGATAAAGTGAGGACAAAAATTAAGGATAGATTCGAAGGTCAAATACCTTACGATACCCTTACATATGGTGACCTCATTAGTTTTATTACTACGGTTGGGATTGATCTTTGCACAGACTTAAAGCTTAAGAAACAACTTAAGAAAGATAGTTCCTCCAAATATGGGTTAGGAACCTTTTGTCAAGATTATGGATTTCCTAGTACCTCTTCCAGACCTAACAAGAAATATAGGAAGAAGTCCTCCAAAAGTACTAAGAAATCTAGGAGAAAATCCTCAAAAAGGAAGACTCTACATCTCGCAAAACCAGCCGGAAGAGCAAACGGAAATCTTCTAAGAAAGATGTCTGTTGGACTTGTGGTAAGACTGGTCATAGGGCCAAAGATTGCAAATCAGGCAAGAAAAGCAAAATCAACGCTTTAGGTCTATCTGAAGATTTAAAGGATAAATTATTCTCCCTAATGGAAGAAGAATCCTCCTCTTCCGATTCCACCAGTTCCTCAAGCGAAGACTTCAGTGATGAAGATTTTATCAATGCTGCCTATGAGTCTGACCAATCTCAGTCCAGCCAAGACTGTTCTTGCAACGGTACGTTTTGTACTTGCACCAAGAAATCTATAAATGTCATAACAGAAAATCCTAAAGAAATTTTGTTTGACATTATAGAACATATTCAAGATGATGAGGCTCGGAGTAAATATCTCCTAGAACTCAAAAAACTCATGCTCTCTCAAGAAGAGAGATCCCCAAGACCAACTGTTCAGCTTTTCAGTATGAAACAGGTCATGGCTCGATTTGACAAACCTACCGAACCATCGATATCAGACCTCAAGGGAGAAATCTCTACTCTCAAAATAGAGATCAGAGATCTCAAACTTCGGATAGATAGAGTAGAGCTCAACATTCTGACAGAACAAGTCCTCAACACCGTATCTCAGGCCAAAGATACTCCATCTATAAGCTCCCCCAAAGCTCCTCCAATTACTGATCCCACACTAAGTGATCATCTTAAAGAACCTGGATCTTTCCCCGGTTCAGAAACACCTTCAACCTCAGATGCCACTATCTCCACAATCAAAGGTTATAGTGAGCATATTGTGGTAAAAATTGTTATCAACAAAGACTTTGTTTTAAACAGAGTCGCCCTCTTCGACACAGGGGCCGACAGCAATTGTATTGTTAAAGGTCTAATACCCACTAAGTATCTTCAAAAGATTACTTCTCAACTATACTCCGCCACAGGAGAAAAAATGAAGATCGATTATAAGCTTTCAAAAGCTCATGTATGCAACAATGGTATTTGCCTTGTTAATGACTTTGTCATAACTGAAGGTATTACCGAAGATATAATTCTTGGTATACCTTTTGTTAACCAAATCAGACCTTACCTAAGTAATTTCAATGGGATTCGAACCACCATCTTAGATCAAGAGCTTTTCTTCCCTTTATTACGACCTCTCTCAGAAAGAGAAGGCAACCTTATTAAAGAAAAGACTATACTTTGAGGATGTACTGAGTATATGGGGGTGTATGCAATAGTTAAACAATATCATCAATCTTTATAGAAATTATGCAAGCTGGTATAAATGAATCACATAGCTTGAACAAAAACTAAAATCTAAATATCATGAATCATGAATAAGGAAACATATAGGATAAATCTCGTGAGCCATTACACTTTATTCTAAAATCTATATCCTCTTCTTATTCTCAAATCTTGTTAACAGGATGAAATCTTAAAATAATAACTTTCTGGACACACACTTTGATATTATGAAAATAAGGAACTTCTTTTGAAACTTAAGAATTATAGCACTTTAGGAAACTTAGGACTCAAAGACTATAACACTTTTAGAGAATTTGGGACTAAAAACTTTGGAATTCTTAAAATATTAAATTTTAAAAGATATACTAAGACTTTAGATCTATAAACTATTGAAAAAGTAGGGGTCTTCTTTTGGGAGGTTCTTGTAACCGACATAAACCATGTGAGCTGACATGGAGTCCAACGTCTTGCCCACATTGGGGAGAGCTGTTCTACCCTTGCCATCGGAATAGAACCTTAACTTTAGTGATCACTATCTCGGCCGCGACTCATAAATCTCAATACTATAGTGGCACGTAGTTCTGTGGTATGAGAACTTGGAATCATACCCAACTCGGTGCTAAATACTACTCCCATACTTAGGCTCAGAACTTTTAAGAAATCCACCTTAAAATAGCATAAGGGTATATAATAAAAACCAATTATGCTTCTCTTTGCTATAAATCATGAACTATATGAATCATGTGGACTTCTTATCTTAGCTTAGGATCAAAAGATCAAATCTTGCTAATCAAAGCAGGCTAAAAATATAAGCTTCTTGAAATATCAAAACCCAATCTTAGGGATTAAAGCTCATGCTTCAAACTCATGTCAAAAAATCTCAAAATTCATGCTTGATAACATAAACATTCGTAAATCATATTAAAATCTGGAAATTTCAGAAATGCTCATGAAAATATAAACAAACTCATGAAATTTATCTTCAACAGCTCTCAAAAACTCAAAATCTTGTAAATAGTGATAATGGGTATGAATTCCAATTTAGAACTCATCTGTAAACATTCAAAATCATATAAAAACATCCAAATCAATATGCTTCTTGAAAATACTTCAACACCATCAAAATAATAAGATCAAGAATCTCAATATCATACTTAAATTCACTTTCAAAAATCTGGAAAATTGCGTTACGTGCATAAATACAAGAAAATAGTCATGCAATTCAATATTCAATCACTTGTAAACTCATAATCTTCAAACAATATAAATTGGATATAAAACCTAACTTCAATTTCATGGAAAATCACATAAAATTCAGTAATTTATAAGTTAAAATAATTTTTGGGCACAAGGACGAAAGGATTGTCCTTGTTCAAATTCCACATACCTTAATAGACTTGGTTGGACGTAGAGAATTTGATTTTGAAACCCTAGGTGATGATCTTGAATATTTTCTTGAGATTCTTGAATTGTGAAAAGATTGGTCTTGTAAGCCCTATTGAAAGAATCCTTGTAGAGAACTTTGAATTTGGAACTTAACTTCTTGATTCTTGAGAGATGACACATGGATTTTGTTCTTGGGAAGAGGAAAAGGGTTTTGATTTGTTTACTGACTTCATAGGATTAAGAAAGAGTATTTTATGTGATTGATATATCATAAAAACGTTCAGGAGTGATTAGGGACGGTTTAGGGGTGTCAAATAACTTAGTTGCCCTCGGAATAACTCAAAAATGAAATGTCCAGGTCATTGTGCCATGGGGTTTGCGTCGCACAATCTATGGCAAACTTTAAGGTTTGCGTCGCACTCCCTATAGAAAACTTTACAGTTTGCATCTCACTCCCTATGGCAAACCCTTTCCGGTGAACGTTTGTGATTTTTCAGGTGACGCATACCCCTTTGCAAAGCTATAACTTTTTACTCGGGTATCGGATTTTGGCGAAATTGGTATCGTTGGAAAACTAATTCAATTATATACAATTTGGTGAGTATTGAAATGAAAAATTCCATGTATATAAAAAGTTATACACGTTTAATGTTGACCCTTGTAGAATCGAATATCAAATGTTGGACGAATAAATGATCTTAGCTCAACTTGGCTCTAAATAATTCCTATGAACATTTTTAACTTCAAGAGAACTTAAAACATGAGAGTAAAGATCATGAAACTTGTAATCACATGGGATTCACTAGTATTATAGATTATACACGTAAGAACGGCGGTTCATAGACTAGCCCAAAAATGTGGGGTATTACATTATCTCCCCCTTGGAAACATTTGTCCTCGAATGATGGGTAGGAACTTATTGAAATGTTAAAGTATGGAATAATGTGTCTTCTAACAAAGAATATAGCTGAACTGAAACTTTAGAAATTCTATCATGAAGCTGAATTCTGAGCTGACTTGACTTACTGACCATCAGGAGTTTATAACTCACTTGAGATTTCAATGATACAATCATTAATATAGAACTGCGAAGTGATAAATTATTAAGGCATAAATCATGAGACAATGAGACTAAGATTGTACAAGGGATGCTACACTATCTGAGCTGGTATTCTTAGAAAACTGAGGTTATGCTCTGAGCACTTACGAACTGAGTCATGACTACATAGCTGAATCTCAAACATGATGCTTGGACTAAAATGAACTTGCAACTTGCATGGACGTGAATGAATTACCTCAAGAATAGGAAAGACAGAAAAACCATGGGAACTTGTCTGTCTGAATACTAAACTAAATTGCTGGCTATAAGGACTGAATTATACTGAAAGATTATGCTCAACTGGAATATTTCTTCATCACTCTTAGCAAGAAGTTATAATAATATTAGAAAAAAAATCTTCGGTATGATCTGAGTGAGATATCTGAAGAAGGAATTCTTAGTATAGCTATAACTTCGTAACATGGAACATAGGCTTCTTAAACATAAACTAGTTTAGAATTTCTAGGCCTTAGACAATGCAACTGCTAGTTTTTCAAACTCAGAAACACTTCTCAAATACTCTTTTCAACTACACTTTTTCCCCTTTAATACCATGCTCAGATGGGTTCATATAACGTCATATACTAATGTCTTATTTGAACTAAATTCTCTCACCATGTTCAAGCCTAACTTGAATCACAAATTACTACACATAACATTATAACAATAGTATGAACCATTAATTCAATACCCCAAGCATTTTCACAACTTTTCCTCTCTAAGATGATTCTCCTTACCACATCAATGACTAACTCTAAACTCTTACTATGGATTCACTAGCGCATATTGCATTCCTCCACTTACTTCCCAACACGACATTCAAGCCTATCATTATAACCACATATGAACTTCAAGGCAAACACCCATAAAGGCTTACTCCTCTTAGTCTCTAAACCTCTATCAAAAACAACATTCTTGCACTATTCTTAAGAACATACACACAAAATTTTCAACTAACCACAACATGTATTAAAGACTTGGCCTCAATATTACTTCACACTTATAGCCTTAGCTAAAATGGGCATACAACTATCATTTCTCAACAATATATATTTAATCTCTCCCATCTAAACAACTGTTCACCACCACTATCTTAACATAGGAAGAGGTCACATAAAGGCTAACACATAAGGACCTAAAGCACAGAAGAATACTATATTAACTTTAACACTTAACTGAGGCCTGAGGAATAGAACGTCAAAGGTATAGATTATTTAAAGAGATCTAAACTGAGGGCATATATGATATAAACTAGATTTTACTAGGATCATCAGTTTTTTTAGATCAGATCATGCTCTGAAACATGAGTTTATACTTAGCATAAGCTATTCAACATAAGATTGGAGTTCATAGATTTCTGAGGAAAGACTTGAATCATAGACTGAAGTTGTTACTTACTTACTAGAAACTGATAATGGATTTGAGTAAACATGAAGTGTATAAGAATTGGCCTTTGGCATGGATCTATTACGCATGACATGAATCTGATGTGATAAAGATTAAAATCCAAGGAATACTCTAGAGAAAGAAAGGATTAGTATCTCATCGCAACTCTTGTTGATATATAATGCAATCTAACTCTGAAAACTTGGTTTGGTTCTTCTCTCTACCATCTCCCCCTTAGATCAAAGATAACATTCTAAGTCTATGGAACCTTTTACCAACTCTAGTCTAAACTGGAATCCCTTTACTCTAGAGTCTAGGGAATAATAATACCCATAAATAATCAACTTACCCTGAAAGACTACACCTTAAAGTGTAAGACCCACTACTAATACTTCATTCTAAGATACAACTCTATCTTTCTACATCTCCAATAGTCATCATCTAATAACTTGAACACTTACTAACTTAGAATCTTCAAGAGTATCACCATACTATGATTTCACACCAACTAGTTGTTCAGATCTACTTTCTATTAGCTCAATCTTTTAAAAAAACTCAACTTAGGTTCCAACACTTAACACAGATATCTTCAACCTTTAATGAACCATACTACTTCTGTCATAGCCTACCAATATCACATCTCCAAACTTAGATCTCTAGACCATGAGAATCAAGACCATAACAAAAGGCTCAACACTATCCATCAAAACTCCTTAACTTGGCTATTTAGAACACCATATACCATCTAACTAGTCTTTCTTCATCCAGCAACTCAACGGTACTACTAGCCACACACAACATGTCAAAATTCTCAAAAATAATGCAGCCCTATATTACCTTGGGCATACTTCTACCCCATTCATACAACATCATACTTATTCTCAAATCAGTAAACTTACATTCTTGTATTCACTGTTTCAAGCCTATTGGTTCACCTCCATACAACTAGCATCACTAACCAAGAAATCGTTATTTCCACCTTGATGATAATCTACTATTCAAACTTAGTGTCTAGTGCTAGGCATGATTAACAACAAAACCTCATATACTATTCTCACTTGGAAACCATAAAATAAAGCATCAAGAAACACTAGCCCACTAGAATCTCATAACCACAATAATTGATCAATAATCGTATGGCCTATCTTATTTACAATCAATCAACACATCCTCCTTCTATAAATCATTACTATCTACCCTTTTTATGCAGCTAAACTTAGTTCATAGCTCTATAAGTTTCAACCAAACTCCCTCTTGCAATCTCAGAGAAGCCTAAATTAACAACGCTCATCCACCAAGCACCTTCATCAATAACCTATACTTTTCTTCTACAACAAACATCGTCAACAACTCTTTTCATACTTCAAGCAAACAATAATTCACCTTAACTAATAACTCATCTACCTTCTACTAAAATAACACAAAAGGACATACTACTTTATTACTAACTCAATCGTATGCAAAAAGATTCGTCTATACATATATTCAATAAATCACACTTACCATCCTTTTTGTCAATACACCTTTAAACCCTGAGTTTCAAATAACACAAGAACAAAAAGGTGAATAACAAGTTGTTAGTGAATCAAAATAGGCCTCACACGGCTTCACTAGACTTTAATTTTTGTGTTTTGAACAAGAAAATGAGATGAATAACAAGACAACTATGCTAGTGAATCGAAAGATCCCCACACGGCTTGACTAGACTTTTAGTTTCAACCAATACAATGATAAATTGATTACAAGAGATAGAAAGTTGACACATAATATTCAATGATCTAAGAATACACATCTTAATCTATCTTAACTGATAGATCATAAGAATGAGGGAATAAATTTAAACTTGAGATGCTTATAACACACTAGAAGGCTCCTCTCAAGTTGCTTTGTGAGACTTCTGAAAACTTCTTTCTAGCAAGTCTGAGAGAATTATTAGGGGAGAAACTGGAACTTGTTGATCATACTATCTCGCGAATAATACATGGATAGGGAAGTATAGATTTACATTATGGATTCTGAGGAGGAATCTTAAAGTACCTCTAACTTGGTCTTAGTGCACGACTTTTATGAACATAAATAAAGCACTTCAATCTTCAGAACTCAAAAGAACAGATGGGATAATTTCTAGCTCATCTACAATCCCATAACTATCTGTGAAGACTATCTGAGAAAGTACTATTTGTATAGATTTAAGCTTGACTATTTTTTATATCCTAAAAATAAGGCGGAGATAGCCTGAATAGAGTAGGATGAGAATCTGTATAAGCTTCTTAGAGAAACTTTCCATAGCATGATCTGAGACTTGAAAGAATGGAGACATTTCCTGAATACTTTATAGTCTCTTAAAGAAAAGTACAGATATCTTCGTACCATTCCGCAAGACTCTACTAGATACGGTATCACAGACACCCTAGGACTCTTGAACTCTGTGCTTTAATACCAAGTTTTTGACGCCCCAAAAATGAGTCCCGAGACGTCACACGGTGCTTAGGGTAACAAGTGATCCCAAGCAAACCCTTCTACTAGCATACTTACAAACTGCTGAATAAAATACATAAATCTGAATTAAATCAGTGGAAACATAAAAACTCTTCTGAACTGGATCAATAGAAATTTGAATTAATAAGATTACAACTCTGTTGTTACAAACCAAAGTAAAACTGAATACATTAACACTACTGACTGTCTATGAAGCCTCTACTAGCACTGACTATAGGCATCCGGGTCATGACTCCTAACTATCCCAACTCAATATGACTGAATAAAGAAAATACAATACTTCTCAAACTGTATAACTTACTCGATCCCTTGAATCAAAAGAACTCATCACCTGCTGACTGAAAGTGGCAAACTGACTAAATATGGTGTATGCGCTATAACTTGTACCTACATTATGAGATAATATAGCACATAGACATATATGTGGATCAGTACTTTGAGGATGTACTGAGTATATGGTGGTGTATGCAATAGTTAAACAATATCATCAATCTTTATAGAAATCATACATATTGATATAAAAGACTCATATAGCTTGAGCAAAAACTGAAATCTAAATCTCATGAATCATGAATAAGGAAGCATGTAGTATAAATCTCGTGAGCCACTACACTTTATTCTAAAATCTATATCATCTTCCTGTTCTCAAATCTTGTCAACTGGATGAAATCTTAAAATAATAACTTTCAGAACATACACTTTAATCTTATGAAAATAAGGGACTTCTTTTAAAACTTAAGAATTATAGCACTTTAGGAAACTTAGGACTTGGGAATCAAAGACTGTAACACATTTAGAGACTTTGAGACTTAAATCTTGGGAAATATTAAAATATTAACTTTCAAAAGATATACTAAGACTTTAAATCTATAAACTATTTAAAGAGTTGGGGTCTTCTTTTGGAAGGTTCTTCTAACCGACATAATCCATGTGAGCTAACATGGAGTCCAATATTTTACCCACGTTGGGGAGAGTTGTTCTACCCTTTCCATTAGAATAGAATCTTAACTTTAGTGATCACTATCTAGACCTCGGCCCATAAATCTCAATCCTACGGTGGCACATAGTTCTGGGGCATGAGACCTTGGAATCATACCCAACTCAGTGCTAAATACTACTCCCATACTTAGGCTCAGAACTTTTAGGAAATCCACCTTAAAATAGCATAAAGGTTTATAATAAAAAACAATTATGCTTCTCTTTTCTATAAATCATGAACTATATGAACAATGTGGATTTATTATCTTAGTTTAGGATCAAATGATCAAATCTTGCTTATCAAAGCATGCTAAAAATATAAGCTTCTTGAAATATCAAAACTCAATCTTAGGGATTAAAGCTCATGCTTCAAACTCATGTCAAAACATCTCAAAAATCATGCTTGATAACATAAACATTCGTAAATCATATTAAAATCTGGAAATTTCAGCAATTCTCATGAAAATATAAACAAACTCATGAAATTTATCTTCAACAACTCTCAAAAACTCAAAATCTTGTAAATAGTGATAATAGGTATGAATCTCAATTTAGAACTCATCTGTAAACATTCAAAATCATATAAAAACATCCAACTCAATATGATTCTTGAAAATACTTCAACACCATCAAAATAATAAGATCAAGAATCTCAATATCATACTTAAACTTAATTTCAAAAATCTAGAAAATTGTGTTACGTGCATAAATACATGAAAATAGTCATGCAATTCAATATTCAATCACTTGTAAACTCATAATCTTCAAAAAATATAAATTGGGTATAAACCCTAACTTTAATTTCATGGAAAATCACATAAAATTCAGTAATTTATAAGTTAAAATAAGTTTTGGGCACAAGGACAAAAGGATTGTCTTTATTCAAACCTCACATACCTTAATAGACTTGGTTGGACGTAGAGAATTTGAATTTGAAACCCTATGAGATGATCTTGAATGTTTTCTTGAGATTCTTGAATTGTGAAAAGATTGGACTTATATGCTTGATTGAAAGAATCCTTGTAGAGAACTTGAATTTTTAACTTAACTTCTTGATTCTTGAGAGATGACACTTGGATTTTGTTCTTGGGAAGAGGGGAAGAGTTTTGATTTGTTTACTGACTTCATAGGGTTAAGAAAGAGGATTTTATGTGATTAATATACCATAAAAACGTTTAGGAGTGATTAGGGATGGTTTAGGGGTGTCAAATGACTTAGTTTCCCTCATAATAACTCAAAAATAAAATGTCCAGGTCATTGTGCCATGGGGTTGGCGTCACACAAGCTATGTCAAACATTAAGGTTTGCGTTGCACTCCCTATGACAAACTTTACACTTTGTATCTCACTCCCTAGTTCATACCCTTTCCACTGAATGTTTGCGATTTGTTGGGCGACGTACACCCCTTTGCAAGGCCATAACATTTCGCTCAGATATCAAATTTTGGAAAAATTGGTATTATTGGAAAACTAATTCAATTATATACAATTTGGTGGGTCTTGATATGAAAATTTTCATGTATATAAAAATTTAGACACGTTTAAAGTTGACCCTTATAGAATCGAATATCAAATGTGTGATGAATCAACTGATTTTAGCTCAACTTGGCTCTAAGTGATTCCTATGAACATTTTTAAATTCAAGAGCACTTCAAACATGAGGGTAAATATCATGAAACTTGTATTCACATGGGAGTCACTAGTATTATATCTTATATACGCAAGAATGACGGTTCATAGACTAGCCCGAAAATGTGGGGTATTACATGAATATTCTTTGAGGGATAAATTAAACCCTCTGGAACCCAAAGTTGAAGAAAGATGAGTGTACCATTGAAGAGATATTTTTTTAAGACCATAAAGTGACTTATGAAGTTGACAAACATGAGTATAAGATGGAGGAATAACCCCCGAAGGAAAGTTCATAAATACTTCCTTATCAAAATTTCCATGAAGGAAAGCATTATTAACGTCGAGCTGGCATAATTGCCAACCCCTCTTTAATACAATGCTCAAAATGCATCTTATGGTTATCATATTAACAACCGGAGAAAATATCTCTGTATCTATGCCTTCTCGTTGTATATCTCCTCTGATTACTAGTCTTCCTTTTAGACATTCTAATGTGCCATTTGATTTAACCTTTACCTTATATACCCATTTGTAGGGGAGTTCCTTCTTTCCTAATGAAATTTCAACTATGTCCCATGTGCGATTTGTGTCTAATGCCTCAAGTTTTTTTCTATCACAGCCTGCCAACCTGAGTGTAATGTTGCTTCTTGGTAAGATTTTAGTTTAGAAATATTAAAAATTGAGTTAACAGTTTGTTGGTTATGTTGGAAAAATGTATTAAAAGAATAAGAATGAAAAGGAATTAGTGGTGGATTTGGAGAAATCACAGAATATGTTGCATCACAAATATAGTCAGAATTATAGGAAGGTGCATTATGTTGTCTGGGCCTACCTTTTTGGTGCCTGTACTGGAGATGATGAATCATTTCTAATAGGAGACTTATGACCTAGATTAGGTCAAGTCAAGTTTTTCTCTGAAGGAATCTGTTTGGAATGTTCTGCACTTACTTGAACATTTTCTTGAGAAGGAAATACGGTTAACTCCCTTGTTGTACTAGGAAAGGTTGTTGGAATCAATTTTGACATAGATCTAGAATAAAAAAAAGGAAAAATAGATTTAGAGAATTTCATATCTCTAGACAGTACTACTTGATTGGTTTGAATATACAACACTTTATATCTTTTTTTACCAAATGGATATCCTATAAAAACTCCTAGTAATGCCCTAGACATTAGCTTATCATGATTTCTTGTTAATGTTGAAACAAAACATAAATAACCAAAAGATTTAAAATGGCTATATTCTGGTGATTTTCCAAACAACATTTCAAATGGTGACTTGTTGTTCAAAACCTTAGAAGAAAATCAATTGATTAAATAAGTTGCAGTGAGGAGACAGTCACCCCAAAACCTTTTAGGGAGATGTGATTGATATAGTAAGGCCCTACATATTTCCAATAAATATTTGTGTTTTCGCTCAACTACCCTATTTTATTATGGGGTTGCAATACAAAGGGTCTTATGTATGATTCCCTTAAAGGAGAAGAATTCTGAGGGAATTGTCCCTGTTTTTAGCTCAAAAGCATTGCCAGACCAAACTGTTTTGACTTTAATAGAGAATTGTCTTTCAACAAGAGATAAAAAAGACTTTAAAGTCAGAAAAGCACTTGATTTTGTGCTTAAAAGATACGTACAGGTAGCTCTTGAGAAGTCATCCATAATAGTAAGAAAATATATTTCTCCATTGTAGGTTGGTGCATTATAGGGTCCCAGGTGTTTATGTATATTAACTCAAATATTTATTTAGAAGAAATAGTGTCCGTTGGAAAAGATAGTTTTATTTGTATTGCCATAGGGCAAATATCACATGGAAAGTCTTGTTTATCTTTGGAGTGAATTAAAATATCCTTTATATTCCTTAAAGCATTGTAAGGTAAATGTCTTAAACGATAATACCAAAGTTTAGAAGAGTCCAAAACATCAAAAAAAATGATATTATTGATACTAAAATTCAACTGAGATGGATAATTTCCATGAACAGCATACTTACTTGACTAAGGAAAAAGTAATGGCTCACTACTAGACTCCACATTTAAAGACTTCACTTTTGTTCCTAGAAAAAACTCAACAAAAACTGAAAAGGACACTGAAACTTCAGACTTTGAACAAATCTCATCCAGTACATAAAGGCCACCAATCTCTTTACCAAATACCACTCGTATCTTCAGAGAAATAACTTGTAATATGTAAGCACGTTTGTTAAAAATGACATTACAGTTAAGTTGTTTGCATAGCCGATTAATGGAAAAAAGGTTAAGTTTAAAAGAGGGTGTATAAAGTAAATTTTGTAGTACAATATCAGGTTTCAAAGTAACTGAGCCAAAGTATGAGACTTTGACTTTATACGAGTTTGGTAGGCTTACTAGAATGTGTGTTTCTAGTCGCTTGATATTGTGTAAAAGAGTATGATCGTGTGTCATGTGTTGTGATGCCCCTGAATCTATTATCTAGAGGGTAGATCCTAGGCTGGTAAAATAATAATTAAAAGAATAAAAAATTGAGTATTTACCCACAAAATTGGCACTAGGATTTTCCTCAGAACTTGAAGCATTAGAGTTGCCGGACAGCACATTTTGTAACATTTAAATCAGCTCATCACATTGTTCACCCGTGAACCCTTGTGAATTCAAAGATTTTCTCAGAAGTTTTATGGTGTTCCCCTCTTCTACCATGTTTAAATTTACCTGGACACTTCCATAGCTTCGTTTGGGCTTATTAAACTTGAAAGATTGTGGGTATCCAACAAACTTATATCATTTCTCCTTTTCATGTCCCTGTTTCTTACAATAACAGAAAAATAGATTGTTCCTTCTCACATCTATGTTAGAAAACTAATTCAATACCTGATTATTTCCCTTGTATCCGTTACCTTTTTGGTTTTTCCTTTTCTGGAAATTAGTGCTAAAAGTCGTAGAATTAGTAGTAACTTGGTTCCCAGTATGCACTTTTCTTTGTATTTCTTCATGTAAAATAATTGAATATGCTTGTTCTGTGGTAGGGAGTGGCTTCATCATTAAAATGTTTCTTCTTATACCAGAATAATTTTCATTTAGTCCCATAAGGAACTGAATTAATTGTTGATCCTTATTCATTTTGACATTATGAGTTTTTGCACCACAATTGCAGTCACAACTACAAATCATAAAAGTATTGAGTACCTTCATCTACTCCCAAATCCTTTTTAATTTTGTGAAGTGTCCAACAGAATCACTGGAAGCTTGTGAGATGTTGTTCAGTTCCCTCTGCAGCTAAAATATTTTGGTTCCGTTTGTCTGCTTATGCCTTTGCTCCAGTTCATTCTAGAGGTCCTCAGTTGTTTGAGAGTAAATCACACTCTCTGCTATCTCTTTGCTAAGTGAGTTCAACAACCAGGCCAAGACCATGTCGTTAGACTTTCTCTATTGTTCAAATAAAGGTGAGTCCTCAGCTGGTCTCTTACATCATCCATTGATGAAGCCCAACTTGGTTTTTTGCATAAAGGGAGATTAACACGCCCCTCCTCCAATTTTTATGCCTTGTTCCATTAAAGGTGGTATTTATCAGGTTCATCCCCGGTGAATCCGAGGGAATAAGAAAGTAAGGGTGGCTAGGATCAACCATTTTGGAATAGAAAGTCTGGGATCCACTAGTCTCAATTGTTTCCACCATGATGAAAAAAGACATATATATATACATATATATTTGGAAAAATATGAGTAGATCGGTAATTAAAGTTCCTGCTCAGATACCATGAAAGAACCGAAGTAATCTTGAGAGAATATTGATCGTATTATCATGTGTTTTACAATGTATACATGTCTACCTTATATAGAAAACTTTGTACACGTTCAATGATAAAGAAAGACTCCTAACCTAACCAAACTTTTACACCATAGAAATAGACTCCTACTAGACTAATACAAAATTATGATAGACTCCTAATGACAGTATGTAATTCTAATAACGTATTTAAGTACAAATTGAAATATGAATTGGGCCCTTGATAAATTGTTACAAAACAGCTAGCCCAATACTTCATTTGTAAGTTGCTTCTCCATTAATAAGTTGAACGACCTAAGTATGCAGTCCAAATAATGTTTATGAGAAAAGTGATTAGTAGAGAATCATTTCATTACTTTCTTCTTTTGTTTTGCATTTGTTTGAGAGCTCAAGCTCATCTAGAAACAGGTGGTTGCTCCTTCAACAACAAGATTGCTATAGTATTCTACGCAAATTATTTTAGTGGATATGACAAACCTTTGGATTTCTACATCAAATAAATAGTGAAGATAATCCTATTGAAAAGCAACAAGTCAGGACTTTATCTTTTTAGGATGAAGAAAAAAAACTTTGTTAAAGTTCTGAAGTAAAATAATGATAGAAACCTATAGAGTTGGACTTAAGTAACATTTCTAGTGTCTAAAGGAAGAAAGGACACAACCTTTCACTGGAGACACCTTTTCATAAAAGTCACAACCTTTTATCTAAGAGGCACCCCTTCATCTAAAAATACCTCTTCATTAAAAAAGCACCTCTTTATTAAAATACTTTTACTTATTAATTTAATTTAAATTTAAAATAAAATATCCAATACGATGCATATACGTTATGAATCAATTGAATACCAAAATTACAATAAAATTGCTTCACTTGATCTGATGAAATCATGCAATGTTTTTCCTTTACCATACACTGATTTTGATTAATTTTGATTACTCGAGATATCAAGGTCAATATATACAAACTTTGGTAATTCCATCTTAGCCTTAACATCAAATGTTATTCACCTTCTTTTGAAGTGGCAAAGAAATTAATGCAATTCAAGTGGCAAGGTAAATGGACACTAAAATCGTTGCTTTCCTCCATTTTGTACAGAAGTGATTCTGAGAATTATGTCAATCTTTGTTTAGGAAACAACAAGTGTTTCACCTCAATTGTAGCAACCTTCAAGTGGCATCTGAATGACAAATAATGTGTAACCAAACCATGAGAAAGCAATCTCTTTCTTTTCTTTATCCATGAATGACTGTTATGTGATGTCAGCATCTGGTGGAAAGATCCCCTTGCGCAACATGATGTCATCCAACGTATAACAAGATTGTCTTATTTTTATTTCTACCTATAACTCAAAGATCCTGTTCTTAATTATTATCTTATGGATGCAGAAAATGATAACCTTCAAGCCTCCACCTACAGCAGCAACTTATCTTACATTTCAACCAGATAACAACATTGATGATTCTACCCCTCTTCTCGAGGAACCAGAATTTGGCATCGGCACCTTATCCCTGAAAGTATCTACTCAAACCCTAATGTTAGACTATTTTAGATGAGATAACATTCCTATCTTTCCTAGAACTTGTTGAATTATATCATATTCTGGTGATTATGTATCATATTAAGAGTACAAATCCTAGAGGAGACAAAACAACACTAGATGATTTCTACCCATTTGTCCTAGCCTTGTTGGACAAAGTTACCTGGTACCTGTTGCCAATGAAAGATGGTAGGTATTCTGTGAAATTAGCCGAGGTGTGGGAAATCTAGCCCGAACACCACAGTCATAAAAAAAGTGATTTATCTAAATTATGGCATTCAGGTACATTATCTGTAAAGATGATACTTGTGTTGTTACTAAAGTTATTGGTTGAAGCTTCTCTGGAACTTTGAGGATTGAAAGGTATTCCCCGATGTACTCCTCCCCATGCCTCTTTTGGGTTGTGTTTTTAGGTGGAAAGGTCTTTATCTAAGACTACATATTTTCGAAGTTTTTTAATTGATTGTAACAACTATAACCTTTAAACTTTTGTTTTCAGATTATTTTTTGTGTGAATGACTATGTGCTTGCATTGTTGATCATGACTATTATACGTTTATGAACAATTAAGATTTTTCGCTTCATAATTAGGAACCTCTTAAATGATCCATGCTCTTTGAATAGTAATAATTTATGTTGTTTTCTGTTATCCTCACTTTTTGTTGCCTTATTTTTACTTACACATTAGCCTCTTTTACCATGTTGTAATTACCTTTTATTTTAGTAAATTTTATCGATGAGTGTGCACCTAGAAATAAATCTTTTAGACTAGAACTTTATTGTCGAACTCATACTTGAGCCACTTTATAGAAAAAACTTAGTCAAACTATTGAACACTTTGAGAAATCACTGTATGCAACTTGTTGTACCAAGATGTAATGTAAGACCAAGCATGTTGTGGCAAGAAAACGTGAATAAAAATCAATCAAAAATTAGTAGAAAACACTGACAGGGGACCTTTAAAAGAGCTTCAGTACTCTGATGATGTCAAGCTTAAAATATGACGGTTTGTTCTGCTACTACTATTTGATTATGATCTTATGGTGTTGAGTGATGTGCCCTTGCGAGGTCATGAAATTTGTGTAAGTGTTGCAATTGTAACTGAAACTCAAGAGGCAGTGAATTGAAAAATTTCCTTAAGTCGACTGTTGAGCCTTCACGGTTGACTTAACGCTATACTTAACAATGCAAATTAGATTTAAACAAATAGGTAAGTAAATAAGTAATTTAAGAAAAGAACATAAAGATTTATCCTTGTTCGGAACAACAATGTGGTGCCTACTTTCAGTCCCATTGGGTTTCAAAGTTTCCTAAGATCTTTTCAAAGTAGAGTACGGGTACAATAATGGTAAACAAGTTCTGAAAACTTATTTTGTTTTTCAGATCTTGTGACACAGTTTCAATTGGTAAGAAAAAGTTGACTCGAGCTTATTCTTGTGTAACTATTGTAAACTAAGAAGTGCAATGCTTTGTGAGACAAATATTTAGACACACTAAGATTCTCCTTGAAGTTGCGTGAGTGCTTCAATTTTTAGTCTTCTCTTTTATACTCTTCCTATGCTTTGGCTTCTATTCTTCATAAGAAAACCCAAGAGATTTCTTCTCAATCAAGGATTTAAATTGATTCCTTGATTGAGGGATAGCACCATAAAGTATGTCCATATCATATATGTCCATACGTGGTGCAGTCTTCACAGCCATACATATCCATATCAGATATGCCATGTAGAGGGTGTGGTCTTCTTTCCTTTTTTTCTTGTCTTGATTGATTCATTTACCATAAATCTGGGAAGCCAATAATCTTTGTGATTGATACTCTTCTTATCTTATGAGTGAATGCTTGCTTCATTTCTCAGATATTCTAGATTGATTTATTTTAGATCTTTTGTATCTTTAGTGTATCCAGCAAGATATTTGTTTATTAGTTTGTCCTTAATAAAACATATAGTAAGAATATGGGGCTAACGATCTCCCCCTTTTTCATAATGACAAATAATAAACATCAGTTGACTTCCCTATTTTTTGTGATATGCTCCCCTTAAGTTGAAAGAATCTCTGGTATTCCTACTTTCTTTGAGCATCAGTTGACTCTCATCCTTTGAAAGTTGACTTGCTCCCCCTGACTTGCAAGCACCTATGATGTTCCTGTTTTCTCCCCTTTTTGGCATAATAAAAAAGAACAACGCAGTAGATTTGCAAAAAGAAGCAGTAGACATATAGTAGATAAACAGTCAAATGTATTATCAAAGGACTAAACAAAATAAAAAAGTGTGGCAGACAGTGTAAAACTCATTTTACAATCCAAAAAGAAGGGATGAAACACCCTTTTGAATAGTAGTCGTCATTCAACACTTGGCCAGAAAGTATGTGAGGGTATTGTGCATGTTATGGAAGAATTGTTTATAGGATTTTTCAACATTTTTAAATAAGGGGGAGTAGGAGAGACTTGAGGGAGTCCATGCGAGTAAACACTCTGATGAATAGCTTGATGCCTTCTTGCTTGAATTCATCAATAGTCAGTCGTGACTTGCCTATATCAATGCTCGTGATCTTCCCAAGATCTAGCAGCTTGGAATTCAACTTCTGAAGTAGCATCACTCCTTCTTTAATAGTTTTTAAGTGATCCTTGAGCTCTTCCGATTCCTTCAAAAAAGGAAGCATGGGGTTAGAAACAAACTTTCTTACCTTAGGGAGACCGAATTTTGCTCGGGCAGAGTCCTTTTTTCACCATTCATTATCTACCAAAATGTAACCCATGCTGGCAAAACTTTTTGAGTCATGAGTAGCGAAGACTTCCATCGGGGGGTATGCAGAGAGAAAAATAGAGTAATATAGGAGAATTCACATAATCAGCAGTCATAAGTCAGGTTGGCAGAGGCATGAGCATCTGCAGCACTCTTAAGCATGTATTCACGAAACCAATCAACCCAATTTATCTTGTGCTTTTTCGCATATAATATAGGACAAACACATCTCGGTAGGTTATGTTGCGTAGGGAGATCTTCTATGGAATTAGTGTGGTGGTGATGATATGGATCATGATGCGTTACTTAAAGCAGAGAGATAGGGGACCAAAGTTGGAAGACATTGTGTGTGGTTCAGACAGTTTTTTTTGCTTCTTCAAAGCTGACTTCAGAATCTTTGGGCTAGAAGCCATTCATAAAAGGAATTACCCCAGAGATCTTTGTATCAAACACCTTTTCAAACTTAAAATTATTGAGAATGATTTTTGTACCAAGAACAAGAGTCTCTAGTTTTCTCAGTTGGGAGAGAGGTAGAGATTAGCATAAAACATTCGAATAGGATCCTCATAAACTTCAAGTCCAAATAGATGAAAAACTAGTGACAAGTCTTGAAATTTAAGAAAGTGACTGACATTGCAATGAGATTCCTTTAATTTACAGAGATTTACTACACGATCAGGTACAACAGAGCAAATTTTGAAGGCAATAAACTTGTCTAAGGGTGGTAGAATAGTTTCAAAATTTAGTGTATGTAACTCTAGTATTAATTATTTAGTATGGGTGATTATTTTAGATTAAGGATTAAGGAAATGAATTTTATATCCCCAAATTTTGGGACTTATACTTTTGCCTATCTATATAATATTCTAAAACTAAAAAAGAGGGAAAAAACATCTAGGCTAAGCTTTTTTCTCTCTTTTCGTGCTTTTCATCATTGTTGTTTCATGTATCATACTTCTTATTATTCCTCTTTCTCATCTTATTCTTCTTCTTCTTCTTCTTCATCTTTATCTTCTTGTTCAGCATCATCTTTTTCTACTACTATTTATCATGTTGTTGCTGTTGTGTTGCAGTTACTGTGCTACTGGACCAAATTTTATCCATATATGAAAGGACATTACTTCATAGGTAATTTTGGTAAGTAAAATGATGAGTTTTGTTTCAATTTCTCGTCTGGGTTTATATTCTATTTTTTTAATAATTTCAATAGCTTATCTAACAGTTGTTGTATTCATTTACAAAAGTTGTTGGATAGTTTCCACTACTCTTTAAATAGTTTCAATAGGTAAGTTATCTGTTGCAGCAGATGAGTCATACATTGTAGCAGATGACCTACCTGTTGGATTAAGCTACTAGCTATGAGCATGAATTCAACAGGTAATTCATTTGTTGCAATATATGACTTATATGTTGCAATAGATGACCTACCCATTGAATTCATCTTACATTATCTGGAAAAACTGGTTTAAAATCAGAATCATAATCCAACATGTTAGTCATCTACTGCATTAAATAGGTTATTTGTTGCAACAAATGTTTTATCTATTACAACAGATGACTTACTTGTTGGATTCATCTTCAGTTTATGAATATGTATCCAATATGTGAATCATCTGATGCAACAAATGACTTATGTATTAAATTTATGTTATCGCATAATACTAGATAAAATCAGAAGTTGAATCCAACAGATTAGTCATCTGTTATAATAAAATACTAATTTATTATACCAGATGATTCATCTGTTTCAACAAATGAGTTAGTTGTTAAGACAATAATAGTACATATAATTTTGTTTTTTGTATATATCTACATAACTTTACAATAGAATTATTAATTTTATTAACAAATTTCTGCAAGTACCATTAATAAAGGAATCAATAACAATAGGGGTTGATTGTCATGGTTAATGGATCAGAAAGATCAATCGATTTATTTGGCATTAGAAGGATGGTGAGATGTTAGAGACGATTGTGATGACAGTCCAAAGAGATGTTTTCTATTATGATTTTGTGAACTTAATTATCAGTTGTTGTGGACTAAATTACCAATCGAAAGATCTTATTATTAGTTATATGCACAATTCCTTTAAAAATCAAAGGATCTTATATTTTAACATAAGCAATCAGGTTCATTTGCGTATTTCTCTTGGTAATGCATCTAGGCTTATTTTAAGAGTGTATGTGGTTGAAAATAGATAGAGAATCAGAATATATAAGACCAACAAGATATGTTAAATCCGAATTAGATGTTGTGGTCATGAATATTCCAGATGATGAGAGTGGAAATAAAGTGGAGGAGAACCAAACACCTACACACATTGTTATGAGAAATACAGTGGGCAGTTCTTAATCACCATAGTCAAGGAACCTTTAATATGGTAAAATAGGATTTTACAAGGAAATGGCATTCAG
This sequence comes from Capsicum pubescens, assembly GCA_030864215.1. Taxonomy (NCBI): domain Eukaryota; kingdom Viridiplantae; phylum Streptophyta; class Magnoliopsida; order Solanales; family Solanaceae; genus Capsicum; species Capsicum pubescens. The sequence continues at coordinate 254,642,898 of CM061540.1, read as the reverse complement.
TAACAAAGAATAACTAGTCACTTCATTGCATATTATTTTCTTGAAAATGATTTTAGACTCAAAAAGGTAATTAATTCACATAGTGTAAATTGTTTTAGATGTGCACATTCGAAGTGCAAGTGTTGGTTGAGGGGCGTAAAATTTATGAGTCTTGATAGATATTACATTATAACTTATGAATAGTATCCCACCTGTGGTTTGAAGCATATTTCAAGATATAATGTGTATGCCACGAAAAAGGTTATTGGTAAATATTTCAAAAATAGCTTCTTCAATGGAAAAGGCCCATCTACAAGAAATATGTCATTCAACTCCATACAAAATTAGATTGTAAGGTGATTTATTAAAAGATTTATTAGGGTATAGATATTTCAAACTCTTTGGTTAGGGGAACACATGAACACTTGTACGTACTGCTTGATGCGTATTGTTATATGCTTGACTTCGCAAATCCAAAAAAAAAGATGGCATATTGCAGAATGGAAAGTTCAAGTACTTTTTTATTTCCTATACAGCTTGAGATTCATATTTTTCAAAAAATAAGAAAAGTCATAGCCGTTAATGTGACATTTTTAAAGAGAAAATATGAAGGAATTTTGTGATCATTGGTGGCATAGGGTGCGGAAAATTTTATCTTTCTGGTGGCTTTTTGTGTTATGGAAAAAGAATGTAATGCCTCATACCAATATTTTTTCAAACAAAGGAAAAGCTATGTAGATGATACCGATGAGTTGTGTATAGTTTTTGATAGGAGTCCAAGTATTTGAAAGATGGTTTCAATTGTTTACCCTTCAACTCTTTGTGGTTATTGCATGAGGCACCATGGGGAAAATATTCAAAACAACTTTCACAATTCAAAGATCATAGCTAAGTTTTATAAAGAAGCAAAATCATATGATATAATTGAGTTTTATGATCATTTTAATCAAATCAGGAATATGGTACCCAAGTGTCATGACCCGAGACTACCCCTACTCGTAACACGGTGCCTAAGGTCACAAGTTACCCCAAGCGAACCCATGGCCTGTCATGTATTAGAATAATGACTAAAGTAACAAAACTCTGGGCGAAAGCTAATTCAAATTACTGGTGGAATCCATAATAATGAAAAAGTGAATACCCAATAAAACTAGAAATAAAACAAAGAACTGTCAGAAAACTAATCATGCTGAAAATCTAAACATATGTCTGAAAGCCTCTACTCATATCGAGTTTTTGGGACAAACCCCTACTAAATCCAATTGAATAAATACAAAATAAATTGACAAGAAAATAAAGAGTTAATAACTAGTCCTCGAATGATGAGGACTCACAAAAAAAACTATTGTTGAAAGTGGCGCGGGAATGTTCTAAGTACAGTCTGGGTACTGAGCATCCTAGCCTATATTTGAACATGGAAGATGTCACTCCTTTGGGAAGATATGTATTCATGGTATAATTACAAGGTAAATTGAGTAAATTAAAGAAAAAATTATATTTGACCTGGAACACAACTTGAGGAGAAAGTGAAATGCCCCAGGATTTTGACCTTGATGTGAGTTCTTTAAATATGACTTCTGGTTGAATTTTGTGAATTATCTGGTTCATGTTGTATCTAGTGAGGGTATCATGATGGATCCTCAGAAAATTTTTTTGGTTAATAAGTGGCCTAGACCCACGACACCAACCAATATTCAAAGTTTTTTATGTCAAGCTGGTTATTATAGGAGGTTTGTGGAAAGCTTTTCTTATATTGATGCTCCATTGACCAAGTTGACTCAGAAGGAAGTGAAGTCCTTATGGTTGGATACTTGCGAAGAAAGTTTTGAGAAGCTAAAAGATAAGTTAACTTCAGTTCCGATCTTAACTCTACCTGAGGGTACCGAGGGTTTTGTCATCTATTATGATGCATCTCAGGTTGGTTTGGGTTTTGTGTTGATACAGCATGGAAAGGTGGTTTCTTATTCCTCTAGACAGTTAAAGGTTCATGATAAGAACTATCTGACTCATGACTTGGAGTTGTTAGCTGTGGTATTTGCATTGAAAATCTAGAGTCACTATCTGTATGGGGTCTATGTTGATATATTTTTTTATTATAAGAGCCTGCAGTATGTGTTCACTATAAAGATCTTAATCTCAGGCAAAGTAGTTGGCTTGAGTTGTTAAAAAACAATGATGTGAGTCTTCACTTCCATCCAAGTAAAGCTAATTTGGTTGTTGATTCTCTTAGCAGGTTGTCAATGGGTAGCTTGTCGCATGTGGATAAGGATAAGTGGGAATTGGTAAAGGATATTCACTATTTGGATAACCTTATAGTCCATCACTTGGACTTGAGGAAGGCATTTATTTGTGCAACAAGTGGTGCAATTATCTCTTGGTTCTAAAATAAAGAAGAAATGGGTATTAGACCTTCTCTTGATAAAAATTAAGGATGATATGGGTAAGCAGAAGGTGATGGCCTTCGAGATCGGTGGTGAAACTTGAGGTACCAAGGGAGGTTGTGTGTTCCCGATGTGGATGGATTGTGAGACAGGTCTTGGCTGAGGCCTATAAATCACGGTATATGATTTATCCAGGTTCAACAAAGATGTATCATGATCTCAAGGATATGTATTAGTGGAATAACATGAAGCAGGATATAGCAAACTTTGTGGCTAAGTTTATGGTGTATCAGCAAGTGAAGGTGGAGCACATGAGGCCTCATAGGGTACTCCAAAACATTAAATTGCTAGTGTATGAGTGGGAGATAATTAATATATATTTTGTTACTATCCTTCCGCAGTCACGAAATCAGTGTGACTATATTTGGGTCATTATTGATAGTATGACTAAGTCAACTCACTTCTTGCCTATGAGGACTAATTATTTTGTCGAGGAATATGTAAAGTTGTTGCTTTAGAAGGTTGAAAAGTTGCATGGTGATCCCGTCTTAATTATTTTGGATCATGGTACTCAGTCTCATTGTAATTTTGGTGCTCATTTCACCATGGTTTTGGGACAAAAGTGAGCCTTAGTACCGTCTTTCACTCGCAGTCAGATGGGCAAGCAGAAAGGACTATTCAGAAATAGAAAGATATGTTGCGAGCCTATATAATCAATTTTGGTGGTAGTTGGTATGACCTATTTCCTCTCAATGAATTTGCCTATAACAACAATTACCATTCTAGCATTAGTATGGACCTGTTTGAGACACTGTATGGTAGGAGGTATCGATCTCTTATTGGGTGGTTCAAGGTATGAAAAACGGAGGTGTTTGGTTCGAATTTGGTTCACCAAGCTATGGAGAAGGTGAAGGTGATTCGAGAAATTCTTAAGACCGGATAAAGTCTCCAAAATTTCTATGCAGACATAAGGTGAAGGGACTTGAAAGTTGAGTTTAGAGATTGGGTATTCTTAAAGATGTCTCCCATGAAGGGAGTAATGTGGTTTGGGAAAACAGGGAATCTCAGTCCTCGATATGTTGGCCCATACTTGGTTTAAAAAAGGGTTGGTAATATTGCATATGAGTTATATTTTCCCTCTAGCATGAGTTTTATTCATTCAGTATTCCATGTGTCTATGTTACGGAAATATATGGGCAATCCTTCGTTGGTTGTTCCCTTGAAGAACATTGGAGTTTCAGATTCTTTGTCCTATGAGGAAGTCCCAATAAGGATCTCAGATAGGTAAGTCCATCAGTTGCAGATGAAGGATGTGGATTCGGTAAAGGTTCTATGGCAAAGCCAAAAGTTTGAGGAAGCTACTTGGAAAGCCGAGGAGGACATAAAGTCCAAGTATCCGTTCCTATTCCCTATTCTGGAAATTCGTGCTTAAGGTATGTGTTGTTCTTAACATCTTTGTTTTCTGTTCTTTGTTAATAAAAAGATTGATTTCCATGGAACCTTTATTTTTGAAATTATTTAAAGGTAATAGTAGAGGTATATGGAGTCCAATCATGCTTTTGTTGCCTTATCCTATCATTCGAGGATGAATGATCCTAAGGGGGAGACTTAAATGCCTCAAGCTTTAGCCCTTTAAATTTCCTCAAGCCTTGAGTACACTGTTCTGTTAATGACTCACCATACGAGTTGAATGGTGTGGTTACGGTTCTAGGGACCAAATTCATAAACAAACCAGTGTGTAAATGACCAAGTTCTATCCTGGTTAGGAGAGACTCCTCATGAGTCGTATGATCATGTGACAAATGGTAAGGGTCCATTCATATGTTGTCCTGTGTCTAATCCCTTGGTTTTCTATGTTGGTCAGGACTTAGACCATATGATACGTATGGTCTGGTGACAACTGGGGAAAGGGAATCATAAGTTGGACAATTGATGATTGGTAAATGCATTAGGGTGCATGGGAATGGTAGATGAAATAGGGGTATGATGAATACCTCAAATTTGTTAACTATGGCAATAGGGGTACAAAGGAATCTCCAAATAATTGGTTTTGGTATGAAAATTGATGGTAACCTCAACCCATTTGCATAACTGATTTTGGAATATGCATTATCAGTTAGTGCAGCCTATTTCTTGAAATTAATGCATGGCATAAATGGTTAATTGGAAAATAATGATGATCTTGAAACCTTGAGGGGTACAATGGAATCCCCCAAGTGATTTTTAATAATGGAGTACACAGGGTACAAAGAAATCCCCTAAGTGTTTTCTTAATGATATTGCTTGCAATCTATAGTCGGTATGACGATACCACTTAATGATGTCTTAATAATTGACTCCCGAAATTGGTGGATAGGTTATGTGTTAAATATTTTAATGGGGGTTGTGTTAGCCAGTCATAAAGGTGTCACTCTGAAGGACTGATACTGGAAACTCATGTTTGCCGATGTGAGGGTAGGTCATAATGACCGTATGCCTGTAAGGTACAAGGGAATCCCAAAATTTTCTTTGTATATATATAAATATAATTGTATCATGGTTAATAAAGGGTACATGTGTATCCTCAGCCTTTCATGATATCTCCGGTTAATAAGGCTAACACGCATTGGGGCTCGTCCAGGGGGTGACACTGGGAACATATAACTCGTGGAGTGATTTCATGACGGTCAAGCTATATAACCCAGGATAAAGTTTTAAATTGCATGCTAAGCATTGTTACTTATACTAGCATCTTACATAAATATGTATATGGATATGCATGAATGTGTATATGTACATATATTCTGACTTGGTTTGGATTAATGGCATTACTTTATCCCTTATCCCTGAGTTATGTGCTAGCACTTTAACTGCTAACCATCTATGGACGATGTATCCCTGCGCGATGCATGAACTAGCCATACTTATACTCTTTTCTAACCATGACTAGGTGATTCGTGGAACAACTTGTAAGTCAAACTGAAGTGGTGAGCTTCCATACTCTAGAAGACCCTATTTCGTGCTTTGAATTTCCATATGTTTTGACTATTTCTTTTGGAGTTGGGTTTTTTATATGGTTGGGGTCAAGTCCCGACTAGGTATTCTTTAGTTTTGTTAGAGGCTTTGTTGGACACTACTATGGACATGGGTGTTCATATCGGTGGTCGGTATTGGTATCGGTCTTGGTTGTTGGTACCGGTTGTCAGATATGGACTTATCTTAAATCCTTTTATTCTATTATATTTTATCTTATTATATGTTCAAAATTCATCCTCTTCTAGGTGTATCTAGTTCTTTTGGATTACGCTAAGGGGGGGTCTTCGATCCGAGGCAGACTTGAGATACTCGTTACGTCCAGGCCCTTATTTGGGTTGTGACGAAACAACCTAGTCTCACAAACATCAAACCATCATCCATTAGGAGACCTAATCCAACTACCATAAAGATCCCTATGAATGCTCGAATGATAACTATTATTCTATGCAAACTCAATAAAAGCTAAATGATCAACCCAAATTCCCTTAAATTCAATCATACAACCCCTTAGTATATCCTCCAATATTTTAATAGTATGTTTCGCTTGTCAATCCATTTAAGGGTGGAAAGTGATGCTAAGGTTCACCTGAGTAGCCAAACCTTTCTGAAATGAATACTAGAAGTGAGATAAAAGTTGTTTACCTCATTCTGAAATGATCGACATTTGTGAACCATACAACTTTATAATCCCCTGAATAAACAGCTTCATGTAATCCTCACCAGAGTAGTTAGTCCTTACAAGCACGAAGTGAGCAGACTTAGTCATTCGATTCATAATGACCCAAATCGAATCATACAGATTGCGAGACGGCGGAAGAATGATAATGAAATCCATATGATTATCTCCTACTTTCACATTGGTAACTCTATCTCTTGAGATATGCCACCAGGCCACAAGTGCTCAACTTGACTTGCTGACAAACCATTTATTTGGCAACAAAATTTGCCACATTCTTCTTCATATTATTTCACCAATAGATTTGCTTCAAGTCATGGTACATCTTAACAGAGCCTGGATGAACTCAATATCTAGACTCATGAGCCTTAGTCAAAACCCTCTCCCGCAGACCATAAACATTAGGAGCACACAACCTACCTTGGTACCTTGGAATAAATTTTCCATCAATCTCAAAAGCCATAACCTTTTTCTAATCCACATCATCTTTAATCTACATATGCATGGGATCCAAAGTCTGCTTGTCCATCACCTCATCACTTCGAGATGATTTAACCACTTCTTGAACAATGACTCCACCATCCTCATAGTTCAAAAGATGAACTCCCAAGTTGGACAACCTTTGAATATCCCTCACCAATCATCCATTATCTTTATTAACATGAGATATACTCCTCATAGACAACCTTCTAAGAGCATCAACAACAATATTAGGTTTACCTGGATGGTAGTGAAGACTCATGTCATAATCCTTATGAAATTCAAGCAACCTCTTCTTCATAAATTTAAAATCCTTCTGAGTAAACACATACTACAAGATCTTATGATGTGAATAGATAGCCACATGCACCCAATATATAATGGCTTTAATTCTTCAAATAAAAAACCAGAGTTGTCAACTCTAAATCATGCGGTGGATAATTCTTCTCATTCACCTTTAAGTTGTCTAAAATCATATTCCACAACCTTACCATGTTATATCAACACATAACCCAGTCCCACACGAGACGTATCACAAAAGACAATAAAACCATCCGTACCCTCGGCTAGGGTCAAAACTAGCGCAAAATTCAACTTATTATTTAACTTCTCAAAGATATCCACACAAGCATCGACCATAAAAACTTCATATTTTTTTTGAGTTAACCTTGTAAATTGAGGAGCAATAGAAGAAAAACTCTTCATAAATCTCTTAACATTTCTTAACAGTCTAAACTTTCTGTGTTTGAGTCATGGGTCTAGGACATTTCCTAACAGTCTTAACTTTCTATGGATCTACCTTAATCCTTTCTCTAGAAACAACATGCACAACAAAAGGTCACAACATTCAACCAAAACTCACACTTAAAAAATTTAGCATATAACTTCTGGTTCTTAAGAGTCTAAAACACAATTTGGAGGTAATTGGCATAATCCTCCTCACTCATAGAATACACAAAAATATCATCAATGAAGACAATAATACACAAATCCAAAAACCTCCTAGAAACTCGATTCATAAGATCTATGAACACAGCCAGAGCATTAGTTAATCAAAATGACGTAACGAAAATACCCATAGTGACCATACCTTGTTTGAAAAGAAGTTTTGGGAATGTCAACATCCAAATTTCAACTGATGATAGCCCGAACAAATATCAATCTTAGAGAAATATCTGTCATCCTAAAGTAGATTAAAAAGGTGATAAATCCTAGGAAGAGGGTACTTATTCTTCACTGTCATCTTATTCAATTGTCGATAATCTATATACATCTAAAGAGACCTATTCTTCTTTTGCACAAAAAGCATAGGAGAACACCACAAAGAAACACTATAATTAAGAAAAATTAAAATTACTAGCTTATTTATTAAAATCTAAATTAAAAGATTTTTTTTTAGAATTTCTTTTAATAAAAATAAAAATAAAATTAAATATAAAAATATAATTTATCCTAAATCGTGACTCTCTCTATATATATATGTGTGTGTGTGTGTGTGCATGTGTGTGGGGGGGATGATAAAATTTGAGACCGAGAAAATTAAATAATCGACACAAGAAAAATATTGGCAACAATCGTTTATTAATTTCAATATGTGAGTGTTAAAATCTCTATGAATCCTCTGATTCACCTTTTCAAATATAAATTCAAGGGCTTCGAGCTAGATTTTGAATTTGAACTTGATTTGTGAATTTGATGGATTTGATCTTAAATCTTGATTTGCTATTTTGATGAACTTGATCTCGACTTGCACTTGAATGCAAGGGCCTTTGAGATTTTTCTTGAACCTTATGGTCATGATCTTGAATATTGATGAACTGATCCTGAATGCTTGAATTTATTGAGAAACCCGCGGCGTTTGATCCATAAGCTCTCTCTTGCTTCTTCTTAGAATTATTGGTGTCTTTTCTGAATTATGAGACCCCTATTTATAGTTGTAGGAAGGAAAGAGTCATGGTGAAGGTGAATTTCTTTTGACAAATCAGATTTAAGTGACATGGTAAATTTTATAGGCTTTTGATTTCAATAGGCCTGGAACGTCATTTTGATATATGGCATGATCCTATTGGCTCCTTCATTTGACTTGACATGCCACGTCATTTGACACATGGCGCCAAATTAGGCCTATAGAATATGATGATGTCTTAGGCTTATTAAATTGGGCTTAATCATTTGTAGCCCAAATTAATGGATTAGCCCAATAGAAATTGGACTTTAATTAAATCCATATTCACTTGGATTTAAATAATTAATCCATCACATTTATATGACCTAATATATTTCAAATTTAATTTGAATAAAATTTATATGACTACAAATGCCCCCTGCTTCAAGACTGGTCGAGCGTATACTTTGGAGACTAGACTTGAAGTATGATTTATTTAAACATGCTTCCTTCGTACTTCAACAATTTTCATGCATATGAACGCTATATCTCATTAGTCGAGAAAATTTAAAGTTGAACCATGCAATTTACATATTGATATTGCCTCTACAAAAAAAAAATTGGAGTCGCAATTTTTTTTCATAATTTCTATGTGTAAGACCCATTGGTGAGGCATGATACCAAATCCAATAATGAATTGTTTAATGATGTCCACTTCTACTAGGATATCTTGACTTTGTCTAATTACCAATAGATTTTGAAAAACTATTCACCGCATTACTTAACCATTTTCAATTAGGAGTAGAACTCTTCCAATTTGAATTTATACGGGAGGTGAGAACTCTTTCAATTTGAATTTATATTGGAGAATAAAATTCTTTCAATGTGAATTTTTATTAGAGATGGAACCAACCTCCAATTTGAATTTATATTGGAGAAGGAAACAACCTCCAAATTGAATTTATATTGGAGATACAAAACTCTTCCAATTTGAATTTATATCGAAGAATAAAACAACAATCCTATATCTCTATAAAAGAACGTAGGTTTCTCACTTTTTTCAATATCAATTTTGGGGTTTCTAAGCCAAGAATAATGTTGAGGTTATTTATTTCTCTCTTACTTTTCTTTTATTTTTTATTACTTTTTTTTTAGTCGAACATGTTAGTGGTAGAAAATTTATATCTCATTGTAGAAATATCAAAATAATGAACCGTTTAATATTCTAGAAACTAGAATTTGAGATCTATAACATATCCAAAATTTCTATTCAAAATCCTTCAATATAATTCTCTATTTTTTTTTAAATTTGGTCCTAAATTTTATCATGCTGAAAATTTCAGATATGTGCATCTTTGCTAAAGCTTTTATATTTTGAAGTAGGAAGGCCAAGATCACAAGCCACTTGATTTTTATAAAGCTAGACACAAAGATCTATAATATATCCAAAATTTATAATTTAATACGTTTGATATCTTTTCAGATGTTATCCTGAATTCAACATTGGGTTTTGATGCACCAGCAGTTTCAGATTTACGCAATGACACTTAAAAATTTATATCTCAATGTGGGATTTCAAAATTATGATCCTCTTGATTCTATATATATCATAAATATGTGTACATAATATATCTAAGATTTAAAATTTAACACCTCTTGTATCGTTCTATATAGATTTTTGAAGCTGACTCTAAATTCTATCCGGTAGAGGATTTGTGTCGCCTCACCAAATAATTCATCTTGATTTGGAAACGTCATCATCAAAAGATGTTTTGATTTCTGAAAATCAGACCTTAAGGGTTTCTTCTTCACTAAAATATCTTGTCTCAATCCCATCCAAGTTTGTGATGTATAACTGTCGAGTTTGAAACGTCCTAGCAGGTAACAAACTCTGTTTTACTTGTGTTTTCTTTGTGTTGTCTTTTTTGTCTTTTTGTAGGTGAATAGAAATCTCTTGATTAAGATAATGCCTTCTATGTAAAGGCAATAATCTTATGGTGCAAACGAATGACTACTCGTCCCCTCCCTAAGAAAGGTAATTCTAAGGATAATCTTACGGTGCATAAAATGACTACTCGTCCCTTCCCTAAGAAAGGTAATTCTAAGGGTAATCATACGACGCACAGGGATGACTACTCGTCCCCACCCTAAGAAAGGTAATTGTAAAGCTAATTTTACCATGCACATGGATGATTAGTCATCCCCGCCCTAAGAAAGGTAATTCTAAGGGTAATCTTACGGTGCACAGGGATGGATACTCATTCCTTCCCTAAGAAAAGGTAATTTCATAGTAATATTATGGTGCATAGGGATGACTACTCGTCCCCTCCCTGAGAAAGGTAAACTCAAGGAGGTTTGAAGTATTTAAAGACTTCAACTTATATACACAAAGCATTTGACAGCTCAACTTTCATACTTTAAAGGCGTCAATGTGAAAGATTTGAAAACTTCAACTTAAAGATGTTAACTTATAGTCATGGAGAATCTGAAGACTTTGACTTGTAGACCTTGTGAACTTATAAGTTTTAATATGGTGAATTTGAAAGCTTCAACATGAAGACTTAGTGAATTTGAAGGCTTTAACTTATAGACATAGATCATTTGAAGACTTCAGCTATTAGACTTTGAAGGCTTTGATATGGCAAATTTGAAGAATTCAACTTGCAGACTTCGTGAACTTGCAGGATTTAATATGCTGAATTTGAAAGCTCTAACATGAAGACTTCGTGAATTTGAAGACTTCAACTTACAGTCATAGAGCATCTGAAGACTTCCACTTCCAAGCTTCATTATGGTGACTTTTAAAGCTTTAACATGAAGACTTAATGAATTTAAAGACTTCAACTTATAGGCATATATCATCTGAAGACTCTGTTATTACACTTTGTGAACTTGTAGGATTCAATAGAGTAACTTTGAAAGCCCCAACATGAATACTTAGTAAATTTGAAGAGTTCAATTTATGTCAAAGAAACTCATATTTCATAGGGGTTTGCCGCCATTAAGCCACCAACTCTTGGTGCAAGTCTGAAGATTGATGAAATAAAAAATCTCTTAAAGACTGACTTTTTTTATGAGTAGGAACATGTATTTTTTTACACTCATGCAACTGAACTTAGAATAAAATTCCATGAAGTTTATAGTCATGCCTTAAGAAGTGTCATCTTCCTTCAAGGATAGTATTTCTTCAAGAATTTGGCAATTATAGAACCAATTTTCATGTCATCTGCATCAACAAGCTTATAAGCACCATTTTAATATACTTCTTGCACAACATATGGTGAATCCCACTTTGGGGTAAATTTGCCCCCAGACTTACGAGAAGTAATAATGGGCCTTCTTATGGTAAGGACTTGATCTCCAACTTGAAAGAACCTCAAGAAGACTCTTTTGTTGAAAGAACAAAATAGATGGGCTTGATAACATTCAAGATTTTGCTGAGCCTCCGATCTCTTCTCATCAAGAGCTTCTAACTCCATCAGACGCGACTTAGTATTTTTATCTTTAGTAAGCCCTTCTCGAATAGCTAGTCTTAAATGTGGTATTGACGCTCAAGTGATAGGATTGCTTCAACTCCAAAAGAAAATGTGTATGGGGTTGCTTGCGTCAGTGTGTGGTAAGTTATTTTATATGCCCATAAATCTTCTTTCATTCATTTATGCCAGTCTCATTTGGATTTAGAGATGACTTTCTTCAACAGGCTGCATAAAGTCTTATTGAATCCTTCGGCTAGACCATTTGCGGCATCATGTACATAGAATATTTACGCTACTTGAAACCAAAGAGATCACAAATATTATTTATTAGCTTGTTATCAAATGGAATGTCATTGTCGGTTATTATATACTGAGGGATTCCAAAGCGTTAGATGATATTTACTCGAATAAAGTTTACAACATTCTCTTTCGTAACTTTCTTAAGAGCATAAACTTTGTCCTATTTTGAGAAGTAATCTGTTGTGGCCAAGATGTACAAGTATCCCCCAAACAATTTTGGTATTGGTCTAATAGCATCCAATCCCCAAGCGTTGAATGGACAAGATTCTATAGTTGGATGTAATACTTTAGGAGGTTGATGTATGAAATTCGCATAAAATTGGCAAGCTTTGCATCTTCTAGCATAGTCAAAGCAATCTTTCACCATCGTTGGCCAATAACACCCTATCTGCTTAGTATGAAAATGGAGTTTCGGTCTAAACTGATGAGATCCACAAACTCTCGAGTACATTTATTGAAAAGCTTGCACTACTTCTTCCTCTCCCAAACATTAAAAGAGTACTCCTTCAAATGATCTTCTGTATAATGTGTCTTTATAGGAAAGAAAGTAAGGCGCATGATGGAGGATGTCAATCCTTCTCCCCAGATCTTCTGGAAGTATTTCATAACATAAGTAGTCAATGATAGGTTATCTCTAATATTTCTTTACAACTTCAAACACAGCAATGAGGTGCTCAACTTTATTTCTTACATCTTCATCCTCATTCAGCGGTGGTACTACCCATTCTTAGAAGATTATAACTCGTGTCTAATTTAGAAGAGTTAGGGTTGAGTCCAAATCAACTAGGGAATTAGCATGCTTATTTTCTTTCCTTGGCACAAGTTGGAGGGTTACTAGCCATCCCATCAACTTCTAAGAATAATCATGATATGGGTATAGCTCTCCCTTTCTAACTTCATAGATTCCCAAAAACTACTTGATCACCAATTGAGAGTCACCAAATACTTGGAATTATAGTGGTTTTATGTCAAACTCCATCTCAAGTTTGAGTATTAATGCTTGATATTCAAAAACATTATTCCAGTAATGGTCCATCAGGGTAAAAGAGTATAGGATGACCTCTCCTTGTGAAGTGACAAACACCATACCAGTGCCAACTCTACCTTGATGTGTGGCACTATCAAATTACATCTTCAGCAGGGGTCTAGCTTTAATAACCATTGCATCTTTTAACACTTTCTTGCATGAAATCACAAGTTCCATTTGTCATCTTATTCTAGAAAGAATCAAACGTTGGTAATAATTTTGTATCTTAGATAAAGAGTGCCTTACTATGTTTAAACAACTTCTCCGATGCTTATTGCTTTTCTTAGTATTTAGTGGATCCAATCTCATAAAAATAGAAGTTTTTGTAGTTTGTTCTCTCAATCGATCAAAGACGGGAGGACTTTTGTTGGAAGTAGTAGACTCCTATTCTATAGTGATGTAGTTACTAACCACCCTTCGTATGGAGATGCAAATGGGAGGTGGTTGCGTGTACTTTAAGCCTTCATTTGCCTACCTGGTAGTATTTTCTTATGGGACTTTACGCAACCTTTATGATTTATTAGGATTATATCCAGCCTTTACAAATAACTTGTATGTATTTGGATCAGAGCCTTCTTTTGTATGATTCGTAGGGAGTGTGATATCTTGTGATGGATTTTGAGCCATATATTCTCTTAGTATACTTGAGGAAGGTTTTTTTCCATCAATCTTCTTGATAGGTATAGTTATCCCTTCTATCACATTATTTTATGCATCGGATGAATGATTTATTTCTTTATCTTTGGTATGTAGCGAAGAACAGAAGTTGTCTTCTTTTTTGTGGATGCAATGCTTTTGTTATTGAAAGTGGAGAGAGGCTTCTTGGTGGCGACTTTTTTGATAGCCAGACCTTCTTAGACATAAGATCATCATACTTGGAATTTGTTACATCATCAACCCTTTTCTCATTCACAACATAATTCTTCAAGTAGAATTTTGCATTAGCAAAGTGTGACTCAGCTTCAGTGAATGACTTATCGTCGAAAATTATCTTTCTTTCCACTCCACCTTCTATATAGTTCAAGCATTAATAGTAAGAGGATGAAACTATTTTGTTCTTGGGTACTCAAGGCCTACCAAATAATATATTGTATGAAGTCTTGGAATCGATAACATGCATTAACGTATTTGGTCACAAATTACCCATATGAATCCCTAACTTTATAGATCCTATGGCTCTCTGACCCCTTGGTAGAAACCTTGGATCATCAAATGACTTTCAACAAGTTCATCAGAAGAGATGTCAAGTTCTTTCATTATGCAAATAGGTATTATATTGACTCTGGATTCCTCGTATCTCAAGATTCTATACCTTCTTTCCTAGAACATAACCCACTAAATATGAGGGGTGATTGTGTTGGGTTTCACCACGTAGAAGATCATAATTTGAAAATATGATTTTTGTATCACATCTATGTGACTAAGAGGTCCAGTAGGCTTTTCAGAAGATGAAGCACCATCTATTAGTGGGTTTTCACCCTTTTCTCCTTCTTTGTCAATATTAAAGCAAGATGCCTCAAGGTTGACTTGACCAGTCTTTGAACAAAACCAACTTGGCAAGAATTCTTTCAAAGTTATAGGACTTCATGGATTTTGGTGGTGATTCTCTACTACACTTGCCCTCTCTGAAAGCTCAACTAGCCTTTATTTTCTCATTTTCTTCACTATCCCTCTTCTAGTTGGTTGCTTGGATGACTCTTTTCATAGATTTATCTTCTTGTATCGCGCCTGGTCACCAGAGTCAAACCTTTATTATCACCTTCATCAATTAAAGAATTTTAATGCACTAATGGTTCCTCACTATGATCTTCAAAAAATATTTGAACCAGATCGAGTGAGCCAAAAGTGATAGAGATTTTATGAGAACTGACTTTCTCACCATCGAAAAAGATTTTCTTCTCATTTTCCAATTACGTGACCTTGTCCTTGAAGACAAAACATTTTTTCCATAGGGTGACCCAGAATCCTATGATACTTGCAATATTTTGGGTCAATTGTCCTTCCAGCTTCATCTCTGGTAGATCAATAATCTTATGCTCAAGAGGAAACACAGAATTAAGGAAGGGGTATTCCTTTTCTTGTATTTCCTTCAAAGTTAACTTCTGATTAGAATGTGCTCAAGAAATCATCTTCACGATTTGCTTCTTGCTCACTGATGTTGGGTGTATTTACACGCCTAAACACCATAATTTACCCATGTTATAGCTAAGTTTTGAGGATAAAATATATAATTCCGGCACTTTTAGTCCATTTTCCTATAAGTGAGCTAACCTAGGTGATTAGCATGTTTTCAGGTATTAATGATGAAGATTTCAGCACTTTGTGGACCTTTGGGCAGCAAAGGAAAACTTCACAGAAGAGGGAAGGCAGCTTTTGGAAGCTTATGGACTGAATGTGACGCATGGAGAAATTGTCCCGGGCAAAAGAAGTATTTTTAAATACTTAGGGGTGCAGCAGTAACTTAATAGGACTAGGACAAGGATGTTATAAAAACCCTATTTTGCTGAATTTTTCAGCATTGATGAATTGATTCATTCAACACTTTTAGTATTATTCAGTTTACAGATTCTGTAAGTTTAGACAGAGAGAAAAAACGCTACATATTTGTGGAAGACGTCTAAGAGGAAAACGTCATCCCTCTTTGACGTTAAAAGTATCCTCTCGCGAAGATTGTTCTAGTTTTGGTATGATGATGATGATGTCTTCGTTGTTTTCCTTTACAATCATGAGTAGCTAAACTTCTCTGTTAGGGTTATGGAAGCCTTTTGATATACTATCTATTACTATGAGTTTGTGAATTCTTGATGCATATGCTACTTATATCATTACTCTCTTTGTTTTAATTAAATTCTTGTGGTTGCAAACATATAGAATACGTCATTATAGAATTAACTTGTTCGAGAGAAAAGTTACATGTTTGGAAAAGAGAGTGTGACAAGGAAATAGGGCTACCAACCCCTATTTACACGTTAGTGTCGTAACTGGGTTAACTTCTTGGAGAATTTGTACCGATAGTTATACACTCTAAGCTCGAGAGAGTTAAAGTGAAATAATCCTTGATGGTTGAGAAAGACTAGGATTTACCATTAGGATACGAATCTCTATAAGTGCATGCATGTCTGAATTCTGCATTACTCATAGTTAATAGATACGTAGAACTATGGGTGGACATAACCCTAACTTATTTTTCTCTGTGATTAAATCTTACTAAATTAAGCATTCCGTTTTTACTCCCATAGTATTAATTCACTCCACAATCCAATCCCCCCTTTCCCGTGGAATTTTCGATCAACAGTCTACTAATAATTGCAACACTTAGTGACCAAGTATTCCCTGTGGGATTCGACACCCAACCCAGTTGGGTTCTATATTTGACAGCGACCGCTTACACTCTTACGAGAGCTGTAGTTTGGGCGTTATCAAATTTTGGCATCGTTGTCGGGGAATACGGTTGTCAACTAAGTTTGTGATAGTTACTAAACCCTTTGGTCAAAAATTCTCAGATTTTACTTTTAGTTGTTGTTTTTGTTTTATTCAGGTTTGTTTGAGTGCATGCCAAACACTAGAAGTTCAGGTCAACCGTTATTACCCATATATCCTGAACATCAACTTATTGGCAGAATGGATGCACAACGTGACATTGAAAGAAGGGTTGCTCAACAGGAGCAGGCTAGATTAGCTGCGTTGGCAGCTGCTCAAGTGCATCAACAGAATATTGATAACCCAGGTCGGGCAACAAATCCTGATGATGAGGACTTGGGTGATGATGAGTTACTTAATCCACGGCGTGCAGATGAGGTGGCAGCACCTGTGAATAGGAGAGATCATCAAGCTAGAATGAGACCTGAACGCCGAGCTATACAGGCTCATTTTAATAATGATGATGACGATCTTGATGGAGCTGGTGCCACAGGGGCTATTATTCCTCCGCACTTGGCACCTGGAGCCAAGTTCAATATCACTAGCACCATGATTTAGCTATTGCATCTCAAAGGTTTATTTGGTGGACTTGCAGGCGATGATCCGAATATGCATCTGGTCAATTTTATTTCAACATGCAAGTCGTTTGACAATCCAGGAGTTGGGCAGAATACAATTCGGTTGCGCTTATTTATATTGTCTCTGTCTGGGGAGGCAACTCTATGGCTGAACAGTCTAACTCCTGATTCAATTATAAATTGGAGGCAATTGAAAGACGCTTTCCTAGAAAGATTCTTTCCTCCATCCAAAAGAGCCCAATTAAGAGATGAGATAAGCAATTTTCGACAGCTTCCAACTGAAGCTCTCCACGAAACATGGGAGAGGTTCAAGAAGAAGCTTATGTCGTGCCTAAATCATCATATGACTAATGTCCACTTGATGGAGATATTATAAAGGTCTTTGAATTCGGTGACTAATCCAATGGTTGATAATGCTGCAGGAGGGTCATTCATGGACCTTACTTTCATTGAGGCAAGTGATATACTGGACCGTATGACAAAGCGGACTAGAGTTTGGCATACCAGGGATTCTGAGGTAGCAAGCTCTACTATAGACATTGGCATGACTGCAGAGCAGAGGCGTAGAAAAGAGGACAGTGACCAATATATGGCTCACATGAAAACGCAGATGAATCTTCTTACCAAGCACTTACTATTAGGGAAGACCGAAAAGGTTAAGGCCATTGTATCACAGGAAAGAGATGAATCAGACTCTGAGAAAGAAGCAAACTACTTGAATAATCAGGGGGGTTTCCGAGGCAATGCCCAAGGAAACCAAGGTCAGAACTATTATGATAAATCAGGATATAAAGACCGTGATCAAGGTAGTTGGAAGAATAAGACCGACAGGAGTGGTTTGTACGTTCCTCCTGGAAATCGTGAGGCTGTGGCGTCTGGCTCTGGGAAGATGTCCATGGAAGATCTGATGGCTAAGATGTTGAAAGGAGTGGAGGCAACCAACATGGGCGTAACCGAGGTGAAGAATGATTTGTCTTCAATAAACCAATTGGTTGACTCGCATTCTACTGCAATAAAATAGCTGGAGCAACAATTGAGTCAACTATCAGCGGCATTCAACCAAAGAAAGGATGGAACATTACCTAGCGACACTGTGCAAAACCCAAGAAACGACGGATCATGTATGGCTATTACTACCCGGAGTGGTAAATTGTTGAAAAATCCATCCAAGGACAAGCAGGTGGTTGATGATATAGCAGAGAATGTTGATGAAGCAGAGTTTGAAGATGCTGTAGAAGCTAAAGTGAGTGCTCATGATGTTACACCTAGATGCCACCAGCCTGAAAAGAGTGATAATCGGAAGCAAGATAAAAAGGAAGTGGTGGAGAAAATGATTCCTCTTCCACCACCACCTTTTCCTCAAAGACTGAAGAAGAAGGCTGATGACACTCCTGAAAAGGTTGATAATCGGAATCAAGATAAAGAGAAAGTGGTGGAGAAAATGATTCCCCTTCCACCACTACCTTTTCTGCAGAGACTGAAGAAGAAAGCTGATGACACCAGGTTCAGTAAATTCATGACCATGTTGAAGCAGCTAACTATTAATGTTCCGTTGGTGGAGGCACCGGAACAAATTCCTGGGTATGCTAAATTCATGAAGGACCTATTGACAAAGAAGCGGGCAGCAAGTTATGAGCTGGAAGATAATGTTCATCATTGCAGTGCAATCGCCACAAGGTCTCTAGTACAGAAGAAGGCAGATCCTGGTGCTTTCACTATTCCTTGCACGATTGGATCGTTGGATTTTGCTAAGGCGTTGAGCGATCTGGGGGCTAGCATCAATTTGATGTCGTTATCCGTTTACAGAAAGTTGGGGTTAGGTGATCCTAAACCAACCAATATGCGGCTCGTGATGGCAGATAGGTCTGTAAAATGGCCTGTTGGTATCTTATATGATGTGTTGGTGAAGGTTTCCACCTTCATCTTTCCTGCAGACTTTGTTATTTTGGATTGCGAAGTGGATTCTGAAGTTCCCATAATCTTGGGGCGTCCTTTCCTCGCAACTGGAAGTGTGCTGATTGATTTAAGATCTAATGAGATTTTATTTCGGATGAATGACGAAGTAGTCCATTTTGATGTATGCAAATCGATGAAGCATCCTAGAGATATGGATATGTTCTCTGTAGCTGATGTTTACTATGAGGATGAGAAAGAATTATCTGTAGAGAAGCAGCTTACTGTTGAGCCATTGTCTGTTGTGCTGTTGAATTTTAAGCGTGAGGAGGTTGAAGAATAAGAAGAAACCTTTTTTGCTCTAACAGGAATAAGGTCCTATTCTCATGCTCCTAAGAAGCTGGACCTTGATCTTAAGAATAGACCGTCACCAACAGCGAAGACTTCCATTGAAGAGCCACCAGTGCTAGAATCGAAAGAGCTCCCCAGTCACCTAAGGTATGCAATCTTGGGAAGTGGAAATACACTTCTGGTGAGTGTTATGGCTGATTTAGGTAAACAGCACGTAGAGGCTCTCATCTCTACTCTGAAGAGGTACAAGAGAGCTATGGGTTGGACTTTTGATGATATAATTGGTATCCCTCCTGGGATATGTATGCACAAGAGTCATCTCGAAGAAGATTGCATGCCTACAAGTAAGCATCAGTGTCATCTGAATCCATTCAGAAAATGATGCACCATCTATCTCGACGAAGTCTAAGTAATCGAGGTAACTATGTCGTGCCGCGATAATAAATCAAGCGCTACATGGGAGGCAACCCATCGTTTTTAGTCGTTTTGTTTTCATAGGAGTTTGTTTTGTTAATTAAAAATCCAAAAAGAAGAGTCGAGCCACGACCAAAACTAAGGCGCTTGGTGGGAGGCAACCCATCTTTCTAATCGTTTTTGTTGTTTTTGATTAAGTGTAGGGGAAGACGTATAAAGGAGGAACTTGGTATCAAATTTTGATTTGAAAGTGAGCAATGTTAAAGGTGGTAAGTGAGTAATGAAGGAGCAAAAGGCTTTCGGTTAGGCATTGCCTATACAAATCTAGGCAATGGACAAGGCAAGGCCTATGTAAATCTAGGCAACGGACAAGGCAAGGCCTATGCTATTGCCATTGCTCTCTGAATCTACAATGCCATAGCATAGGCACCGCCTATGACCAACTAGGCCATAGCATAGGCGCCTCCTATGTTCAACTAGGCAAAGATAAAGGCGCCGCCTATGCCATTTCCTATGCTCACTATTTCAACTAGACCATAGCAAAGGCGTCGTCTATGCCCAACTAGGCAATACCATAGGCGCCGCCTATGCT
This sequence comes from Capsicum pubescens, assembly GCA_030864215.1. Lineage (NCBI taxonomy): Eukaryota > Viridiplantae > Streptophyta > Magnoliopsida > Solanales > Solanaceae > Capsicum > Capsicum pubescens. The sequence continues at coordinate 254,622,431 of CM061540.1, read as the reverse complement.
AAGCATAGGAAAAGCATTAGGCGCCGCCTACTTATTATTTTTGACTCCTAACCCAATTTTTCATGGGTCAAACCCGACCCAAGCCTTGGTCTATAAATAGAACTTCAACCTTAAGACAAAATCTCATTGTTTTCTCAAGATAGGCGCCGCCCAAGCTTCCAAATCCTTTCAAAAAAATTTCTTTTTGCTCATCTAGTCTTGTGAGTTCATCTTCCGGATCCATCACCAAGTAAGTTCTTCTTTTATATTCCGTAGTTATTACAATACTACGCCTATAATGAGTTGTTAAATCTTGAAGTGGTGTTGGTGATTTGAATGTGGGTGTTTTGTTATGATACATCTAGTTGAGTGAAAGAATATGTGTGGGTGTTCTTGACTTTGTTCCGACTTGTATTTGATTGTTATACACTATCATAGTTTTATGAAGTCGAAATTATGAAGTTAATACATCATCTTGTAAGTTGAAAGCTTGAATGTTTGAATGACTCGTTCATCGAGATACCGATTATGATTGACCACAATCATAAGATGGTGTGATTATGCCTATGCAATAACTTGTTTCTATTTGTGGTACGATCCTTATGTGGTAGTTTTGTTCAAAAAGTGCATTCATCCAAACATGAAAGTATAGACAAGATTACATGAAATAGAATTGGAAAGGATAGTTAAGATGACATGAACGTATGACAGTGCTGAACATGTTGTTGGAACATATTGCCTAAATGTATGTCGATGAAGTCTGAGTAATCGACATTACTCACTTAATTAGTCTGTGCCAACAAATAAAGTGTGGGGTGGTGCCACTACTGTTTGTTTTTTGATTAAATCTTCCGAGATGAAGCTAACATGACTCTATTTTAATCTCAGGTAGAATGGACCCAAAAGGACGACAAGTAAAAGAAAAAGCGTCCACCTCACAGAAAGGACAGAAAAGGTCAAGAAAGGAGCAAGCTGAGACCTCATCTCTACAAATACCTCGACACACTTTTGGGATCAAGTGGGGTACATTTTGAGGAAACTCTGAGGATGATGACTCTGATGATGATTCCGACGCAGGGGGTATGACCCCAGACATAGAAGAGGAGTCCGACTAATCAGGTTTTCCTTATTTATTTTCTACTGAGGGCAGTGTGTCCCATCTAAGTGTGGGGTGTTGGTATTTGTATGCTTCTTGTACTTCTTTGCCTACATTTATTCTAGTTCTTGTTTGTTTTAATTAGTCGTAATTAGTTAGTTTAATTTTAGATTTTTTAGATTTTGCATGAAATTGTTCTGATAGGCGGCATGGTATTATGACAAGAGTTTGTGCCAAAATCATTACTATTGAGACGTTTAGGCTCTAAGTGTGACTCACTATGTGATAAGTGTGTGGTTTAATTCATTCATCTGTTGGGTCAAGATTCTATACTGCTCCCAATAAAGATGACCATGTGCCTTGTGTGTGTGAGGTTATAGTATATTCTGTGTTGTGACTGATGCTAGAACTTGCCTGGTGTGTCTGTAAAGCGAAATAAAGAGTGTGATTTTAGGAGATGATTTAGGCATTTCTTTGGCATCCTGTGATTGTTTACCTTCTTTTTACCTAACCGTGGACATTATCCTAGTTAACCCTCTTTGAGCCTTTAGCTATTTTCTTTGACCGCCTCATATGTAGCCTAATCCATTTTTTTTCAAGACCATAATTTGACCCAAATTCCTAAGCGCTTTAAATTGTAGAGTCATGTGACAAAATAAGAGGAAAGTGGGTGAGAGTGATGCCTCAGAGTGTATTGGCACTTGAAATTGTTGTGAATAAGAGTGGCTATCCTAGAGGTGTTTTATAAAAAAAAACAGAAATAGAAAAATAAAAAATAAGTTGTATATTCTCATCTTTGTGTTTATAATTGAATAACAAAATAGGTGAAAAGGGGTGTTAGATGAAAAGAAAGGTAGAAGGGTTGTTTAAAATAGAGTGTTAATGGCATAATGTGATGTATTAAAGATCTTAGGGAACATAGTCACTATTTCTGGCCAAAATAGTCCTACCTGTCCCTTAGCAAACATTACAACCTCTAAAGACCTATTTGATCCTAAGCTTAGCATTCTGATATTAGTGGAGCATTACACTAAGGGCAAGCCTATGGTCATCAGTTGCAACATAAGAATTCATTGTGAGAGTGAGAGCAAGGCGTTCTTGTACCCATGTTTCGAAAAATGCAAAACTTGTGAGTGATTATGGGTGATATCTTGTGTGAGACACACATGGTTGATGATTGTTGGGTAGTGTTATATGATTCTTTGTGACTTAACTTGTGGATACGAATTATCCATCATCACGAGTCTATGTTGGAGGTTGAATGGTTTCTAGTAGTGATCCAGAAAACTACTCTTTGTTAATAATTTTCGTGCATGTCTTGATGAATATTTTGTGTTACTGCTGTGAAATCCTAGTTAGATGTTTGCATGGACGTAATATTTTGTTCGAGGACGAACAAAGCTTTAAGTGTGGGTTGTTGATGTTGGGTGTATTTACACGCCTAAACACCATAATTTACCCATGTTATAGCTAAGTTTTGAGGATAAAATATATAATTCCTACACTTTTAGTCCATTTTCCTGTAAGTGAGCTAACCTACGTGATTAGCATGTTTTCAGGTATTAATGATGAAGATTTCAGCACTTTGTGGACCTTTGGGCAGCAAAGTAAAACTTCACAGAAGAGGGAAGGCAGCTTTTGGAAGCTTATGGACTGAATGTGACACATGGAGAAATTGTCCCGGGCAAAAGAAGTATTTTTAAATACTTAGGGATGCAGCAGTAACTTAATAGGACTAGGACAAGGATGTTATAAAAACCCTATTTTGCTGAATTTTTCAGTATTAATGAATTGATTCATTCGACACTTTTAGTATTATTCAGTTTACAGATTCTGTAAGTTTAGACAGAGAGAAAAAACGTTACATATTTGTGGAAGACAGCTAAGAGGAAAACGTCATCCCTCTTTGACGTTAAAAGTATCCTCTCGCGAAGATTGTTCTAGTTTTGGTATGATGATGATGATTTCTTCGTTGTTTTCCTTTACAATCATGAGTAGCTAAACTTCTCTGTTAGGGTTATGGAAGCCTTTTGATATACTATCTATTACTATGAGCTTGTGAATTCTTGATGCATATGCTACTTATATCATTACTCTCTTTGTTTTAATTAAATTCTTGTGGTTGCAAACATATAGAATACGCCATTATAGCATTAACTTGTTCGAGAGAAAAGTTACATGTTTGGAAAAGAGAGTGTGACAAGGAAATAGGGCTACCAACCCCTATTTACTCGTTAGTGCCGTAACTGGGTTAACTTCTTGGAGAATTTGTACCGATAGTTATACACTTTAAGCTCGAGAGAGTTAAAGTGAAATAATCCTTGATGGTTGAGAAACACTAGGATTTACCATTAGGATACGAATCTCTATAAGTGCATGCATGTCTGAATTCCGCATTACTCATAATTAATAGATACGTAGAACTCATAAGGTGGACATAACCCTAACTTATTTTTCTCTATGATTAAATCTTACTAAATCAAGCATTCTGTTTTTACTCCCATAGTATTAATTCACGCCACAATCCAATCCACCCTTTCCCGTGGAATATTTGATCAACAGTCTACTAATAATTGCAACACTTAGTGACCAAGTATTCCCTGTGGTATTCGACACCCAACCTCGTTGGGTTCTATATTTGACAGCGACCTCTTACACTCTTACGAGAGCTGTAGTTTGGGCGTTATCACTCACCTTTGTAGTGAACTTCACAGGAGACATGTTGACATTCATGGATTCTTTGTTGTCATTTTTAGGGACAAACTTACTCCATCTTTTGGGTTCCTATTTATCCTTTCCCCTTTGAGGGTCATGGATAGACACTACTCTTTTTTCAGGAAAAGACATGCTCAACTCCATATCGTGAGCACGTGTAGATAACTCTTCAAAGGATTTTGGCTTAATACCATACAAGATATAGAGAAGCTCTAAGTGATTCCTTGGATGCATATCTCTATGGCAGAAGTTTTATTACGCCTGTCTTTGCAGTTTAGAATCATATTTCTTCATCGATTGATGAAGTAAGTGACTTGCTCATCCTATATTGATTGGTATTTATAATCTCTACCATGCTCACTATATGCTGTTATGCTATAGAAGTAATTTAGGAACTCATGCTCCAATAGCTCCAAGTTATCGATGGAATTAGGCTCAAGGTTCATGTATCAATTGAAGGCGTTTCACTTTAAGGGCGGAAAAAATCTTTAACAAGATAGTCACCGTAGGTTCCAACATTATTACATGTCTAAACAAAGTGTGTGACCTGTTGCTTTAGATTTTCTTTGCCCTTAAATTAATAAATTTAGAGGGTTGATAGCTGATAGGAATTTGAGGCCTTCAATCCTTGTAGTGTAGGTCTTAGTGTACATAAGAAAAGACTTGGTGACAACACCATGCTTTTCTTTAAAGGTCTCATCAATGAACTCCTTTAATTGATCAATTGGGATCATCCCCTCAGAAGAAACTTGTACCTCTTTAGTAGCTGGTGTTTGTTTTACAGGATGTTCTGTTTTGTGAACTTCTGGAGCTTTTTCAGGTGCATGGCTAGATTCTTCATCTATTAATCCATCTATCCTATCTTCCAACTTATCAATCCAAGCATCTTGATTTTACACATATTTGGTTAGACCCTCAATTGCCTTTTCCAGATTCGTAAGTTGCTCCTCCATAGAAGAGGCATCAGTTACCATTGTTTGCATAATCATTGGAGAGTAACACTAATTATTGCATAAGTTGATATTTGAATTTCTTAGCTTACACATCATAAGAGGAGATGATGTGTTGGTTTAACGACCATTATTCTTTGTATAATAATATTTCAAACCAGAGTGCTAAAGTAGAGGTAGAGTCTTTTTAAGCGTGTCTTCCACATTGTTTCCTTCTTCTGAAGCACTTGCATGAGACCTTGCTCCTTTGGGGGTTGAAGATCCAAAAATTAGAGTTGGTGTGAATGAAACTTGATATGTTTGTTGTCCTATCATGCTAGACTTACTCCTTATGACAACTCCAAAGTTTCCAAAAGTAACACTAAGGATGCTCTCTACTTCAATAGAGAATTTGGATTCAACACCCTTGGAAGCAATTGATTGAGAATTGACCTTCTTGGAAGTCATTTCAGTGTTCTTAAATTTTGATATTGGAAAAATTGAGATGAGAGGTAGAGATTGTCCCACTGGGCATGCGAGAATTTATTGGACAACAGAATTCAAGATCGAGAAAATTAAATAATTGAGACAAGAAAAATATTGCAAAAATTATTTTATTGATTTTAATATGTGAGTGTTACAATATCTATGAATCCTCTAATTTGACTTTTAAAATTTAAATTCAAAGGCTTTGAGCTTGATCTTGAATTTGAACTTGAATTGCGAATTTGATGGATTTGATCTTGACATGTACTTAAATTCAAGGGCTTTTGAGGTAGTTCTTGAATCTTGTTGTCTTGATTTACGGATTTGATGAACTTGATCTCGACTTGTACTTGAATTCAAGGGCCTTTGAGCTTGTTCTTGAATCTAGTGGTCTTGATCTTGAATATTGATGGACTAATCTTAAATGCTTGAATTTATAAAGAAATTTGCAGAGTAGTTTGATCCACGAGATCTCTCTTTCTTCTTCTTAGAATTGTTGGTGTCTTTTCTAAATTATTAGACCCCTATTTATAGTTGTAGGAAGGAAAGTGTCATGGTAAAGGTGGATTTCTTTTTACCAATCAGATTTAAGTTACATGACGCAATTTATGGGCTTTTGATTTCACTTGGCCTGCTGCATCATTTTGATAGGTGGCATCATCCCATTGGCTCTTTCACTTTACTTGGCATGCTATGTCATTTGACATGTGGTGCTAAATTGGGCCTCTAGAATATGATAACATCTTGTGTTTATTAAAGCGGGCTTAATCATTTGTAGCCCAAATTAATGGATTAGCCCAAAAGAAATTGAACTTTAATTAAATCCACATTTGTTTAGATTTAAATAATTAATCCATTTATATTAATCCATCACATTTGTTTGGACTAATATATTTCAAATTTAATTTGAATAAAATTTATATGACTACAATATTTATATGTATACACACACACATACACACACACACACACACACACACATATATATATATATATATGAAATCTTTTATTTATAATTTTTCAAAGAAAATTTACTAAACATAAATTAAAAAACTAAATTACAGATTAGACAAAAATAAATATTTAACATTAAAAAGTAGATTAAAGCTTTGGAGGATAAAAAATAACGTTTCTACATTTACTCCTCTTTGTTTGAAAACATGAATAGTTTTCTCACAAAGAAGTAGACAACGAGATGTTTTGACCCTCCAATTATTTGAAAGGGTAGAATAAAGGAAAAGAAATGATGGATACAAAACACCCATGCTTTAGCACCTGGTGCAACGGCTCCTGGTGAGTCCTGATTTTAGACCGCCTACATATTTGGGTTATATGAAAATTAGGTCATGTGTAGTTCAAAGAGGTGAAATGGTGAGACGATGAGTTCGAGGTCGAGTGAGGTTTTGTCGAGTCTCTGATTTGCAACTTTTTCTTTTACATCCAAATAAAAAAAAAAGTAAAGATACAACTGAAAGATCCTCTGCAACTTTTCTAGAATCTTGACTTAAATCTTCATGACTTCTCAAGTGATGAGATAGTCATTATTTTTAGATGAACTTACAAAATAAAATGTTCCTCCATGTCGACTCTTGGTATTGGAGAGAACCTTGCAAATTAACCTATTCTCCAGGCAGGGCTCCTGAACTTGAAATAGAAATTGACCCTACTGTCCATGCGGGCTTCCTAAGCTTCAAAACTGAAAGTAATCCTATTCGCCAAACGTGTTCATTGACTCAAAATAAATTGTGAACTATAAAAGTAATCTCATTTTTCAAGAGGGTCCTTAGCAAAAAATTAAAGTTAAAGTCATAATTCAATGAGGGTCCTAAGTTGAAAAGAAAGGCCACGTTTTCGAGGAAGGTCCTGCATTAAAAAGTGAATTCCCATTATCTAGGAGGGTCCTGAGCGAAAATTAAAGTCTCATTATCCAGGAGGGTCCTACGTTGAAAAGCAAGGACCCATTTTCAAGGAGGATCCTGAGTTGAAAAGTAAAGTCCCATTATCCAGGAGGGTCTTGAGCAAAAATTAAAGTCTTATTATCCAGGAGGGGCCTGAGTTGAAAATAAAGTCCCATTTTTTATGCGGATCTTGAGTTGAAAGTAAAGTCCCATTTTTTAGGAGGTTCCTGAGTTAAAAGTATAGTCTCATTTTTCAAGAAGGTCCTGAGTTAAAAAAAATTAAACCCCAGGAGGGTTTTCACCAATAAGACTCTCTCAATTTCATTTTCTCTCAACTCACTGTCGCCTTATGATGCCCATGAAGATTTTCATCAATAAGACTCTCTCATTTTTATTTGTCATCTCACTATCATCTTACGATGCCCATGAAGGTTTTCACCGATAAGACTCTTATTTTTATTTATCTCACATTTTCTTTATACTAATGAAGAAAAGTGGTGCCTAAAATATGGAACCTCATATACCAATAACATGCCAAGCCTCGACATTCCAAAGATTGATCTGTAGGTCTTTCTTTGGTTGTAACTTGGCTTTTGGATAGGGTTAGAAACAAAGGGTGACATAAGGTTCACAATATACATAACATAGGGTGAGACTTACAGCTTTTGGAATTGACTTATAAAGAAAATAACATTTTTCCTAGTTTTTTTTAAACTGGGTAACTTAAATTTTATATTTGATTAGACCGAACCCCAGAGTAGGGTTGCCTACGTATCTTGTCGCAGCAACAATTAGGTAAAATGTAGTCCAGGAAAGTCATTCTTTTTTTTAATTTCTTACTATTTTTTCTTTCTTTTCTTTTTCTTGGATTTCTAATTTTAATTCAATTCCATAAGAGGGGTGCGAAAGAAAAATAAAATTCAAGCTCAAAAGAGGTAACAAAAGGATGACATAATATTTGAATAACATAATAAAATGTCTTCATCATATCAATCTTTTAAAATACAAGTACAAAACATATGGTCCATGAAGGTCATACATAATATCTCTTAATTACATCAACATTGGCAACCATTTCTTCCATTTTGCCTTCTACATCAGTCAAATATAATGAACCATTGGGCAATACATTCTTCACCATGGACGACCCTTGCCAGTTAAGGGGAAACTTGCCTTTAGCTTCAATCTGATGAGGGAGTGTGCATATTAATACTAACTGACTAGCTTTAAAATATCTAGGATGCATATTTCTATACTATGCTCATGCCATTTCTTCTGGTTTATTTGGCCATGACATACCTACGTCAACCTTTTTTCATAAATCAAACTCAATTTATCCAATTAGGTCTTGACCCACTAATCATCATCAATCTTGGTTTCCAAAATTACTCAAATAGATGGGATCTCAATTTCTGCAAATATAACCGCTTTGTTCCCATATACCAACGAGTAAGGAGTTTCACTTATTGAAGTGCAAACTATAGTATGATAACCTAGTAAAGCAAAAGATAACTTTTCATGCCATTGTCAGAAATATTGCATCATCTTGCAGAGTATCTTCTTTAAGTTCTTATTGGCAACTTCTATAGCTCCATTTGCCCTTCGGCGATAAGGAATTGAATTTCAATGCATAATATTAAATTGTTGGCATATCTCTTGCATTAAACAGCTATTGAGATTTGTAGCATTATCTCTAATAATTAATTTGGGGATATCAAAACGTCAAATGATTTTAAAGTGAACAAAATTTACCACAACTTTCTTAGTTTCTTACTTGAAAGTCACTTCTTTCATCCACTTTATAAAATAATCAATGTCTACTAAGATGAACCTATGCCCATTTGATACTTTAGTTCAATTGGTTTGATCACGTTTATTCCCTAGGCCATGAAAGGCCATGGAGAAGCTATCGTATGTAACTCAGATGGAGGGGAATGTATTAAGTCCCCATGTACTTGGCATTCATGAACTTACGAAAATGGATGGAATCTCGCTCCATGGTGAGCCAATAGTAACCTGCTCAAAGTATTTTTTGTGCCAAAACATACACATTCATATGCGCTCAACAAACCCCGAAATGTATTTTAGTCATGATATTCAAAGATTCTTTAGCATCTATACATCTTAAAAGCCCAAAATTTGGAGTCCTCTTGTACAAGATTCTCCTACTTAAGAAAAAACTGTTAGCCGGTCATCTAATAGTTCTCTTTTGATTACCATCGATATGTATTGGATATTTTCCAAATTGAATATATTCTTTGATATCATGGAACAATTATTTCCCATCGAGTTCTTTCTCAACCACATTGAAAAATGCATGTTGATTATGAATCTTTAATGTAACCGGTCAATATGAGTTTTATCAAGATATTGGAGCATCGAAAATAAGGTTTGCAAGGCATCAATATTCTCATTATGAACTCTTGGAATGTGTTTGAACTTTACTAATGCAAATCATCGACAATGATCTTGCAAACAATAACGATATGGTGTGAGCTTTGACTCACGAGTTTCTCAGCCTCCTTGGATTTGGTGAACTAGCAAGCCTGGGTCCCCTAACACCAACAATTCTTAGATTCTCATGTCAATAACTAGTCTTAAACCTAGGATGCAAGTTCGTATTTGTCCATATTATTGTTATGGTAAAATCAAAGTTGGGTTGTCAAAAGATAATATGGTCCCAATTTAGAAATAAGAACTGCTCCTATTCCAACTCTTTTCACATTAGTATCTTCATCAAAGAACAATTTTCAACCTGAGCGACAATCATTAGAAATAACTTTATCAACACATGATACTTCTTCATTAGGAAAATAAGTCTTTAATGGCCCATATCCCTCATCAATAGGATTTTCAACCAACTGATCCACTTAAGCTTGGGTGTTTATTGTAGTCCATGACACATAGATAATATCAAATTCTATGAGCAGTATCTACCATTTTGTGAGTCTGCATATGGGCTTAGGCTTCTAAAAATATACTTTTAAGGGATCCATATGGTAAATGAGGTAAGTAGTGTAATATGAAAGGTAATGATTTATCTTTTGTACCACCCAAGTCAAGGCACAACATGTCCTTTCGAGAAGAGTGTACTTAGCCTCATAAGTGGTAAACTTCTTACTAAGGTAGTAGATGGCTTGCTCCTTTTTGCCTGTGACATTATGTTGACCCAATACACAACCAAAAGAGTTGTCTAAAATAGGCATATACAATATCAAGGGTCTATCTGTTTTTGGTGGAACCAACACAGGTGGATTTGATATGTACCTTCTGACTCCGTCAAATGCCTTTTGACATTTTTTACACCATTCAACTTTAGCATTCTTCTTGAACAACTTAAAAATTGGCTCGCAGGTTATTGTGAGTTGGGCAATAAATCTATTAATATAATTCAACCTCCCAAGTAGGTTTATAACCTCAAGTTTTATTCTTTGGTGGAGGCAATTCCTGAATAGCTTTTATCTTTGAAAGATCTAACTCAGTACCACGTCGGTTGACTCTAAAAAAAGAGCTTTTCGGATGGTATTCCAAATACATATTTTGTTAGGTTAAGTTTGAAATTATACCTGCAAAGCCTTTCAGAGAATTTCCTCAGATCTTTGACATGGCGTGACTGCTCTTTTGACTTAATGATCACGTCATCCACATAAACTGCAATCTCTTTATGCATCATGTCATGAAACATAGTGGTTATTGCTAAGTTGACCCAACATTCTTTAGACCAAATGGCATGAATCGATAACAATATGTCCCTCATAATGTGATAAATGGTGTCTTTTATGCATTTTGTAGTCCATAATAATTTGGTGATACTGCATAATAATACACAAAAGATGCAAGCTTATGCTTGGCAAAATTGTCAAATAAAATATGGATGTTAGGAAGTGGAAAATCATCTTTGGACTTGCTTTATTTAGATTATGATAATCCACACATATCAAAACTTTGCCATCTTTCTTTGGGAAGGGGATAATATTTTCTAACTAAGTAGGATATTACGCGACTCGAATGACTTTAGCCTAAAGTTGCTTTATGATTTTCTCTTTGTTTTTACATTCATGTCAATTTTAAGATTTCTAAGCTTTTGTTTGATAGCAATGAAAGCAGTATTAGTTGGCTACTTATGAACTACTATGTCAGTGTTCAAACCAGTCATATCATTGTAAGACCATGCAAGGATATCCTTGTAATCAAAAAAGCCTTCAATAATATCTTTCTTTTGTTGTGGTCGAGCATGTACACTTTTCTTAGTCTCCATAATATTTTCATGATCTCTTAATTGATTGCCTCAGTTTCATCCATATTGGGGTATGACTTATTCTCAAACTATTTAAAATCTTTGTTTATTTTCTCATATACTTTTTCTTCGTTGTATTTAACTTCTTTACTCATTATTTCATGATTAGATTGACTTTTAAGTCTGGCTAAAAATTTTGCATGCATGACATATCACTAGAATTGGCATAGAAAGAATTATATAATAGAAAATAAATAAGTAAATATTAGACTCAAAATAGAACAAGGGAAACTACATTTCATTAAAAGTAAAGATAGGAGGTATTGAACATAAAAACAAATAAGATAAATATATGAATTAAACCCCTAAAATAATTCAAATTATACAAAGAAAAATAAAACAGACTACCAAGACTCCTTCTTATTAGGAAGAAGAGTGGCCTCCCAATTATTGAGCTGGACATCAAGGATAATAAACAACATATCTACGTTGCCGGTACCTTCCCTAATTTTAATTGTATCATGTTTGATAAATATATTCTGGAAAAGGCAGATCAATTCTATATCATCATCACACATTACTTTTAAGGCTATTAATATGGAGGACCCAACAACATTGATTCTGATAAAAGACTTGTTGAGTGGAGGTATTATCTTGGTAAGTGACCACGAATCTTTATTCTATTTTTTTCCCTCTTTCTATCCTTAAATTGGGTTTATACCCCTAACCAAAGGTACCAAATATCTCAAGTAGGCATACTATATGAGCCTTCCTTTAAAGACATCCCTAAACCTTTACCTGGTTCAAAATCATGCTTTAACATTTCATTCACTACCATAACAGATACAGAGGGAAATTGTGGTCTTAGAATAAGATTCCCCTGAGGATATTATCAATATCCACTACCTCAAAAACTTGACAAATTGGTGCTCTATCTGTATTGCATGCCTCTATAAAGGAAATAGAAGAGTCTTTGTACATGGACAAGTCTCTTTCACCATGAACTACTATTTTTGTCTGTAGTGTTCAAAGTAGACCATTTGTTGTAACATAGATGTGACTGCCCCATCCCTATAAACCCATGGCCTACCAAATAAATATTACAGGAGGCATCAATATTCAACACTTGGAAGTGTAGGATAAAATCAATAGGCCTTATTATGATTACAAGCTCTATCTCACCTATTGACACCTAATTTTTGTCCTCTGCGACTAAATTTAATCCTGAGTTTCATCGATTTTTAAATAAAATTTTAACATTTAATTTATCTGGAAAAAAAGCTTTTCAAAATATTTATCTAGGTAAGTTTGTCATTTTAAGTAACGATTATATATTATCGTACTCAATTATACGAAGTTATATAATTTTGTTACTTAGATATCCATTTTTATAAAATATCATATTTTAATCAAGGTTTGTCTTGATATAAATTTAAAGGATTAAAATCTTGATTTAAATATAATTTATTTTCAAAAATAATTTATTTGGATAAATATGTGTTTGATTTTATTAAGTCGAGAAGCTCGGGGTTAAAAGAAGTATTAATTCTTATCGAATTTCAATTTAATTTAGTCAATCTATTAGATTTGACCATAATTGAAATCAAATTGGCCATAATTGCAATGCAATCCATCAATTGATTTTTAATTTGGTCAAAATTAAATGAATATGGCTAAATTTTAAATCCCAATTGGGGTTATATTTTAAATAACCCTAAAATTCCCAAAACCTCTCATAACTTCTACCCAATTTCCACCAAAAAATAATTTCAAATTGTACTATTTCCCCCAACTTTGTCCTTTCCTAATTTTGAAATTCAAAAATTATACTACATTGTACAATTTCCCCCCACATTATCTTCTACCTCACTTTATCTTCAATTTTAAAATTCCAAAAGCACCCCTAAATGGCTTTTCTGCCACATTGGTGGATGACAAAAAATAAATCTTCATCATTTCCTATAAATAATTTTCACCCACATTGGTGGAGGAAAGAAAAAAAAACCCCAATCTCTCCTATAAATACTACCACTACTTTGGTAGAAAAGGAGTGGAAAAGTAAAAAAAGAAGGTTATAAAAGAAAAAAAAAAACATTCTCTCCTATAAATACTACCATTACTTTGTTAGAAAGGGGTTGAAAAGTTAAAAAAAAGGCTAGAAAGGTGAAAAAATCTTTTTGAGCAAAATAGTTATTTTTATTTAGTTAAAATTTTTGTTTCATAGAATTGGTCGGCTAATCAAAATTTTTGAGTTGCCGGCGACTTTTTCCAGTGGTGGTTGATTCCGACGAAACTCGTAGTCTCGTTTTGCTACCCCCAAAAAGGTAAACGCACCTTTCCTTTTTTTTTTATTATCATTTTCTTCTTCATCTTTTTCTTCTTCGTAGTTCGTAGTTATAATTTTGTTTGCTGGTATTATTTGTTGTAGATGTCCTTGAAGGCCATAGGATGTTGTAGTATCGATATTTTAATTATTTTTATGTTCATGATATAAAAATGAGCTAGCAATAGTTGTACGTGTCTTTCTTGACTTTATTCTTTGATTATTATAGATAATGTTTCAATCTTTACTTAAAACATGTACTTATGCTTTGTTTAAACTCATTGTTGGTGGATATGTTTGTTTTTAGCATGTAAACTTATTTTCTTTATATTGAAAAGAATAGTTAATATTGATTGTTTCGCCTTTTCACCTTATTCTTTGATTATTTTGAATAAAGTTTAGATCTTTGCTTGAAAAACATACTCATGTCTTGTTTAAACTCATTGTTGGTGGATATGTTTGTTTTTAGCATGTAAAGTTATTTTCTTTATGTTCAAAAGAATAGTTAATATTTATTTTTTTGCCATTTGACCTTATTCTTTGATTATTTTGGATAAAGTATAGATCTTTGCTTGAAAAACATACACATGTCTTGTTTAAACTCATTGTTGGTAGATATGTTTATTTTTAGCATGTAAAATTATTTTCTTTATGTTGAAAAGAATAGTTAATATTGATTTTTTTGCTTTTTGACTTTATTTTTTGATTGTTATGTATAAAGTTTTGATCTTTGCTCAAAAGACGAACTCATGCCTTTTTTAAATTCATTGTTGGCGGATATGTTTGTTTTAGCATGTAAAGTTGTTTCTTTTATGTTGGAAAATAGTTATTATTGTTTGTCTCGCCTTAGTAAAAATGGTAATTAGTTAAGTCAAGAATTTGTCATTTGCTTGCTAATTATTTTAATGGATTTTAAAATCCTCATATAAAAGATGAAGTGTTAGCTTTATTTTCCATCCAAGATGTTTATTCCTCTTTTGTTCGCATGTTGTCTTGTCAAAATGATGAGAAAGTTCGAACTTTTGTGGCTAAATAGAATTATTTAGATATTTTCGAGTCATACATAGTATGATTGTTGGACGATATTTCACTTTTAGAGATGCTAAACTTTTATTCTAATTTTCTTACTCCCTTTGGATTGGTAGACGTATTCTTTCTATATGTAAAGACTTGATTCATGTCTCTATTTTATTCATAATTTCAAAAGAGAATCAATGATGTCTTAGAAATATAAATCATAGATCATTACATGATTTTCCCATAAAATGTTGGTTGTGATTTAGATCTATGAATTTTCGTTAATGTCGCCTTAATTGAAATTTAAAGATTCTCTTTCTTGAAAAGTTAACCTTTATTTTCTTTTGTTATATGTATTAGTGTCTATGTTTTTTCAATTTTAGAAGTCATGAGTTTTTTTGTTTTCGCCTCATCCCTTTACTCTTGCAAACTTGAATTGTTTGTTCTCGCATTAATTCATTGAATATGGTCTTCTTCCTTTTACCTTTATTTATTCTTATATGAACATAAATCATGATGCATGTAAGTGGGTGTCTTTGCTTTGCATTTTATTTGTTGACTCTCATTCTTGTGTAAGTGTGCTTATTATTGTCATTCAAAAAATGGTTCTTGATAGTTTCTTTTTCTTTGAAATATGTCACTTTTATGCCTTGAACGTGTATTAATTTCTTTATCTTTTTTTTCATGCAAAAAATATTTCGAGTCTAAATAGACTCCTCTCCTCTTGTATTTCGTAATGGATCAATGAGGTTCATCTCTTTGAGTCAAGTCCGAAGTTTAAACCCAAGGTCCATTACATGGCGTGCGGGTGCTAGAAGATAGACGAAGAAGGAAAATGGGTCAAAACCCATTGATGAGGTCATTAAGAGACTTGAAAAGTCTCAATTTTTTTATTATTGTCTTCTGTTTATTTATTTATTTAGTCATTTATTCATTCATTCATTTGGACCTCGAAGCCAAAGTTGTATTTTAATATAGGTGGGGTGGATTTTGGGCCTCAAAGGTCCGAAAACTAGCTTAGGAAAGATTGTGGGCCGAAAGCCCAATATTTTGATTAGGACAGGTGCAAGTGGGCCAAAAGTCCAATTAGATTAGGATAGGGTTTCATTGATTTGGGCTCAATGGCCTAAGTCTTTTACTTCCTCCTTCCTTTCCCCTTTTATGTACTTATTTGCTTTGCATTTTCTTAGACTTGGTTAAATCCCTGCTAAGTCGTCCAAATTTATTTTACACAAATCTTTTTTTAAAATCAATCACTTTTCAACAATCAATCTTATTGAAGTTAGTTAAAAGATATTTTCAAATAGTCCGGATAACCGCAAGTTAGCGGACGTTTTAGGTGCCTTAAAATATTTCTAAAATATTAATAGGAACCGCTTACTCATAATCTTCAAATTTAAATGATTTTTCTATTTTGGATCATTTAAAGTATCGTATAAAGGTTTTATTAATTCCTTTTCAAATAAATTAAGTGGCGACTTTGAATAAGTCAAAATTTTCGCAAAACAGAAATGACGATTCCGCTAGGGATTCTAACTAGGTTCTAACCAAATGTTTGATTTCATATTTTGACTAACTGTTTGAATTTCTTACATGTTTATATGTTTTGATTTTGCGGAATTTAACTATTGCATGTCATAGCATAATCCCGTATTGATTATTAAATTGTTTTGAGATTTCTTGGATGTCCCGACCCATGTGGTCAACTCTAAATAAAGTGTTGGAAATACAATGGTTTATTAGCACGTGAGGCATCTGATGGCTTTTCGTATTTCCAAACCCAAGTAGCCTGCTTGGAAACTTGGTTTAAATTCACTCTAGACACCTTGGATAGAGTGAAACAAAAATCCTATTTTAGGCATGAGCCTAGGAAGACCCAGTACCAGAGGGGGTATTGGGCCCATTAGAAAACTTGCCCTGCGTTTATTGACCCCGAGTCAATTACATACGAATCATATTTACGTATTAAAGAAATATATGTTTGTTTAATCCAATCCATTATCCTTTGGGGGTCGTAAAAAGGCTTGCTTTACTTACTTTTGTGTAAGAATGCCTCAATCATACACTAATTGATGATGGAATTGAAGCAAGCCAAGCAAGAAATTGATCGATTTAGATGGTTGCATCTAGAGCACAGTAATACGAAAATCGCTTGATTATCAACGGATATCACCAATGACAAGAAATGGACAAAGTTAAGAGGGCGAAGGCCGATAGAAGAGCATTTAGAAGTAGTATTTTCTATCCCCTGCGCGAGACATTGTTCTTTTTCTCATGTTATTTTTTCCTTTTCCCTGAAGATTGTATCCCTTTTGTGCAACTTTTTAAAGAATTTATGTACACATATGAAGGTTTTAGGGGGATAATGGATTGGTTTTAAAAAAACATATACATCCTTCAAATACGTTAGGCCAACCCTTGGCTCAAAAGGGTTACCAAATTAGTATGCACGTTTATTACAATATGCTTGTGCGATATAACTGTTTATGTGCTTATACATTCTATGATGATTCGAATCAAAGGTGAACTGATCCAATCCCATTTACAAAAGTCCGACGAAACGTACTCCAAGTCTCCTAAGTTTCTTAGAAAAGTCTGCAGTCATTCTTAAAACTTCCAAAATGATCTCTACCATTTTAGGAAAGTTGACTTTAGAATAAGAAAAAGTCATTATAGTTTTGAACTACGTAGGGACTGATTTCTCCTCCGTGAGATATGTAGGCATCTTTTTGGCCTGACCCCCATCTTCAAAAACTCTGTTGTCCTCCATTTTCTTGAAAAAGTAATAAGATCGGAAAGAAGAAAAGTTGAGCCTTCTTGATAAATTCCACTAATCCATATCATTGAGCAAAATCATGTTCATTGAAATTCTCGAGTCATCATTACTTCATGGATCAATTCACATAAGATAAGAAACAACTCTATGTGTTTACTTCCTACCTTATTATCTTGCTTTGCTTATTACTAACAGAATCTAACACGTAAGCGTATGAGTTGTTTTTACCCTACAGTTAATTGAAACTACTCTGTGTTGGCACAAAATGGACCTATTTTACTAGATCAGAGTGAATAAGAGACCCCCTCTTGATTATAGCATTGTTACAGGAAAAGCAAATAGACTAGTAGTAAAACTGGACTCTACCGATCATTTTTCAAACCTGTAAACGATGGTCTCGAGGATGGAATAAGGAAAATATGAGGGAAGAATTCTACAAGAAAATTGAGATCATGGAAGATTAATTAGAGGAAACATTGTTGAATTGGACCTCCACTCATGAATCATCACCCGTCGTATAATAATAACTTAAAATCTGTCATTGTCATGTCATGTCAAGAAGCAACATAATAATGAATGGGACACAATAGCTCTAGAACAATCACAGAAGAGCCAAAGAGTTCGAGAATCAAAAGAGCCTAATCTGTAAGAAATTGAGATGGTTAACTAGGAGGACAATCACTATGAGAATCGGAGTTGATGTCTATCTAGAAAAGCAAGGAAAAGGGTCTTATGAACTCTCTCAAAAGAAATTGGATAGTTGATCCTTTGCTCTATCCATACAAACATAATGAAAGTGTCATGTCATCCGTAGAGTGCTTATTTCTAGTAGGTTGGATAAGAGTATCTAGGTCCATTAAACCCTGAAGATGAGTTTATGTATGAACTACGTTTGACCTGAATTACCAAGAAAGGGATACGTAGGTGGCCTATGTTGGCTTCGGTCAACCCCTTAGGAAAATTTTTCCTTTTCTTTCATGTACGAACTACGTTTGACCTGAATTCCCAAGAAAGGGATACATAGGAGGCCTATGTCTACTTCGGTCAACCCCTTAGGAAAATTTATCCTTTCCTTTCATGTACGAACTACGTTTGACCTAAATTCCCAAGAAAGGGATACGTAGGCATCATATGTTGGCTTCGATCAACCCCTTAGGAAAATTTATCCTTTTCTTTTATGTACGAACTATGTTTGACCTGAATTCTCAAGAAAGGGATACGTAGGTGGCCTATGTCGGCTTCGGTCAACTCAGTAAATTTTTCTATATATCTATAACGTAGTCCTAAACTACGTTTGACATGATTTTTGCTTCAACGGGATACGTAGGTGCCCCAATGGCTCGGTTATATAACCCCAAGAATGGAAATTGGGGAAGAATTTTAGAGAAGGAATCTCAAAAATTCACAAGAGAAAGATCATCTTCCAAAAATAAAGAGAACGAAGACTAACAAAGACTTCAAATCCTCACGGGTTGATAACATCTCAAACAACTGGGGAAGGAATTTTGAGAAGGTCCTCAAAATTTTCACCAATATATTGGAATATATTTCAAATTTCCCAGCATTAGAGGTCAAAGTCAAGCTTTAGAATTCACTATCTGCGACAAAGTCTAGTTAGACTAAATCTTCGGCTATGACAAAACTTTTGATAAAAAGCCTCAATAATGATGAATCACTGAAATTCCTCCATCAAATGTTGGAATATAGTCAGAACCAAGAGAAAGATGTTCGGCAGACTTGCACATGACATGACTGGCAGTGATTTTCTAAAGGTTTTACAAGAATTTTTTGAAACTAGTACTACTTTCGAAAATCTATACAAATCTTTTTATTTAGTAATTGTCTAGGCATCAATTGGGACGGGGAGTCAGGGGTGGAAGTCTCAATATGATGGAGTACCCAAAAGATGGAGAGGAGCAAACCAGGGATCGAAGGAGGTCAACAAGGAGTAGTTTCACTCAAAACTAATCTTTTTTTAGTGGATGCAGGGATAAGTACACAAAATGGGAATCTTTTTCAAAATATCCCCAGGAGAGTTGCGAGCCACACCAGAGCATGTAATACTCATGAACGGTATTTTTGGGGAGCCCCAAAAATAGGTTTAATACCCATTTATCGAGGACCTTTTGAATTGTCCATCTCATTTCTTGAGACCATGAAGGACAGACAAAGGCGCCTTATAGTCTTTATGAATATTTTGTTTAGAATTTTCTTAAAAAATAGTCGCTAGCAAAAGTGATTTTGTGTCTAATAAATATTTACCTTGAGCGCAGGTACATTCAAGAGAGTCGACACAATAAATACAACAATCAAAAGGATTACTCAATAGAAGAAAGAGCCAAAAGTCATCCTTAAAATTTGCCTTGAAGCAAAGAAAATGGTATTTGAGTAATCCCCAAAGAAGGGCTTTGCCCAATCTACTTGCATTTGGTGGATCTGCTATTTAATTATTTCTTCAAAGAAGATAAGATTAATAGCAGAATACGTTATTCAAATTATAATGCTTAGTATTTGTCAGTAAACTATCATAAAGCTTGACTTTGGTCACCAGTGAGAGCGACATCGTGTCTACTAACTGTCTACCTTGAGTACAGGTACATGCAGAAATCAAAATGTAGACAAGGGGACTCAGGTGAAACTATTTTCAAATCACCGGAACAACTATTTCATATCATTTCCAAGAGGGCTATTTCATGTCATTGCCAAGAGGGCCATTTCATTTCATTTACGAGAGGGCTATTTCATTTCATTGCTAAGAGGGTCATTTCATACCATTTATGAGAGGGACATTTCATATCATTGTCAAGAGGGCTATTTCATGTCATTGCCAAGAGGGCCATTTTATTCCATTGTCGAGAGAGCCATTTCATATCATTGCCAAGAGGGTCATTTAATTCCATTGCCGAGAGGGGCCATTTTATATCATTGCCAAGAGGGCCATTTCATGCCATTGTAAAAATTTCCATTTCATGCCATTGCTGAGATGGCCATTTCATATCATTGCCAAGAGGGATATTACATGCCATTGCCGAGAGGGCTATTTCATATCATTGCCAAGAGGGTCATTTCATGTCATTGTCGAGAGGGTCATTTCATATCATTACCAAGAGGGACACTTCATGCCATTTTCGAGTGGGCCATTTCATATCATTTCCAAGAGGGTCATTTCATGCCATTGCCAAGAGGGTCATTTCATATCATTGCCAAGAGGGTCATTTTATAACATTGCCGAGAGGGCCATTGTATTTAATATCTATTGACATGCAAGATAGCATACGCTAGCGTCGAGGGTAACATTAATATTTAGTATTTTTGACACGCGAGATAGCATACGCTGGCGTTAAGGATATCATCAGCATCTAATATTTGTTGACACGCGAGATAGCATACACTGGCATCGAGGATATCATCAGCTTTTAATATTTGTTGACACACGAGATAGCGTATGCTGGCGTTGAGGATATCATTAGCATTCAATATCTATTGACATGCGAGATAGCATACACTGGCATCGAGGATATCATCAGTATCTAATATCTATTTACATGCGAGATAGCATACGTTGGTGTCAAGGATATCATCAGCATCTAATATCTGTTGACATGCATGATAGCATACGATGGTGTTGAAGATATCATCAACATCTAATATCTGTTGACACGCGAGATAGCATACACTGGCATTGAGGATATATCATTATTTTTTGAATCAGCATCTGAATGCATTAAAAGCACATAATTCAAAGGGACGTTTGTAAGTCACTATCTGAAAGCGAATGACATATGAGATTTCTTTAAAATTGACAATTTAGGGATTATATATAAGTCATATTATTTGAAATAGGATAGTGTTCAAGATTACCTCCGAGTTGATATCCCATAGGTCATCCGTAAGCCACAACATCCTAGCCGGATAGTCTGCAAGGTTACCCAAAAATTGATTGTCTGAAGGTTATCCATAAGTTGTAACTAAATCCTTAACGGAGAATATACGAGATTATAAAATTGATAAGTACAAGGGGTCTCTATAAGTTGCATCATATCCAATAGATATCTATAAGTCATATTGTATCCAAGGTCTGATAATGTGCAGGAATACCCAAAAACTAGCGGTTGGAGGGATATCTGTAAGCCATCTCTTATCCAAGGTTGGATAATGTACAGGATTACCTAAAGGCTAGTAATTCAAAGGATATCTGTAATTTGGCTCGTAGCCAACATCAAATAATGCGCGAAATTATCCAAAGATTGACAATTCAAAGAGAATATAAGTCGTATCGATATAAAAGATGAGCAAGACTTACCCGATATCATACGCAAAGAATCATTTTTTGAAATCGGAGAGGTTATCATTCCACATACAACCATGATTATTGGTGACCAAAAAGATTACCGCATCAACATAAGATTACACAGTTGCAAGGACTGTTCAGCATAAAGTATTGTTGGTGCCCAAAGGGACGCCCCACTTTAAAGACATATTCAACCGATAAATAAGATAATTATGCAACAACCAAGAGGGTTGTTGTGCCTTTTGTTGCAAGTTATTTCCTTCCAAATAGGTACATGAAAGGAATGACTTCGCTTTTCAGGCAATAACTCACGTGGAGATATGGTAAAGACTAAATACCTCTTTCATGAATTGTGTTTAGCACTAACACTTTTTGTTTAAAACATTATCGAGAGCATCTGAGAGGATAAAAATCTCTAATCAAAACCACAGGTGCAGACGATCACAGATAGGACGCAACACAACGTAGAACTCTTTCTTAGCAGCAAAATGGGACATAGTCTAAAGAGGGGCATCAAAATCTTTGGACATGAGCTAAAGGATCATCACCACCACCATCCAACCACACCCCTGTAAGAAGGCATGTGAGTATTTCGGGATATTTTGGTTTCATCTTCATCTTTGGTATATTTCTAAAATCATACCGAGGGTAAACTTCTCTTTCTTTTAAATTCGACTGATAGTGCACCTAGAGTTTTGGAAATTATGTCTAGGTAAGTTATTGCGTATGGATGTGAAGGATCCCACATTCATGGTTAAGAGGTTACAAGCCTCTTTTCCACAACTTGATCAACTTGTCACTCATCCCGAGTCAAAGATCGTCTAAAATAAAAGACTATCTTTTCTACCGATTGAGTCAATCTACAAGCAGTTTGATTCCATGAGTTGTGGGGATATGTAGGGTGAATTCTTTGTTGAAAAATTGACTGCATTCCAACCTCTCTCCAATTCTCTTTATTCTCGAACTTTTTGGTTTTACCAAAAACTCTAAAACCGAGATATCTGGTGAATCTTTTGAAAATCTTGCTCTAAATCAAGCTTTATGAACTACAAGTGGCCTGAATTCTCATGTAACCTAAGATATGTAGGAAACCTGATACCAAGGTCCGTCCATAACTCCATGAAACCCGTGCGAAAGTCAGTCTGATTCAGATTCATATTTGTAGTCGGACAAAAATTAGGAACGTCAACCTCCCTTTGCCCAGGGTTACTTGTATCCACCCTACCCAAAGGGAGGGGTAGTTGTTGACACCTAATTTTTTCCCTCCACGACTAAATTTAATCCTGAGTTTCTTCGATTTTTAAATAAAATTACAATATTTAATTTATCCAGATAAAAAGCATTTCAAAATATTTATCTGGGTAAGTTTGTCATTTTAAGTAACAATTATATATTATCGTACTCAATTACATGAATTTATATAATTTTGTTACTTGGATATCCATTTTTATAAAATATCGAATTTTAATCAAGGTTTGTCTTGAAATAAATTTAAAGGATTAAAATCTTGTTTTAAATATAATTTATTTTGAAAAATAATTAATTTGGGTAAATATGTGTTTGATTTTATTAAATTAAGAAGCTCGGGATTAAAAGAAGTATTAATTCATATCAAATTTCAATTTAATTTAGTCAATCTATTAGATTTGGCCATAATTGCATTGCAATCCATCAATTGATTTTTAATTTTGTCAAAATTAAATGAATATGGATAAATTTTAAATCCCAATTGGGATTATATTTTAAATAACCCAAAAAATTCCAAAAACACTCATAACATCTACCCAATTTCCACCAAAAAATAATTTCAAATTGTACTACATTATACTATTTCCCCCCAACTTTGTCTTTTTCCAATTTTGAAATTCAAAAATTGTACTACATTGTACAATTCTCCCCCCCCCCCCCCCACACACACACACATTATCTTCCACCTCACCTTATCTTTAATTTTAAAATTTCAAAAACACCTCTAAATGGCTTTTATGCCACATTGTAGGATGACAAGAAATAAATCCTCACCCTTTTCTATAAATACTTTTCTCCCACATTGGTGGAGGAAAGGAAACAAAACTCCAATCTCTCCTATAAATACTACCACAACTTTGGTAAAAGAGGGTGGAAAAGTAAAAAAAAAGGTTAGAAAAGAAAAAAGATAACTCAATCTTTCCTATAAATACTAGCACTACTTTGGTAGAAAGGGGGTGGAAAAGTAAAAAAAAAAATGGTTAGAAAAGGAAAAAAAACTCATTCTCTCCTATAAATACTACCACTACTTTGGTAGAAAGGGGTTGAAAATTTTTTTAAAAGAAAGAGGCTAGAAAGGTGAAAAAAATCCTTTTGAGCAAAATAGTTATTTTTATTTAGTAAAAATTTTTGTTTCATAGAGTTGGTCGGCTAATCAAAATTTTTAAGTAGCCGGCGAGGATTTTCTGTGATGGTTGATTCCGAAGAAGCTCGTAGTCTCTTTTTGCTTTCCCCAAAAAGGTAAACACACCTTTTCTATTTTAGTTTTATTATCGTTTTCTTCTTCATCTTTCTCTTCTTCGTAGTTCGTAGTTATAATTTTTTTTCTGGGATTATTTGTTGTAGATGGACTTGAAGGTCATAGGATGTTGTAGTATTGATATTTTAATTATTTTCATGTTCATGATATAAAAATGACGTAGCAGTAGTTGTACGTGCCTTTTTTGACTTTATTAGTTGATTATTTTAGATAAAGTTTTAATCTTTGTTTAAAAGATGTACTTATGCTTTGTTTAAATTTATTGTTGGTGGATATGTTTGTTTTTAGCATGTAAAGTTATTTTCTTTATGTTGAAAAGAATAGTTAATATTGATTGTTTCACCTTTTCATCTTATTCTTTGATTATTTTGAATAAAGTTTAGATTTTTGCTTGAAAAACATACTAATATCTTGTTTAAACTTATTGTTGGTGGATATGTTTATTTTTAACATGTAAATTTATTTTCTTTATGTTGAAAAGAATAGTTAATATTGATTATTTTGCCTTTTGACCTTATTTTTTGATTATTTTGGATAAAGTTTAGATCTTTGCTTGAAAAACATACTGATGTCTTGTTTAAACTCATTGTTGGTAGGTATGTTTATTTTTAGCATGTAAAGTTATTTTCTTTATGTTGAAAAGAATAGTTAATATTGATTGTTTTGCCTTTGACTTTATTCTTTAATTATTATGTATAAAGTTTTGATCTTTACTCAAAAGACGAACCCATGCCTTGTCTAAATTCATTTTTGGCTGATATGTTTGTTTTAGCAAGTAAAGTTGTTTCTTTTATGTTGAAAAAATAGTTATTATTGTTTGTCTCGCCTTAATAAAAATGGTAATTAGTTAAGTCAAGAATTTGTCATTTGCTTGCTAATTATTTTAATGGATTTCAAAATCCTCATATAAGAGATGAAGTGCTAGCTTTATTTTCCATCCAAGATGTTTATTCCTCTTTTGTTCGAATGTTGTCTTGTCAAAATGATGAGAAAGTTCAGACTTTTGTGGCTAAATAGAATTATTTAGATATTTTCGAGTCATGCATAGTATGATTGTTGAACGAAATTTCACTTTTAGAGATGCTTAACTTTTATTCTAATTTTCTTACTCCCTTTGGATTGGTATACGTGTTCTTTGTATTTGTAATGACTTGATTCATGTCTCCCTTTTATTCATAATATCAAAAGAGAATCAACGATGTATTAGAAATATAAACCATAGGTCATTACACGTTTTTCCATAAAATGTTGGTTGTGATTTAGATCTATGAGTTTTTGTTAATGTCGCCTTAATTGAAATTTAAAGATTCTCTTTCTTGAAAAAGTTAACATGTATTTTATTTTGTTGTATGGATTAGTGTCTATGTTTGTTCAATTTTAGAAGTCATGGGTATTTTCCTTATCCCTCATCCCTTTACTCACACAAACTTGCTTTGTTTGTTCTCCCATTAATTTATTGAATAATGGCCTTCTTTCTTTTACCTTTATTCATTCTTATATGAACATTAATCATGAGGCATGTAAGTGGTTGCCTATGCTTTGCATTTTATTTGTTGACTCTCATTCTTGTGCAAGTGTGCTTATCATTGTTATTCAAAAATTGGTTCTTGATAGTTTCTTCTAATTTGAAATATGTCACTTTTATGCCTTGAACGTATATTAATTTCTTTATCTTTTCTTTGCATGCAAAAAATATCTCAAGTCCAAATGGACTCCTCTCCTCTTACATTTCGTAATGGGTCAATGAGGCTCACTCTTCGAGTCAAGTCCGAAGTTTAAACTCAAGGTCCACTACAAGGCGTGTGGGTGCTAGAAGATAGACAAAAAAGGAAAATGGGTCAAAACCCATTGGTGAGGTCACTAAGAGACTTGAAAAATCTCGATTTTATACTTTTTTTTATTTGTTCATTTGGTCATTTATTTATTCATTCATTTGGGTCTCGAAGCCAAAGTTGTATTTTAATATAGGTAAGGCGAATTTTGGGCCTCAAAGGTTCAAAATATAGCTTAGGACAGATTGTGGGCCGAAAGCACAATATTTAGATTAGGATAGGTGCAAATGGGCCAAAAGTCCAATTACATTAGGACAGGTTTCGTTGATTTGGGCCCAATGGCCTTAGTCTTTTACTTCCTCCTCTCTTTCCCCTTTTATGTGCTTATTTGCTTTGCATTTGCTTAGACTTGGTTAAATCCCTACTAAGTCATCCAAATTTATTTTACACAAATCTTTTTCTAAAATCAATCACTTTTCAACAATCAATCTTATTGAAGTTAGTCAAAAAATATTTTCAAACAGTCCGGATAACCGCAAGTTAGCGGACGTTTTAGGTGCCTTAAAACCTTTCTAAAATATTAATAGGAACCGCTTACTCAGAATCTTCAAATTTAAACAATTTTTCTGTTTTGGATCGTTTAAAGTATCGTATAAAGGTTTTCTTAATTTCTTTTCAAATAAATTAAGTGGTGACTCTGAATAATTCAAAATTTCCACAAAACATCACCAATGGCATCTATTTTTGCTCCATCAAAACCTCTAACACATACATTATTAGGTCGAATACTTTCCACACTAACATTTAAATTTTTCAAAGTTGATTGAGGACAACTATTAGCACCAGATTCTCCATCAGTCAATACTCAATTGACCTAGGAATGTTTATATTTTACAGTAATATAGAGGCATCGATTATGTCCAGCACCTTCCACGAGTAATTCATCCTCTAAAAATGTTACCATGTTTACCTCAAAGATTTTTCCTATTATTTTCTCTAATTGGTTCACCCTAATTTCACTAGGCACATGTGCCTCATTCAAAATCTTTATTATAGATTTTCCATGATCATCTGAGTGTATTAATAAGGACATTAAAAAAATTTGGGTTGGTGTTTTCTTCAATTGTTCTGCAATATAATATTTTGGAAACTTCATCTTTTTTTAGGAATTCTTCAGGCTCTTCTTCGATAACTAGTGTCTTGATTGGCATTCGATCTTCCTTACCTTATTTAGATTTCCTTAATTCTTCTGGGATAAAACATCTTCTAGAACGGTTTAATTTCCCTACTCCATCCACTTCTTTAATAACTTTATTCCCCTTGTATGTCACCATATAGCGGTTGTAGCTAGTTCCAAGGGATTTTCTTTGAATTAGCCATAGAAAGATATGATGTTGGTTTAATAATAATTAGAGTTACGGGAGCTTCTTTTACAATAAAGAGAGTCTTGGTAGTGCTTCTGGGGATAATTAACTTTGGTTTTATCTGACTTGCCCCTATACTTTCTGAAGTCTCTTTCCCTATAACCATGGAAGTATTCAATGGTTTGGGATTTACTACTACCTTATTTACTCCTGCAGGTATCGCCTTTGTCAAATCCACTATTTTTGCTGACTTTTCTACATTAGTTTTGATCTTAAGGATAGGCGTGAAGGAAACTACAACCTCATCTTCTCTAATAATCATTTTGAGAACATTTGTTTCAATATAAGTCGAGAGTGGATTTTTATTAATGTTCGGAGCATCTCGACTTTGCACCATAATTTGTCATGTGTCAATCAAGTGTTGAATTATATTTTTGGAGTGAAATTATATTTGCCTACATTAAACTTCTTTCACTCTATTCTCGATCAAAAGTTGGATTTAGTAGGCCCTTGGTGAACTTGTAGTGGTGGAGAATGATTTTGAAGGGCTGTTGTATGTCATTGTGGGAAAGAATAGGCTCGAACATATGGTTATGCATTATAAATAGGATATTGAGGGGATGGAATGGAATATAAAGGGTTTTAGGGAGAAACATAGTATCATAGATGGTTATATGGGTCTTAGATATAGATTTGGGATTGAGATTATTCGTATGGGTGATGCGGACCTCTCGGACTTTGTCACGATCCTGACACAACATTTGCCACATCCTTATTTCTTTTCTTTCCTCTGAAACTTTTTGAACCATTTTGAATTACATGTGTTGTAGATTTCAAAGCATCATGGCTTATGATTTTCTTAAACTAAATCCCATTTTCTACCATTTTGCTACCCCTAATAACCTCAGCAAATATATTTCCAATAGTGGAGAGAAAATGATGGTAATAGTCAGGTTCCTATTCCTAGAGAAATATATCAATCATCTCATACTCATTTATTGATGACTTAACTCTAGAAGCTTGATCCCTCCATCTAAAACCATATTCTCAAAAACTTTTGATGATTTGTTTCCTCATGTTGGCAATTATGGTACGATCTGGCACTATGTCAATATTGTATTAAGACTGATAGACGAAATCTGAGCTATGTTATCCAAACCATGCCAGTGAGAGATATCTTGATTAATGAACCATATTGAAGCAATATCCGCCAAACTCTCTCCAAAGTAAGCCATTAGTAAAAAAAATTTCCCCCTGCTCCTCTTAGTTGATTACAAAACCTTTAATAAGACAAAGGATCATTATGGCCTTCATACTTGTCAAACTTAAGATTTTTGAACCCTAGAGTCAAGTGGATATTGGGGTACATACATAAATACTTGTATGAAACACTCTTTTACCCTCCTATTCCTTGCATATTTCTCATATTTTGCTTTAAACTTCTCACCTTCCTGGCTATTTTTTTTGTTCCTTATTCTTAATAGTTTTGTCAATCACGATAGGGGAACCATGGTGATGAGCGGGATAATATGAGTCTGGGGGTTTAAAAGTCAATTCAGGAGGATAGAATTGATCCTGATGTCCATCGGTAACAGGATTCTGTATCATCTTTTGTGGGTCTGCATTAATTGGTATTGTGGGAATAAAAAATGTGTTGTTTATGAGATATGGATTTGGATGGCGCATATTGGAGGTACCATCCATGCTAAACACGTTCGTATATTTACCGAATCTAGGTGGGTAAAGTTTATCACTAATTTTTCCTTAAGTGGAACTTGTATCATTTGTGTCCGGAAGTCCAAAACTAGAGGAAGGCGGCACTTGCCCATTCACCCAATCTTGATACATTTCCTCCATCTGTTGTTCCAATAACCTATTCTCCGCGGCACTTTCCCATTCACCCAATCTTGATATATTTCCTCGATCTGTTGTTCCAATAACCTATTCTCCTCTATTGATGTGAATTCTTGTGAAATTAACTGATTTTGGTCTTCTTCGTTGTCAGACTCTATACCCTGTTTGCGGGTCATCTTTCTCTTTCTTTTGAATCTAGTGTTGTACAAATGAGGTGCCAGTTTAACCACAAACCAACCACCTTACTATTTTAGATTTTTTGTGTACTAAGTAGTAAATGGGTGAATGTTACATATTTAATATATTATAATGACACATTGTATGTTATGCCCCTGTATGCATTTCCCATCCTATAATGGAAGGCCTTGTGTTTATCCAGGATTTTCTATGCGCACTCTCCAATTTGTTTGAAATGTTTAGATTGAACCTTTTGGAGGATTGCCTACGTATCATGTCGGGACATTTATCAGATCTTTGCATAGTTTGGAGAAAACTAACAAAATAGTTTGTTGTTTTTTTTTGTTGTTTTTTCTTTTTTCAAGAAAAACAATTAAGTAAAATATATATTAAAAAGGAACAAAAATAAACGGCAAACTTCATCACATTCATTTAACATTTTTTTCAAATATAAGTGCAAAAGAACAAATGACACGACACCTAAAGATAGATCCCACAAACTGACACCTGACAAATAAAACTGAACTTAAACATACATGATTAACTAAAAGACATAAATTCTAGACAAAAGGTTCAAAGACTAAAATTGAAATATGGAAATAAAAAAAATGCATGCCCATCACTGCAACTAGACTACAATGTCTCAAGATCTACAAGTGATTTTCATGACCAAAATATGCTCGATCAAGGATATTTTGGTTTTAGATGTCCTCCTACACCCAAGTATATGTATTGAAATGAAGTAGTGAGATGCTAAGAAAATGTTGGTACTTGCACCAAAAACTGTTCATGATTCAACTCTTGATAGTCCAAACCCATTAGAGCAGTGTGCTCTGCAACACAACAGACCTTCTATTGAAGGGAACTAAAATCTTGATTCCATCGTTGAACCTGCTGATCATTGGAGGCAATCATCTCTTTTGCGTGTTGCTCTCGAGAGAAAGTATCTCCAGTTTTTCTCGCAATATTTCCCTTTCATGAATACACTAAGACCTCTCTTGATCAAATTCTGACTGTATTTTCTTTTCATATTCCTACAATTATTGGTGGTGAGATGCAACGAGTTCTACGACCTGTGACCTCCTAGTTGTTTCCACATTAATTTTTCCTCAAAGTGTAACCTTAATTTTCAGCCGACTTAGCCTTCAACTCAGAAAATTCCCTTTGTTACTCTCCAATTCTTTCCCTAGCTCGCTCCAAATCAGCATTTAGTACTTGAATAGTAGACTGATAATATCTCTCCATTTCCTATCGAGCTTGCTTGACTCTTGCTTCATTCTATACATCCTTATCTACTTATTGTTGAGTCAAAGCTTCTCTAGAACGCTCCAAATCTGCTCTCTAACATAATTGACAACATGATGATTTCACATAGCTATTTGAATCTCTATCTTTATCGCATCCTCTTGATCTATTGATCTATTAACTGATCTTTCTGGTCTGACTGACAGAGGTGGTTGTCTCTCAAACCACCCAAAGTAGCCTAGTTGTACTTCTTCTTTTTTTCATTCTATAACTATTGTTTTAAATTCCCATAAGACGACAACTATCCCAAATCTG
Source organism: Capsicum pubescens (assembly GCA_030864215.1). NCBI lineage: Eukaryota > Viridiplantae > Streptophyta > Magnoliopsida > Solanales > Solanaceae > Capsicum > Capsicum pubescens. Next base: position 254,591,451 of record CM061540.1, on the reverse strand, counting down.
TTGGGCCAATCCCTCTGGAAGAGGAATCTCTGGTCTGGCCTTAAATATAAACTCTCTCATATCTTTCGTTATGGGAATTATTTGACGCCTTTCTATCTGATGCAAAACCCGTAATGGCACATATTATTTAGCACATCTAATACTCATCAACAACAAGAAAGAGTGAATAATAGACCTATGTATGACCTGCAGGCTCCAAGGGAACCAAGGGAGGTTTCAGGTGATTTTATCTGCTGTCAGTGAACGAAAACACTTATCCCAAGCACTAACTCCTTCTGGACATTTATATTTCTCCATCGTCTCTTCATATTCAATGATATGATCAATTCACTCAAGAACAAACCTTGCCACCATAGGATGTTGGTAAAAATATTCCACAATCCACATTTGTAGCAAGATGTTACATCCTTCAAAGAACTTTTCCCTTTCTGGCAAATAGTTAGAGCACGGTATATGTTAGACAAAATCATTGGCACAATGGTGTAATCCTCTTTCGTAATCAAGATATGTCCCACTCTAGCAAAATGGATGTTAATCTTTTATTCTCTCCTTGGAAAGACTATTGTTCCTAAAAAGGCTACCATGAATGCAAATCGTCTATGCTCTTTTCAGGCTTCAAAATTTCTCTTATTAACGAGCGTTGAAACCTAATATTTTTCCTCCACGACTAAATTTTATCCTGGGTTTCTTCAATTTTAAATAAAAGTGAAATATTTATTTCATCCAGATAAATGCGCTCTAAAATATTTATTTAGGTTAATTTTGTCATTTAAGTGACGATTATAAATTTTTCGTATTCACATATACGAGATTGTATAAATTTTGTTACTTGAATAAATATTTTAATCAAAATTTGAGCTTTTACGGAGATAAGCTAGAAAATTAATTCGAATGGATATAAGTCTTGATTTAAATATAATTTACTCTCAAAAATAATTTATTTGGATAAATATGTGTTTGATTTTATTAAATCAAGAAGCTCGGAATTAAAAGAAGTATTAATTAGTATCGAATTTTAATTTAATTTAGCCAATTTATTAGATTTGGCCATAATTTAAATCAAATTAGCTATAATTGCAATGCAATCCGTCAATTGATTTTTAATTTGGATAAATTTTAAATTTCAATTGGGGTTAAATTTTAAATAACCTCAAAATTTCCAAATACTCTCATAACTTCTACCTAATTTTCACCAAAAATAAATTCAAAATTATACTAGATTGTACAATTTCCCCACAACTTTGTCCTTTTTTCAATTTTGAAATTCAAAAATTGTACCACATTGTACAATTTTTTCTCAACCTTATCATTTTTTTAAATTCAAATTTTAAAATTCAAAAATTGTACTACATTGTACAATTTTCCCACCTTATCTTCCACCTCACCTTATCTTCAATTTTAAAATTTTAAAAACACCCCTAAATTCTCTCTCCTACATTGGTGGATGAAAAGAATTGAATCCTATTATTTACTATAAATACTACCACTATTTTGGTAGAAAGACCAAGTTTCAAGGTTGAAAAAAACAAGCTTTGAGCAAAGAAGAATTTTTATTGTGGTAAAAAAAATTCCTTTTCCATAAAATTCATGAGCTAATCAAAGTTCTCAAGTTGAAACCTTTTCGGTGGTGATCAAGACTCCGAAGAAAGCTTGTAGTCCCATTTTGCTGCCCCAAAAAAGGTAAACACACCTTTCCCTTTTTTTAGTTTAATTATCATTTTCTTCTTCAACTTTTTCTTCTTCGCAGTTCGTAGTTATAATTTTATTTGTTGGGATTATTTGTTGTAGACAGCCTTGAAGGACATAGAATGTTTTGGTATCGATATTATAATTATTTTCATGTTCATGGTATAAAAATGAGCTAGCAATAGTAGTATGTGCCTTTTTGACTTTATTCTTTGTTTATTATAGATAAAGTTTCAATCTTTACTTAAAAGATGTACTTGTGCTTTGTTTAAATTCATTTCTTGGCGGATATGTTTGTTTTTAGCATGAAAAGGTGTTTCCTTTATGTTGAAAAAAAAAGTTTATATTGATTTTTTCTCCTTTTTGATTTTATTCTTTGATTATTATAGATAAAAATTCAATCTTTGTTTAAAAGATGTACTTATGCTTTATTTTAATTCATTTTTAGCGGATATGTTTGTTTTTAGCATGTAAAGTTATTTTCTTTATGTTGAAAAGAATGAATAATATTGATTGTTTCTCCTTTTTGACTTTATTCTTTGTTTATTATGGATAAAGTTTCAATCTTTGCTTAAAAGACGTTCTTATGCTTTGTTTAAATTCATTGTTGGCAGATATATTTATTTTTACCATGTAAAGTTGTTATCTTTATGTAAAAAAAAATAGTTACTATTGTTTGTTTTGCCTTAATAAAATAGTAACTGGTTAAGTCAAGAACTTGTCATTTACTTGCTAATTATTTTAATGGATTTCAAAATTCTCATATGAGAGATGAAGTGCTAGCTATTTTTCGTCCAAGATGTTTATTCTTTTTTTTCGCATGTTGACTTGTCAAATTGATGAGAAAGTTTGGGCTTTGTGGCTAAATAGAATTATTTAGATATTTTCGAGTCATGCATAGTATGATTGTTCAATGATATTTCACTTTTATAAATGCTAAACTTTTATTCTAATTTTCTTACTCCCTTTGGATTGTTATATGTGTTCTTTGTGTGTGTAAAGACTTGATTTGTGTCTCTCTTTGATTCATAAAATCAAAAGAGAATCAATGATGTCGTAGAAAGATGAACCATAGGTCGTTACACATTTTCTCCTAAAATATTGATTGTAATTTAGATGTATGAATCTCCGTTAATGTCACCTTAATTAAAATTTAAAGATACTCTTTCTTGAAAAGTTAGCCTTTATTTTATTTTGTTATATGGATTAGTGTCTATGTTTGTTCAATTTTAGAAGTCATGGTTATTTTTCTTATTGCCTCATCCCTTATTTTTGCAAGCTTACGTTGTTTGTTCTCGCATTAATTCATTGAATATGACCTTTTTTCCTTTTACCTTTATTCATTCTTAATATGAACATAAAGCATGAAGCATGTAAGTGGGTGTCTTTGCTTTGCATTTTATCTGTTGACTCTCATTCTTGTTATACGAGTGCAAGTGTGCTTATCATTGTCATTCAAAAATTGATTCTTGATATTTTATTTTGCTTTGAAATATGTCACTTTTATGCCTTGACTCTCAACTAGACACCCTACAAGACGATTTTGCAACAACAGACCTCTATCTAATTTCAACCACGAATTTGAAAAAAATACAACCAAGTATTCTAGAATATAAAAATAATAATAACTTGATGAAAAACATGATTATTTTATATATGTTGCTTTGCAAAGATCAACCTCACGACCCCTAAAGGTTCAAGGCTATTAGGATATATATATATATATAAAAAAAAAAAAAAAAACCTCAGCCTAACGATTCCTAAAAGTTCAGGGCTATCCGGATATATATATTTATATATTTCTTTTTATTTTGCAAAAACTCAGCCTCGAGATTAAGGGTCTAGGGCTATTAAGATATATGTATAAAAATCGAACTTGTAGAGAAGAAAATAATAATAAAAGTAATCATATTTTCAAAATATAGCCCTTAGTAAATCTATGGATGTTTTTTTAAAAAGAAAAAAATATAGGGTCATACCCAAGGAGGGTTCCTTATGTAGCACACCAAAGACTAAAAATCAAACCCTCAAAATTCATGCAGACCATAAAAACTAAATAGTTATTTCCAAAAGATTTATATTTTGAGGAAATGATTATTAAAGTTAGAGAAAAAGATACTTTCTTTTATTTCACTAAGCTTCCTAAAGCAGGTCAATAATTAAAGGAGCCTTCTAAATAAATGTTAAAGAGTACATAAGATGTACATGTTGGTTATTATAAAGACTGATACCTGTCCTAGACGGACCCGACCCTTGTGTCGAGTCTCGCTAAGTCAAATGCACATGATGCAGATAAAGTGAAGCCTAATAGGGATAATCACATATTAGTTTCAGTTCTACGAAGTTTAACCTGATGGAGATAGGTGTCTAGACTAACTTAATCGAGCGGACACTCAAGTCAGAGAGGGATAACTTGTTCGGTAGCAATGCTGCTTCGCCTTGATTATTGGTCCAAGCCTCTCCTAACATGTGTGACTAGTAATCCTTCACTAGGTGTCTGACACTCCAGCTATCCCAAGAAGAAAGTAGGATGCATACTCTACATTCCTCCTATCCTATGTTTCACAGACTCAGAAGAGGTAGGTAAGAAAAGACAGTTTATAATATAATTCAACAAATCAAAATGATAAATGTGCCACAAGTAACATATTAGGCCAAAAAACACAATATCTAAATAATTAAAGCAAGTAAATGTCAATATCAAAAGCTCAAAATCTGGTTATTCCCCAACAGAGTCGTCACAGATGTCACACCCCCTTATTTTTGTCGAAGGATATTTTCAATTAAAGTTAGGGTATTGAATAGGAATTATTTTTGTTTACAGAGTTACCATTTGAAATTGAGTTATGGTGTTTTTAGTCATCTTTTGAATCCCTAATCAATAGAAAATGACTCTTTATTGGCCTGCAAAAATAGAAGACCGTGTAAGAAATTTCTATTGACTGAGAAAAAGGTATGAGGCACCCCTCGAGTCTCATGGTTATAGCACAGTCGCTTTTATTAACTTGTACGTAATTTAAACTATCTTGAATAAATTGTGTTATTAGGCCTTAATTGGCTTATTTTTAATGTCTAAGACTATGTGTCTATATTTCTTGGATTAAGCTAATAAAAGTTAATTTTAGGATGACCTTTTCCAAGATGCATAATTGCATCCTCGGATTATTTTTAAACGTCTCAAAAAGATGCGTACATTGCATTCTTAATCGAGATAAATATATTAAATATGCCTAAAGTTTTTCAAGCGTTAAAGGCATTGGTTCGTCTCTAGAAATTAAAATAGACAATTTTGTCTTATTCGTGTTACTCTCTTTTCACTCTTTTCTTTCAATTTTGCAACGAGTCTTGGATTAATCCGCAACTCGTCTCGCTCCCTCAAAAATGAGTTTTTCCTCTCTTTTCTTTTCTTTATGCGGTGGGATTTTGAATAAATCTGCATCCCATATTGCTTAAAATCACACTAATAAATTTGGTTAATGATGCCTAAAAATTGGTCTAAGCCCGGAGAATATAGAGAGAGAGAGATTTTTCTACGAAAAGGATTAATCCTACATTAGTAAAGACAGCCCCAAAGTGACACATTAGCATTTCAAATATTAGAAGTTACATGCAAAATTCTAATTTAATTTTAGGGGAAAAAACGTACACAAACATGCACATGCTCATTACTTACTATCAACATGAAAAATCATTTAAATTAATTAATGAAGACCAACTGAACCTGTTTTATTATACCAACTAATTTTCACTTTGATCACTACATTTTAAATGCAAATTCATTTCACATTTAAACAACAATGTGCATTCTGATAATCTGTTGTGCCCGTAGCCATTTCCTATGTCAATTAAATCAAATAAACGACTAGACACTCGAATAGAACTTCGCTACGTGTATATTGCTTATCCAAATTCAAACTGAAATTGGAGATATAATACATACATTTCAAAATTGGAGATAATACAGAACCACTTCTTGTGTATCAAATAGAATTATGGCTAACAAATGGGCTTATTCATGACTTATCATAAACTTTAATTCCATGCCATATATCCATGCACCAAACCTATCCCATATTAAAGCAAAACAACATTCAACTAATTAATCTACCCTAATCCTCGACCTCCATATATAAATCAATAATCTTTTTTACGATGGTGATGTTCTAGTTAATATCTGTTACTATAAATAAAGTCGCTAATTTTCTAATGAAATTCATCATAATTTGACTGGTTGATAACCTTTTAGATAAATTTTGATAGTATTCCACGTCTCGACTAGTCTATCGTGTTGTCATATTTCCTCCACCAATTTAATGTATTTTAGCTAATAATGAGGAATAAATTAAGTCAAAAACAAATACATCATTTTAAACACCAAAACCCATACTGAAGAAATTTCCACGCTTAAAAAAATGAAAACAAAAGCAAGGACTATGAAACATTATCACCAAAATATTATAGCATGAACTACACATTACATGTGGAAATACCATTCACTATCTAACACTACTAATCAAATTTTTAGCATGGTATTCATCTTCTTAAAAACTCCAAGAAACATAGGAGAATTTGATTATTCAATTCATTCAAATAACTTACAAAACACAAAATGAAATATAAGTAAAGAATGTACCTTTATGCCGGAGACATCCACGACAAACAGAGCAACTGATAGGAAATCTCGAATGAACCAGGACTCAACTCACGACTCTTTTTCTTTCTTTTTCTCCTCTCCTTGCTGTCTTTGTTTTCTTTTATTTTTCTAAGTCTGCTGCGTTTTTTTCAATGCTTTTAGTGTTGTTATCTTTTTTATTGCTTTCTTTCTCCTCTCTTTTGGTGTCTGTTTTTTTCTAAGTTTTCTCCTGTTATTGTTTTTTTCTTTCTCTAGTTTTCTTACTTTTTGTTTCTACTCCCTTGTGTTGTTCTTTTTTTTTCCAAGTTTTTTGTTTTTCTCTCTTCAAACCTCTCTCTATCTGTATGTTTTCTTTTCTCTCATACGTTCCTTTGTTTTTTCTTTTGATTTTTGTCGTGTTTTTTTTTGTGTGTGTATATGTCGTACACACAGTTTCCAGGGAGATTCTGTGGAGGTGCTTGGAGGCTAAAGGGTGCCCGCGGCGTACACTAGGGCGATTCAGGATATGTATGATGGGGCGAAGACTCGGGTGAGGACCGTAGGTGGAGATTCAGAGCACTTTCCAGTCGTGATAGGGTTGCATCAGGGATCGACTCTTAGCCTGTTTTTATTTGTCTTGGTGATGGATGTTTTGACGCGACATATTCAAGGGGAGGTGCCTTGGTGTATGTTATTCGCAAATGATGTGGTTCTGATTAACGAGACTCGGGGTGGAGCTAATGATAAGTTGGAAATGTGGAGGCAGACGCTTGAGTCTAAAGGATTTCAGCTAAGTAGAACAAAGACGGAGTACTTGGAGTGTAAGTTCAGTGATGTGTCGCAGAAGGCTGGAGTGGTTGTGAAGCTGGATTCTCAGGCCATTCAGAAGAGGGAGAGTTTCAAGTATCTGAGGTCTATGATTCAGGGAAATAGTGAGATTGATGAGGACGTCACGCATCGTATTGGGGTAGGATGGTTGAAATGGAGGCTCGCTTCGGAAGTTCTATGTGATAAGAAAGTGCCTCCGAAGCTTAAAGGTAAGTTCTATAGAGTGGTAGTCAGGCCAACTATGGTGTATGGAGCGGAGTGTTGGCCAGTTCAGAACTCCCACATCCAAAAGTTGAAGGTGGAGGAGATGAGAATGTTTCAATGGATGTGTGGGCATACCAAGAAAGATATGGTAAGGAATAAGGTTATTCGAGAGAAGGTGGGAGTTGCCTCGGTGGAGGACAAGATGCGAGAAGTAAGGTTACGTTAGTTCGGGCACGTGATGAAGAGGGGCTTAGATGCTCCTATAAAGAGGTGTGAGACACTTGCTATGGATGGTTTTAGGCAGTGTAGAGGTAGACCAAAGAAATATTGGAGGGAGGTGATTAGGCATGATATGGAGCATTACAGCTAACAGAGGACATGGCCCTTAATAGGAAGGTGTGGAGGAAGTGGATTAGGGTAGAGGGCTAGGGGTGGAAGGGCGTCGATAATAGTAGGGGTGCGCTCCTCGGGGGCTGGAGTTTTTTGTTCATGGTTAGCGGTGTTAGTTTATTTTGCTTACTGTACTAGTTTATATATGTACTTATCTTTTATGCTTGGTATTCTGTTAGTTTGTCTTGTGTAACATACTAGTTCTATACACTTATATTTGGGTTGGTATATGGGTATCGGTCCTAAGCCGGGAGTCTATCGAAAAAAACCTCTCTACTTCTCCTGAGGTAGTGGTATGGTCTGCGTACACTCTACCCTCCCCAAACCCTACTAGGTTAGAATACACTGGGTATGTTGTTGTTGTATATGTCGTATTATATAGGAGTCTTGTGTGTGCGCAGAAGTGGGAGACGTGGAGAAGATTTAGGGAAAATGGGAGTGTACGGGTGGAATAGAGAAGTTGGAGATGTTTAGAATAAGATTTTTTATTTGTTATGATAAAAGATACATGGATGGATGGATGGATGGATGGATGGATGGATGGATGGATGGATGGATGGATGGATGGATGGATGGATGGATGGATGAATGGATGGATGGATGGATGGATAGGTAGATAGGTAGGTAGGTAGGTAGGTAGGTAGGTATCTAGGTAGGTAGGTAGGTAGGTAGGTAGGTAGATAGGTAGATAGATAGGTAGGTAGATAGGTGGGTAGATAGATAGGTAGATAGGTAGGTAGATAGGTAGGTAGCTAGATAGGTAGCTAGGTAGCTAGGTAGATAGGTAGATAGGTAGATAGGTAGATAGGTAGCTATCTAGGTAGATAGGTAGATAGGTAGATAGGTATCTAAGTAGGTAGCTAGGTAGGTAGCTAGATAGGTAGCTAGGTAGGTAGGTATGTAGATAGGTAGGTAGTCTAGGTAAGTAGGTAGGTAGGTAGATATGTAGATAGGTAGATAGGTAGGCAGGTAGAGAGGTAGAGAGGTAGGCAGGTAGATAGCTAGGTATCTAGATAGCTAAGTAGGTAGGTAGGTAGATAGCTAGATAGCTAGATAGATAGATAGGTAGCTAGGTAGAGAGGTAGAAAGGTAGGCAGGTAGTCAGGTAGATAGCTAGGTAGCTAGATAGCTAGGTTGGTAGGTAGTTAGGTAGCTAGATAGTTGTAGATAGCTAGATAGATAGATAGATAGATAGATAGATAGATAGATAGATAGATAGATAGATAGATAGATAGATAGATAGATAGATAGATAGATAGATAGATAGATAGATAGATAGATAGATAGATAGATAGATAGATAGATAGATAGATAGATAGATAGATAGATAGTAGCTAGATAGATAGCTAGGTAGCTAGATAGATTGGTAGCTAGATAGGTAGATAGGTAGCTATATTTAATTACAAAAAAGATATGAGGGCAATTTGGGCAGTCTAATATATAGATTGCTTAAAATAATTGTCTTTTCAATTGTGTTATGTCATATGTGTACTTTATTAAAACTTTTAGAAAATGTCCATTTTCTTTTATTTAATTATAGATCACGTCACTACAAAAAAAAACCACCTACTTTCACTTAATTACAATCATGCCCCAAATAAATAATGGGTCCCCATTGTACCTTGCAATTTACTTCAAATGACATAATTTAAGTTTAAATTTAATATATTCTAATAATTTATACTAATTAATTATAACTACATATATGAAGTAAATAAATTTTATTTGTTTAATTGGCTATTATATTAAAAAATTAATTTGTTTACTTATTTATTTTAGTAAATTATAAAAAAATATTTTTGTCTTATGAAGAAGTACTAATATTTAAATTTAAAATTTTAAACTATAATTAATAAAATAAATTTAATAAAATAAATTCGTAATGAATATTTTCTTAATATTTGTGTCAGGTCAATATATATCATGTTAAAAAGAATTAATAAAATATTTAAAATTATAAAATTTCATTTTTGTGATAGGTAAACATAACTCACTCTCAAATAATGTGTGATAATGTTGTATTTTATATAAGAAATGCAAAACTGTCTGCTTGAATATTTTCTTTGTTTAAATTAGTTTAGCTTATTTTTAAAATTCGTTATAAATATAAAAATAATATAAAACATACTATAAATCACAATAATTAACAACTTAAAATATTTATTGACTCTCATTATTTTCTCCATGCCGCATGATTTGATCCAAAAGAAAAGTACTGCAAATCACAATAATTAAAAACTTAAAATATTTAAAAGATATATAAGAAATTTAGTTGACTCTCAAAATTGTACCGAAGCAACATAAATTGGAACAGAGGGAGTGAATATATTATTTAATAATTATGTATTATTAAAAATCACAATAATTAACAAGTTAAAACATTTAAAAAAAATAGATAAAAATTTTATTTGACTCTCGAAATTTTATCGGTGCAACATAAATAGTGAAAAAATAAAAAGTAGTATAAATCACAATAATTAACAACTTAGAATATTAACAAAATATATGAATAATCTAATTGACTCGTGAAATTATATCAGCACCACATAAATTGGTACAAAGGGAGTAACATATATTATTTAAAAATTACAAAATATATAGTAAATTAAAGTAGTTAAAACTTAAATTATTAAAAATCATATAAAAATTATGATTGGCAATCCAAATTCTATTTGTGTCGCATGAATTGAGAAAAATAAAATAAGAAAAAATAACATAAATATAAACCTTAACTTGCCATATACAAATTTTCACCCTTACAAAGTAATTATAGAAATTTCAACTAATTATGTATCGTCGTTGGATGTATCGGAAAGCTAATTATGTATCTTGACACATTCAAAATTGAAAAATAAATATCAAAAGCTTATTATGTATCTTTACAAAGGGAAAAATGCATCTTTGTTGGATGTATCGGGAGCTAATTATGTCTCCCACCAAACCAAAAATTGAGATTTTTAGTAATTATAGAAAATATTGAGATTTTTTGTAATTAAGTTTTAAACTGTTAGAATTTATGTTGTTTGCCCAAATAATAATATATATTAGGCTCATGCTAGATATACATAAGAAACGTTAAATAGCTAGGCCAAAAATGATATTGAATATTTTTAAAAAGAAAAAAAAATCTCAAATCACGCTTATCTTATTGCAACTCAATATTCTCTTACCTAATTAAACAGGACTCTCAAAGATAGAAATTGCATTCTCCATTTTAATCAACAAATAGATCTAAATTCACAAAAATAAAACACAAATTCCCAAAAATTGGTTGATCCTTCTTCTTCGAAACGTACAGGTATGTCATAATATATTTTTTTCTCTATTATTCGAGTTTGAAACAAATATTGAAGAATTCCAAATCATCAAAATCCCCAAAATTTGGTTGATCCTTCTTCTTTGAAACAAATATTGTATGTTCTAATGTAGTTTTTTCATTATTCTTCGACTTGAAACAAATATAGATAGTTTCAAAACAGTGAAAATTTTTGTTGATCCTTCTTCTTCGAAGCTAATACAGTATTTTGTAATGTATTTTTCATTGTTCTTCGAGTTTGAAATAAATACAGGATAGTTAAATATCATCAAAATTTCCAAAGTTTTGGTTGATCCTCCTTCTTCGAAGAAAATATAGAATATTTTAATGTAGTTTTGTTCACTGTTATACGAGTTTGAAACAAATACAAAATAATTCAAAATCATCAAAATATCAAAAACTTTTATTGATCCTTCTTCTTCGAAACAAATATTATATGTTGTAATGTAGTTCTTAATCCATTCTTCGACTTTAAAACAAATACACTAGATTAAATGTATTATTGGTGGTGAATGTATGCAGAGCTCAATTGTTATGATTCAGTGAATTATAGTTTTGTGTATAATTGGTTGTAAGTGCTTACAAAGTTTTCCATTAATCGATACTTTAATTTCAGTGACAGTATTCAATTATGAATTATTATCAATACGTGAATTATACAATTGAATATAATACTGTAGATACTTTATGCTATTGTATTTTTTTATTTTTAACAGTTGTAGCAATGTTTTAAAAAGTAAAATGGCAAGTATAATGATCATGATTTGGTATTCAGGAAAATGGATTGAAGTTAATAAATACGATGATTACGAGATTGAAGGAAGAGTCTTAAATGAGTATGTATCTCATAAGGACTTGGTTAAGGTAATTGGTAGCCAGCTGATGATATACTTGAGAGTGAAAAATATCAAGATTAAATACAATATCGAGAATATCAATAAACCAATGAAAATACACAATGGCATGGGAGTCAAGATATATGTTCAATTGAAGAAATTAAATAAGGTGTTTGCCATGTATCCTTTGTGTGTTAATTTTTTGATAACGAGATCGGCAAGAATGTGTCAGAAGGAGATCTTATTCGAGAAACTCTTATTGAAGCTATTTCAGCAAATGATTATGAACTTGATACAACAGCTTCAATTGATACACTTCAAATGGTGACGACAGATTATGGCAAGCCAATAGATACAAATAGAATAGTGAAAAAATTATATTTTGATACTAAAAAAAAAGTAGTTATTGGCCAGGTGAACAAAGACAAGGCTACACTTAAGGCTATACTGGATAACTATTCAATGTATCGTCGGTTTACTTTCATAATAGTTAGGTATAATTCCAGCAGGTATGTTTATTTTGTATACATTTGATTTCACTGAATCTTATTTTTATCAAATGTATATAGTATTGTAATTGCTTGTGCATTCACTATATATACAACTGTTGGCTTAAATGTAAATCTGGAGAATGTAAGTGATTTTTTAAGTCGTCAAGTGTAAATATTCTAAAATATTTATAGTTCGATCTTTTGCAAGCGAACATACATGTTCACTGAAGGACAAGGTCTATAAAGACTGTCATGCTACTAGCAAATTATTAGAAGGGATTATTAAACCAAAAGATAAAATACACCCTGATAGATATTAGAGATGATATAAAGGAAGACATTGGACTAGACGTGGCATACATGGTGGCTTGGCGTGCTAAGGAGGAGGCACTGGATTCTCTAATGGAGAATCTGACTCGATCTTACAAAAAGTTACCTAGATACATATACATCATTGAGAAAACATACCTTGGATCACATATTTGAATGAAGAAAATGCTTGAAAATCAATTTCTATATTTTTTTTATATCTCTTTATGATTTTATCAAAGGGTTTGAGCATTATAGACCAATTGTTGTAGTTGATGAAATCCAACTTAAATCAACATACATAGGGACATTTGTATGTGCTAGTACTTTAAATGGTCCAGGTAAGTATGCTACATTATTTAAATGAAAACTTAGAGACTGTTTTGGATCTATCATACATTTTTATTCACTTGTTTGTACATGTAACATATTATAATAAGCATACAGAGTGATTGATTTAGAGAATGATGTTTCATGGACTTGATTTTTGATCAATTTAAGGAAGCTTATGGTCAAAGGCCAGAGATGTGCATTTTTCTTGATAGAAATGAGAGTATCATAAAAGTTGTTTTCAGAGTGTATCCTGACGTGACTTATTTTGCATGCATATGGCACTTATGAAAAAGTGTACACACTAAATTCAAAAAGTCACATGAGCAGTTGAGCGAGGTATGTTATACCATAGCTAAAGCATACAGACAGACTGATTTTGACAGTTTGATGAAAATAGTTCAAAATATAGATGTTAGAGTAAAGGAATATTTGGAGTTGGCAGGATATGACAAGTGGTCCAGGGTGTATGCGTCTATTCACTAAGGATAGACAATGACATCAAATATTGCAGAGTTTATTAATTCAGCACTAGTAATAACAAGAGAAAAGCGAATTTATAATTTCCTTGAAAAAGTGAGAAAGATGTTTGGGCGATGAAGTTGCACCAATAAGCAAAATGCTTCCTTCACATCCACAAAATTTGGTATGAAATTTCAGTAAATTCTTACAATGAACGACACCATATTAGCATATATGACAACATGTTAGGATACATATGTATTTAATCTGTAGTATTCAAAATTTAGATTTGAAAAGCTATATTTATGTATTTATTTTAGGTAACATCATCAACAAACAACCTATACACAGTAAATAACAAAGGAAAAACATTTATTGTCTGTCTTGAAAACAAAAAATATAGTTGTTGACAGTTCTAACTAGATGAAATACCATACCCACATGCTTTGGCTATTTTAAACAAGAAGAATTTCCAACCAGGTCCATATTGCTCAAATTATTATAAGTCAAAAACTGTGTTAAAAATGTATGACGTTCTGTGTATCCTTTTTTCGGATGTGACTGTCTAGAAGATACCTGAAGAAGTTGCTAAGGAAGTGATACTGCCACAAAAATTTTAAAAACCTCCTAGAAGGCCAAAGAAGAAGCAAAAAAACTCATTAATCGAGATGTATAAAAAGAAAAAAAAATTCTGCAGCACCTGTGGATTCCGTGATCATAACAAGTGTGGTAACGCACCTCAGAAGGAGATATAATTAAAGTTGGGATTAGCTAAAGTTTGCTGTAATAAATAGCCAACTAAATTTTTTTAATACAATCAATTTGAAACCCAATTTAAAACTATTTTAGTTGTTGTTGCATTAAAAATCTACTTTAGTTGTTAATACAATCTAAACCTTCTTTAGTTGTTATTGTATTCTTGGTTGAACAAATTTAACAATCATAATGAATTTGCTGAATACAGATATTGTATTCATGAATGTAGTGATAGCTACTGATTCTGTATTTGATATTCTATCCTTTTTCATGTAACAGGTAATCAGGAATACAGATAAATATATTAGCGTTAGGATGAGACTATCAAATACACATGGTTTTTCATTTGTTAAATACTTGTGCATAAAAATGCAACCCTATTGGGTTGAGATAGAATATATGTCAATTGAGATTATATACCATGTATGAAATACATGTCAATACCTTTAGATTGAGACTATTTAATACATACAAAAAAGATTGAGAGAAAAGCAAACATAAATAAAATGTATTATATTGATACAAAACCACATACACTACGGTTCAAATACAATAAAACCAGTATAACATAAAGCACATACACTAGTTTGTTCATCCAAAATCACAAAAGCTAAAGTGTATTCAAAATGTAAACATAGAGTATGGTTCAAAAAACATGAAACTAGTTTCACATAAACCACATAAATTGTTTTGTTCATCCAAAACTACATAATCCAAGAATTCTTCTAGAACATAAACTATCACTACAAATAGTAATACTTTTTCTATTGTCCCAATAAATGATGGGTCTATACATCTTTGGAGGTGCCTCATCATCACTTGTAGCACCGCTTTTTATCTTGTTTTGACCATAATTCCAAATCAAAACAGCATATCGGGTGTAGAGTAGCGCAATATTTAATTCCTGATTTGGCACACTTTGACCACTAGTGAGATACTCCGCATAAGCAGCAACATAAACACCGCAATCCCTAAAAACATAAATACAAAAATATGTTACTATATGCACAAACATAAGCACCACAAGTAAAATATAAATGCATTATAAATATGTACCTACTACTAGAGCTTTGTTGAGGTATATCATTGATAAAAATCACCTCAAATGGATCAGATTCATCCTTATTTCTGTACTTAGGGTGAATCTACCAATCAATGTCTACTTTTTTCTTATAGAAGTCGGTGTTCAAAAAGAAAGAACATGTAACCTCTGTAAAATTTTCCACCTCTATTTTGACATACACATCATGGATTACAGAGTTGTACGAGTCGTAAACATATAAACCCAAAGAAAAATACTACAACATACCTAGTGGATTTGTTTTTTCACATGCACAGGAATTAGAACATGATCATTGTATGCAATTTATGACGTCCAAGCAACATTTCTTCTTAGATGATGGTACGGTCGCTGTCAAGATATAGTAACCAAACTAAGGTTGGTTCGAATTCCAAAAGAACACGTGGTTTGACAGATCTCTGTGGTTACAGTCTATGGGAAAAATAAGAAAGTAAATGGGGGGATTTATGTGTAGTAGTCTTGAACAAAGAATAATATTAACTTGGTTGAAAATCAGACGTAAGTGAACACTAAGATTGTGTTCCCCCTGGCGTCTTAACTCCATAGGTTTATGTGCGTTGATGAACCAATCCAATACTTTGCATGAAGAACTGATAAGTTATGTACCGTCTACAATTTTTTGGATGAATAGGAGGATTTCACCCCTTACCTTTTGACTCTCAGGGTGTCGCGTTACTAACCCTTATGTTAATCTCAGTTAACTATCACCCTTTGAGTCTCAAGTTATTAGATGGAAGCTAACGACCATTCACTATATTACGTTGTACTGCAACGGATCAGAAATTAACTCCTAAATTACCGTTGTCTTTATCTTTTCCTAGTCACTACTCCTCTTTTGGAGTAAGTAGCAATATCTAGGTGGTATCTTAATGTGTGCACCCATTAAGAAATCAATCATATCAAATATAAAGCAATGCATGCCATGGGTATTGTTTCATATCAACAATCGCACTTTCCCTACTTCATCAATTCGCTAGGGTTTCCACAATCCTAGCTATGGGGTTTAGCCACTCATGATTATGAAGAAATCAATAACATTCATATTGGAATGCAAAGATGAAATCACAATGATGAGATGAAAGAAAACCCACAACCATAAACTCAATCAAAGTGAATACAATGAAATCTCAAGATCAAAGATGGATCTTGAAATCAAAATATGTTTCTGAGTGTTAAAAGTGCATACTTTGTATATCTCTGACTAATAAGTACATAAGGGGTATTTATAGTACAAGAGAAAACCTTAAAAACTAAGCCCAAACAAAATAGGAGAAAACAAGATCGGTGGCTACCTGTTCCCTGTACCTACAGTTTGGAAAGGCACTGGTACTACCTACGAGCCAGGCACAGGGCGCAGGTAGCAGGAGCAAAAATCTTGCAATGTTCGGCTCTTGAGATTTTGACTTTTTGGCACCCGCTTTGTGTACATGTGGTCCATAGGTCCTACTTATGGCCATATGTTGACTTGGTAGGTGTCAGGAGTTAGTTTTTCAAATCTTATTCGACTCTCGAACATGCATTAATCACGATCAAGCTGAAAAACATCCCTTATATCCATAATCACTCTAAAAGTGACCAAACCACTTTTTTCATCCTTTTCACGAACTTATCATCCAAAATATGGTTTTCTGCAAAACATACCCAAAATAGATCAAATCTAACAAAAAGGCCTAAAAATCTTGCTTATTTTCCTTGTTTTAAGCATCAAAAGTGCTATATTTCTATAGCACATCAGTCACGGGACACCAGCCATCAACCTATATCCATTGATGTATTCATATACAATATATTATTCATGTGCAGAAGATGTATTACTTTGTGGGTCCACACACTTCTCCCATAATTCTGCTACTTTAATCTTGACTACACAATCAACAGTTGTATAATTAAAGTTACTTGGAGGATCATACTTTTCTTTCTTATGTAGGTAATAGAATATGACATTGATGTGCTATAAATATTAAATTGTGTGTCATTATATAAAATTGAATACATAATAAAATAAAGTCAATGTATATGTACCGCATCATTCAGCCTGGAAAAGACAGTTTTTAGAACTAAGTCTTATCACAAACAAGTTCTACACCAAACTACAATATAACGTAATGCCTGATTTATGCCTCTTGAAACGATCTTCATTGTCCTTCTTTCCGTAAGTATTGTAAGAACTGATTCAATATGATAAAAGAAGTTAATCAGTTGAAAAAAAATAAAAGTAACCTATTTTTGCTCATGTGTGGTAAGGATGTCTTTCTTAATCCATTTCAAATACTTTTTCTAAATAGACACATCATATGGACAACTGACAAAAGGTGTAAATGGATGTTTTTTGGTCAATATGCGTGAATCACATGATACAGTAGAAAAAGTACGTCAAAGTTGTATTCATAAATATAAGATGTATTTATAGAGTGATAAATAATAATTGTAAATACAATTAGACAAATATAATGGGGTACCAGAAGATGATCAAAACCTTGTTGTAAAAGGAGACACATTCCAACGACTAGGTTTTATTTTCCTTCGCATTGGTATAGGTGTAATCTCATTCATACATCTAGTTACATGTACGATGATATTTTTTACCAAGTTTAAGCTTGGAAGGAACTCATCAGGAATTTCATATCGTGATTCAGTCTCTGACCCCAATGTAGCAACACCATCAACCTCAATCACGTGTTCATTACGTTTATGTATGTTGGCATGCATAGAGGGTGACAAATATATATTTTGATCAGTATCTTTGACATCTATTCGACGTGGATTATCTTCAGGTATCTAAAAATACAGAATACACTATGTCAAATAAAAATACAAACACAATGTGTCTAGAAATGTTACACATTAATATGAACGTACCTCTTTTTTCTTTGGGACTTTATTAAATTGTATGTCATCATTCGGCTCAACAACAAAATATGATGGACAAATATATGCTTAATGAATTTTCTTAGATACATAAATACATAAATATTAATGCATAGTATATGTATACAATTATACAATTTGGAATACAGTTATACATTGGTACCTGTTGTAGCTCAACGATAGAAGTATCACCCTGATTCAAAATACTAGAACAATCAGCGCCAATATGTAGGGGTGACGATTGAGAAATAATAGGTAAATCTTCCACAGCTTCAACATTGCAACCCTATAAAAGATGTACTAATATGATGGACTAATAAATTCTTTATGTATTTCTATATCCTAAAAATCATAAATATAAACGTACTTGAAAATATTAATACATTGCATATATATATAATTATACAATTTATTGATTTGGTACCTGTTGTAGCTCAACAATACATGTATCTGACTAATTTGGAATACTGGAACGACCAACGTTAATATCTTGGGGTGACAATTGAGGAACAGTAGGTATATCAGCTCCAGCTTCAGCATTGAGACCCTGTAAATGAAATTTATTATACTATAGTATGCATTATATCTAAATATATAGAATAATGAAAGTAAATGTTATTATAATTACTTTTTCAGCAGTGTTGATTGCTTTGATAGCTTTCATAACACTCTTAAAGTTTTCACTTATCAACTTGTGCAAATCATTGTTCTCGGTCTTCATCTTTAAAAAAATCAACAAGAAATATGTAAAAAAAAAAGATACAAAAGTTTTCAAGAAAATTAAAATTATATGTACTATTACTGAAAAATGGAAAATTATTTAGCCAAAATGAATTCTTCATCTGGCTTGCTGCTAGAAGGTACATCAGTAGGGACACTGGCTGATTTTGGTTTAACTAGAGATTTAAGAACAGACTTTCTTGTCTGTAGGATAAGCGGCTTCTTGGGAAGAGTCTTTCGAGGAACAATGTTTTGATTCATAATCTTTTTTGTCTGATGTTTTGCAATATGAGACAATGATCTCTTCTTTGGTGATGCTTTTGAAACAAAAATGGGAGGATTTATTATATTCCTTGAGATGATCAGATATAAATGTTTGAAGATGAAGGTTCATAGTTTACTTGTTTCTGTTTCTTATATGGTGGAGAAGATGCAATACCAACTTTGTCCTTTCCTTTGTTTTTTACAGTAGTTGGGGGAGAACCTTGAAAATCATCATCTGAAGACACATTATCTGAGGTTTTATCTAATACTACATCTTTAGAAGGCAATTATGAAATTTCTAATTCTCTAGAAGGTGTTATATTCCTGTAAACAACCTGAAAATAATAGATACATTAGTGTATTTTTAATACATGTAAATTACCCAATTGTAATTGCAAGAATGTAAGAATACATTTATAGTTACCGGATTATCAACATCAGCTAACATGCCTTCGATGAAATCATCAAAATGAGGATGTCTATTAGTGGTCTCCCGATTTAGCAATCTGGGAATACTACTAGCACGTTTGACAATAATTTTTGGATCAACAATAGAGCAGAATTCATAAAACCAAACTTGCATGGAAAGCGGCATACCATGTATCCTATAATACTGTTTTTGTGCATCCATCTTTTTGGAAATAGACTTCACTAAGTCCTTAAAAGCACTTTTACCCCATGGCTAATCCTTGTATTGAACATTCTCAACCAAGTGAAAGTGGAGCTTAGAGACAAATACACAGTGCTTCTCTCTAAAAAAATGAATATATTAATAAAATACAACAAAGCTATCTTAACATCATCATCATTACCCTTACCCTATTCCTAGTTGTCAAAGCATTTGATCAAAGATGATTTAGTAATGGTCTTTTGACCTCCAAAATACCGTGAAACAATCCGATTAGGCTCTTTATTTCCAATCAAAAATTCATCTTCATTACCAACACAATTTAATCCTATTATAATTACAATTTTTCTAAACATGAAATGAAGTGTCGATCTATTTGCATATATCAATAGAGCATCTTTTGAACTATGTTCCAACTCCAGAGACACAAAGCCCATCATAGTACTTGTCGCAGCGAACCTTGACAAATAAGCCTATCATCCAAACATACACAAAGGGAAAAGACAACAATAACCCCAAGGCAGGGCTTCTAGAACGAAGTCGAACCACATACATATAATAAAAATAAAAACAAACATAACCAATAATGCCATAATTCCCAAAACCTGGTGTCACAGTGTAAAAACTACTAATACAATCTATGAACCAAATTCATAAGAAATCCAACAGGAACAACTCTATCTATGAATACTAGTAAAGAAATAGTCTAATATAGAAAGATAGAGTTAAACTCCAGATGCATGAAATCCAACCGTTACCTTGAATAACTTCAAAGGTGCCCCAAACAACCACTGTGAAGCGCACTCGAACTAAGATCTGCACCGAAAGGGTATAGTAGGGGTGAGTACGGTCCACTTGTACTTAGTAGGTATCATAGGCCGACCGATCAAAGTAGAAAGTAAATCATACAAAATACACACTAAGGGCATGTCACCTGCAACCAAAAAATATCCCACAACGATAGCCCACTTGCACTAACAATTCTATAATACTCACATATATTGTAACAAACACAAAAAAGGGATACAATTATACATTATACCATATACAAGTAGAGAAAATAAGAATAAGCATATACGAGAACATCAAGTACAAGTAAAAGAAGATAGAACAGCTGGATAGGTAACAAGTTAACACAGAAATACAATCACTACACAAGCATGGTAAGGTAAATACAATGAATATGATGTTGTTGATGATGATGCAATGCACGAGGTTGTCACACAATTTTCGTCTAGACTTACAGAGCTAAATCTTTCTGGCGTAGGACCAATGGGGGTTCGTCAATCCGTATACAATCCATATCCAATCCATATCAAATCCATATCCATATCTCCTCCTGGCACATCCCTCGGGGAGGGTTTTTATAAGATGTCATATTTTCTGTCAGAAAAAGCCAGTATTTCCACGTCAGTACCAATGTTTCATGAATGATCATGATATAAGGATGTAATGCTCACAACTAACCACATTGAGTATTTCCATATCCAACCAATAGACCAAGTAAGACAAATGTCCATTTAATATTTCCAATCATCCATGAAAACCAACATGATTCATATTCCAATAGAGTACGAACGCATCATAATACACAATTGGTACCACAATAGGCTTTTCATCAAACAAGACACGATTATTTTTATGCATATAGGTTATCAATATCACATAAGACCCCACACAGTCACACATGGCACATAATATCCCAAGACTACCAAATACATCACATATAGGCCCCCACACGGGCACAACACAATAAGATTACCATTTTTTTATAATAGTTCCCACGCCCTTAGCAAGCTTTTGTATCAAAATTAACTACTCAACCCAGTCTAAAAGAAGTTAAGCCATAACCTACGTCAACAACAACAACAACAAACCCAACGTATTCCCACATATTGGGGTCTAGGGAGGGTAAAATATACGCAATCCATACCACTACCTCCGGAGAAATAGAGAGGCTATTTTCGATAGACCGTCGATTCATGATAAAGAATAGTAAACAAAGTCATAGTAAAACATGAAATAATATGGAACAACAGAAATAAGACACCCACAAAGTAATACCTTACACTAACAAACCAAAGTCCCCCACCACCCCTCATACCCTCCTACTAGAAGCTCTAGTCTATGGACACAGCCCTAAGACTACTATCTCAGCTACCTTAAAGCTCTCCTAACTACTGGCTACAACTCACCCACATGCACTATCCTTCTAACCTAATTCATGTCCTCCATACCTTTTTGTCTAGGGTCATGTCCTGAGTAAGCTGTAATTGCTTCATGTCACGTCTAATCACCTCTCTTTAATTTTTCTTTGGCCTACCCCTACCCTGCCTAAAACTATCCAAAGCTAGCCTCTCACACCTACGAATGGGGGAATCCGTGCCCCTCTTCATCACATGCCTGAACCATCTCAGCCTCACTGTCCACATCTTGTAATCCACCGAATCCTCTCCCACCTTCTCTTGGATAGTCTTATTCCTAATCCTATCTTCCCTAGTAAGCCCACACATCCAACGCCAACATCTGCATTTCCACAACCTTTAATTTTTTAATGTGGGAATTCTTGACTAGCCAACACTCTGCTCCATACAACAAGGCTAGATGAGCTGCCACTCTGTAGAATTTACCTTTAAGCTTGGGTGGCACCTTCTTATCATACAACACTCCCGAGGCGAGCCTCCACTTCATCCATCCCGCTCCATCGAATATCAAAAATCGATCTGCAAGCCTTTGATCTAAAGACTTAGTCCCCACGAACGGACCCAAAATCAACTAAACTATAAAAATATAGAATCTATGCATCAAAATAAAGCCAGCAATATCCATATTGCCTATTTTCAAGTCAGAGTCAAAGCGGACCCCCAAAATGGGTTTTCAAAAAAGAAAGGCAAAATCATAATTTTATTTTCCAAACATGTTCCGCATATTTTTAGGAGTCAACAATTGAAAATATAAGAGAAAATGAGTTAAAAATGAGGTCAAAATCATAGAAAAATCAATGTTAAGCTTTACTAGGTAAAATCCCCGAAAGCCATTTCAAAAATCAAGAGTTCAAGTTGTTTTCAAAATGAAATTGATAGAAAAGTAATAATAATAAGATTAGAAACTTACCTATGTAAAAATGGGTTGAATTCGGGATTTAAATCAAAGAAATATAATTTTGGACCTGTCGGGCCAAAATTCCCAATTTTCACTTTAATCCATGTTAAACCAAAAAAATAGATAATAAAATTGGTGTAAAGTAGTTGAAATAGGTGTTTAGAAGCTTATCTAATTTTAGAAATGAAAAAAATTGCACAAAAGTGTGAAACCCTACGTTCCAAGTCTCACAAATGAGGAAAAGAATGGCAAAACATGGGTATATATAAGGTCTAAGTCTCCGCGGATCCCTCAGATTCATCCAGAATCCCGTGAATGAAAATGAAATATGCTACCCTATCAAATTCGACGCACCGGACTCAATGGAGATATCAGATTTTCAAAAAAATATCATTTTCATAAAGTTGACCTTCGAAATCTAAAATCACAACTTTTCAAACTGAGGGTCGAAATGATATTTAAAAGACATAAAACCCCACAACCATGTTACCACCTGAAAATTGATGTTTTGGATCTGCTAGCGTAGTCTGTTTTGCCATCCAATGCATAGATTAAAAGATGTTGACTGAAGTCAACTATAAGGCTTGTCAAGCCACCAAAAACCACAATATCACATAAATCACACCAAAATGCATTGGGAACCATGACAATCATTCCCACACCTCAAAAATACCACAACGCAACCACGAGGATAGATAAAATAGTCAATTCACACATAAATGCATATTTCACATAATTCATCAGAAATTTAAGTCGTTATATCTCTACTACTAAAAATCTAGTTTGTCCTCAAACTAATGGCAAGAAAAATACCTAAAGTCACAAAATGTTGGAGATAAAAATTACGCATATTAGACTCGAACTCCTAAGTAGCCCCATCTATGGCCTATGTCTCCACTGAACCTTGACCACTGAAATAACTCTAGAATACAATCGTCTAACATCCCTAGCCAAGATGGAGACCGACTCCTCAATAAAAGACAACAACTTATCTAACTGAACTGACTCCCACGAATGACATGAGACTTATCTGGAATATAACGGCAAAGAATGAAAATATGAAAAACTGGATGAACGGATGCTAAATCTGGGGGTAAAGATAACTCATGAGCCACATCACCAACAGTCTGAAGAATCTCAAATAGGCCAAAATACCTGGGGCTAAGTTCGCCTCTCCTTCCAAACCTAATCACTCCTTTTATGGTTAGAACTCAAAGAAAAACACAATCACCAGTACAAAATCTTAAGGCACGAAGTCTACGATTTTCATAGTGCTTCTGCCTACTCTGAGCCACTGGAATGATCCAAATGCTATTCAAAGACTCACAAAGCAAGTCCATACCTCAAGGTCTAATCTCAGAAACCTCAAACTAACCAACTAGAGAGCGACAATACCTACCATACAAAGCCTTAAAATGAGACATATCAATATTGGAATGGTAGCTCTATTATAAGCAAATTCCACCCAGGCTAGATGTTGTTCCCACTGACCATGAAATTTATCACACAAGCACGAAGCATATCCTTCAAAACCTAAATAGTCCGCTTTGACTGACCGTCAGTGCCATCGGTCTAGGGGTGAAATTTTATACTAAGATCAACCCAAGTACCTAACTCCTCCTGAAAAATCTTTCAAAAGTAAGATGTGAATACTGAACCTTAATTTGAGATGATAGACACTATCACACCATGAAGACGCTCACGAATGTAGATATGGCCCAACCTCTTGGCATTGAAAGAGACCTGAACCAGAATGAAATGAACAGACTTGGTCAATTAATCCACGATGACTCAAAACTATCAATACCACGAGAAGTATAAGCCAACCCAGTCATAAAGTCCACAGTAATTTGTTCCCACGTCTACCCAGGAATCGGTAACCTCTGAAGCAAACCGCCTGGTCTCATATGCTCGGCTTTCACCTGCTGGCAACATAGGTAACTAGCTATAAAATCTTCTACATCTTTTCGCATACCACCTCACCAGTAATGTTGTCTCAAGTCACGATACATCTTTGTTACCCCCAGATTTATAGAATACCTAAATAATAGGCCTCCTCTAAAAGCAATCTCATCCAGTCACCTACTCTCGACACATAAACGCAGCCTCCAATCCTCTAAACCTCATCCAAATTAAGTGAATCTTCCTTATCCTCACCAATTAACACCTTATCCCAAATCAACCTCAACATAACATTATCAAACTGATGAGCTCAAATCTACTCCACCAAAGAGGACCTAGCCTCTACAAATACCAAAACACACTCAGGCATCAAAATGTCAACCCTAAGCATAGCTAAAGTTTGAACCTCAAATGCCAAAGGCCTCTCTTGGGTCAAAAAATGCGCCAAGCTACCCATGTTAGTTGACTTTCAACTTAAGGCATCTGCAACCACATTAGCCTTGCCCGGATGATAGAGGATAGTCAAGTCATAATCCTTAACCAACTCAAGCCAACGGCGCTACCTCATATTAAGGTCTTGCTGGGTGAAGAAATACTAAAGGCTACGATGATATGAGAAAATCTCACAATGAACTCTATATATGTAGTGCCTCCAAAACTTCAAGGAAAAAATAATCGTGCACAACTCCAAATCATGGGTAGACAAATTCCTCTCTTGAGGCTTCAACTGACGAAAAGCATACGCAATCACTTTACCCTCCTATATCTACACAAAACCCAACCCAACACCTAAACCATCACAAAATATGGTAAATCATATGCCCTTCTTGGGAAAAGTCAAGATAGGAGCTGAAGTCAAAAAATCCTTAAGCTTCTGGAAGCTCGCCTTACAAGCATAGGGTCACTGAACAAAACTTCTTCTGATTTAAATTGGTCAATGGGGTTGGGATAAATGAGAAACCCTCAACAAAACACTGACAGTAACCTACCAAGACAACAAAACTCTGAATCTCAGTGGGCGAAGTAGGTCCAGCCGAATTATAAACCACTGCGACCTTGGATGAATCAACTATAATACCCTCCTTAGTCACTAAATGGCCTAAGAAAGAGACAAACTCCAACCAAAACTCATACTTGGAGAACTTAGCATACAACTTCTCATCCCTCAACCTCTGAAGCACAATCCGCAGATGCGCCTCATGATCAGCCTCGCTCTTAGAATAAACCAAGATATCATTTATAAATACAATAACAAAAGAGTTAAGATATAATTGAAATACCCGGATCATCAACTCCATGATTGAGGCAGGGGCATTGGTCAACCCAACAGACATGATCAAGAACTCATAATAATCGTACCAAGTCTGAAAAGTTGTCTTCGGAATATCCTAAGCTCTAATCCTCAACTGGTGATTCCTAAATCTCAAATAAATCTTCAAAAACACTGCGACACCCTGAAGCTAGTCAAGTAGAACATCAATACGAGGAAGAGGATACTTATTCTTAACTGTCACCTTATTCAACTGTAAATAATTTATACACATCCACATATATCCATCCTTCTTCTTCACAAAAAAGATAATCGCACCCCATGGTGACATACTAGGTCAGATAAATCCCTTATCCAACTACTTCTGCAATTGATCCTTCAATTTTTTTAACTCGGTTGGGGACATCCTATAAAGAGGAAAAGAAATGGGCTAGGTCCCCAGCTCAATATCAATATCAAAATTAATAGCTCGATTTGGAGGCATACCAGGTAAATTGGTAGAGAACACATCCACAAACACACAGACAACACAAACAGAATCCAAAGAAAGAAGTGAAGTAACACTAATATCATGACTATGATCAAAATAAGACAAACAACCCTTCTCAACCAATTGATGAGCCTGAATATAAGATATAACCCTCTTCAGACCTGAATAAAGCACACTCTTCCAAGTTATCCTTGGCAAACCCGGGGAAGCTAAAGTCACGGTCTTAGCATAAAAGTCTAGGATAACATGGTAAGGAGCTAACCTATCCATACCCAAGATGACGTTGAAAACAACCATATCTAAGACAAGCAAATCTACCCAAGTTTCACGCCTAATAAAAGTCACAACACAAGATCAGTACACTCGATCCACCACTAAAGAGTCTCTTATAGGGTAGATACACGAATAGGCATGGCAAGAGGCTCACTAGCAGAATAAAAATCCAAAGCAAAATTACACAGACACCTAGGAGAAAGTCGATCCTAAATCAAATAACACAGATGCAAATTTGAAACAAATGGGGATGACATGTGTAAATACAGAATCAGAAGCATTGTCCATAATTATCAACTAGCTGAGTTGCCTCGTGTCACCACCTGCTCTATTATCTCTACCTCTTGCATATCTGGTAGAATCCCTACCTATAGATGAAAAAGGAGTAGCTCTGATCACACGATGAGGGTGGTCCTTGGACAAATAGCCAGTCTTATCACACACATAGAAAGATCTATAACCTGAACGACCAGACCAGAATGGCCACCCTGAATTACTGAACTAGAAGATCCAGTACTTGAACTCTACAAGTCTATCTACACTGGTCTACCATAATATCTACGAAAATCTCTGGAATCCCTACCTCGAGAAGTGTATTCTCTAAACTCACCAAAATGGCACACCTTCTTAGTGATTCCTTGAAATGCTCGAAGAATACCCTCAGTTATCTTAGCAAGATCTATTGTACTCTGAAGAGACACACTAAATGAAACCATATGAGAAGTAGCCAACTGAAGAGAAATATCCAGTCCTTTCACAAACTTTTGAATATTCTCAAACTCGATGGAAATACTGGCATAAAAATATCTAAATAATGCATGGAAATATGCCTCATTGTAACACCCTCTATTTTTGGGCTAGAATTCTAACCATCGTTCCTACGTGTATAAGCTCTAATACAAATGATTTTCATATGAATATAAGTTTCATGATCATTATCCTAGTGTGTGGAGTTGCTTTTGAGGTGAAAATGTTCAAGGAAATCACTAAGATCCAAGTTGAGCTAAGAACCTTAGATTCATCCAAAGTTTAGTATTCGATTCTACAAGGGTCATCTTTGAATGGGTATAACTTTTTGTTTATAAAGAATGTGGCAGATTAAGACACATGAAATTGTAGATAATTGAATTATCTTTCCAATGATACCAATTTTACCTTAATAGGATGTGAGGTTCATTCCTGTTTCTGGGGGTCGCGCCCCAAGTGTCATTTTTATTAGAAAAGAGGCTAATGGGTAGTTTAGTCCTTTTCCCTTATCTCCAATCGTCCAAACACGATTTATAACTCAAAAAGAGGCATTATTTGCCCATCTTCTTTAAATCAACTCACATAAAGATCCTTCCTCTTTCTAAGAACAATAATTTAAGATTTTACTCTCAAGAACACAAGGATTCAAGCTTCAATTTCAAGATTTCTTCAAGAATCCATTCAATTAAGGTATGTGGGGTTATGAACAAGGATATTCTTTTATCCTTGCCCCCAAAACTAGTTTTAAAGATTGAGTTTGCATGAATTTCAATTTAGGGTTCATACCCAATTATCATTATTTGAAGATTTTGATGTTACAAGTGATTTAAATGTTGAATTGCATGTCTATTTTCACATCTTTATGCGTGTGATGTGATTTTATAGATTTCCAATTGAGTCTTAAGTATGATAATGTGAGTTTGACTTCATTACTTTGATATTGTTGAAGTATTTTAAGAAGTTTATTGAGCATGATGATTTGTCATGAATTTGCATGAGTTTAAAGCATGGGTTTTAAAGCCCAAAGTTTACGTGTTGATATCTCAACAAGATTATGATTTTGAGCCTCTTTTACAAATTGTTTACCAAAATTTAAGAAAGAAATTGATCTTTTGATCCTAAGCTAAGATTAGGAATCCACATTGTTCATATAGTTTGAAATTTAAAGAAAGGGAAGAAGAATTGGTTTTCATTACAACCCTTATGCTATTTTAAGGTGGATTTCCTAAAGTCTGAGCATAAGAATGGAAGTAGTATTTAGCATCGAGTTGGGTATGATTCTAAAGGTCTCATGCCCTAGAACTATGTGCCACCGTAGTCTTAAGATTGCCCATAGTGGGCTAAGACAGTAATCACTTAAGATAAGAAGTTCTATTCTGATGGCAAGGGTAGAACAACTCTTCCCAACGTGGGTAAGATGTTGGACTCCATGATGTCTCACATGGTTTATATTGGTTAGAAGAACCTCCCAAAGTTTCAAAGTCCTAAAACAAAATAAAAGTACAGCTTTTAGAGCTAAGTGTGTGGCTCACAAAGTTTATTCAGTATGCTTTATTATTCATGTTTTCCATGATTTTCAGCTTTCAGTTTTATTCAAGCTCAAGGTGAGTCCCTTACACTTAGCATGCATTATTTGAAAGTATATGAATATAATAAGTTATTTTTTACGTATGCATTCACCCCTACATGCTCAGTAAATTCCAAAAGTACTGATCCATATATACGTCTATGTGCTACATTGTCTCATAATGTAGGTACCGGTTGTAGCACTCATATCATAATCAGATAGTTTGCAGCTTCCAGTCAATAGGTGATGAGTCCTTTTGATTTAAGGGCTCGAGTCTGTCATAATTTGAGTAGTATTGTATTTTCTTTATTCAGTCGTATTTATTCGGTATAGCTGGGGGTCATGTCCCGGCTACTTATAGTCAATACTAGTAGAGTCTTCATAGACAATCAGTAGAGTTAATGTATTGGATTTCAGTTTTGGTTTTGTATAAAGCAGAGTTGTAATCATTTTAAATAGTTTGTTTTGAACGTGTTCAGCTAAAGATTTATCTTCCGCTTATTTTGTTTCAAACTTATGATTTTATTTCAGTTGCTTATGACTTATGCCAGTACAAGGGTTAGCTTAGGATCACTTGTGGTCCTAAGCATCGTGTGATGACTAGAGAGAAGTCTCAGGTCGTTACACTCATACTCTACAATAGTCATGGAGCCTTGCTCCAAGCAATCAAACTCATCTCTCATACGATCCCTCAAACTATAAGGCACAAATCTCTCAAAAAGGCCTTGGCAAATTGATCCCATGTCATCTCAAGAGAATCAGGGGGTCTATAGCTAAGAAGCGATCTCCACCAATCTCTTGCAGCATCTATCAAATTATAAGTAGTATAATCAACCCTATACAACTCAAGCAAACTCAAATTATGCAATTTCTCTCGATAATCAATCAAGAACTGATAGGCATCCTCGCCCACAACACCACTAAATCTAGGAGAACCCAAACGAATAAATATCTCAAACCTCTTCTAATCTTCAGAAGATATCACTATACTCGCAACAAGAGGAGGCATGGGAAATCTGATCAATTGAGATCCCGCCTAAAGAGGTAACATAGTTGAAGGTTGAACTCCTGATCTCAGAATCCCATACTCAAATACTGGCGC
The DNA here is from genome assembly GCA_030864215.1 of Capsicum pubescens. Taxonomy (NCBI): domain Eukaryota; kingdom Viridiplantae; phylum Streptophyta; class Magnoliopsida; order Solanales; family Solanaceae; genus Capsicum; species Capsicum pubescens. The sequence continues at coordinate 254,561,217 of CM061540.1, read as the reverse complement.
GAATAGAGGAGTAACACTCAGGGTCTGAGGAGTACCAAGGGTAGAAGTAGGTACAGCTGGAGGATCCACACTTGGGGATGGAGGATCACCAAGTGCACTCAAAGGAGCACCCTCCAAACATGTTAATAATCGAATCGAAAACCCCTTCAAAATTGGTGTAGAAGATCTCTGTGGAACTGAATTAGGACCCATACCTCCAACATACTTAATACGAGGCTTAGGGGAAAGTTTCCTAGCACTACTCCTAAACGGGGTAAATCCACGTGCCCGTACACTACCTCAAGTCCATCCACGACTCATAACTCACTATCTAGACTGGGCTCTCTCCCCAGATGAAGGCTTTGTATCTCTAGCACATGAGTCCTAGTCATTACCATCTGTACATAAAAGAGTGAAATATGACTAAGAACATTAGGCATGAAAGAAATTCACACAATAAGGAATAAAATAAAGGAAATTCCTCTGGACATCCTATAGCCTATTGAAGTTAGATACGAACGTCTATGTACTGATGCACAAAACTCTATTAGACACCCCCTTCTTACACTATTGAGACCAATGAACTTGGATGCTCTAATACCAATTTGTCGCAACCCAAAAATCAAGGACCATGATGGCACTTATTGCGACGAACTTTGACAAGTAAGCCTATCACCCAAACAATTACACAAGGGAAAAACACAATAATAACCCCTAGGCAGGACTTATAGAATAAAGTCGAACCACATGCATATAATAAAACAAAAAGAAACATAACCAATAATGCCATAACTCCCAAAACTTGGTGTCACAGTGTAAGAATTACTAATACAATCCATGAATCAAATACATAAGAAATCCAACAAAAACAACACTATCTCTGAATACTAGTAAGGACATAGTTTAATATAGAAAGATAGAAATGAACTTCAGATGTATGAAATCCAACTGCTACCTTGAATAACTTTGAAGGCACCCGAGTCAACCACTGTGAAGCACACTCAAACCAAGATCTGCACCAAAAGGGTACAATAGGGGTCAGTACGGTCCACTTGTACTTAGTAGGTATCATAGGCCGACTGAGAAAAGTAGAAAGTAAAGCATACAAAAATACACACTAAGGGCACGTCACTTGCAATCAAAAAATATCCCACAACGATAGCCCACACCGCTTGCACTAAAAATTCTATAATACTCACATATATTGAAACAAACAATAAAAAAAGGATACAAGTATACATTATACCACATACAAGTAGAGAAAAGGAGATCAATCATATACGAGAATATCATGTATAAGTAAATAAAGATAGAACAGCTAGATAGGTAATAAATCAACACAAAAATACAATCACTACACAAGAATAATAAGTTAAATACAATGAAAATTATGATGTAATGCATGAGGTTGTCGCACAACCTCTGTATACATCTACGAATCTAAAGCTTCCCGATGTAGGACCCATGGAAGGTTTAACAACCCATATATAATTCATATCCAATCCATATCCATGCCTCCTCCCGACACAATCCTTGGGGAGAGATTTTATAAGATGTCATATTTTCTATCAGAAAAAGCCAGTATTTCCAATATTACCATGGTAGTACCAATATTTCATGAATGAGCATGATATGATGATGCAATGCGCACACTAACCACAATGAGTATTCCCATGTCTAACCAATATACCAACCAAGTGAACCAAATATCCATTCAATATTTCCAATCATCCATGAAAACCAATATGATTCATATGCCAATAGAGTATGAACACATCATAATACACAATTGGTACTACAATAGGATTTTCATCAAACAAGATATGGTCATTTTCATGCATATAGGTTGTAACATCACATAGGACCCCACACAGTCACATATAGCATATAATATCTCAAGACTACAAAATACATCACGTATAGGCCCCCACATGGGCACAACACAATAAGATAACCATTTTCATGATTAGTTCCCATACCCTTAACATGCCTTTGTTAAAAAATTAACTACCCAGCCCAGTCTGAAAGAAGTTAAGCCATAACCTACCTCGAATATCAAAAATCAATATGTAAGCCTTCGATCCAAAGTATTACTCCCTACGAACAGATTCAAAATCAACTAAAATATAAAAATATAGAATCTATGCACCAAAACAAATCCAACGATGTCTATATTGCCTATTTTTCAAGTCGGGGTCAAAACGGACCCACGAAATAGGTTTTTAAAAAAGAAGGGCAAAATCATAATTTTATTTTAAAAATATGTTTCATATATTTTTAAGAGTCTACACCTGAAAACCCAAGAAGAAAAAGAGTTAAAATGAGGTCAAAATTGAAGAAAAATTAATTTCAAGCTTTACCGGATAAGATCCCCAAAATTCATTTTAAAAAGTCAAGAATTGAAGTTGTTTTGGAGATGAAATTGGTAGAAAAGTAAGAATAATAATATTAGGAACTTACCTAAGTGAAAATAGATTGAAATCGGGGTTTAAATCGAAGAAATATAATTTTGGGTCCGGCGGGCCAAAATCCCCAATTTTTACTTTAATCCATGTTAAAACAAAAAATAGATAATAAAATTGGAGTAAAGCAGTTGAAATAGGTGTTTAGAAGCTTACCCAATTTTAGAAATGGGAGAAATTGCACAAAAGTGTGAAACCCTGAGCTCCAAGTCTCAAAAATAGGGAAAAGAATGGCAAAACATGAGTATATATAGGGTTTAAGTCCCCGTGGATCCCTTGAGATTCTTTTAGAATCTCGTAAATGCAAACGAAATATGCTACCCTATCAAATTCAACGCTCTAGACTCAATGGAAATATTAGATTTTCAAAAAAATATTGTTTTCACAAAGTTGACCCCCGAAACCCAAAATCACAACTTTCTGAACTAAGGGTCGAAATGAAATTTAAAAGACATAAAACCACACCAACCATGTTACCATCCTAAAATCGACGTTTTGAATTTGCTGGCACAGTTCATTTTTCCATCCGACGCTTAGATCTAAAGATGTTGATTGAAGTCAACTATAAGGCTTCTCTAGCCACCAAAAACTACAATATCACATAAATCACACTAAAATGCATTGTGAACTGTGTTAATTATCCTACACTGCAGAAATACCACAACAAAACCATGGAGAAGGGTGAAATAGTCAATTCACATAGAAATACACAATTCATTAAAAAATTTAGTCGTCACATTGAATATCTGAAACTGTGTAACAGAAAGTTTTTCCTTCAAATCCGCTATTATATTATTGTTGGAGTAACAACACATGTGACGTGATTCTAAGGGAATTTCCTTAACATAATATTGCATATTCTGCATATATACAAATGTAATAGCATATGAATATAATGAATACAAATCTAATAGCATATGAATATAATGAATATGAATACAGTGTACAGTAATGGTTATGAATACAATGTAAATGACTAAAATAATATACAAATACTGTACAAATAACCATTATTTAGTAATCAACAATGGATAAATACACATACTTCTATATGATGACGTTCAAACTACACCTTTTTTTCAGGAGATGATACAATCACTGTCAAAATATAGTAACCCAACAAAGGTTGTGGTCGAATCCCAAATGAACACGTGAAAACATGGATCTCAGCAGTTGTAGTCAGCGGGCAGAACAAGAAAAGTAAATAAGGAATCTCAAGAAAGTAACTATATTAACTTTGGCTGTAAGCAGTCATAGATGAACACTAAGATTTTGTTCCCCTAGTTTCTCAACTCTATAGGGTTATTGTGCTTTATTGAACCAACATGATACCTTGCATGCCGAATTGATAAGTTATGTACATTCTACAGTCTTTTTAAACGAGTAGAAGGATTTTACCCTTTACCTTTTGAGTCTCAGGATGTCGCCTTATTAAACCTTATTTTGATCCCAGTTAACTATTACCTTTTGAGTCTCTAGTTATTAGATGAAACCTAACCATCTTACTTAGATAAAACCTAAAAGCATGGATCGACAGTTAAAGTTCAAATTACTATTGTCTTTATCTTTTTCTAGTCACTACTCATCTTTAAGAGTAAGTAGCAATATCTAGGTGGGATCCTAACGTATACACCTGTTAAGAAAACTATTATAATGAAGATAAATTAATACATGCATGGGTATCATTTCATAACAAGAATAGCACTTCCCCTACTTCGTCAATCTACCAGGGTTTTCACAACCCTAGCTATGGGTTTTAGCCGCACATGCTTATGAAGAAATCAATAACATTCATAATCAAAAGCATACATGAAATCACAATGATAAGAAGTATAAAAACCCACAACAATAACTGAATTAATCTTAAAGTCAATACAAGAGAATCCCAAGATCAAAATCAAATCTTGGAATCAAGATATGTTTGTGAGTATCAAAAGTGAGTTACTCCTACTAAAAAAATACATAAAGAGTATTTATAGTACATGAGGAAACCCTAAAACCAAAGCTTGAACGAAATAGGAGAAAATAAGCTCGGTGTCTACATGTGGTCTCCCTAGGCGCCGGTAGTACCTGCGGTCAGTAGGGTAGGCGTAGGTACCAAGATTAAAAAATCCTACAGGTCAGCTCTCGATATTTTGAACTTCTAGCACTTGCTTTCCTTACTTGCGGTCTTTAGTTCCTACTTGTGGTCGAAATGTTGACTTAGTAAGTGCATGGAGTCATCTTTTCAGCTCTTCTTCGATTCTCAAACATGCTTTTATCACAAACAAGCCGAAAAGTGTCCCGAACATCCATAATTGCTTCATAAAGTATCCAAAAATAACTTTTTCATCTTTTTCTTGAACTTAGCATCCAAAACATGATTTCTTGCAAAACATACCCAAAATGCACCATAGCTAACAAAATAACCTCAGAAACTTGCATATTTTTCTCATTTTAAGTGTTAAAAGTGCTATATTTCTATAGCACATCAACACCCTCAACTTAGAACATTTGCATGTCCTCAGGCGATAAAACACAACTAAAACAAAAATGATGCTTAACTAGGAGAATCTAAGCTATTCAAGGTAGCCACTCAACACTTTAAACTCAAATTACAATATCCCCCTTCTATCTCACTTTTCAAAACCAATTGTGTATGAACATAAAGAACAACAATTTGAGACAATGGGATTAAGGTATGGAAATTACATTAGCAATAGAAACCACTCATATATATAAGTTACACTACCCGAAACTAGTAAATAGTTAGCAATATGACTCAAGTGCCCTAACAATAGAGATGTTCCACCCACTTATATGAAATATTGTATGTCAGTGCAGGGACGGTAAATAGACAATCACACTCATAAGAGAAGTTCCAATAACTGTGCATCAAATACCATAGTCATTCCCTTAGTTTCTGTACCTTAGCATTCAGATAGTCAAGTTAGGATCACTATAGGACTTCGCTCGGCTTGTAATGTAGGCTTGGGGGATGGTATGATACATATAGACACATCAAGTGACTAAGACTCCTTGGCACTACTCTAACCTTGGGGTCTCACTTACTAGCCAATTATTTTTTTATTCCTCCCTTTTTTATTATTTACTGTACATTCAGGTTGGGTGTGGTCTTTTTTCTTTCTTTTTTTCTTTTTCAAAATTTTATTTTTCTCTTTATTTTACTTTTCACACCCATCCCTACTAACTTTTTCTCTTATTTTACCCTTCTTCATACCCATTTTACACAACGCACCCCTATGATAGCCACTCTTAACTTAGGCATTTTGCCTGAGTTGAGATGTACAATGTCCAAAGAGGACCAAGGCCAAAACAAGTTCATTGTAATATAAATAGGAAGGTGAATGGTGAAATAAAGAAAAATAGGCTTATAAGGCTCAAAACATGGATCAAGGGGTACCATTCACACATGGAAGGTCATTTAGGCTAAAAGTGGACTAAAATAAAAAATGACCTTTGATTCTTTCCTAATCGACTATCCTTCAACCTAGGCAAGACTAACCGGGCAAGTTCTGAATTCAACACGCAAAGGAAACAAGGTAGTATCTCACACATACATGGCATAGAGTCAATATTACCAATATTTACCTATCCAATTCAAGCAATTTCTAACAAGTGATTATCTTATCCCTAATTATAATGCCATAACAAGATCCATAATGTTCACACAAATATATATTCACGCAGTTCTTAAATACAAAATTATGAAGGGGTATCAAAAATCGATCAAAACATGAAAACTGCCCTAAATACTTAAAAATCTCCTAATTACACATAAACAAAACACAATATGAAGTAAAACACAATACGACACAAATTTATACTAGACCTGTCAGTTCTATAACCATACCGCAACCGACAGGAAAGAAGCACAGTAACAAAAACCCACAGTGGCATGGTATGCCCACCCCTAACTAAAAATTATACACTATCCTATGCACTAAAATAAAGCAAAATAGGGGGAAGTGAGAATATACTTGGGATTAACTAGGCCCTTGAAATCATGAGCATCCCCAGATGGGGGCATATTAGCTGGCAAAGGCGGTGGTAGTGATGGTGCACTACTAGATGATGGACCCACTTCTATATCTATACGCCTCTGCCTATCGATGAATACAAACTCTATCGAATCAAGTATGACCCTATTAAAGACCTGGTTATATAGCATATTAGGATCTTGCAAGTCATCTATGTGACCTCTCTTAGCCCCAACTGATAGGACCTCCTTAACATCCTTTGTAAAGAAATTAAACTATATTGGTATACACGGAGGTGATATCTGGACTACCGAGGGTATAACTGAGGGAGTGGATGTATACTACTCTCTGTGAGAGAGCATACCTCTACTCATAATATATCAAACTCCTCTCTTATCTTGGATAGATCCAACATATCTATCTCTATGAATTGGGTTGTAAACCATCTCTTAAACTCATCATGTCATGTCTAGAAATTAGCACATATCTTAGATAGTGCAACTCTCTGTGCAACCTCCTATTTGGCCTCTGTCTGCTTAAATCTAGTCCTAACCCGTGATCTCATCTGCTCATAGAGAGTAGTCATCTCAAGCTTAACAACCCTCAACCAAGCATCGGTTTCCCTCTAGCTGTACACTAAGATCTACAAGAACTCACTACATATAGTGATCATACCTGTAGTAGGAGTTGTAGTAGATGGTTGAGTAGGCTCTAAAGATACACCCACCGAATCTAAGGTCAAATTCGAGGCTGAAGAAAAAGTAGTTGGTGTCCCCTCTCCCTATGTACTCGAGTCTGGAGCCTCTCTCTACTCCTCTATCTCTATATCAATACTATCACCTACCTCAGCTTGATGTGCCTTATTAAGCTCTATGGAAACTATTGGGCCTTTAGTCTGGACCCATGGTACTGATGTCTACTCTCTCGATCTCTTAGAAAGGCTTAAACATACTAGATCCTTCATAGTCTTTGTCCACGCAGTCACCATCGTAAGTAACCTCTTTTAAACTCCTGATATCTCAGGTACATAATGAATCATACAAGGGAATGGTAGATTAGTCAAATCCCCAAATGCTCTATCATGTAACTCATACAGGAGAATGGCAGCAAAATTAGTAGCATAAATGGCCATCATACAAGAAACCAGCGTTGCTCCCTCCCAAGTCAAGATATTATACAAAGTAGGGGGTATCAGTCGGTATCTGATCAACAACTACCAAAACTTGGCCTAAAATGTTAATAGGCCCTTTTTTATTTTACCATGCCCCTCAATCCATGAGGTCGCATCAACCAAAGATGAAATATAATTGGCTATCCACCTATTCATCTCAACCTTCTCTCATTGGTGCTCAGTCTCCTACATGATATATTGATCATGTGAAACCCTCTATCTGTGGTCACACTCAGCTGTAGATATAGGAATAATGTAATCTGGGTTGAAGATAACTCTGCAGGTAGTTTTTGCTAAAATATCAACTCTAATCCCTTTGACTAGTGTATGATCAAGCTTTGTCTTCCTCGTGAATCTCACCAGGCCTGGAGCTCTGCTTATAGGAAGAAATTTTGTAGCTTTATAGGATGCATAAAATTCTCATACCATAGTCGGGATGTAAGAACCAAATGGTCCAGTTCTCCACTCTAGCTGATATCGATCAAATGTTGCTTGTAGTTGTGGTACTCAACTTAGCCCTGATAGATTAATTTGGCGCTCCTCATAAATGCACCTCGTAGGCCTGCCTACCTCTCAATCACAATTGTCTCTACCAAATATATCTCGCATCCCTTCCATACACCACCTCGAGTTTTCTTCATCAAGAGGTGCTTTTGCGGCATATGTGGGTGTGAAATTTTCCCCTACTGGATTGATACATCGTGGTAAGGATGCTCTATACCCTCCTCAGACTATTGTACCTAAGTAGAGGTACCCTTTTTTAGACTGGGGCACCACTAATGGATCCTCCTACTCTACCTCCTCGGATGAATCCTGGGACCCCTCCTCAGACTTAGGGTCCTGAGCAGCAACCTGTAGAGTAGACTCAAAATATGTCTCCTCGTCATCCTTATCATTATCGGGTGGAGGAGTATTTGGGGGTGCTATCCTTTCTAAATTCATTCTTGGTTGGGCTATAATTGTCTGAGTAGCCTGGCGCGTCTTCCCTCTAGTAACTTTGCATGTCACCCCAACTATAGTGTCTCTATGTCACAGCCTCTGGTAATCTTCTACTAAACCACTAGGATCGGGAGACTCTGCCTGTCTCCTTGAGGTATTGACCTTCTTATTCTTCATAGCTTTAGGTGCCATATGCACTTGAAAAACTAGTTGTTAGTTTCCCAAAAAAAGTGAGGGATAGCAAAAGTTGAAGAAAAACTCAAAATTTGAAAAGTTTGAGTTTTTCATCAATTTTCACACCACTTTAACCTATTTGAAATCCCAACAAGTCCAATGTGCACACACCTATCAAAAATCATGAATTTCAAAGAAAACAAACATGATCAACCAGTGATATTACTCTATTCATTCAAGTTCAACTTTCGGTTGGGGCCTAACTTTAGATTTTAATTCAAAACAAAGCCCTACATTAATATTTTAGGTTACTTCAAGGATCATACATACAAGCATGATAGATGATTATATATATTTTGAAATGGAATACACATATCAACTTGTTTAAACAATAAATAGATCACATAACCATTAGGAGCCGAGAAAGTTACCTCTTTTATGAAGAACCAAAAGTGAATAATGAATAAGTCAAGAAAAACCAAAATTGGAACTTGTTTTTAGAGAGTTTTGATAAGTTGGTATCTCAAATAAGTATGGGGTTGGTTTGTATTTTAAGAGGAAAGTTTGAATTCAAAGAAAAAAGCAAAGTTTTGAGGTTTTGAATGAGTTGGAATGGGGTCAAGGATGTTTAAATATAGGTGGGGGTTGTTTTAGGTCATATATATATGTTGGTGGTCCCAAATTTTGGATTAAAAATTAGGCCCACTTATTGACCTTGCTACGGCAGCCACCTGCAGCCAGACATGAGGCGCAGGTGCCACCTGTGGCCAGCAGGTACAGGGTGCAAATGTCAAACCAACAATTTTAGCCCGCTTTCCTGTAGTACGGACTTGGAGTTTTGATATTTTTCTAACTATTTATGGTCCCACAACCTAAGTTTGGGGTCCCAAAAGTAAAATTAGATGCCAAAGACCACAACTTTCCATCTTTTATCCTCAAAATTTTAACTTTTCAACTTATTACTCAACTTACCGTGTGGGAATTATGACTATGATGGGTTGATCACACATACCACTTACCTGGAAATGGATGAATGTAGCAATTTTCTAACTTGATTTGGGTAACTTAGTGGGTTGCCTCCCACTCAGCACTTAATTTACTGTTGCGGCACGACGCGGCTATGTTGGTTACTCAGACTTTACCAACAAGCCCATGGGTTTCCTCCAATATAGTGCTTGATTTAATGTCGCGGCACATCACGGGTATCTTGACTACTCAGAATTCATCAAGATACCTATAGGAGTATCTCCTAGGGTCAACAATACAATCAATTACCACACTACCTCATATCAGTTGGCTACTTCTTTGACTTTTGGATGTTTAATGTAGCCTCCTCACTGTTGACTCTAAATTTCACCTTACTTTTATTCATGTAAACCATAGCTCTACCTGTATCCATAAATGGTCTTTCTAATATTATGGGCATCTCGGTGTCATCCTCGCAGTCCAGGATGACAAAGTTAGCCAAAAATATAAAGTTATCCACCCTCACAATCTCATCACAAGATTTCTACAGGCTTCTTCACCGTGCAGTCATCCATCAACAACCTCATTGAAGTCATTTCTGTAGGATTCACATCTAATTGCTTGAATACAACCAACAGCATCAAATTAATGTGGGCCCCTAAGTCACATAAGGATCTAGCAAATCGGGATGACCCAATAGTACATAGGTATAGTGAATGCACTGAGATCACCTTTTATCTATGACAAAGACCTAGTCGTGACTGCACTGCAGTGGTGGACACCATCAACATCCTCAATTGTCACTCATTTTATCTTTTTGACTAATTATTTCATGAACCTGGCGTATCTATGCATCTGTTGCAACTCATCAAAAAGAGATATGTTCAAACCTAACTCTTTCAGCATCTCAATAAATCGCTTGAACTTACCTTCCACTTTTTTTTGGTTCAATCTTTGAGGAAAGGTGAGGGTGGTCTTAAAATTTGTCTAACTTTTAGCTTAATGACCGGACCCTTACCTTTGTCTTCAGCACCTTTACCTTTATCACTTGTTGCCTTTTCGGACTCAATATCAGGTGTCTCATTATCAGTAGCTTCTGTAGTAGGTAGTGGGGGATCCATAGTAGTGATACCACTACTCGTGGTAATAGCAAGTACATGACCATCGTTTCTTGGATTTTGCATTGTATTGCTCAAAAGGGTACCTGGATGCCTCTAGTTCAGAGTTGCTGACATTTGCCCAAATGGGTGCTCCAACTAATTGATAGAAGTGGCATGTGAATCGACCTTCTAGGTCAATCCTAAAATTTTGACCTTAATCTCCTTAAGGGTAATCTCCTAATTTTCTTCACCTCTCACCAGCTTAGCCAGCATCTCTTCCATTATGGATTCTACATCTTGTCTACCAGGTGGAATGTACCTATCTCCCTTATCTTTGTAGTCATCCTTCTTCCTCCAGTCACCATCTCACTCTTTGCTATGGTCTCTATATCTGTCATAGTAGTTACAACCTTAGTTTTGTTTCCCTTGGGCTCAAAAATATGCTATTTAACGATCCAGATAATTCACTTCCTACTCTATTTCTGACTCGTACCCTTTGAAAGCTAACCCCTTTGCTGCTACAGAATTTACTTTCTCAGAAGTTGTTATTGCAAGCTACTTTGTTAGTACATCTGGATCAGATCTTATTAACACAATCTCTTACGCTACTGTGCCATCAGCTACTTTTTGGTCGCAGGAGGCACCAATAACATATGTGCCAGATTCCCTCTTAGTCTCCCGAGTTTGCCAACCTCGGTTAGTGAGTGCGATCTAATCTAACATCTTCTAAGCTACCTCCCAGCATAGTCTCATAAAAGCTTCTCTGGATATGGTGTATGCCATGGCTATGGAGTTCATGGTCAAGACTCGGTAGAATATCTCTAATAAACTCATCCCGGAAAACTGATGGTTGGGCACCATACTCAGTTTCTTCTTAAACTTAAACCATGCCTCGTACATAGACTCTGAATGCAGCTTCCTGAAATTGTAAATCTTTTCCTTAAGTTGCATTATCCTGGATAAAGGAAAGAACCTGTTCAAGAATTGCCTGTGCAACTCATTCCTCGTAGAGATAGATCCTCTTAGTAGTTCTCTTAACCATAAATATTCTTCTCTTGTAAGTGAGAAGGGGAACTACCTCAGTCTAAGTGCTTTCTGATTCAGCTTTAGATTTGTATACGGACTACAGATCCCAATGAAATTGGCAAGGTGCAAGTTTGCATCACCTGTAGAGAGATCTGCAAACACACCCTTTAGATTTAAGAGCTGGATCATTGCGCTCATGATGTCAAACTTGATGCCTGGGGGTAAAACAGGAGGATCTATGGCTCCAGTCTCTGTCGACTCAATATATCCCAGGTCTTCTTCATCATCTATATACGGATGCACATACTGATATACTGGAATTACTTAAACACGGGTGGTCACCTATCGCTCTATTCTAATTTCCATCAAGTGCTGCTCGGCGGTCTGCTACTTGTATCTACTTAGATAACTCTGCCTCCCTAGCTACCCGCTAATCTTCTTCTGTTATCCTCTTCTTAGCTTCAGCTTGATCTAACAGCTCACCAGTTTGTCGATCAATAATAGACTGTAGTCCTTCGAGGGGAGGGGGAGGTACAACATCACGAACCCCTTTAGGAAGTTCATCTTTTTTCTTCTCATACATCCTACTAGGTGTTTGTAGGATCTTCTCTGGATTCAGATTCAGTAGGAGTAAGGGATTACCTCTACTCCATATTCTAGACATACACTGGCGTATGCCCAACTAAGAATAAAAAATAAAATAAAAACCCTAAAACTGCAATAACTTCAACTCACAAATCAATACCATGTTCCCCGACAATGGTGCCAAAATTTTGATGACGTTCAAACTACACCTCCTCTCAGAAGATGATATGGTCGCTATTAAAATATAGTAACCCAACAAAGGTTAGGATTGAATCCCAAGGGAACACGTGGAATCATGGATCTCAGTAGTTGTAGTCTGCGGGCAGAACAAGAAAAGTAAATAGGGGGATTTTGTGTAGTAATCTCGAGCAAGTAACTATATTAACTTCGGTTGTAATCAGTCATAGGTGAACACTTTGATTGTTTTCACCCTGGATTCTCAACTCCATAGGCTTATCATGCTTGGTTGAACCAACCTGATACCTTCCATGCATAATCGATAAGTTATGTACCTTCTACAGTCTTTTGGACGCACAAAAAAATTTCACCCTTTACGTTTTAAGTCTCAGGATGTCGCCTTACTAACCCTTATCTTGATCCCAGTTAACTATTACCTTCTGATTCACTAATTATTAGATCAAACCTAACCATCTTACTTGGATGAAACTTTGAAGCATAGATTGAAATTTAAACTCCAAATTATTGTTGTTTGTAACTTTTCCTAGTCACTACTCCCCTTTTGGAGTAAGTAGCAATTTCTAGGTGGGATCTTAACGTGTGCACCCGTTAAGAAAGATATTATAATGAAGATAAATCAATATATGCATGGGTATCAATTCAGAACAACAACAACACTTCCCCTACTTCGACAATCCATCAGGGTTTCCACAACCCTACCTATGGGTTTTAGCGGCTCATGGTTGTGAAGAAATCAATAACATTCATAATCGAAATCATAGATGAAATCACAATGATAATAAGTATAAAAGCCCACAACCATAACTAATTAATCAACTGAAGTCAATACAAGAAAATACCAAGATCAAAATCGAATCTTGGAATCTAAATATGTTTGTGAGTATCAAAAGTGTGTTACTCCTACTAAAAAACATGAAGGGTATTTATTGTAATAAGGAAACCCTAAAACCAAAGATCGAGCAAAATAGAAGAAAACAGGGTAGGTGGCCACATGTGGTCTACATTTGCACCCTAACCCTGGGTGTAGGTAGTACCTGCGATCAGCAGGGTAGGCACAGGTGTAGGGCACAGGTACCAGGTTTCAAAAATCTTGTAGGTCAGCCATCGGGATTTTGGACTTATGGCACTTTCTTTGACTACTTGACGTCCGTACATCCTACTTCCGGTCCACATGTTGACTTAGTATGTGCCAGGAATCATTTTCTTAGTTCTTCTTTGATTCTCGAACATTCTTTGATCACGAACAAATTGGAAAGTGTTCCGAACATCCATAATTGCTCCAAAAAGTAGCCAAAAATACCTTTTTTTTTAATCTTTTTCACAAACTTAGCATTCAAACCATGATTTGCTGAAAAACATGCCCAAAACCCATCATATCTAACAAAATAACCTCAGAAACTTGTGTATTTTTCTCATTTTAGGTGTCAAAAGTGCTATATTTCTATAGCACATCAATATACAGTACCAGATATGCATACGGTACAAATAACCATCATTCAGTACACATTAATGGATAAATGCATATATATGTATACATACATACATACAGTACCAAATAATGCATAAAAAAAATATATCAAATACGCAGTGGGAAAAAATTGTATATATTGTATAAAATTGACCCATATACATAAGATTGAGCCCAAAATTGATACACATACACGGTATAAAAAACTTATCTAAATACATGCATCAATATACTATTTATGTGTACCAAAATTTTGACAAACTGTAACAAACTTAAAAAATTGAAACACACAATATCTCTTCAGCCAACTTGCATCGTCGTTGTCCATACGTAGAGCATCATTTGTAACTTTCCTTTTATGCACAATACCCCTAACTTGTTCTGAAAGTAATGCATCTTCTTCTTGCATTTGAGGAATCCCTAAATCAAACATTGGAATCATAGGTACATCAAGGTTAGTATGCGATATACTTAAAATAACCATCTTCATAGGAGTATTATCCACTATTGAGAAATCAAAATGAATGATTTGAAAAAAAAACATAACAATGTTGGTATTCAAATTAAAAATTGATGAAATAAACATATGATTAGGTTAAAAGTTAACCAAAAATATGAACGTCAGTTACTTGGTCATGAGGATTAGCTATTTATGGATTTCTATCGTGAGAGATATATGGGTTGAAGAAGAAACCATTTCTAAAACCGTAGAATTTGGGGGTAAAGAGAGAGTGTGATTTGGGGGTAAAGAGAGAGAGTATGTCGTTGGTGTATAGAGTAAAGTTAAAAAAGAGTAGTCATTGCTGTATTTTTTCAACAAATGTGGTTGTATTAATCTGTAAGGCTAAAAATCACAATTAAAGTAAAGTTAGCACGTGTCTAGGCTACAATAGGTAATTATGGTAAAGTGCAACTATAACTGATAATTACTACCCACTAGGGGCTATTACGAGTAGTTTCCCCCATATATATATATATATATATATATATATATATATATCAAATAAAATTTACTTAACATTAATTAAAAACTAAAATAAATATTAGACAGAAATAAATATTTGGCACCAAAAAATAGATTAAAGATTGGGGAGGGTCAAAAATCCGGTGTCTACAATAATAACTTTATTTATGTCATTTAATAATATCTTTTGGCCGTAAGGATACTAATTGAGGTTTTTGATTGTTCAAATAGCTACACTTGTTAGGTGTTCGAAAGAATTCATTTGTGAGATTTTTGTGTTTGATTGAGAAAATGACACTAAATACCTATAATCAATCCTACCCATGATTCTTAGCTAAATCTAGACTAATGTTCAATTCCCCATGCATGAACCCACACTTACAATAGCACAACTCCTAAGACTCATTCCACATTTTATTCCAACTCTAGTTATCTAAACTTCGAATTGTGCATTTCTACCATGATTAAATTGTTTGAAACAACCCACCCACCCACCCCCATTTTATTTTCGTACATTGCATTATGAGCCAACTTCTAGTAAATCCTAACACTTGAGATTGAATTTTGCATTCTCATTCCCTAGGGATTCGACCCTAACTCTAGTTAGGTAAATTATGTTGAAGATGACCGCTTATACCTCCAAGGGGTAATTTGAGCGTCATCAAGAATCAAAACAATGGGTACTCAGTAGGCATCATCAACTGCCTGAGCTAAATCATAATAAAAGCATAATAAGATGCGAGAATGTAAACTAAAGTCAGGCATGAAAGGACAAACCTAAAATAACACTCCGGCTGATAGATTATAAATAATAAAGTAGATGATATCTAAAAGAATACAAACTAACTATAGCCTACCTAGGCCCCCATAAGCCCAAAGGTGCAAACAAGTGAAGGATAATCCAACCGAGCCCCCATAATCCCAATGGATTCAATCAAGAGAAGAATACCGCAACAAAAATAACATACCCAATATATTCACACAAAGTGAGGTCTGGGGAGGGTAAATCATATGCAGTCCATACCACTACCTCAGATGAAGTAGAGAGGTTGTTTTTGATACACCCTTGGCTCGTGACAAATAATAGTATATCCAGCAAAGAACTTAAAAACAAACAACAAAATATGGTAAAACAACACTAGATAATAGAAGAACCAATATTCCCACAGAGTAATACTATGAACAACCTATCCAAAATCCCAAATATCCCAAAACACCACGAATAAAAACTACAAAACACATTCACAACACTATGACTTCAAGTAAAATCACCAAATAAAGCACTCATCCCTACTAGTAAGGACGCACACCCACCCACTACCCTCCACCCTAATTTTCATCCACCACACTTTTCTATCAAGGGTCATGTTTTCTATAAGAAGTAACTGCTCCATATCATGCCTAATCACGTCCCTCTAATATTTTTTTGACCCATCTCTACTCAGTCTGAAACCATCCATAACAAGCCTCTTACACCTCCTTATTGGGGTATCCGTTCTTTGCCTCATCATATACCTAAACAATCTCAACCTCACTTTCTGTATTTTGTCTTCCACCAAAGCCATGTCCATCTTCTCTTGAATAATCTCATTTCTAACCCGATCTCTCCTAGTAAGTTTTCATATCTATCTCAACATCCTCATTTTTGTGACCTTTAACTTCTGGATGTGGGAGTTCTTAATTGGCTAATACTCTTGTACATACAATATAGTTGGTCGGACTATCACTCTGTAGAACTTACCTTTAAGCTAAGGAGGTACCTTGTTATCACATAAGACACTCAAAGAAAACCTCCATTTCAACCACCCTGCACTGATGATGTGCTATAGAAATATAGTACTTTCGATGCTTAAAATGAGGAAAGTATGCAATTTTTTTAGGGCTTTTTGTTAGATTTGATCTGTTTTGGGTATGCTTTGTAGGAAACCATTTTTTGGATGATAAGTTCATAAAAATGGTGAAAAGGTTGTTTTTGGCTACTTTTGGAATGATTATGGATGATTGGGATGTTTACCATCTTAATCATGATTAATGCATATTCGAGAGTCAAAGAAAAGCTGAAAAACTAACTCCCAACACCTACCAAGTAAACATATGGCCGCAAGTAGGACCTACGGACTGCATGTACACAAAGAAGGTACCAGAAATTCAAAATCTCGAGAGCTGAACATTGCAGGATTTTTTCTCCTACTACCTCCACCCGCAACCTGCGCCCTGTGCCTGGGTCGCAGGTAGTACCTGCACCCTTCCAGACTGTAGGTTCAGGGAGTAGGTGGCCACCGACCCAATTTTCTCCTATTTCATTCGGCCTTAGTTTTTAGGGTTTTCTCTTGTATTATAAATACCTTTAACGTACTTTTTTGTTAGATATATACAAGTTACGCACTTGTAAACATATTTTGATTTCAAGATCCATCTTTGATCTTGGAATTTCTTTGTATTGACTTTGATTGATTATTCAGTTTACGACTGTGGGTTTTCTTTTATCTTATCATTGTGATTTCATCTTTATGTTCCAATATGAATGTTATTGATTTCTCCACAATCATGAGCGGCTAAAAACCAAAGCTAGGGTTGTGGAAACCTTGGTAAATTGATGAAGTAGGGGAATTTCAATTATTGATATGAACCAATACCCATGGAGTGCATTGTTTTATCTTTGATATGATTGATTTATTAATGGGTGCACACATTAGGATCCCGCCTAGATATTGCTACTTACTCCAAAAGAGGAGTAGTGACTAGGAAAAGATAAAAACAATAGTAATTTGGAAGTTGAAGGTCAATCTGTTGCAGTACAACAGAATATAGTGAATAATCATTAGCTTTCATCTGATACTTGAGACTCAAAAGGTGATAGTTAACTGGGATCATGGTAAGGGTTAGTAACACGACACCCTTAGACTCAAAAGGTAAAGGGTGAAATCCTTCTACTCGTCCAAAAAATTGTAGCATGTACATAACTTATTGATTTTTCATGCAAGCTATTGGGTTGGTTCAACAACGCACATAAATCTATGGAGTTGAGATGCCAGGGGGAACACAATCCTAGTGTTCACTTACGACTGATTTTCAACCAAGTTAATATTGTTCTTTATTTGAGATGATAACAAAAAAATCCCCCTATTTACTTTCCTATTTTTCCCATAGACTGTAACTACTGAGATCTGTTAAACCACCTGTTCCTTTGGGATTCGACCCCAGCCTTAGTTGGGTTACAATATCTTGACAGCGACCATATCATCACCTAATAAGAAGTGTTGCTTGGATGTCATCAACTGATACGATGTATGTCATCCTCATTAATATCTCCATTCCCCTAAATCACAGATCCAAGATACTTGATACTATCTCTTTTGTCGAATGGCCTGAGAATCCAGTTTCACTACCATGTCATCCTTATGCGTCAAATCACTGAACTTACACTCCAAGTACTTCATCTTGGTTTTATTAAACCTAAACCCTTTAAACTCTAGGGTCAGTCTCCAAACCTTCAACTTATCATTAACTTCTCCCTGAGTCTCATCAATAAGCACCACATCATCAGCAAGTAACATACTCCAAGGCACCTCTCCTTAATTATGACAAGTCGAAACATCCATCACCAAGGCAAATAAAAATGGACTAAGAGTCGATCCCTGGTGAAACCAATCAAAACATAAAAGTGTTCTGAATAATTATAAAGTAACTAGCCACCACAACCATATTTGTTAATTCTTTCATACCATAAACATCGGAATTGAACCAAATCCTAGTCATCATAAGTGAACCATAATTGTCGAAATCAAATCAGACTCTAATATCATAAGTGATTAGTAAATGTCGAACTCGAACCGATCTTTAAAGTAACCATAGGCTACCAATTCTAATCAAGAATTGAAAAGATGTATAAATCATCCTAGGGTCCAGGAATACATATATATATATATATATAAAGAGAGAGAGAGAGAGAGAGAGAAAGATAAAAGGCCCCCTAGTTCTACAAGGGACTAATAGAGATATTTTACCTAAAAGAGGGCCGAACAACCCGTTACTAACCCCAAAAGTCATTATTAAGGCAATTTCTATCAAAAAATAGACTCGGTCTTCCAAGTTCTACTACAAGGCGTCAATAAGCCCAACAAGTCCTTAGGTCATAGTTTATTCCAAGGAAAGGATGAATGTCGCAATTCTACCTAAAAGGGCTCACTAATCGGCTACAGATTCCTAATTTCACTAAACATACAACCAAATCATAAATTCCAACTCAAGTCTAGCATAATACTATACTAATACCATAATAGAGCTCAATTTATGAGAAAAGTAAGCCTAGCCTGCCTGGATGTCAATGAATGCCAAATAAAGTCCACTAAAATGGAGATTTTCCCTTTTATAAAGCCTCTGAGTGATTCCATGCTAATAATGATCTACAAATTAATATGAGAATAACAATACTCATATTGTATATAAATACCTCAAATCCAAAATTAAGCTAAGAATGTCATGTTGGTCCTGCTTGTTGAATCATAACTTTGAAATCGTCAAAATGTTCCTCTAGTCTCAAGGAGTATCTACCCTCAAAACTGGTGAAGTCCGAGCACAATACTCCTTCAAATCAGCCCGCAAAGTATTCAAAATTTTATGATTAAAGTGGAGAATTAAATAAGAAATATAAAGAAAACTTACGATAATTTTCGATGAGAAAACGCCTCTGTGAACTCTCCAACTCGCTCAAAACACCCACATATTGATCCTCTCACTCTCTTAGTTTTCTAGGGTTTTTAGTGGAAGTTGAGACTTGTAAAATTGGAGAAAAATTGGGTTTGGTAACTATATATACTGCCAGGGATCCCTTCATTATGAATGCAGGGACACCATCGCAAACATAACACTCAACTCGGCTTACTTTTTGAAAGCGCAATCATTTCACTGCGATCATAAAGAAGAAATCCTAGTACGACCCAGAGGATTCTCTTCATGAATGCAAAGACAAGCTCATTGGCCTTCACGAATGTGACAAGGTTATGCAATTCTGATAGCCAAATTGCCTTGGCTTTCTCAAATGTGAAGACCATTCTTGTCCTACACCAGTTAATGTTGCACCAGCTGAACTTGGCATTTGTCAAGTTTTTTATCGGACCCTCGGGATTCGTTTGAAATACTGTAAATAAAAATGAACAATGTCACCCTACCAAATTTGACATTCTAGACTCAATGGAGCCATCAAAGTTTTCATCCGAGGTCATTTTGATGAAAAGTGGGTCCCACACTCAATGTTCATTTTAACCAAAATCCATCCAATAGATCAAAATGAGTTAGAAAGGCTTGGGACCTAAATCAAAGGTCCCCTAGCCTAAAATCTATGTTCCAGACCTAAGGTACAATCAGAATTGGCATATGAGGTCATTAACCTAAAATTTAAGCCTGATATCCAATTCTCAATAGCAAGAACTTCAAAATAAGGAATTGGCTCTAAAAAACAAACAAACTATCCCATATTTTAACTGTCAGCTCCAGTAAGTCATAAATAACTTAGGGCAGTTATGGAAAAGCTTTACATGGTGAAATAGTGTGGAAATGCAAAGAATGATCTGGAGGGTCATTACTAAATATCACAACTCAAACCATGGTATGGACGTGACGGGCATCTCCAATCCACCGTGGAAGGAATACCACCCCCTAAACCTAAACAAATACTATACACCGCCCAAAAATGGATGAATTCCAATTATATAACAAGACAGCACAAGGTAAGTTCAAAGAATAAAAGATATATCTATAATTGATAATCAACATCCGACCAAACACGACCAACCAACATCACCCAAGTCCACAGTAATCCAACAAATCTTCTATGCAAAAAGAACCAAAAACTAGTCTTGGTCGAGGAATGTCCCCGACTCTGATAGATGACAATGATAATAAATTTATCAACTCAAATCTAAGAATGAAAATAGATGAAATGCCCAAGCCTTTCAGAGAATGAAAGCTCACCACTTCACCACAACAAACTGATGAACCAAGCCGATCTACCTAACTCTGCACAAAAAAAGTAGAAGTATCTTCGGTGCTTGTATCGCATGGGGATACAGCATCAGGAGATGGTAAGTGGGGTGAACACTAGCATGTAACTGAGGAATTAGGGATAAAATAATGTCAAGTCTAGTTATTTCAATGCCATATGAATCACATTATAATACATATATTAGTAATATGTCGGGGTAGAGAATAAGTCTTTACATGCTCTTTAAATCTTAGCCTGAATTATGTAACTCAACCATCATAACATTAGAAGGCACCCACGGGTTATATGGTCCCATCTCTCCCCCAGCTAGTAGAGCCTTAGTACGTGTGGCTACACAAACCAGAGGGTATACATATGCACTATGGGAGACTCGAACCTCCTGGCATATCAAGGTGACACATGCACCTAATTAGGTAATATTATGGGGGACTCAAACCTCCTAATCATATGATAATAATAAGGATGACTCGAACCACCCGATCATATAGAACCCCGCATTGGCAACCGCGATTTCCACTATTGATCCCTCGGGACCTCCACTTTAATAACTCAGCTACATAATAATTAACATACATTCCCACTCATTGAACCATGATACACATATAGGCATACATTGTTCGTATATCATATCAACTACACTTGCAAGGTAACGTCAACATACCAAAATAATTTGGTTATTTAGGGAATTCATAGCCCCCCACTTGGTTTAATTATACATTAGCTTGGGGAATTACATGATCCATAAGGTTCAATTAAAAATTATTATATTTCACTAACCTTTCATGTCATGAAATAATTCAAGAGTAGTTCAATATGCGTATTTTTAATATTCAAAACCAATTTCACAATAGGGGTTGAGGTCACAACCACTTCAAAAGTCATAAGTTGGGGAAAATCATAGTCCCCTAGTTTATTCACCATACCTATGCACAAGTTTAAAACCATAATTAAAACATGAAAAAACATATGTAAACCATGGGAAACATTATTCAACAACAAGCATTCAAAACCCTCAACCTATGTTTCAAAACCAACATCAAGACCATATGAACAACACTTTAAAACATATGCTTTTAACATATTTAAAATTAGGGAAGAATAACATGCTTGAAATACCAAGTTTCACAAAAAGAATTCAACCCTTGAACCCCTGGATGACCTACTTCTTGGAAACCCTAAGTATATTGCTTGATAGATTTGAGAGAGTTCTGAGATTGTTTGATTAAGTTATGAAATAGAAAATAACTCCATTTGAGTTCTTTATGAATGTGGGGTTTTAATTAGGTATGAGGGAAATTTTCCAAAGCTCCTCAAATTAAAATCTAAAATTTAGTCGTCAGTGTCTACGAGTCACTATATGACTCATAAGGTTACATTACGACTCGCGATCATGAGTCGTAGCCAAGACAGTCTCCAGGGAACTCACACTCTATTAAACCTACGACTTATCTTATACGACTCATAATAAGACACTATGACTAATAGGGTCTAGTTGTAGTCAACACAGAACCCACTTGGGGTATAACTGGACATCCTACGATTTGCTCCCAATGACTCATAATGAGTTCCTACGACTCTTAGTGAGCCACTCGTACTAAGAGTAGAACTTAGTCACACACACATTATTTAGGTTACGATTGGGTCCAATGACTCATCAAGACTCCCAACGACTCATTGGGTTAGTCTTAGTCTAGAAAGTGAGGATAAAATTTTAGAAATTTTCAAGGACCAAAAACCTGGGGTGTTACATACTCCCCCCTTTGGATCATTCATCCTTGAATGAAAGGACAAGGCATTTATTAGCATGATTTGACTCCAAATACAACCACACTTACCTTTTACAAAGATAGAAAACAAAGAGGTTAAGGAATACACATACCTCAAGCACTATTATCCAAAACGGGGAACAAGAACGGATAGCTGGACTTCATATCCTCCTCGACTTCCCAAGTAGCTTCCTCAATCTTTTGGTTCCTCCAAAGAACCTTTACCAAAGATACATTCTTAGTCTTCAATCGATGGACTTTTCAATCCAAAATCTCAATCGGGACTTTCGCGTAGGACAAGGAATCCAAAATGCCCACCTTTTCTAAAGGATCGACTGTCGAAGGATTACCCATGCACTTTCTCAACATCGAAACATGAAATATCAAATGGATGGAGCACAAACTAGAAGACAACTCCAATTCATATGCAACATTACCAACCCTCTTCAAATCTAAGTACGAACCGACATAGCGGGGGACTGAGCTTCCCCTTCCTTCAAAACCTCATCACTCCCTTCATGGGAGACATCTTGAAGAATACCTAATCACCAACATTAAATTACAATTCTCTTCACATTACGTCCGTATAGGACTTTTGTCGACTTTGGGCGGTCTTAAACCTATTCTGAATCACCTTCACCTTCTCCATGGTTTGGTGAACCAAATCAGGGCCAGATAACTTATTTTTACCCACCTCAAACCACCCAATAGGAGACTTACACCTCATACTATATAAGGCCTCAAACGATGCAATACCAATGATAAAGTGGTAACTGTTGTAATAGGAAAATTCTATGAGAGACAAGTGGTCAACCCAACTACCACCGAAGTCGATCACACAAGATCTGAGCATATCCTCCAATGTCCAAATAGTTCTCTTTGCTTGCCCATCTGCCTACGGGTGGAAAGCGGTACTAAGGCTTACCTTAGTCCCCAAACCTCTCTAAAACAAATGCCAAAAATATGATGAGAACAGAGTACCTCAATAAGAAATGAATGAAATTGGAGCACTATGAAGCTTTACTATCTCCTCAATGAATAGCTTGGCATAATCCTCTGAAGAGAAATTAGTCCTCATCGGCAAGAAGTGAGCAGACTTAGTCATCCTATACACGATGGCCAAATAGAATTAAACTGATTTCAAGACTGGGGAAGACCAATAACAAAATCCATATTAATTATTTTCCACTTCCACACAGGCAGCTTAATTTCTTCAAATAATACACCAAACCTCAAATGCTCAACCTTCACCTGTTGACACACCAAGCATTAAGCCACAAAATTGGCCACATCCCACTTCATATTATTCGATCAATAAATCTTCTTAAGATCATGATACATTTATGTCGAACAAGGATGAACTATATAACGTAACTCATGAGCTTCGGCCAAAATTCTTCCTTGCAACCCATCAATATCGGGAACACACAATCTACCTTGGTACTTTAAGATACCATCATCACCAATCTCGAAAGCCATCACTTTATGCCTACCTACATCCTCCTTGATTTACATCAAGATAGGGTCCAACACTTGCTTCTCCTTTACCTCAGCACCAAGGGATGACTTCGCCACCTCTTGCACAATCACACCACCATCCTCAGAATCCAAGAAAAGGACTCCAAGATTATCCAAATGATGAATATCTTTCACCAAATACCGTTTTTCTTCTTCCACATGGGATAAGTTCCCTATGGACAATCTGCTAAGATCATCAACAACCACATTAGCTTTACTTGGGTGATAGTAGAGTCTTATGTCATAGCCCTTTAGCAACTCAAGCCACCTCTTTTGCCTGAGATTTAGCTCCTTCTGAGTGAACACGTATTGTAGGCTCTTATGATCAGAATAAAAATCTACATAGATTCCATATATACAAATAGTGTCGCCAAATCTTCAATGCAAACATCACAGCTAACAATTCCAAATCATAAGTCGGATAGTTCTTCTAATGAACCTTTAACTGCCTAGAAGCATACGCAACCACTTTTCCATGTTGTATCAACATGCAATCTAGTCCCACTTGAGATGACTCATAATAGACAACAAAACCATCAGTACCCTCGGGAAGGGTCAAAACCAAAGTCGAAGTCAACTTATCCTTCAATTTCTCAAAACTACCCTTACAAGCTTATGGCCATAAGAACTTTACCTTCTTTTGAGTAAACTTAGTCAATCAGGCAGCCATAGAAGAGAAAGTATCCACAAAACTTCTATAATACTCGACTAAACCCAAGAAGCTCTGAATGTCGGTTGGAGTCGTGGGTTTAGGCCACTTCTTAACCACCATAACTTTTTGTGGATCAATCATGATCCCTTCACTAGAAACAACATAACCCAGATAGGTCAAAATATTCAACCAAATCTCATACTTCATGCATTTCACATACAATTGATGATCTTTTAAGGTTTGCAACACAAGGCAGAGGTGATCGATATAATTTGCCTCGCTTTTAGAATACACCAAAATATCATCAATAAATACAATCATGAACAAATCCAAGAACTAATGGAATATCCAATTTATAAGATCCATAAATTCTTCCAGGGCATTAGTTAACCCAAAGGACATCACCAAAAACTAAAAATGACCATACCGAGTTCGAAAAGCAGTCTTAGGGATATCCACCACCCTAATCTTCAACTGATGGTACCCAGACTGAAGATCAATATTAGAAAAGTACGTAGCACCCTGAATCTAATTGAAGAAATCATCTATCTTAGGAAGTGGATGCTTATTCTTCACTGTGACCTTATTCAAATGGTGGTAATCTATACACATTCGAAGGGAGCCAACCTTCCAACGCACGAATAATACAAATGTGCCCCACGGGGACACACTAGGGAAAATAAAACCCTTATCTAGAAGATCTTTCAACTGCTCCTTGAGTTCCTTCAACTTAGCCAGAGATATTTTATAGGGAGAGATAGAAATAGGACGAGTGTTCAAAAGAAGACCAATCCCAAAATCAATTTCCCTGTCGAGAAGAACACTGGAAGATCATCATGGAACACCTCAGGAAATTCATAGACCATAGGGACAGAATGCAAAGAAGGACCCTCAAATCTAGAATCCTTAACATGCACTAACGGATAGAGACATCCCTTAGAAATCAACTTTCGGGCTCTAAGATACGAGATGAACCTTTACTAGGCACTAGGGAACTACCTTCCCATCAATCACAAGCTCATTAGGGAGGTGGAAACTGACCCTTCAGGTCTGACAATCAAGCGACAAATAGAATGAATGCAACTAATCTATCTCCAAAATCACATCAAAGTCTAAAATGTCTAATTCTATCAGATCCACCAAGGTCTCCCAACCACTGACAAACATCACACAACCCTTATAGACCCTTCTAGAGATAATAGAATCACACACTGGGTAGACACAGAAAAGGGATCCATAACACACTCAGGATTACAACAAAAATAAATAGTCATATAAGGGGTCACATAAGAGAGGGTAGACCCGGGATTAAATACACAATACATATCATGAGAGAAAAGTTTGAGCATACCAGTAACAACATCGGGGGATACCTGAGAATCTATGCGAGTGGTAAGAGCGTACAGATGGTTCTGACCAGTGCTGGAGCCAGAAATAGAAGTAGCACCCTATAGTGCAGGAGTTGATAAAGTAGCAACAGGAATATAATTTGCCACAAAAGCAACCCTATAAGGACAATCCTTGTGCATATGACTAATCTAACCACATTTATAGCACTTATTCATCCCCTAGTCACAAACACCATAATATACCTGACCACAAAATCTAAAAAGGGGTTATGATGGAGTGGACTGAGCCCTGCTAGCCTGATACTGGGCTCCTGGTGCTCTAAACTCACTATCATACTGAGAACGACGATCATGTAATGGCTTTGGATAAAGAGCACTAGCCGTAGATTAGGAACAAGAAATTCCCCACTTCTTTTTAAACCACTTTCCACTGTCTCTACCATATTGTTGTTGACCTCCACCCTGATTCAAATATCAAGACTTCTTATTCTACCTTTCACCTATCTTTGTGTACTTTTTATTCTCCTCCTCGACCTGCTTCATATATACAACCAACCCAGAGATATCCATATCCTTGTTCAACACGGCAGCCTTGCTCTCCAAGATCAACTTATGAGACAACCTAGAGGCAAACTTCCTCATTCTAGCCCTCATGCTAGACACCAATTTCGAAACATAATGTGACAGTTGATGGAACTTCAAGGCACACTCTTTTATTGTCATCCTACCTTACTTTAAGTTCACAAATTCCTCAAATTTTGCCTCTCTCAATTCTTAAGGAAAAAAATGATCAAGAAAAGTACTAGAGAAGTCGTCCCACAAAGAAGACTCAACATTATCACCCCGAGACTCATCTTATTCCTCATACTACCGATACACCACATCCTTCAACTAAAAGGCAGCAAAATCCAAACCTTTCACATCCGTTGCTGTATCACACAGAAAAAATCTTTTCTATTTCATCAACAAAATTTTGAGGATCTTCCTCAACTTTAGAATCGGTGAAAGTCAGAGGACTCAACCTCATAAATTGGCTAACT
This sequence comes from Capsicum pubescens, assembly GCA_030864215.1. Classification (NCBI taxonomy): domain Eukaryota; kingdom Viridiplantae; phylum Streptophyta; class Magnoliopsida; order Solanales; family Solanaceae; genus Capsicum; species Capsicum pubescens. Next base: position 254,533,876 of record CM061540.1, on the reverse strand, counting down.
ATAGTGACCCCAGAGGATGGGGCAATATAAGCAACATGATCATTCTATGAAGCCACCAACTGGTAATCAAATAAATTGACTAACAAAACTCAGCATTAGACATATTATCTTGAGGTGTTCGGGGAGGGATAGAGGAACCTGTGAAACTCTACTAAGGCAATAAGAAGCAGTGACCCTAGACCAGGTCTGAACTTCTTGAGTTGGACGAGCTCCATCCATATTATCCTTAGATGGGACAGAAGCATTTCCAAGAGCATTAGATCTTCTGGGATGTAATGCCCAGAGTCTGTACCCTAACTACTACATGGTGCTCATAATCCCGAGGGACCACAAGCTAACCCATGACAGGCACCTGTTGTAAGAACTGAATAATAATACTATAAATATGCAGAAATTAGGCAAAAACTAGCCATAAGGTTCAATACTATAAATAAATACTGAATACAGTATATCAATACCAACACTGAACATCTGTCTAAAAATACTCTAGTCTGAAAAGCCTTTACTTTCTGAAATGGAGTTGATGGGACAAGTCCCCAACTAACTTTGAAATGCTAAAATAATAATCATGTCCTCGAACTATAAGGACTCACCACTGACTCTGACTGTAGAATATCTAAACTGCAGAGTATGATCAGGAGCTCGTGCATCTGAACCTATGATATAAGACATCATAGCACAAAAAAAAAGTATGTGACAGTACTTTGAATGTACTGGTATGCTAAGTGAAGTAGGCTGAAATGCATGGGTTCATATGCATGAACAATACTAATTGAATGACATGAGTATAACTAAATGAGAGTACATACATGAATACATAAACTGTAACTGAGATCGTGGTAACACTATATACTGAGTTTTGAACACTGGTTTACTGATATCTGAGTGACTGTATTTGACAGTCCTAATTCTATGGAACTGTGCTGAGTTTCGTACTAAGCAGAGTGATTGTGTCTGATAGTCCTGAATTTTTGTAGAACTGAACTGAGTTCTATTCTAAGACTGGAACTGAAACTGAGACTGTGGGAAATAGTCATCTAACCGACATACCCCTCCCTAAACTAATTGGGGTCCAACCTGTAACCCCAGCTAGCAGGGTGTAAGTATCGTGCCATGGGTAAAGACAAACTGAGTCACCCTTATCTGGCAGGTACTCTAAATGAGAACGGTGGTACCCTCAACTGGCATGTTAAAACACCTCATCAACCCTTATCTGATAGGTTGATATCTCAACCTCTGCTGACTACATAGTTCTGGAACACATGGACTGCTTCTAAGGATCACATTCTTTACTGGCAGGTGAGTGCTCATACTTGGGTTCACTCGGTGCTGAATCCTACTTCCAACTGAATAAATACTGAACTGATTTCAAAATTGTACTAGGCTAGACTGAATTATTACTGATCATACTATCTAACTGAACTGAACTGAACTGATTATACAGAATTGGAATGGACTGATACTTAGCTTTACTGAGTTTCCCTGAGTTCTGTAACTGACTGAATTCTACTGATCGTGAAAGGAATGATATTACTATGTAACTGACCATGGTTCTAGGTAACCATCTAAATTGTCGGGTATTAAATACCCCAGGACTCAACAGCATAAATTATAATACATGGAACTATCTTGAAACATGATAACTAACCACTTGACCATCATTCATTCATTGGGACATTTTAGCAAACACTTGCAGGACATGAACTTGAATACATGCTAACATGATAAAATTTCACTATTCATCTCACATGAGTAATTCATCAAACACTTGGAGGGCATAGTATGTGCGTATAATACTAAACAACATATGAGCATCATAACTCTTGGATGAACACTTGACATACCTTGGTTGTTAAATTCTTGAAGAATGATGGTGAAATCTTGAGTCTTGAATTTGAAAGTTGATCTCCTAGGATTTTTGTTCATGAGTGGTTTGACAAAGAATGACTATATTTTGCTAATTGAGGGATAAATTTCATGTTTTGGGGTCTAAAGGACTTGGGGAAAAGACCCAAATACCCCAAAGGATATGGATTTTTAGTGACTAAAAACTAAACTATCGATGCGCAGATCGACGCACTGCGTCATTGGCATCGATGCGATGGACAATGCGCCACATCAAGTCCGCGTCGATTCACTGGAATTTGCCACTGGAAGCCAAAGAAAATATTGATCGACGTGTTGGCTGACGCGACGCATCGAGATCGCATCGATACTCTATTTTGGATTCCCAAACATGGCTCAAATGAGGTTTAAAAAATCTAAAACTCATCCGAGCATACCTACTAACATTCTTGATTATGAATCAACTTAATGGTCACCATTTAATGGTCATAAAGGTTGCAGAATAGAGTTGCCAACTTACAAAGGTTAAAATAACACTAAGTCTGAATACTTAGTTAAAATTTTCTAAGTCTGGGACCCCTTAACAAACTTAAAGGATTGACTTAAGCTAAGGATTTTTGCGGGGTTTTACAATATCTCCCCCTTGGGAACATTCATCCTTGAATGAGACTGACTAAGATGGGAGAACTGATAGACTGAACTTGTTTGTTGGACATGCATGACTGTAACATGATTTCATGACTACCACTACTAATACACTAAAATTTCATACTGAACATGCATATCTGATGCATGAGTACTTGGCTAAACATGATTCATGAATGCATGACTGGAATTACTGATAAGCTGAGATTCTCATACTACAGATGCATATCTAATGCATGAATATCTGACTGAACTGACTCATAAATGTATGGTTGGGTATACAATGGTAACTGATACCAAGATTATAAGGAAATCTGAGCATGAAACTGAATAAGTTTAGAGAGATCTATTACCTTGGGCTGAGTCTGAGTTTGCAGAGAAGAGGTGAGGATACTTGGTTCGCATATCTGATTCTACTTCCCAAGTAGCTCCCTCAACAGATTGATTCCGCCAAAGAACTTTGACTAGAGGGACTTCTTTGTTCGTCAGTCTGGGAACTTAATAATCAAGGATGTTGACTGGAATCTCTTCATAAGAGAGGCTATTCTGAACATCTATGCCCTCTATAGGGAGTACGGCTGCTGGGCCACCTATGCATTTCTTAAGCAAAGAGACATGGAACACTTGATGCACTAAAGCTAAGTCTGAGGAAAACTCTATCTCGTAAGCTACCTTTCCAAAACAGCTGATAATTTAGTAAGAACAACATATCGAGGAATGATTTTCCCTTTTTTGACAAACCTCTTCACTTCTTTCATAGGAGACATCTTTAAATACGCATAATCACCAATCTCAAACTCGAGATCCTTTCTTTGCACATCTGCGTATGATTTCTGTTGGCTCTGAGCTGACTTAAGCCTTTCCTTGATCAACTGGACTTTTTCTAAGGTATCAAATACCAAGTCAGGCCCTACCACTACGGCCTCACCCACTTCAACCCAACCAATAGGAGATCTACACCTCCTCCCATAAAGTACCTCAAATGGGGCCATCTGAATGCTGGAATGATAGCCGTTGTTATATGTGAATTCAATCAAAGGAAAGTGGTCATCCCAACTACCTTTAAAGTATATTGCAGTATATCTTCTAAAGTCTGAATGGTCCTTTCTAATTGACCACCTGTTTGAGGATGAAAGGTTGTACTAAGGTGAACTCAGGTACCAAGACACTTTTGAAAGGTTTTCCAGAAATAAGAGTTGAACTGCGTACCTCTATCTGAAATAATGGACAATGAAACACCTGCAATCTGACTAACTCTCTAACATAGAGCTTGGCATAATCCTTGGCTGAATAAGAGGTATGGACTGGTAGAAAATAAGTTGATTTGTTCATCCTATCTACAATTACCCAGACTGAATCATGTTGACGACGATAATGAGGAAAACCCGTCACAAAGTCCATGTTCACTTCTTCTCATTTCCAGGTGGGAATACTGAACTCCTGCATGGAGCCACAAGGCTTTTGATGCTCAATCTTAACCTGCTGACATGTTGAAAACTTAGACACAAACTCTGCAATATCTCTTTTCATCCCACTCCATCAATAGATCTCCTGCAAATCATGGTACATCTTAGTATACCCTGGATGAATAGAGTAGCGCACACCATGCGCTTCTACTAGAATTCACTGCCTCAAGTCATCTATACCTGGCATAAATAACCAACCCTGGAAATGCAACACATCATCTCCCCCTTGCGAGAAAACCTCTACCTTTTAATCTTTGATTGATTCCTTCAACTTATCAAGGCTGGGATCCCTATCCTGCTTTTCCTTCACCTTGGAAACTAGAGATTATTCTGAACAACTCTGCACCCATACACTACTTTCTGCTAAATCAACTAAGTGGACACCTAGTCGGGCAAGCTGATGAACTTCCTGAGCTAACTTATTTTTACCATCCTACACATGAGCAACACTCTCCATAGACATCCTACTAAGAGCATCAGCCACTACATTGGCTTTACCCGAATGATACAGGATGTTCATGTCGTAGTCCTTCAGCAGCTCCAACCACCTTCTCTGATGAAGGTTTAGGTCTTTCTAAGAGAATATATATTGTAGGCTCTTATGGTCTGTGAACACATCAACATGCACACCATATAAATAGTGCTTTCAAATCTTTAAGGCAAACACTACTGTTGCTAACTTAAGATCATAAATAGGATAGTTCTTTTCATAGGGCTTAAGTTGTCTAGAGGCGTAGGCTAAGACTTTACCTCTCTGCATCAAAACACACCCCAACCCAACTCTGGAAGCATTAAAATACACAACAAAGCCATTCGAACCATCTGGTAGTGTCAAAATTGGAGATGTAGTGAGTCAAGTCTTTAACTCCTCAAAACTCTTCTCACAAGAATCTGACCACTTAAATTTGACCTTTTTCTGAGTCAATCTGGACATAGGGGATGCAATAGATGAATATACCTTAACAAACTGTCAGTAATAGATGGCCAAGCCCAAGAAACTCTTGATATTTGATGGACAGATGGGTCTAGGCCAGTTTCTCACTGCTTTAATCTTTTGGGGATCAACTCTAATGCCATCACCGGAAACTATATGGTTGAGTAAAGCTACTGACCTTAGCCAAAATTTGCACTTACTGAATTTGTCAAATAGCTGATGGTTTCTGAGAGTCTGTAATACTATTTTGAGATGGTCTGCATGATCATGCTCACTGCGGGAGTAGACAAGAATGTCATCTATGAAGACTATGATGAATATGTCCAAGTACTGCTTGAACACACGGTTCATCAAGTCCACGAAAGTTGTTGGGGCATTGGTAATACCAAATGACATGACTAAGAATTTATAGTAACCATACCAAGTTCTGAAGGTTGTTTTTAGGATGTCACATTCCCTGACTCTGAGCTGATGATAGCCTGATCTGAGGTCTATCTTAGAAAAATAATTGGCACCCTGAAGTTGGTCAAATAAGTCATCAATTAGGGGAAGGGGATACTTGTTTGTGACTTTATTTAGCTGACGGTAGTCTATACACATTCTGAAGAAACCATCTTTCTTACACACGACTAGAACTGGTGCACCCTATGGGGACACACTGGATCTGATGAATCCCTTATCTAAGAGATCCTTCAACTATTATTTCAACTCTCTGAGTTCTACTGGAGCCATTCTGTATGGCAGAATAGAGATGGGCAGAGTATTTGGAAGAATGTTAATTCCAAAGTCAAGTTCCCTTTTGAGAAGAACTCCGGGAAGATCTTCGGGAATCACATTTGGGAATTCACATGTTATTGACACTAATTCTAGATTAGGGGTTTCTGAACTAAAGTCTTGAACTCAAATGAGATGGTAGACACATCCCTTAGATATCATCTTTCTTACCCTTAAGTAGGAAATAAGTTGACCCTTAAGTGCTGGAGTACTACCCCTCCACTATAGGACGGTCTCATTCGAAAACTGAAACTGGACAATTCTATTTCTGTAATCGACTGAGGCATAGAAGGAATGAAGCCAATCCATATTGAGAATGACATCAAAATTGGTCATCTCTAATTCGACTAAGCCTGTTGAAGTGACTTTCTGAGATACCATAATCGAGCAGTTCCTGTATACCCGCCTAGCTATGATGGATTTACCCACTGGGGTAGAGACTGAGAAAAGATCTACTAGAATTGGGACTAACTCCAAAATCAACAACTATATATGGAGTTACAAAGGACAAAAAAACTCCTGGATCTAGCAAAACATAAATATGTATATGATAAACTTGTAATGTACCAGTTACCACATCAAGAGAACTTTCCTGATCCTGTCGAGACTGAAGGGCATAGAGTCTATTTGGGTGTTGACCACTGGTGGCACTAAAAGCGGCACCCTGCTGATTCAAGCGACCTGTCTGAGCTGGGGGGTGGTTATGCTAACCCTGAGAACCTGACTGAGGACAATCTCTAACTCTATAACCTAGCTTACGACACCCAAAACACACATCGCTACCAGCTCTGCAGATACCCTGGTGGTTTCTGCCATATTTCTAACAAAAGGGATTGGTTTGGGTGCTGCTCATACTACCCTGAGGTTTAGGGCTTGGTACCTAATCTCTATTGCCATCTATGAATTTCAGTACTGGCTGAGGATAGAGCAGGAACTGGGGATTTCAGGTGGAACTGGGAACGATTCCCACCCTTTGACTTAGGTTGAGCGAAATTAAAACTACTTGTTCTCTCACTTATTCTCCCTATCATTCTCTCTATTCTTAGTCTCCTCTATCTTTTGAGCATGGACCATGAGCCTGGATATATCCATCTCCTTAATCAGCATTGCGGTCGTACACTCCTTGACCACACTGTTAGACACCCCAGACACAAACTTACTCATCCTGGATCTGCTATCTGCTACCACATGAGGAGCGTATCTATCTAATTGAGTAAACTTGAGAGAATAATCTTCCATTGTCATATTGCCCTGCTTCAGATTAATAAATTCTAAAACCTTTAATTCTCTCAACTCTAGTGGGAAGAACCTTTCCAAAAAAATAGTGGCAAACTCCTCCCATTCTATGGGCTCTGCATCTGTGGCCCTTTCTGCTTTCCACTGTTTGAACCATGAGTGATCCACATCCTGCAACTGATATGTAGCTAGCTTGGCACTCTCACTGATTATCACCCCTATGATATCTGTAACCTTTTACACTTTATCGAGAAATTCCTCTGGGTTCTCATCTAACTTAGACCCAGTAAAAGACAGAGGATTCATTTGAGTGAAGTCCCGAATTCTGGATGTAGTAGTATTGGCTAGTGGGTTGTCCAGAACGGTTGTTGGGCCTTCATTCTAGGCTACCACAGAATGAGCTAGGGTGGTGAAAGCTACTCTGAATTTAGCATGGGAGACATGTTCCTCTAGGGGATCTGGTTAGACGGGCTGAGGTGCTGGTTGATCCCCCGTTCCTCTTCCCTTAGTCCTCTTTAGAGGTATGGTCTGTAAACGGGAGAAAAACTTGGATTAGAAAGAGAGGTTAACTGGATGTCATGCTCACTCGCCCGATATGAATACTTAAAAAGGAGAAACATTTCCTAAAACATCTCGTAGCCTCCTATCCATAAGTGTGGAGCGCTACACACCCATGAACAAGACTCTACTAGATGTGGCTATCAGACTTCCTAGGACTCTGTTGAACCTTAGGCTCTGATACCAAGATTATAATGGCTAAATTCTGTACCTGAGATGCTACACGGTGCTCATAATCTCGAGGGACCACAAGCTAACCCACGACTGGTAACTGGTGCAAAAACTGAATAATAATACTATAAATATGCAAATATTAGGCCAAAACTGCCCATAAGGTTCAATACTATAAATAAAAACTGAATACGGTATATCCATACCAACACTGAATATCTGTCTGAAAATACGATAGTCTGAAAAGCCTCTACTGTCTGAACATGGAGTTGATGGGAAAATTCCCCAACTATCTCCGAACTACTAAAATAAACTGAAATACTTAAATAATAATCATGGCCTCGAATTATGAGGACTCACCACTAACTCTGACTGCTGAATATCTGAACTGCTAAGTATGATCGAGAGCCCATGCGTCTGAACCTATGATATAAGACATCATAGCGCAAAAGAAAAGTATGTGTTAGTACTTTAAATGTACTGGTATGCTAAGTGAGGTAGGCTAAAATACATGGGTTTATATGCATGAACAATACTGATTGAATGACATCAGTATAACTAAATAAAAGTACATGCATGAATACGTAAACTGTAATTGAGATCGTGGTAACACTAGATACTGAGTTCTGAATACTGGTTTACTGATATTTGAGTGACAGTATTTGACAGTCCTGATTCTGTGGAACTGTGTTGAGTTTCGTACTGAGCTAAGTGGTTGTGTCTGATAGTCCTGATTTTCTGTAGAATTGAACTGAGTTTTATTCTGATACTAGAACTGAAACTGAGACTGTGGGAAATGGTCATCTAACCGACATGCCCCTCTTTGAACTGATTGGGGTCCAACCTATAACCCCAGCTGGAAGGGTATAAGTATCGTGCCATGGGTAAAGATAAATCGAGTCACCCTCATCTGGAAGGTGCTCTGAATAACAATGGTGGTACCCTCAATTGGCAGGTTAAAACACCTCATCAACCCTCATCTGCCAAGTTGATGTCTCAACCTACGCTGGCTACGTAGTTCTAGAACACAAGGATTACTTCTAAGGATCACACCCTCTACTGGCAAGTGATTCCTCATCCTTGGGTTCACTCGGTGATTAATCCTACTCCTAACTGAATAAACACTGAACTGATTTCAAAACTGTAGTAGGATAGACTGAACTGTTACTGATCGTACTATCTAACTGAACTGAACTGATTATACAGAAATGGAATGGAATGATACTGAGCTTTACTAAGTTTTCCTGAGTTCTGTAACTGACTGAATTCTACTAATCGTGAAAAGACTGATATTACTATATAACTGACCATGGTAACCATCTAAATTTTCGGGTATTATATACCCCCAAGACTCGAGAGCATAAATTACGAGACATGGCACCATCTTGAAACATGATAATTAACCACTTCACCATCATTCATTCATTGGGACATTCTAGAAAACACTTGCATGACATGAACTTGAATACATTCTAACATGATAAAATTTCACTATTCAACTCACATGAGTAATTCATCAAACACTTGGAGGGCATAGTATGTGCGTATAATACTAAACAACATATGAGAATCACAATTTCAAATACTAAATTCACAATTTGGAAGGTTTTAGCATGAATTAACATAGTACAATACATATAATAAATAATTTCATATGAATCTTGCAATTAAATCACGAACTAGGAACCCCATTAACATGGTAATCATGAACACATTTAAATTCAACCATGAAATTCATCAAACTCATTAACTTGTAGTTAAAAGGTTTCTTGAACTCCAAGGGTGGAAGGGAACCCTTGGATGAACACTTGACATACCTTGGTTGTTAAATTCTTGAAGAATGATGGTGGAATCTTGAGTTTTGAATTTGAAATTTGATCTCCTAGGGTTTTTGTTCTTGAGTGGTTTGAGAATGAATGAATGTATTTTGCTAATTGAGGAATAAATTTCGTGTTTTGGGGGATGAAGGACGTGGGAAAAAGATCCAAACACCCCTAAGGACGTGGCTTTTTAATGACTGAAAACTGAACTATCAATACGCAGACCAATGCACTGCATTGTTGGCATCGACACGATGGCCAACGCACTACGTCGTGTCCGCATCGGTTTACTGGAATTTTCCACTGGAAGCCAAGGAAAATATTGATCGACGTGATGGCTGATGCGGCGCATTGAGATCGTATTAATATACTATTTTGAATTCCCAAACATGGTTCAAACAAGGTCCAAAAAAGCTGAAACTCATTCGAGGACACCTACTGACATTCCTGATCGTGAATCAACTTAAAGGTCGCCATTTAATGGTCGTAAAGGTTGTGTAATTGAGTCTCCAACTTATAAAGGCTAAAATAATACTAAGTCTGAATACTTAGTTAAATTTTTCTAAGTCTGGGACCCCTTAACAAGCTTAAAGGACTAAGTTAAGCTAAGAATTTTTGCGGGGTCTTACAGAGGCATGGTCTGAAAAGAGAACACAAGTGAATTAGATGAAATTTCAAAAACTTAAGACTCTATAGCTCAAAATAGAACAACAAAAAAGGAAAATATTCCTAAATAACTCGTAGTCTCTCCATTATAAGTGTGGTGCACTACACACCCATAAAAAACTCTACTTGACATGGCTTTGTGGAAACCCAATGACACCAAACGTAGGATTTGACACCAACTTTGTCATGACTCAAACTAGGGACTGGTCGTGATTGGCATATCCAATCCACCGTGGACCGAAGACCACCTCCTGAGCATAAACAAATACTATACCTTCCCTAATAATGGTTGAATTCCAAACCTATAACAAGATAGCATAAGGTAAGTTCAAAGAATAAAAGATATGTTTATAACCGATAATTAGTATTCGACCAAACACATCCAACCAACATCACCCAAGTCCACATAATCCAACAAAGCCTCTATGCAAAAAGAACCAAAAACCAGTCTTGGTCAGCACATTTCACCAACTCTAATAGATGACAATGATAATGAAAACTACCAACTCAAATCTAAGAATGGAAATAGATGAAATGTCTTAGAATTCTGGAGAATAGAAGCTCACCACTCACCACAACAAACTGACAAATTGAGCCGATCCACCTAACTCTGTGTAGGAAAAGTATATGTATCTCCAGTGCCTGCATCGTATGGGGATACAGCATCCGTAGATGAGTATTGGGGTAAACACTAGCATATAACTCAGGGATATGAGATAAAATAATGTCAAGTCCAGTCATTTTAATACCATATGAATCACATAATAATGCATATATAAGTAATATGCTGGGATAGAGAACAAGACTTAGCATGCACTTTAAATCTTAGCTTGGATTGTGTAGCTCAACTGTCATAACATAAGAAGGCACCCAAGAGCTATATGGGTCCAACTCTACTCCAGCTAGTAGGGACTTAATGTGTGTGGCTGCACGAACCAGAGGGTATACATATGCAATATGGGGGACTCAAACCTCCCGGCACATCAAGGTGACATAAGCACCCAATCAGGTAATATAATATGGGAGACTTGAACCTCTCAATCATATGAAAATAATAAGGGTGACTCAAACTACCCGGTCATATAGAACCCCGCATCAGAAACTGTAGTTTCCAGTATCGATCCCTCGGTACCTCCACTTTCACGACTCAGCTACACACCCCTTTTTAAGCCCAATTAAAACAATCAAAACACATTTCCATTCATTGAGCCATGATACACATTTAGGCATATATTATTGGTATCGTCATACTAACTACACTTGCAAGGTAACATCAATATACCGAAATAATTATGTTATTTGGGTAATTCATAGCCCTCCTACCCCCACTTGGTTTAATTATACATTAGATTAGGGAATTACATGACCCCATAAAGTTCAATTCAAAATTATTATGCTTCACTACCCTTTCACTTCATCTAATAATTCTAGAGTAGTTCAATGTACGTATTTTTCATAGTCAAAACTAATTTCACAATATGGGGTTGAGATCATAACCACTTCAAAAGTCACAAGTTAGGAAAATCACAGTCCCCTAGTTTATTCACAATACCCATGCACCCCATAAGTTTAAAACCATAATTAAAATATGAAAAATCATATGTAAACCATGGGAAACATTATTCAACAACAAGCATTCAAAACCCTCAACTCATGATTCAAAAATAACATTAATACCATACGAACTACACTTTAAAATATATGATTTTAACAAATTTACAATTAGGGAAGAGTAACATGCCTGAAATATAAGTTTCACGAATAGAATTCAATCCTTGAGCCCTTTGATGACTTACATCTTGGAAATCTTAAGTATCTTGCTTGAGATATTTAAAAGAGTTTTGAGAGTGTTTGATTAATTTATGAATGAGAAAATTACCCCTTTGAGTGCTTTATGAACGTGGGGTTTTAATTGGATAAGAAGGAATTATCCAAAGTGCCCTCAAATTTAAAGCTGAAATTTAGTCGTCAGTGTCTACGGTTCACTATACGACTCGTAGGGTTACATTACGACTCGTCACCATAAGTTGTAGCTAAGAAAGTCTCCAGGGCACTCATACTTTATTGAACCTATGACTCAACTAATACGACTCGTAATGGGACACTACAACTAGTAGTAGGATCCAGTCAAAGTCAACACAGAACCAACTTGGGGTATATACTGGACATCCTACGATTTGCTCCCAATGACTCGTAATGAGTCCTTATGACTCTTAGTGATACACTCGTACTCAGAGAAGAACTTAGTCACACGCACACTGTTTAAGTTATGATCTAGTCCAACGACTTGTCGAGACTCCCTACAACTCATAGTGTAAGTCGTAGTCTGGACAGTGAGGATAAATTTCAAAAAAATTTAAGGACCAAAAACCTGAGGTGTTACATTAAAGTACAACGTAAGTGTATTAATCTTTGCAATATTGATGATTCAAGCAAATGATAAGTTTAAAATTCCATAGTTCATAGAGGCAAACATCAGAGGCAATAGCATAAACAATACATATTTGTGTATTATTAGTGTAATGTTTTGTTTCCTTCATTTTTTTACCAACGGTAGAGTTTTATTTTCTTTTTATTGGTTTTAGAAAGCACATTATGTATCATCAGACCTTTTTCAGATAATACTTGATTATGGGATAAAATATTTGTCTAAATTTGTCTTTTACAAGTTAATTTGGTTATATGATGTGCAGGAATAAGTTAATCTTTTGTTTGGCACTAAATTTTAATGGCATGCATAGGTGGAAAAAAAAAGTAGAAAGTTAGAATATGAGTTAAAATGAAATAGCTAAAGAAAACAACAAGCATATTTTAATTAGTAAATCACTTAAGCGTTTTTTTTTCTTGATGTTTCTTTATTTTATCCTTGAAAGAATCCAACTCTAGCTTCGTCCTCTATAGTTCTTCCTATAATTCACCATTCAAGCCAATTAGCCAATATACTAAGTTAAAAAAAAACACAAAAAAACATTCAACAAATATAAAATAATTATGAGTAGGGTAAATGAAGAGAAGTCAGAACCTTTATGATTCGAGTTTTGCTGTCAAGAAGGCATAAAGTCCATAATATCTTCAGTGGACATAGCTAATTATCTTCGAAGTCGCTATCCTTGATCATTGGAGTTGCCATCATTGATGGAGATTATGTTTGTGTGGGAATCTGAGCGGAAATTGAAATGAAGGAATCGATCTGTATAAACTTGAACAATCAAAAAGCTTTATATTCTCTTCTTTCCATTGTCGATATTTATTGTCTTCTTCTTCAAGAAAATAGTGTTATATGAAGTGCCACAACATTACCATCTCAAATCACAGAAATACTAATATCATATCTCTCAAATCCTCAAATGAAGGAAAAATGACTTGATCCACCAGATTCACCAACAAAATGGCAAAAAAAATCACAAAATCTAACCTCGGCCATTGTAGTTGCCATCGTTGATGGAGATTGTGTTAGTATGGGAATTCGAGCAGAAATTGGAATGAGGGAGTAGATATACATAAACTTGAACAATAAAAAAGTTTTATGTTCGCTTCGATCTTTTCGTTGTCGATATTTGTTGTTTTCTTCACCAAGAAAATAGTGCTACATAGACCGTGCACTGACACAACATCACCATATCAAATTGTAGAAATACTAACATCATATTCTCAAATCTTCAAACAAAGATAAAATAACTCAACCCACCAGATTCATCAACAAAATAGCAAAAACAAAGTCAAAAGCTAACCTAAGCTACCAAAAGAATCAATTACAAGCAAAGTAATATTCACTATAAACATTAGGTCAATCAATATTATTAATAACAAAATCCTAAAAAGTTGAGATTTAGCGAAAAAAAAACTATAAGTTCAGTAGTTAAAGAAACCTTGATAAGAATTGTATCTCCATGGAAAAGCTAAAGCTTCTTTATAGTGGCCGAATGTAGTGCGACAATAGAGTTATCATCGTTGTCCGCCTCATAAACTACAAGCCGATTAGGAGATTTCTTCCAAGATCTCTAAAATAGCACTTTTTCTGCAAACAAAGAAGGATCACAACACAAATTTATCACACAACGACCTTTGTTCTATAGAAAAGGAAAGACCGGACGAAGTAAAATATTAGGGATTCTAATTGGTATATTTTGCTTGTCTCCGATCTAAAATTCTAGTTGTAGCTCTAAAACTAATAGTCTTTTTACTTATGCTTCTTAATGTGTTTTGAGTTATAATACTCATATAGAGCCCATCAGAAAACAAAGAATATAATGATTATTAGATTACAATTGACAGCCTTATCAAGTTATATTCTACGCCTTTGAAAATTATTGAACTTGATATATTGTTAAAATTTTGTAATCAACTCCGACAAACCTTAGAACTCATTCCATGTACTTTTTTACCATAAGTTTGGTAAAAAAAAAAATATTCATAAACCAAATAGGACACGAATTTGAAAAAGGTAATGTAGGAAATTTTTAGCGGAAATAATTTATTTTTGAAGAAATTTAATTGGAGGAAAACGGTGGAAAAATGATTGTGTGTAAAGCAAAGACTTTTAATGAAGTGCAAAAAATTTGAATCACTTTTCTAAGGTCTTTATACTTTTTATATAACTACTTTAGAGAACGGGTTTTGCACGTGCATTTCTTGTCAATCAATAAAATTATATATAAAGAATAAAATTGTTAGAAATCAACAATTGATGTTAGAATAAAACTTATATCTATTTAAATAATATAGTGTGTACCCTAAAAAGGACAATTAGAAGAGCCTAGTATTTGAACTAATGACGATATGCCTGATCTCCTTATTTAATCACAATTAAAACATTTGGATATAAGTAAATTTTAAAAGAGAATTGATACAGAACTAGAATGACTAGTCAATTTCTTGCGACGGAATGTAACGATCCAAAAAAATCTAAGAAAAATTGTAAATAAGTCAATTTCAAATTATTAATTGTATATGTCGTTATAAACAAAAATCACAAAAAAAAAACTTCTCAATTAGAAATTATCCATCATATAAACTTTAAGAACATACTAAAATCACAAAAGAAAACTTCTCAATTAGCAAATTGTCTATCAAACTAGATGATAATTTATTATTGAAAATAAACATACTAAAATCTAAGAAAACTTACCTCAAATCACATCAAATTTATCTCTTCAATCGTAGATACTATTAATATTTTATGAAAAAACTTCTAAATTAATGGTTGTGTATTAAAAATACATAATAACTTATTTATTGTAAGCTTCAAGAATATACTAAAATTCTAGAAAACTTGTCTTGAATCACCAGTAAATTTATCTCTTTAATCATAGATACTATCAGGATTGTAAACATCAAGAACATATTAAAATTCTAGAAAATTTACATATCACAAGCAATTTGTCTCTTCAATCATAACTACAATAATTTTCATACAAAAAAATTGAAATTAGCAATTGTATATAGAACCTTTATTTTATTCGACTAAGTTTACTCCCGAGTTTCTACGATTTTAAATAAATTACAATATTTATTTTATTCAGATAAAAAAAACTTTCCGAAGTATTATTTGGGTAATTTCGTCTTTAATTGGAGATTATACATTATCATATTCAATTATACAAAAAATATATAAAATGTCGTCACTTGAAATTTATTCTATGGAATATCAAAATTTAAATAAGGATTATCTTGAAAATAAATATAATAATTAAAATCTTGATTTAAATATAATTTATTCTCAAAATAACTTATTTTAATAAATATGTGTTTGATTTTATTAAATCAAGAAGCTCGGGATTAAAAGAAGTATTAATTCGTATCGAATTTCAATTTAATTTAGCCAATCTATTAGATTTGGCCATAATTGAAATCAAATTGGACATAATTGCAATGCAATCTGCTAATTGATTTTTAATTTGGTCAAAGTTAAATAAATTTGGCTAAATTTTAAATTTCAATTGGGGTTAATATTTTAAATAACCCTAAAATTTTCAAAAACTCTCATAACTTCTACCCAATTCCCACCAAAAATAATTCAAAAATTATACTATATTGTACAATTCCCCCTCAACTTTGTCCTTTTTCCAATTTTAAAATTAAAAAATTATACTATATTGTACAATTTCTCCCTCAACCTTGTCCTTTTTCCAATTTTGAAATTTAAAAATTATACTACATTGTACATGTTCCCTCCACCTTATCTTCCACATCACCTTATCTTCAATTTTACTATTTTAAAAACACCCCTAAATTCTCTCTCCCACATTGGTGGATGAAAAGAATTGAATCCCCATCCTCTCCTATAAATACTACCACTATTTTGGTAGAAAGACCAGGTCTCACGGTTGAAAAAAAAAACTTTGAGCAAAGAAGAGTTTTTATTTTAGTAAAAAAAAGTTTCTTTTCCATGAAATTCGTGGGCTAATCGAAGTTCTCGAGTTGAACGCTTCTCGGTGGTGATCAAGACTCCGAAGAAAGCTTGTAGTCCTATTTTTCTGCCCCAAAAAAGGTAAACACACCTTTTCCTTTTTTTAGTTTTATTATTGTTTTCTTCTTCATCTTTTTCTTCTTCGTAGTTCATATTTATAATTTTGTTTGTTGGGATTGTTTGTTGTAGACGGCCTTGAAGGCCATAGGACGTTATGGTATCGATATTATGGTTATTTTCATTTTCATGGTATAATAATGAGCTAGCAATAGTTGTGCGTGCCTTTTTGATTTTATTCTTTGATTATTATAGATAAAGTTTCAATCTTTGCTTAAAAGATGTACTTATACTTTGTTTAAATTCATTGTTGGCGGATATGTTTGTTTTTAGCATGTAAAGTTATTTTCGTTATGTGAAAAGAATAATTAATATTGATTGTTTCTACTTTTGGACTTTATTATTTGATTATTATAGATAAAGTTTCAATCTTAGCTTAAAAGATGTACGTATGCTTTGTTTAATTCATTGTTAGCGGATATATTTATTTTTTAGCATGTAAAGTTATTTCTTTTATGTTAAAAAGAAAATTTAATATTGATTGTTTCTCCTTTTTGACTTTATTCTTTGATTATTATAGATAAAGTTTCAATCTTTGCTTAAAAGATGTACTTATGTTTTGTTTAAATTCATTGTTAGCAGATATGTTGGTTTTTTAGCATGTAAAGTTGTTTCCTTTATGTTGAAAATAATAGATAATATTGATTGTTTCTCTTTTTTTACTTTATTCTTTGATTATTATGGATAAAGTTTCAATCTTTGCTTAAAAAACGTATTTATGCTTTGTTTAAATTCATTGTTGGCGGAGATATTTATTTATAGCATGTAAAGTTATTTTCCTTATGTTGAAAAGAATAGTTACTATTATTTGTTCTGCCTTAGTAAAAGAGTAATTGGTTAAGTCAAGAACTTGTCATTTGCTTGCTAATTATTTTAATGAATTTCAAAATCCTCATATGAGAGATGAAGTGCTAGCTTTATTTTTCATCCAAGATGTTTATTCCTCTTTTTTTTCACATGTTGTTTTGTCAAAATGATGAGAAAGTTTGGACTTTTGTGGCTAAATAGAATTATCTAGATATTTTTGAGTCATGCATAGTATGATTGTTGAACGATATTTTACTTTTAGAAATGCTAGACTTTTATTCTAATTTTCTTTCTGCCTTTGGATTGTTATATGTGCTCTTTGTGTGTGTAACACTTGATTCGTGTCTCTTTTATTCATAATATCAAAAGAGAATCAACAATGTCTTAGAAAGATAAACCATAGGTCGTTACACGTTTTTCACTAAAATGTTGATTGTAATTTAGATGTATGAATCTTCGTTAATGTCGTCTTAATTGAAATTTAAAGATTCTGTTTCTTGAAAAGTTAGCCTTTATTTTATTTTGTTAAATGGATTAGTGTCTATATTTGTTCAATTTTAGAAGTCATGGTTATTTTTCTTACTGCCTCATCCATTTACTTTCGCAACCTTACGTTGTTTGATCCCGCATTAATTCATTGAATATGGCCTTCTTCCTTTTACCTTTATTCATTCTTAATATGAACATAAATCATGAGGCATGTAAGTGGGTGTCTTCACTTTGCATTTTCTCTGTTGACTCTCATTCTTGTTATACGTGTGCAAGTATGTTTATCATTGTCATTCAAAATTTGGTTCTTGATAGTTTCTATTTCTTTGAAATATGTCACTTGTATGCCTTGAACGTATATTAATTTCTTTATCTTTTCTTTGCATGCGAAAAATGTCTCGAATCCAAATAGACTCCTCTCCTCTTGCATTTCATAATGGGCCAATGAGGCCTACCTCTTTGAGTCAAGTTTGAAGTCTAAACCCGAGGTCGACTCTATGCTTGCGGGTGCTAGAAGATAGACGAAGAAGGAAAATGGGTCAAAACCCATTGATGAGATCACTAAGAGACTTGAAAAGTCTTGATTTTTATTATTGTCTTCTTTTTATTTATTTATTTAATCATTTATTTATTCATTCATTTGGGGGATCGAAGCCCCAAATGGATCCGGAAAAATAATTTAGGACAGGTTATGGTCCAAAACCAGATATTTTGATTAGGACAGGTGCAGGTGGGCCAAAAGCCTAATTAGATTAGGACAGTGTTGATGGATTTGGGCTTACGCTAAGTCTTCTAATTCTTTCCTTTCCCCTTTACGTGCTTATTTGCTATTTATTTTCTTAGACTTGGTTAAATTCCTTACTAAGTCATCAAAAATTGATTTTATACAAGTTTCTTCCTAAATCACTTTCTTTTCAAAAACTAATTTTTCTTTTTTAAAGTTAGTCAAAGAATTATTTTCAAATAGCCCGGATAACCGCATGTTAGCGGACATTTTAGATGCCTTAAAAACCTTCCTAAAATGTTAATGAGAACCGCTTACCTAGAATTTCTAAACTTAAATGATTTTTTTGTTTGAATCATTTAAAGGTTTTCTTAATTTTTCTAAATAAATTAAGTGGTGACTCTAAAAGTCATAGTTTTGCAAAACAGAAATGGCGACTCTGCTAGAGAACTTTAACTAGGTTCTGACCAAATATTTGAATTTATCTTTTGACTATCTGTTTAAACTGTTTACGTTCTTATATTTTTCAATTCTGCAAAATTTAACGGTTGGATTTCATGGCATAATCCTGCATGATTATTAAACTATTTTGGGTTTTGTGAATGTCCTGGCCCTTGTTGATCAACTCCAAATCAAGTGTTGGGAATACTCTGTGTTAAAACAAACTGGCAGAACATCCTTACTTCACCCGGTCAAAAGTCCATAAAATCCCATCCTCTGACCATCATTCAAAAATGACTGGAAGTGATGAAGAAAATGGTTGACCATCAGGGATAGTATAATAGCGGAACAAAGTGAGATAATTGTTGAACTCATGAGAAAATTGAAAATGCTTCAGGAGGAGATTAACCATACTCAAGATTTGGCTAATTTGTCCATCACTGTCAACGTTCCCGCTCTAGGAGAACACGGGACTCCACTCCACATCCCTCCTCTCAGTACACCTATTCTTGGGGACCATCCAAATAATATATCGTCTGCCTCCGCTCCTCAACTTGTCCAAAACACCCATCGAGAAAATAACCCAGATACTTACCATCCACAAAATCCATCTCTGAATCCATAGAATTAATCCCCGCATCCCCAAAATCCATTTTAAACCCCACAACACCCACTCCCAAATCCACAAAATTTGCTCCTAAATCCACAAAATTCATCTTCAAATCCACAAAATTCATTTCCAAGTCTACAAAATATCTCTCAGATTCCACCAAACTACTCTCAAATTCCACAAAATTTTCTCAACTTCCAAACATCCTCCCCACCTAC
This sequence comes from Capsicum pubescens, assembly GCA_030864215.1. Classification (NCBI taxonomy): domain Eukaryota; kingdom Viridiplantae; phylum Streptophyta; class Magnoliopsida; order Solanales; family Solanaceae; genus Capsicum; species Capsicum pubescens. Next base: position 254,513,946 of record CM061540.1, on the reverse strand, counting down.
CACCCAATCTCCTCTCATCCTCAAAATTAAGATACTCTTCTAAATCCTTCTCATGTCATCATATCTCATGAAATCTATGATTTCTTTCCCAATACTGAGGTATATCATTATGAGGAGAAGGAAAAGGAGTGGAGGAATGAGAATGAGAAGAATTTGCCGGCCATAAATGAAGAAATTATAAGGATCAAGGAAACTCATGGGGGCGATAATGATGCTTTGAGGTACGATGATCTGTATGTGCACCCCAGAGTAGATCTGCCAGAAGGATATAAGATCCCTAAATTTAAAGTGTTCAATGGTACCAAAAATCTAATGGCCCATCTAATAAGGTATTGCGATCAGATGGTTAGGGTAGGAAGAAATGAGGCATTATGGATGCGCTTATTCAGCTGAAGCTTAAGTGGCGAAGCCTTAGATTAGTTCACGTCTCAAGAATTGAAAAGATGGTCTAATTGGAGGGCATTGGTGAAAGACTTTCTCAATAGGTTTGCGTTTAACATTGAAATAGTCCTTGATTGATACTCATGATATCAGATCAAGCAGAAAAATGATGAGTGTTTCTGAGACTATGTCTTTTATTGGATAAAAGAAGTTGCTAGGGTACAACCTCCCATGTCTGAGAAGGAAATGGTATCAGTTTTCTCTTATGCTTAGGAGGGAGAATTTTACACTAGGATGGTATCCGCAGTCAGGGAAACTTCTGTATATTTGGTAAAAATTGAGAATCGCTACAGGAAGGCACTCAAATAGGAAAGATTATCAAAACCCCAACATTATCTGAGTCTTTCATGTTCCCAAAAAAGAAAAGAGAAGATATGACTGCGGTCTCTACTATTCTATTGCTAAATTGAAGAAAAAATTTAAGCCTAGGAATATTCTTTCCTCTCCATCATCACCATGTTTTCAACATATATTCTACACCCAACCCCAGTACCAAGCTCCATTTCCAAATATACAACCCCAGTACCAAGCTTCACTTCCAAAATATCCAATCCCAATACCAAGCTCCACTTTTAAATATACAACCCCAGTACCAAGATCCACGTCCAAATAACCAATCCCAATACCAGGCTCAACAGCCAAATATTTTACCCCAATACCAAGTTCCACAGCCAAATTATCAGCCTCATGTTCAAGTTTCCCTCCCGAACAATCGAACAAATGTTCAAGTGCTTCTAAATTATCTTCAAGTACTTTCTCCTACTAATCAAAACCATTATAACCCCCCACATCCAAACCTCAAAAAAAGACCTCCCAGAAACTTTATGTCATTGGCTGAAAGTCGTACCCAACTCTTCGGAAGATTGAAGGATGTCGGTCATTTACATTCTATCCAATAAAAACTTATCAATCCTAATTCTCAATTTTATCATGCTAATCAAAATTGTGCCTATCATTCGGGAGAAACGGGGCACAGTACCGAGGATTGCATTAACTTGAAGCATAGGATCCAAGACTTGATTGATCAGAAAGTCATCACCCTTCAGTCATCGGCACCAAATATCAATAGTAATCCATTGCCTAATCATAGGGATCCGCAGTTAACATGATTAAAATAGAGGGCGAATGGGTGTATAGCAAGACCATCACTAAGGTAGATTCAGAAAATACTACAAAGACAGTAGGAGTGGAGAAGACTGAGAGAGTTATGGATGCCTTAAGTGTCTTGAGTAAAGGTTTGGAAGGAATTATTGAGCCCATTATGATCCTAAAAAAAGCATCTAAGCATGGGTTAGGATACTAACCAAGAAATAAAGATGAGATTGAAGATAAGTCAAAGGCGAGTCTGTCAAAACCATTGCCACTCATGTACCAGTCTTTTCTTATGCGTGATATGTCAAAAGATGATGGTCTTGGGGATAGGATGGGAAATCGGTTTGAGGGATGCAATAATATACCAGAGGATTTCCCAAAGTCTGACGGAGGGAGGAAGGTTGCACCAAGAGAGGCTTTGAAAAACTGTACCTCCACTCCGCTCATAACTCATCGCCCATCATAGTAAATGAAAGGGCAATTACTAGTAGTTTTAAAAATTGGTGATGATCTGGAAAAGGCCCTGTGTCCACCCTTTTAAGTCACAAATTATCTTTTTGTGTCTTACAACTTTCAAAAAGGCATGGACCCGCATTTGCGTGGGTCATGAACCATAGTTTGTGTTATTTCCCAAATATTAGGGAAAAAGCCTCCCTTTATTTAAGAAGTTATTTTGAAATATTATTGTCTTTTATTATCTTGTTATCATTTAACATGGTTTGTGTCCGTAGCAATAATTTAAAACCTGCTAATGTCATGTCAAGTGAAGGGCTAGACTAACAAAGTGAAGGGAATGATGACAAATGAAAATAAGGTGATGAGGAGAAGTTAGTGAAAGATATAGAGTAATTTGAAAACTGAGAGAAGCCCAACCTGGAGGAAAATGAAATAGTCAGCTTGGGTGATCATGATGAAATCAAAGAGATAAGTGTCAGTGTTCACTTAGCGAAAACACAAAAAAGAGAACTCACCCACTTGTGGTAGGAGTACATTGACATATTTGCTTGGTCCTACGATGATATGTCAGGATTAAGCACCAACATCGTGTCGCATAAGTTACCAATCAATCCCGAGTTTGATCCAGTTAAGCAAAAAATCAAGTCGAACTTACGTTTGAAGATTAAAGAAGAAGTGATGAAGCAAATTCAATCTAAGGTTGTGTAGTTCACAAAAATATCCATCATGGTTAGCCAATATTGTTCCAGTATCGAAAAAGGATGGCAAGATCTGAATTTATGTTGACCATAGAGATTTGAATAGAGCCAGTCCTAAATATAATTTTCTACTATCTAATATCCACATACTCATCGATAATTGTGCAAAGCATGAAATGTTGTCTTTCATGGATTATTCTGTTGGGTGTCATCAGATATTAATGGATGAGGAAGATGCAGAAAATACGGCTTTCATTATGCCCAGGGGTATTTATCATTATAGTGTAATGTTGTTTGGTCTCAAGAATGCGGGTGCAACATACATGAGAGCTATGACAATGATTTTTCATGACATTATTCATAAAGAGATTGAGGTGTACGTGGATGATGTAATTATCAAATCCCGCGAGAGTTCGGATCATCTGATACATCTGGAAAAATTCTTCAATAGACTAAGAAAGTATAACTTGAAGTTGAATCCTACTAAGTGTGCTTTCGGTGTTCTAGATGGGAAATTACTGGGGTTCATAATCAGTAGAAGGGGCGTCGAGCTAGACCCGTCCAAGATAATTCAGGATTTAACACCACCGAGAACCAAGAAAAAGGTTATGAGTTTCCTAGGTCAACTGAATTACATTAGAAGGCTCATTGCTCAATCGACAATTATATGTGAGATAATTCTCAAGATGTTAAAGAAATATGCAGAAAATGAGTGGATAGAAGAATGTCAAAAAGCTTTTGACAGGATCAAGAAATATTTGTCTGCTCCCCCTGTTTTGGTTTTGCCAAGGGAAGGAAGACCATTGTTTCTTTACCTGTCAATCTTAAAAAATGCTTTCGGGTATGTCCTCGGGCAACATGATAAGACCAGTAAGAAAGAGAAAGCAATTTACTACTTGAGTAAAAAATTTACGTTGTATGAAGCTCGCTACACTTTGGTAGAAAAGACGTGTTGTGCTTCGACTAGGGCCGCACAAAAGTTGAGGTATTATTTATTCTCATACATAACATATCTCATTTTCATAATGGATCCATTTAAGTATATATTCCAGAAAGCCATATCTACGGGAAAGTTAGCCAAGTGGTAAATGTTGCTTACTGAGTACGACATCGTGTATATGACTCAAAAGGCAATCAAGAGGCAAGCCTTAGCGGATCATTTAGCTGAGAATCAGATAGCTAATGAGTAGGAACATCTTCAAACTTACTTCCTAGATAAAAAGATTTTATTCGTGGGAGAAGACATTGCAGAAATCTACCCCGAATAGAGGTTGTTCTTTGATGGAGCGGTCAACTTCAAAGGCTTAGGAATCGGAGCAGTGTTGGTGTCAAAAATACGCCAACACTATCCAACAACTGCTAAGTTGTGCTTCCCGTGTACCAATAGCATGGCCAAATATGAGGCTTGAATCTTAGGTCTCAAGTAGGCACTTGATATGGGTGTTCGTGAATTACTAGTCATCAGAGACCCAGATTTACTGATTCATCAAGTACGGGGGGAATTGGTGGTAAAGAACTCCAATATCACTCTTTATGTGGAACTGGTATAGGATTTGTGTGGAAGTTTCAAGAAAGTTTACTTTAGACATATCCCGAGGATACAGAATGAGTTTGTTGATGCTTTGGCTACTATATCCTCCATGATTCAGCACCCAGATCAAGAGCTACATTGATCCACAAGAAATAAGTTTAAAGAAACAACCCTCACATTGTCCGCATGTCGAAGAGGAGCCTGACGAAAAGACATGCTACTATGATGTTAAAAGGTATTTAGAATCTGGAACATATCCTGAAGAAGCCAGCAACAATCAGAGGAAGACAATTCGGCATTTGGCAAAGAATTATTTTCCAAGTAGGGAAATCCTTTTTAGGAGGACTCCAGACTTTGGATTCTTAATATGTGTAGATGTTGCAGAAGCTACGAAATTAATAAAATAAGTACACATCAAAGTTTGCAGGCCCCACATGAACGTGTTTGCCCTTGCCAGAAAGATCCTGAGAACTAGATACTTCTGGATGACTATGGAAAATGATTGTAAGAAAGTATTTGTATAAGTGACCAAAATGCCAGATACATGAAGATTTGATTCAAATGCCTCCACATGAGGTTTGTGCGATGAGTTCACCTTGGCCTTTCATAGTTTGGGTTGTGGATATTATCAGACCAATAGAGCCACCAGCGTCAAATGGGCATAGATTTATTTTGGTTGTTATTGATTACTGTACTAAGTTGGTTGAAGTTGTTTCATGTAGAGCCGTCACCAAGAAAGTGGTTGCAGATTTTGTCAGGAATAACTTAATTTACCGATTTGGAGTGCCAGAATTGATCATTACTAATAATGAGGCTAACTTAAATAGTCACTTGATGAATGAGATTTGTGATTAGTTCAAGATTGTTCGTCACAAATCGATTGCATATCGTCCACAAATGAATGGAGCTGTGGAATCCGCCAATAAGCACATCAATAAAATCTTGAGAAAGATGGTCAAAAATGACAGAACATGGCATAAGATATTGCCCTACGCTCTACTAGGGTATCGTACAATGGTTTGAACCTCAACTGGGGCAATCCCTTGTCTACTTCATTAAAGGAATGAAGTTGTGATACCTACCGAGGTTGAGATACCTTCCTTAAGGATTATTCAAGAAGTCGATTTAAGTAACGAATAATGGGTTCGCGCCCACTATGAACAACTCATGCTGATTGTTTGGAAGAGAATAGTAGTCATGTGTCATAATCTGTTGTACCAACACAGGATGATCCATGCCTTCAACAAAAAAGTAAGAGCTCGAACATTTGAAGTTGGGAAATTGGTACTCAAACGCATATTCCCTCATCACGAAGAGTACAAAGGCAAGTTTGCTCCAAATTGATAAGGCCCACACATAGTTTGCATGGTACTATTAGGAGGAGATCTGATTCTATTTGATATGGATGGTCAAGAGTGGACCAAACCAATTAATTTTGATACGGTAAAGAGATACTATGTTTGAAAGATGTTTTAGCTTTTATTTCGATGGTTTATTTGTAATCTCCTTTATGATAGTATTTGTTTTTTGATGTGCAATTGCCTAGAACCCCTTCCTTTTATGTATGAACTACACAATGACCTGAATTCTCAAGAATGAGATACGTAGGCGGCCTATGTCGGCTTCGGTCAACTGATTAGATTTTTCTATCCCTAGAGTAGTCCTGAACTACATTTGACCTGATTTTTACTTAAACGGGATATGTAGGCTCCCCAACGGCTCGGTCATATAACTACAGGAAATGGAAACTAGGGCAAAATGTTTGAGAAGAAATCTCAAAAATTCATAAGAGAAAGATTATCATACGATAAAGAGAACGAGGGACAACAAGGACTTCGGATCCTCTCGAGCTGAGATCATCTCAAACAACTTTAAACCGGGACAGAAATTTTAAGGAAGGCCATAAAATTTTCACTAAGCACTAGAATATATGTCAAATTCCCCAGCACCAGAGGTCAAAGTCAAGCTTTAGAAATCAACAACTGCGATAAAGTCTAGGTAGACTAAATCTCCGGCTATGACAGAACTTTTGATAGAAACCCTCAGAGACTATGATGAATCCCTAGAATAACTTCATCAAACGTCGGATACAGTTAGAACCAAGAGAAAGACGTTCGTTGAAGTACATGATATGAATGACAGATACTTTTCTAAAACATTTACTGAATTTTTTGAAACTAGTTTCTAAATAACTAAGACTACTTTCAAAAATCTATAGAATCTTTTTAATTAAGTGATTGCCTAGGCATCTATTAAAACGGGGAGTCGGGGTGGAAGTCCCAACATGACAGAGTACTCGGAAGATGGTGAGGAGCAAACTAAGGATCGAAGAAGGTCAACACGGAGTAGTTTCACTCAAAAACTAATCGTTTTTCTATGGATGCAGGGATCAGTACACAAAAAATGGAAATCATTTTCAAAGATCCCCAAGTGAGATACGAGCCACACCAAGCATAAATGCTCAAGAATGGTATTTTTGGGTAGCCTCGGAGATGGGTTTAATACCCATTTATCAAGGACCTTTTAAATTGTCTATCTCATTTCTTGAGACCATGAAGGACAAATAAAGGCGCCTTATCTTCTTTATGAATATTGTATTTAGAATTCTTTATATAAAAACAGTCGCTAACATAAGCGACTTTATGTCTATTAAATATTTAGTTTGAGCACAGGTGCATTTAAAGAAGTCGGCGCAGTAAACACAACAATTAAAAAGATCACTCAATAGGAGGAAGAGAAGAAATTCTTCCTCAAAATTCATTGAAGCAAAAAGGACGGTATTTGAGTGACCCTAAAAGGAATTTTACCTATTCATTTATATCTGGTGGGTCTGTTATTTAAATACTTCTTCAAAAAGATAATGAATAACGGATTAAACCATTCAAATTATAATGCTAAGTATTTTCCATTTAAACTTTCGCAAATATTATGGTCGCTAGTAAGAGCGGTTTTGAGTCTACTAACTGTCTATATTGAGTACAAGTACATGTAGAAAGAAAAAACGTAGACAAACGGACTCAGAAGAAATCATTTTCATTGCCAAGAGGCCTATTACAGAAAAGATCATCAGCAGCTAATATTTGTTGACACCGAGACACAAATGCTGGCATTGAGGACATCATCAATATCTAATAGCTATTGACACGCGAGGTACAAATGCTGGTGTCGAGGATATCATCAGCATTCAATATCTTTTGACATGCGAGACACAAATACTAGCGTCGAGGATATCATCAACATATAATATTTATTGACATACGAGACACAAATGCTGGTGTTAAGGGTATCATCAGCATTCAATATCTGTTGATAAGCGAGACACAAATACTAGCGTCGAGGATATCATCAGCATTTAATATTTGTTGACATATGAGACACAAACACTAGTGTCAAGGATATCATCAACATTCAATATCTATTGACATGCGAGACACAAACGTTGGCATCGATAATATCATCAGCATTCAATATCTATTGACATGCGAGACACAAACATTGTCGTCGAGGGTATCATCAGCATTTAATATCTGTTGACACACGAGACATAAACGTTGGCATCAAGGATATCATCAAGTATTTAATATTTGTTTATACACGAGACACAAATATTGGCATCGAGGATATCTCATCATTTTATGAACCAGCATCTAAATGCATCAAGAGCACGCAATTTGAAGGGATGCCTTTAAGTTGCTATCTGAAGATAAGTGATATATGAGATTTCCTAGAAATTGACAATTTGAGGGTCATTTATAAGTCACAATATTTGAAATAGGATATAGTTCAAGATTACCTATGAGTTGATAACCCATAGGTCAACCGTAAGCCACAACGACATCCTAACCGGATAGTGTGAAAGGTTACCCAAAAATTGATAGTCCGAAGGTTATCCATAAGTCACAACTAAATCTGTATCAGAGAATATGTGAGATTATCAAATTGATAAGTCCAAGGTTTCTCTTTAAGTCACGTCATATCCAAGATCGATTATGTGCAAGATTACCCAAATACTAACATTTTAAGAGATATCTATAAGTCATATTGTATCCAAGGTCGGATGATGTGCAGGAATACCCAAGCGCTAGCGATTGAAGGGATATTTGTAAGTCATCTCTTATCCAAGGTCAGATAATATGCAGGATCACCTAGAAGCTAGCAATTCAAAGGATATCTGTAAGTCACCTCATATCCAATATCAAATAATATGCAAGATTATCCAAAGATTGACAATTCAATAAAAATCTATAAGTCGTATCGATATAAAAGTTGTGCAAGACTTATTCGAGATCATATGCGAAGAATTGGGAATAACCGGAGAGGTTATCATTCCATATTCAACAAGCGTTACAAGTGACCAAAAGGGTTGCCTCATCAACATAAGATTACACGGTTGCAAGGCCCGTTCTGCATAAAGTGTCATCGTTTCCAAAGAGGCTCCCTACTTTGAAGACATATTCACTCGACAAATGAGCCAATGATGCAACAACCAAGAGGGTTATTATGCCTGTTATTGCAAGTTATTTCCTTCCAAATAGGTACAAGAGAGGATGATTTCGCTTTTCAGGCAATAACTCACGTAGAGATATGGTAAAAGACAATAAACCCCTTTCGTGAATTATGTTTAGCACTGTAGACACCTAATTGTCCCTCCCAAAAACCCAATTCATCCATTTTTACTTCACGGTATCATACACTCTCACCCATGTGATTATACCCCACAAAAATACAAAAAATAACAAATCCCCAACCAACCTAATCCAAAAGATTCTTGTAATAACTAATTAACACACCTCCCTATCAATTTTGATAACACATTACCCACCTTACCACCTCTACCCCCATATCACCCCTACCCCTACCCTTTAACCCCATCCCCCATATTACCCTTTAACCCCACCCCCCAAGAAGAAAGTAAAAGAATCTAAAAAAAAAAGAACCCAAGAGAATAGGAGGGATCTCCATTTATCTGGATTTTCTTTTTGGGAGAATAACACACACATGAATTGAGAGAAGAGATTGAGAGAAAATAATAAAAGAGAGGTAGAAGTGAGTTTGAGATATCGAGAGCACTATTCCGGCGACTGGTTTCTCATCAGAAAATTCAGCTAAACCCGCTGAAAATTCCCTCATCACCGGCGAATGCCCCCAATTTCATCACCTCCCAGCTTCGGCTAGACCTCTTGACCAAAATCTAGTAGCGGCATCCCCATTTCAATCACTGTTCAGGTGAAGTTTTAACTTAAAAACCAGCTCCATCATGCCCGACTTCACTGTTCTGATGAACAGTAGCAGCGCCGGCGTAGGTATTGGTTGGGGATTTAGGTTCCATTTGTATTGATCGGTTTATTGTGGTCAAATTTGGGTTGTAATTTTTGATATCAAGTTACGGGTTGGCGATTAAGGTTTGATTCGGGTCTTTGAATGCGGTTTTTGTCTTCTCCTTTGAATGATATTTGAGTTTCAAAAGCTTCATTTGAGGTCTAATTCTCGCATATCTCCCTTTATTTTAATTTTGATGTGATTGTAGATGTGATTTGATGTCTTTGTCCTATTTTTTGGATTTGGGTGATGTTTGATGTTGTTTGGTTTTGAATAATTGATCTCAATAGTATAAATGTGATGATAATATGAATTTGGATTCGTATTGAAAAGGAATTTGGGGGTGGGATGGAGAAATCAATAAAAACGGTGAATTTATATTGCATTTGGTTTATTGTTGTCTTTGTTCAAATCTAAATAAGAATGAATATTGTTGGAACGTGATAGAATTCTGATATGTTGAAACGGATAGGCAAATGTAGGTTCGGGTAAGCAAAATTTAAGTATAAGTTTTTTTCTTTGTTGGATGTTTGAATGTGGAATGTGTGTTGAATATTTCCTAGTTTGTCGTACTTAACTCAAGTTTATTCATTCGGTCAGGGAATGCCCCGAGGTTTCATGTATTTATTCACCGAGGAATGCCCCGATATATTATGTCTTCGAAGGAGGTTCGTGATCAAGGCCCGAGGCATCGAGTAAAGCATTGGAGCATAGTTCAGGATTAGATTAGAATAGCATAGGTTTATATTTTTTTGCATTTTATTTTCTTTCGAACTGTATAATCGGACTGGACATTATATTTTGGATTGTTTTTCTTTTTTTGGTTGATTGATTGTTTGATGTGTTTTGTGTGTGGTTTATACATTCTTAGTGTCAAAATTAGCCGATACGCTCCACCAAGATACCGTGGTCAAATCATGGGATCGAGGGGTACCTAACATCTTCCCTGTCAACAGAAGTCCTTAGCTGAAAGCTCTATTCGTAAACCAGTTTTTAAAGAGTCAAATCATTTTGAAAAGGATTTTCCAAAGGTGACTTGGCACATCGGATTATGCCAAGTGGAAACTCTGAGTTTTGAATATAAATAATCCTTTTGGAAATAAATTTTCATTTTTGTCACTTAATAATAAAAACCCTTTTTGAATTCTAAAATCATAATCTTTTTGGTTAAAAAGGGGGTGTGACAGCTCTAGTGACTCCGCTGGGAATTTTTATAATTCGAGCTTATTTTTTAGGTGTATCGGCTTAGTTTGACATTATGGGTAAATAAACATTGTTTGTGTTATCGTTTATGTTTATTTTATCATGGTTGAGTGCCTACGTGCTACGTGTTTACAGTCTTTCTTTATGTGTTGCCACTTTATATTTGGCATCATTTGCATAACCCAAGTCAATTCTTTCTGCAACAAGTCCCGGATTGCACGTCGTGTACACAAACTCTAGTTAAGTCACCCTTATTTTAGAAGAGGGAGTCATCGGACGTATGGAGTGGGTGGAAATCTTTCGCAACCACTATCGACCATACGTTTTCCCGAATAGCCTTGTTAGTGGACCCTAGCGTAGTTCAGCCTTTAGGTCATGCCTATTTGCATCATATTGAGACCTAGCAGGACCCACTTGGTCCTTTATAGGAGACTCACCTCTGAAGCATCCCTACGTGCTAATTATTACATCTTTGAGGGTAACAGGGTCATTTGATGGACTGGTTTGGGGAAAGCATATGCCAGGATTAAAGGAAGGCGTATTTGAGAAACTAAAAAAAAGGGAAAAAAAAGAAAAGGTGAATCAAAAAAGAGTTTCGTAGTTTTTAGAGTTTTTTATGGCTTTTGTTCTTCACAATCCAAAAAAAAATCAAAAGAGATTTTTACCTTTTGCAGTCATTTGTTAAAAAAACATCAAAAAATTTTCTTTTTATTCCTTTAGCATGCATTCATAATTCGAAAATTCTTCAAAAAGATTTATTTTCAAATAGGAGCTTTTTATAAAAGAAAAATTCAAAAAAGATGGTAAAAGTTTTGTATATTTCATATCGAAAATATCAAAAAGATTTTTCTTTCATAGTTGTTGATGTCATTTTTGTGTGAAGTGTCAAATTAAAAACCCAAAAAGATTTTTTCTTTCATCGTCTGTCTGTAATCATATTGCTCAAGTTAAGGTTTTGTTTGTTATCTAATACTTAATTGTCCAATCTGGATGAACTACGCACCCCTGATTCTCCTCTCTCGGGAGTGAGATACGTAGACAGCCTATTGTGGGTTCGGGGACCTTATTTTAAAAAATTCAAAAAGATTTTCTTCACTCTTTATTAGAGTAGGTGGCATATATATCTCTAAATGAAAAACACAAAAGATATTCCTTTAATAGTTTCCAGTTTCATTTTCGTATGAAATTCAAAATTGAAAACTCCAAAAGATTTTTCTTTGGTAATCGTAGGTTTTATTTTGTATAGAAATCTGAAAAAATGCAAAAAGGATTTTCATCACTCTTTATTAGAGTAGGTTTTTCATATACATCTTTAAAAGAAAACTACAAAAAGATTTTTCTTTAATAGTTTCATTTTCGTATGAAATTCTGAATTGAAACCCCAAGAAGATTTTTCTTTAGTAATCATAGGTTTCATTTTGTATAGGGATTTAAACATAAAATGCAAAAAGATTTTCGTTAATTTTTTGACAATTTGTTATTTTCTTTTCTTTTTAAAGTTTCAAGAAAAAAAAAAGAAAAAAAGAAAAAGAAAAGAAAGGGAGTTTGATCGATCATGTTGTGCCAAAACTTCACGAACTACGCACATCTGATTCTCCTCTCTTGGGAGTGAGATACGTAGGCGCCCTTTTTGGGTTTGGTGATATTTTCAAAAGAAAAGCAGAAATAGAGTTTTGAAAAATTGTTCAACTCTAACGCATTTGCTATCTCGTGTTTAGTTAGTTTAAGGTGGTTGGTTTGTGGAATCCTGGTTGGTCCTACACATCACACCAAATTCAAGAAAGGGTTAGTTATGTCCAATACGTATATAGAGAGTGACCTCATGGATCAAACAAAGAGTAAGGAAAATGAGAGTTTAAAAGAAGAGAATTTGAGACTAAGGCAACAAATGATGGAAATGTATCGAACTTGGGCCAGTGGGCTGCCTTCTCCTCTGTTTCCCACTATTAACCTTGCAAATACCTTTAGTCTTCCACCAAAATCACAAAGTCAGTTTCCTACTATTGTTTATGCACCACAACATGCCTCAGAATCTATTCTACATCAAATGCACCCCAATACTTCCACCACTCTTTCTTTAGCTCCTCAGTATAATCCTACCACATTCACAGCACCACATACCGTCTGTGTTTTTGTTGATCAACCTTCTACTGAGGCTTCCACTTTATCTATCAATCCAATGATTGTGCTTCCCTAGTCCACTAGTGAATATGCGTTCAATACTCTTGATGATCATTGTTATACCCTTGAGCCTACAGTTAAGTTAAGTGGATTGCCAAAATTTCTTACTAAGAAACCTAGCATGCTAGAAGAGCCAGAGAAAATGGTTGGGAAATTGAAGAGTGTAGAAAATGATATGAAAGGTTCCCTGGGACTTGTGGGCTATGAAGATGTTTCATATAAAAACTGGGGCATGTTTTCAAGTGTTAACCTTGCTCTAAGCTTTGACATCAAAATTTGGAGAACCTGATGGATAGAAGGGTTCTGTAAAATATTTGGGATGACATTGCAATCAATCAAGGGAAACTGAAGGAAAAAAGAAGGAAAATAAACCTATTGTCGTGCCAGGGAAAAAGCAGAGTTTGAGAGGTCCATCTCACCAATACTGTCAGCCTCAATCCCGATCTTACATATTAGATCCACATAACCACTTGCAACAAGGTTCTTTTCTCCAAAATTCAAGAAATCTCATTCCACTTCCTCAATATCCTTTGAACAATGCACACTCGTATGCTCATCCATCTTTCTATCAACAATGGCGTGACCTGGTCCCTCAACATCATCCTCGACCTCCATAAATTTATTGAGGAACTGCTAAATTCAAGTTTTATCCGAGGCCAGAGTTTGCAAAGAGGAGGAAGGCAAAGGATAGTTTCACGCCAATTGGGGAGTCCTATGCCAGTTTGTTCCAAACATTGAGACAATAAGGCATAATTACTCCTATCCCTAGAGAAATAGAGAGAATGATTCAACAAAAAATAATTATGGTGCAAAACATTGGCACCTCAACCGTCCCACAGAGTTCTTCGCCAGCACATGGTACTGCACAATATGTGGGAAGGAATGAGTTAAGCATGGGGATACAAAACTTATTTGTTGAAGGGAATGTGTCTGATCGTAGTGAAAGCTATAGTCATGCTGATATGAAAACCAGTGGCTAAGCTATCAGGGTGAACAATTGAGAAGTCACCTCTCTCCCTACGAGGAGGAGGACTGGTAGTTTTTTTTTTTCGAATTATTTCAGGGTTTAGTTCGGAATCTATCTTGTTTTATCCCTTTGTCATTTATGTTCAAACCCTTCTATATTTTATCTCAACTAAATGAAGTGTCCCTTTCCCTTTATGTTTTAAATATGTGTTGTTTGTTTTCTTTACACAATACATTTTAGGTTGATTCTAGTGATATGACATACTCGCGAAATTTTCAGTCAATTCTTAAAATCCAATTTAAGCATGAAACATTGAATCAGAGGGCTAAAGTTAGAAAAAGTATCTGAGAAAATAGGTAGAGTAATGAGACATTTGGTGACAAGTTGAAGCCTTTTTTTAAAATTAAGGCAATTATTTTGAGAATCACAAGAATAACTTGGTCATCAATTGAAAGACATGTCTCAATTAGGTCAAATAGTGGATGTGTGAACCTACATCAAAAGGAACAGGAAAAAAATCAGCTCCACAAAAGCATGAGTCATTTGATGTGATGAATGTACAACAAAGGTGGAGTTTGTAGAAGAAGTAGCGACGCACAGGCTCAGTTAAAGTTAGTGCTGTAAAAATTTCACACAAGATCTTCATCTCCCACTTTCATATTGCATGTTATGTACTTTCATTTTTAAGGATTGATATGACGAAGGCATTTCATTATGCTATCCAAACATCGTGTCATCCTTTGTTTACCCCATTTGAGCTTTAGTTCTATTTTCTTTCATACCCCTCTTTTGGAATCAAGATAGAGTCAACAAGGCTCAAAAGATAAGTGTCAAGCAAAAGAATAGATTCAGAAAAGTTTTTTAAAAAAAAAAAAAAAATGTGTCCAAAAAAAAAGAGTGTCAAGAAAAAAATAGAGTCAGAAAGGTCCCAAAACAAAAAAAAACAAAAATCAGAATCAAGTAAAAGAACAAGCTGTCGGAACTACGATTAACCTGATTCTCCTCTATCAGGGGTGAGATACGTAGGCTGCCCTACTCGGGGCTCGGTCCAACCAAATAAATAATTTAGAGTCACCCAGCTAAAGAAACTAGGGCATGAGTTAATCCTCATTGTTTGAGTCGATTCCAAAAGTTATAAGTCCTATCCCACTTCAAGTGTCATTTGGGCCTCATGTCATCCTTTCTAACCTTATCCAAAAGCTAAGTTACAACCAAAGAAAGACCTTCAGATCAATCTTTGAGAATATTAAGGCTAAGCATGTAATGCATATAATGATGCATTTTGGGAACTACTTGTCTTCTTCAACATAAGAAATCAGGAGAGAAATAAAAATGAGAGAGTCTTATTGGTGAAAACCTTCACGGGCACCGTAAGATAATGGTAAGTTGGGAGAGAAAAAAATGAGAGAGTCTTATCAGTGAAAACCCTCACGGGCATGGTAAAACGACTGTGAGTTAAGAGAAATAAAAATAAGAGTCTCATTGGTGAAAAAACCCTCACGGACACTATAAGGAAATGGTGAGTTGATAAAAAAAATGAGAGAGGCATGTTAGCGAAAACCCTTCAAGGTGCCACTAGCCAAATAAGGTCTTAAATGTAATTGACCTAAGGAAGTAACTCTGTTTCAAGACCATTAACTCAAAAACAACTGGTAGAAAGTGTGGATGGAAAGATCAGGCAGATTAATCCAAAATGCATATCATAATCATTAGAGTTGATTGTTATTTTCAGATAAATTTTTCATTTCTTTGTTTCAAATGGCGACGTTAATTGTCTTTTATTTCTTCAATGTGTTTTTATTTTATTTTATGTTCTTGAGTCAGTTATCCAAATAAAAAAAATCATTGTTATTTTTTTCTCTTGTCTTTGAGTCAAGTTCATGTCAAAACAAGTGAGAAAAGATTTCAAAACTGACTACCAGCTTCTTCAATTGCACAAAGCAAGACAAAGGGCCAGCACATGAAAAAGACAAGATTGCAAGTCAGAACAAGGCATGCAGAAGGTTGTTGTCAACACATAAATTTGGGGAATTCGAGGAAATACCAAGGTTTAAAGGGGATTGTATGTGAAACATAGCAAAGCAGAGATACTGTGTGTGTTTCAGAGTCACTCTTAATATTCTGATTTTGGACCAACGGTGCGATAAGGCAATGTCGAACGCTAATGATTGGAATCAAGATCTAAATAGGACAAGTGCAAGAGAAATCTCCTCAAATGCCAAAGTTGCAAGCCAACCACCCTGATTTAAACTCACAAGTTTTCTTTGTATAAAACAGGAACAACTGTTGCCTTCAAATCAAAGGCTTCAAAGCAAAAATATCCAGAGGTACAATTCCTCATTTATGCAAATGCAAAAGCAGTATTGTTGTACAGGTTTGGTAATCTCAATTATGATAAAAGTCATCATCTTGTACCCCTAAGAGACGCATTCTCTAATTTGGGTCTCTCATGCCTTACGACTAGGAGGTGCACTTCTTAATTTGAACCATTAATTCTAAAAAGATGCATTTTTAGCAAGAACCTATCACATTCATTCTTAAGAGAGGGACTTGTTGGTCTCAGTCATTTAATATTACCCTCGAAAGGGGCGTTTATTGATCAAGATCTTGACTCATCTTTGCATTATGCACTATTACAAGTAGTGTGATTGGGTTTGACACCCGCAAAAGCTTCTGATAAAAACTGGGGAAAAATTTAAAAGTAATTCATGTTATATGGAACTTCACTTTAGGACCCTCCTAGAAAGTGAGACTTTATTTTTCTGAAATATGGAATCTTTCTTTATTATAATCATTGTTTGGGATAATTTTTGTTCTAGTTTTGATTTTGCTTTCAGGAGCCTGCCTGGAGAACAGGGTGAGAAATTGCAAGTCAGGAGGCCCACCCGAAGAATAGGAGTGTTGAAATTGAAAGTCAGGAGCCCTCCTGAAGAACAAGGGTGATGAAATTGTAAGTCGGGAGGCCCGCCCGAAGAATAGGGGTGATAAAATTGAAAGTTGGGAGATCTCCCTGAGAACAGAGAAAGGAAATTGCAAGTCAGGAGGCCCGCCCGAAGAATAGGGGTGATGAAATTAAAATTCAGGAGCTGATAACGCTCAATCTACAGCTCTCGTAGGAGTGTAAAGCGGTCGTTTGTCAAATATAGAACCCAACTGGGTTGGGTATCGATCCCACAGGGAATAGCTTGGTCAGCAAGTAAGCGAAGATTACTAGACTTTTAGTGAAAGTCTCGAAAAAGGGGGGAGTCTTATTGTGCAAGTAATGTAACCAAATAGTAGAGAAAAAATGGAAATAGCAAAGTAAAAAGAAAAAATGTTTAGTAAGATGTAAACGATGAGAATTGAGAAGTTGGGGTTATGTCCACCTTATGAGTTGTACGTCTCTATTGGCTATGAGTTATGCGGAGTTCAGAAATGCATGTGCTTATAGAGAATTGTATTCGATGGTAAATCCAAGCGTCTTTCGACCTGAACAAGGACTATTTCACTTTAACTCTTTCGAGATTAAAGCGTATCTAACGGTACAAATTCTCCAAGAGGTTAATCCAGTTACGGCACTAACTTTTTAATTGGGGATGGGACCCTATTACCTTGACATTGTCTCTTTTCCAGTCATATAACCTTTCTTTCGAACAAGTTAATGCTATACTGGCATATTCTATGCATTTGCAACCACAAAGAATTTAGATTGAGATGAAGAGAATAATGATATAAGCAATATATGTGTCACGAATTCACAAACTCATAGCAATAGATAGTATCTCATATGGCTTCCATAACCCCAACAGAGAAGTTTAGTTACCCATGAGCGCGAAAGAAATCACAATAGACATTGTTATTATACCACAATAAATATTTCGTGTAGCAAAGTGTCGTAGGCGTTAGGCATGAATTCCTTGCAAAGTAACGTTTCTCTTGTTGCGGAAATTAAGAATTGATTAGATGAATAGAAGAAGAATAAAAAGTAGAATTAATAGAAAAGGTCTTGCGGAAGTAGAATAAGAATTGAAAAGTAGAATTAGAATTGTAATTCGAAGTCTTAAAATCTCTAGCAAAATAGGGTATTTATAATACCCATATCCTATTCCTACTAAGCTAATGAATTAATTAACCCATCCTACTAGGTTAAGGTATCATTATCCTAATCCTAATAAGTTACTGCTAGTCCCCAAAGTCTTCAGAATTGTTGTTTTTGCCCGGGACAGATTTTCCATGCGCCACTTTTGGTCCTTGGCGTCCAAGATTTGGTTTCCTCCTTTCGTGAAGCTTTCTTTGGCGTCAAGTTATCCATAAAATGCTGAATTCTACATCATTTATACCTGAAAACTTGCTAATCATGTTTGTTAGCTCACTTACAGGAAAAAGGACTAAAAGTGCATGAATTATATAATTTGTCCTCAAAACATGGCTAAAATATGGGTAAAATATAGCACTATAGGCATGTAAATTCGCCTATCATCAACACCCCACACTTGAAGCTTTGTTCGTCCTCGAACAAAATATCATATCCCTCTTAACATTTACTTAGGGTTTCACAGCAACAACACAAAATATTCGTCAAGACAAGCATAACAATTATCAACAAAGAGTAGTTTTCTGATCATTAGTAGAAACAATTCAGCCTCCAACATAGACTCGTGATGGTGGTCAACTCATATTCAAAATTCAAGGCACAAAGAATCATACACGACTACCCAAAACTCATCAACCATGTGTGTCTCACATAAGATGTTACCCATAATCATTCATAAGTATTGCATTTTTCATAACATGGGTATAAGATTATCCTTGCTCTCACTCTCACAAAGACTTCATATGTTGCAACTGATGACCATAGGCTTGCCCATAGTGTAATGCTCCACTAAATATCAGAATGCTAAGCTTAGGATCAAATAGGTCTTCTATAGGTTGTAATGTAGGCTAAGGGACGGGTAGGACTATTTTTGCCAGAAATAGTGACTATGTTCCTAAGCGCTTTAATATATCACATTATGTCATTAACACTTTCATTTAATTAACCCTGCTACCTTTCTTTCATCTATCACCCCTTTTCACCTATTTTGCCATTCAAGCATAACTATCTTTTTATTTAATCATAAACACAATTTATCTTTTTTTTTCTATTTTTTTTTCTTTTCTCTTTCTCTTTTTTTTTATAACACACCTCCATGATAGCCACTTTTTTTCATAACAAATTCAAGTACCAATACACTCTAAGGCATCACTCTCACCCAATTTCCTCTTATTTTGTCACATGACTTTACAACTTAAAGTACTTAGGAATTTGGATCAAATTATGGTCTTGAAAAAAAAATGGATTAGGCTTAGATATGAGGTTGTCAAAGAAAATGGCTTAAAGGCTCAAAGGGGTTGACTAGGATAATGTCCACGGGTAGGTAAAACGAAGGTAAACAAGTATCGGTTGCCAAAGAAATACCTAAATCATCTCCTAAACTCACACTCTTTATTTCGCTTTACACACACACCAGGAAAGTTCTAGCATCAGTCACAAGCACAGAATATACAATCATCTCACACACACAAGGCGTATGGTTAACTTTATTGGGAGCAGTATAGATTCTTGACCCAACAGATGAATGAATTAAACCACATAATTATCACACAATGAGTCACACTTAGAGCCTAAGTGTCTCAATAGTAATGATTCTGGCACAAACTCTTGTCATAACACCATGCCGCCTATCAAAATAATTTCATGCATCAAAATAAAAAAAATCTACGACTACTAACTAAATCAAAAAACCAAACATAAATAACATAAATAAATGCAAATGCAGATAAAGAAGTATAGCATGCAAATACCAGCACCCCACACTTAGACGGGACACACTGCCCTCAGTGAAAAATAAATAAGAAGAACCTGATTAGTCTGACTCATCCTCTATGTCTGGGGTCATACCCCCTGCATCGGAATCGTCATCAGAGTCATCGTCATCAGAGTTCTCTTCCACGTCAGAGTTTGGCATTCGTCGATCATCATCGGTTGGCATGTCGTCATCAAGAGGTTCCTCAAAATATACACCTACTCCACACATCGCCCTCGCATGCTCATTCATTGGGTAGTCATAATCCAACTGTTGGAGCTCTGCAGCAGTTGGAACACGACCCCCGCTCATCATGGTAAACTTCATCATGCCATATAAATGGTGGGAGAATCTTTCGTCGCGAGCATGCCTTTCTGAAGTGGTAAGGTTGACTCCATGAGTGGTTTCAGCATCTTTAACCTTCGTGAGGTCAACCTTCTTTGTGTTGTGTGGGAGTTTGTGATTAGCCGGTTCCTCTTCGATGTCTTCTTTCCTTAGTATTGCAGTCAACAGGTTGCCAAAACTGAAGTGGGATCTCTTGTGTAGCCTAGCTTTCCGCATTGTGGAATGAATAATTGCCCCGACATTGATAGGGACATTCGTCATCAATGAGTATACCAAGCACACTCTATCTCTTGTTATCTTGGTGTACTGAGTCCCTGGAATTAGGAAAGAGTTGACTATGCACAACCATATCCTTGCTTCCCTATTCAAAGGAGCATATGGGAAGGTGTTGTGTCGACCAGTGTCCTTGTGTCTACTCCAGCATGCCATGGATCTTGTTCCACAGAGTGTGTGTCTAATAGCTCTATATGGAGGTCTCCTGTACAGCTCCTTGAATGGTGATGGATCGACTGAAGGCAAGCCAAGAAAGGAGTTGAAGAAATCCGCATTGAGTTGTAAAACTTGGCCCCGAATCTTGACCTCGCTTCCTGTGGTTTTCGGTGACCAGTTGGCATAGAATTCTCTTGTTAAGTCGAGATTGCATTCTCCCATGTCTCGGAAGATGAAATCCAGATGTAATGCCATGATCTTGGCCAACATGCGTGGTTCTTTCTTTGCTAGGCTTTCTTTGTTTATCAAGTCCACATGAACATATTTTCTTTCTTTGTTGTTCCTATACCATTCCTTTGTTTCCTCCTCAAGAAACCATTTTATTCCAAACATGCGGCGTGGTAATTGCATCGAGGATGATTCTCCTTGCTCTTTTCGGCCTCTTTTCTTGCCTTTTTGTGAAGTGGTAGCCTTATCTTTGCCTTGTCTTGCTTTGGGTACCATTGTACCTGAGACTAGAATAATGTTCATTTAGCATCATCTCGATGGATACAATCTATAAACGAGCAGTAGGGGCACCACCCCTCACTTAGTTTATTGGTACAGACTAGTGAAGTGAAAGTGGTAGACTAGTCAGACTTCATCGACATACGTTTTAGGTGCTATATTCCAACAATAAAATTAGAGCAGTCATACTTCTTGTAATCTTGGCAATACTTTCATGTTTGATATATCATGACTACTACATAGGGATTGAATCAAGGTATAGTATCTAAATAATCACAACCTCCTATATCGGTAGGCAACTATAATTCTTATCCCGATGAACAAGTCATTCCAACATGTAAGTATTCAAGTGACAAGATTATGCAATTTTTGTGACCATATTAATTCCGTAAAAGTATGACAGTGCATCAAAATCAAATACAAGTTGGGAACAAGTTAAGATGATTCTTACGTATTCGTTCGCTCACTTGGTTGTATCACAACAATTCAATCACATTCAAATCACCAATACTACTTCAAGATTTAACAATTCATAATAGGAGTAGTAATGTATTACTTACGGAATGTAAATGAAGAACAAAGTAGTACTTACTTGATTGATGCCTTTGGATGATGTTCTTGTGAAGAAAAAGAGCAAAAGGAAAAATTTTGAGAGGATTTGGGGACTATAGGCGGAGCTTAAGCTAGGTTTCCAATGTGTTTTTGGTTCAAGACTAAGTCTCATATTTATAGGAGAAGTTTGGATCGGGTTTTGACCCATTTAAAATTGGATTTGGAGACAAGAAGTGACCATAGGCGGTGTCTTTTGCTTTGCCTATGCTTGGCATAGGCGGCGCCTTTTGCAAAGCATTGTTTAGCATAGGCGGCGCCTATGCCATGGAATTCCTAGGCATAGGCGGCGCCTTTAGCATGGAATATGAGATTCAGAGACAAAAGGCTTTAGCATAGGCGGCGTCTATGCTATGGCATACTTGGGCATGGGCGGCGCCTATGCTATGGCACACTAGATTCCGAGATCTTAGGCCATAGTATAGGCTTTGCCTTGTTCGTGGCCTAGTTTTACCTAGGCCTAGCCTTGTTTGATGCCTATATTTTCATGAGCAATGCTCAATCCATAACCTTTTTCTTCCTCATTCCTAACTTACCACCTTTAACATGCAACACGTCCAAATTGAAATTTGAAACCAATCTCCTCGTTTTACACCTCTTGTACCTACATTTTCTCAAAGACAATAAAAACGATTAGAACGATGGGTTGCCTCCCATCCAGCGCCTTAGTTTTGGTCGTGGAACGACTCTTATTTTTGGATTTTTATTTATAAAAAGCAAAACACGTACTAGAACGAAAGAAAAAATGAAAAACGATAACCGATGGGTTGCCTCCCATCTAGCGTTTGATTTATTGTCGCGGCAGGACATAGTTACCTCGAGTACTTAGACTTCGTCGAGATAAGTGAGGGCCATATAATTTATCGAATCAAGAGGACCGATATAGGGTTTTATTCGTTGGCCATTCACTTTGAAGACAACACCATTATTGTCTTCCAACTCTACTACTCCAGACGAGTAGATTTGGTTAACTTTGTATGGACCAGACCACTTGGATTTTAACTTACCTGGGAATAACTTTAGTCTAGAATTAAAAAGAAGGACTATATCATCCTTTTGAAAGTTTCGTCGAACAATCCGCTGATCATGATACTTTTTCATCCGCTCCTTGTATAGGTCTGATCTTTCATAAGCATGGAGACGGAATTCGTCCATCTCGTTCAGTTGCTCCAATCTCAGATTTATTGCATCATCCCAATTCAAATTCAATCGCTTCAAGGCCCACAATGCCTTATGCTCAAGCTCAATGGGTAAGTGACAAGCCTTCCCATAAACTAGTTGGTACGGGGACATGTCAATGGGTGTTTTGAATGCAGTCTTGTACGCCCATAGTGCATCATCCAGCTTCCTAGACCAATCTTTCCTATTAGTATTCACCGTTTTAGCAAGGATTTGCTTGATCTCTCGGTTAGAAACCTCTACTTGGCCGCTAGTTTGTGGGTGATAAGGTGTGGCTACCTTATATTGCTTGACACCATATTTTGCCAACACGGATTTGAATAGCTTGTTGCAAAAGTGGGATCCTCCATCGCTTATGATAGTACGTGGTACTCCAAAGCGAGAGAAGATATTTCTCTTCAAGAATGCAACAACACGCTTTCCCTCATTGTCGGCCAACGCTACTACTTCAACCTATTTTGAGACATAATCTACAGCAACTAGAATGTACTTCATTCCAAACAAATTTACGAATGGACCCATGAAATCAATACCCCATACGTCAAAGAGCTCTACTTCAAGGATTTTCGACATGGGCATCTCATGGTGTTTCGAAATAGCACCTTGTCGCTGACATTGGTCGCATCTTCTAACAAAGTCGTAGGCATCTCTAAATATTGAAGGCCAATAATATCCGTTTTGCAATACCTTTCTTGTTGTCCGATTACCTGTGTGATGTCCCCCAACTTGGGAAGTGTGGAATGCTTCCAATATATTAGGCACCTCTGCATGGGATATACATCGTCGGATAAAACCATCCGCGCATCGTCGAAACAAATATGGCTCATCCTAAAAGTAGTGTTTTACATCATGCATAAACTTTCTCTTTTGATGGTAAGATAAGTTTGCAGGTATCACATTACTTACCGCAAAATTTGCAAAGTCGGCATACCATGGTAACTTTTCCATTATCGTTGCTAAGATCTCCTCATCAGGGAATGCATCATCAATCTCGATTTCAGGCTACGCCATATGCTCGTTTTTGAGTCTAGATAGATGATCAGCCACTTGGTTCTCGCAACCTCTTCTATCTTTAACTTCGAAATCGAATTCTTGCAGCAGCAACACCCATCGAATTAGTCTTGGTTTCGCATCCTTCTTTGTCATTAGATATCTTAAAGCTGCATGGTCTGTATGAACGATCACTTTGGTCCCCAACAAATAAGCACAGAACTTCTCAAACGCGTACACAATCGCTAGGAGCTCTTGTTCTGTGACAGTTTAGTTCTTTTGGGCTTCGTTCAGGACCTTGCTAGCATAGTAGATAGGATGGAATAATTTCTCCTTCCTCTGGCCAAGTACAGTGCCCACAGCTACCCCACTAGCATCACACATGACTTCGAACGGTAGAGACCAATCTGGTGCAACCATGATAGGGGCTTCAATTAGTTTTCCTTTGAGGCATTCGAATGCCTTCAAACAATTTTCATTGAAGTCAAATTTTGCATCTTTCTCCAAGAGTTTGCACAATGGACTAGCAATTTTGGAGAAGTCTTTGATAAACCGCCGATAGAAACCTGCGTGACCGAGGAAACTACGAATTCCCTTTACGGAAATTGGTGGTGGTTGTTTCTCAATAACCTCAATTTTCGCTCGATCAACCTCAATCCCTCTTTCAGAGATTTTATGCCCCAGAACAATACCTTCTTTAACCATGAAGTGGCATTTTTTCCAATTAAGCACTAGGTTGAATTCTACACATCTTTGCAACGCCATACTTAGGTTTACCAAGCACGCTTCAAAAGACTCACCAACGACTGAAAAATCATCCATGAATACCTCCAAAGTATCTTCAACCATATCAGAAAAAATGGACATCATACAACGTTGAAAGGTGGTTGGTGCGTTACATAGCCCGAATGGCATACGTTTGAAGGCAAACGTGCCATATGGACATGTGAACGTTGTATTCTCTTGGTCTTCGGGGGCAATACAAATTTGATTATAGCCTGAATAACCGTCTAAAAACAAAACCATCCTTTCCCCGCTAATCGATCTAGCATTTGGTCCATAAATGGCATTGGAAAGTGATCTTTGAGTGTCCAAGAATTCAGCTTTTTGTAGTCCATGCATACTCTCCATCCGGTGACGGGTCTGAGTGGAATAAGCTTATTCTTTTTATTTGCGACCACCTTCATGCCTCCTTTCTTGGGAACACATTGTACCGGGCTTACCCATGTACTGTCAGAGATTGGATACACAACTCCTACGTCTAACCACTTGATAATTTCTTTCTTCACCACTTCTTGCATAGGTGGATTGAGACGCCTTTGATGCTCAATGGTGGGTGTGCAATTTTCTTCAAGCTGAATCTTGTGTGTACAAATCCCAGGTAGAATACCAATAATATCAGAAATGGTCCAACCAATGGCTCTTATATACTTCCGTAGAATAGCAATGAGAGCTGCAACTTGTTGCTCACCCAAATTTGTTGCCACAATGACTGGAAGTGTGTTTCCGATTCCTAAGAATGCATACTTTAAATGACTAGGCAGCTCCTTTAATTCTAACGTGGGTGGCTCTTCAATAAATGGCTTGGTTGGTGGTGTGGGTCGATTTTTGAGATCGAGGTCCAGCTTCTTGGGAGTATGGAGATATGTCCCTAATCCTGATAGAGCACAAATAGCTTCTTCGCAATTTTCAGCATCCTTACTCTCTTCATTCATGAGCACTACCGCCACTGGGTCATCAATAATTTGCTCTTCTTCAAGTAGTTTTTTCTCATCATCAAAGTAAACATCAGCCACCGAGAATACGTTCAGCTCTTTGGGTTGCTTCATTGATTTGCACACATCAAAGCGAACTACTTCGTCATTTATTCGGAATGAAAGCTCATTAGCTCTCAAATCAATAAGCACGCTTCCTGTAGCAAGGAAAGGGCGCCCCAAGATTATGGGAACTTCTGAGTCTGCTTCACAATCCAAAATAACAAAGTCTGCCGGAAAGATGAATGAAGAAACCTTTACCAATACATCACATAGAATCCCAACAGGTCGTTTTACTGACCTATCCACCATTACGAGCCTCATATTGGTTGGAGTAGGATCATCTAACCCCAATTTTTTATAGATAGATAATGGCATCAAATTGATGCTGGCTCCTAAATCACATAATGCCTTGGCAAAATTCAAAGATCCAACAGTGTAAGGAATAGTGAAAGCTCCGGGGTCAGCCTTCTTCTGAACTAGTGATCGGCTAGCGATGGTGCTGCAGTGATGAACATTATCTTTCAACTCATAGATTGCTGCCCGCTTTTTCGTCAAAAGATCTTTCATAAATTTCTCATACCCAGGCATTTTTTCAAGTGCCTCCACCAATGGAACATTAATGGTCAGCTGCTTTAACATAGTCATGAATTTGCTGAACTTTGTATCGTCCGCCACCTTCTTCAATCTTTGAGGAAAAGGTGGTGGTGGGTATGGAATTGTTCTCTCCACAGATTTATTCTCCTCTTGCCTTCATTTTTCAGCCTTTTCAGGCTGCAACACACTCGGTGTACCGTCATGGACGTCGTGGGTGGATTCTACGGCAGCTTCTCCTTTTGCCTTGCCATCAATGTCTGCTACATCGTCGACCACTTGTTTGCCCTTAGATGAAGTTTCCAGCGCCTTACCACTTCGAGTAGTAATAGCCATGCATGATCCCTCATTCCTTGGATTTTGCACAGTGTCGCTAGGTAAAGTGCCAGCCTTTCTTTGATTGAGTGCTGCTGAAAGTTGGCTCAATTGCTACTCTATTTGCTTGATTGACGTGGAATGTGAATCAACTAATTGTTTCATAGAGTACAAATCATTTATTACCTTCGTTACTCCCGCGCTAGTTATTTCCACTCCTTTCAGTAGTTTAGCCATCATGTCTTCCATACTTCCAGAACTAGATGTGGTGGCGTCACGTCTTCCAGGGGGAACATACAAACCACTTTTGTCATTCTTGTTCTTCCAACTACCTTGGTCCTTGTTTCCAAATTTATCATAATAGTTTCGACCTTGGTTTCCTTGGGTATTACCTCGGAAACCCCCTGATTGTTTAAGTAGTTGGCTTCTTCTTTCGAATCAGATTCGTCTCTTCCTTTTGACGCAATGGCTTTGACTTTTTCGGTCTTCCCTGATAATAGATGCTTTGTAAGAAGATCCACTTGTGTCTTCATATGCGTCATATCTTGATCACGTTCTTCTTCTCTTCTCCTTTTGTCTACAGTCATGCCTATAGATAAAGTGAGGCTTGCCACCTCAGAATCCCTGGTATTCCAAGATCTACTTTGCTTCGTCATACGATCTAGCATATTGCTTGCCTGACCAAAGGTGAGATCCATAAATGATCCTCCAGCCGCATTATCCACAACTGGTTTAGTTATTAAATTCAAGGCTCTGTAAAGTATCTCCATTAGGTGAACATTAGTCATGTGATGGTTTGGGCACCTCATTAGCTTCGTCTTGAACCTCTCCCATGTTTCATGAAGGGCTTCAGTTGGAAGCTGACGAAAGTTGCTGATTTCATCTCTCATTTGTGCTCTTTTGGATGGCGGAAAGAATCTTTCTAGGAAAGCGTCTCTCAATTGCCTCTAATTTGTAATAGAATCAGGAGTCATCCCATTCAACCATAGAGTTGCCTCCCCAGACAGAGATAATGGAAATAAGCGTAACTGAATTGCATTCTGACCAACTCCAGGATTGTCAAACGACTTGCATGTAGAAATAAAGTTGATGAGATGCATATTCGGATCATCGCCTGCTAGTCCACCAAATAATCCCTTGAGTTGCAATAACTGAATCATGGTGCTCGTGATGTTGAACTTGGCTCCGAGTGCCAATGGTGGAGGAATAATGGCTCCTGTGACTCCGGCTCCATCAAGATCATCATCATCATCGTCGAAAGCTGGCTGCATAGCTTGGCGTTCAGGCCTAAACCTAGCTTGACGATCTCTTCTGTTGGCAGGTGTTGCGATCTCAGCGGCATGTCTAGGGTTTAGTAGCTCGTCATCACCTAGATCTTCATCGTCAGGATTTGTTGCTCACCCAGGGTTATCAATATTTTGTTGATGCACTTGAGCGGCGGCTAGCGCAGCTAGTCTCGCCTGTTCCTGTTGAGCAGCCATCCTTTCAATTGCGTGTTGTGCCTCCATTCTGCGAATACGTTGTGGTTCAGGATTGATAGGTAATAACGGTTGACCAGAACTTCGGGTATGGGGCATGCACTGAATAAAATCCTACAGTAAAAAACAAAAACGAAAAGTAAAAGTACGAGAATCTTTGACCAAAGGGTCTAGTAATTATTACAAACTTAATTGACATTTGTATTCCCCGACAGCGGCGCCAATTTTTGATAATGCTCAGTCTACAGCTCTCGTAGGAGTGTAAAGCGGTCGTTTGTCAAATATAGAACCCAACTGGGTTGGGTATCGATCCCACAGGGAATAGCTTGGTCAGCAAGTAAGCGAAGATTACTAGACTTTTAGTGAAAGTCTCAAAAAAGGGGGGAGTCTTGTTGTGCAAGTAATGTAACCAAATAGTAGAGAAAAAACGGAAATAGCAAAGTAAAAAGAAAGAATGTTTAGTAAGATGTAAACGATGAGAATTGAGAAGTTGGGGTTATGTCCACCTTATGAGTTGTACGTCTCTATTGGCTATGAGTTATGCGGAGTTCAGACATGCATGTGCTTATAGAGAATTGTATTTGATGGTAAATCCAAGTGTCTTTCGACCTGAACAAGGACTATTTCACTTTAACTCTTTCGAGCTTAAAGCGTATCTAACGGTACAAATTCTCCAAGAGGTTAATCCAGTTACGGCACGAACTTTTTAATAGGGGATGGGACCCTATTACCTTGACATTATCTCTTTTCCAGACATATAACCTTTCTTTCGAACAAGTTAATGCTATACTGGCGTATTCTATGTGTTTGCAACCACAAAGAATTTAGATTGAGATGAAGAGAATAATGATATAAGCAATATACGTGTCATGAATTCACAAACTCATAGCAATAGATAGTATCTCATATGGCTTCCATAACCCCAACAGAGAAGTGTAGTTACCCATGAGTGCGAAGGAAATCACAATAGACATTGTTATTATACCACAATAAATATTTCGTGTAGCAAAGTGTGGTAGGCGTGAGGCGTGAATTCCTTGCAAAGTAACGTTTCTCTTGTTGTGGAAATTAAGAATTGATTAGATGAATAGAAGAAGAATAAAAAGTAGAATTAATAGAAAAGGTCTTGCGGAAGTAGAATAAGAATTGAAAAGTAGAATTAGAATTGTAATTTGAAGTCTTAAAATCTCTAGAAAAATAGGGTATTTATAATACCCATATCCTATTCCTACTAAGCTAATGAATTACTTAACCCATCCTACTAGGTTAAGGTATCATTATCCTAATCCTAATAAGTTACTGCTAGTCCCCAAAGTCTTCAGAATTGTTGTTTTTGCCCAGGACAGATTTTCCATGCGCCATTTTTGGTCCTTGGCGTCCAAGATTTGGTTTCCTCCTTTCGTGAAGCTTTCTTTGGCGTCAAGTTATCCATAAAATGCTGAATTATGCATCATTTATACCTGAAAACTTGCTAATCATGTTCGTTAGCTCACTTACAGGAAAAAGGACTAAAAGTGCATGAATTATATAATTTGTCCTCAAAACATGGCTAAAATATGGGTAAAATATAGCACTATAGGCGTGTAAATTTTCCTATCATCAGGAGCCCGCCTGAAGAACAAGGGTGATGAAATTACAAATCGGGAGGCCCGCCCGAAGAATAAGGGTGACAAAATTGAAAGTCAGGATCCCGCCTGAAGAACAAGGGTGATAAAATTGCAAGTCGGGAGGCCCTCCAGAAGATTAGGGGTGATAAAATTGAAAGTTAGGATCCCTCCTGAAGAATAAGGGTGATAAAATTGCAAGTCGTGAGGCCCGCCCGAAGAATAGGGGTGATAAAATTAAAAGTTGGGAGCTCCCCCAGAGAATAGAGTGGGGAAATTACAAGTCGAAAGGCCCGCCTGAATAATAAGGGAGATGAAATTGAAAGTCAGGAGCCATCCTGAAGAATAAGGGTGATGAAATTACAAGTCGGGAGGCCCGCCCAAAGAATAGGGGTGATAAAATTAAAAGTCAGGAGCCCACCTGAAGAACAAGGGTGATGAAATTGCAAGTCGGGAGGCTCACCTGAAAAATAGGGGTGATAAAATTGAAAGTCAGAAGCCCGCCTGAAGAACAAGGGTGATGAAACTGCAAGTTAGGAGGCCCGCCCGAAGAATAGGGGTGATAAATTTGAAAGTTTGGAGCTCGCCCAGAGAACAGAGCGAGGAAATTGCAAGTCTAGAGGCCCACCCCGAAGAATAGGGGTGATGAAATTAAAATTCAGAAGCCCGCCTGAAGAGCAAGGGTGATTAAATTGCAAGTTGGGATGCCCTCCCAAAGAATAGAGGTGATAAAATTGAAAGTCAGGAGCCCGCCTAAAGAACAAGGGTGATGAAATTGCAAGTCGGGAGGCCCTTCCGAAGAATAGGGGTGATAAAATTAAAAGTCAGGATCCCGCCTGAAGAACAAGGGTGATGAAATTAAAAGTAGGGAGGCCCGTCCGAAGATTAAGGGTGATAAAATTAAAATTTAGGAGTTCGCCCAGAGAACAGAGCGAGGAAATTGCAAGTCGGGAGGCTTACCCAAAGAATTGGGGTGATGAAATTGAAAGTCAGGAGCCCGCTTGAATAACGAGGGTGATAAAATTGCAAGTTGGGAGGCCCGCCCGAATAATAGGGGTGATAAAATTAAAAATTGGGAGCTCTCCTTGAGAACAGAGCGAGGAAATCGTAAGTCGGGGGCCCGACTGAAGAATAAGGGTGATGAAATTACAAGTCAGGAGCCCGCCTGAAGAATAGGGTGAAGAAATTGAAAGTCAACCAACAAGGTAAAAAAATTAAAATTCAAGTACCAAGGTGAAGAAATTAAAAGTCAAGCAACAAGGTGAAGAGATTGAAAATCAAGCAACAAGGTGAAACAACTGAAAGGAAATAAAGTGAAGAAATTATAAGTCAGGATCCCGCCTGAAGAACAGGGCGGTGAAGTTGAAAATCAAAAGATCAAAAATAGCAAGTCAGGAGACCGCCTGGAGAATAGGGCGATGAAATTGGAAGTCAAGCAACAAGTTGAAGAAGTTGTAAGTCAGGAGCCCGCCTGAAGAATAGGGTGAAGATTTTCAAATTTAGGATCAAGGTTCAAAAGTACCACCGACAGAACATGGTCGATTTGTGAGTTCATCTCCGACATCAGAATTTGTATGGAGAAAGAATCTATTCTCAAGTTTAACCCTAAGGAAAATAAGATCTTTTGTCAATTTTGAAAGCATCAGAAACTTAAGTCAAGAGTCCCAAAAAAGCTGCATAGATAGGATTTTTGTAATTTCATTTATGTTTTAACTTATAATTTTCATTTTGATGTAATGACAGAGTCGCGGACCGAAACCTTGATAGGCCTCACTCGACTCTCCAACTAGGTATAGTCCCTCTCCTTTCAACCCTTTAAGATACATGTGACGTGATTTCCTCGTAACTTCAGTAGGTAGGATGTCCTGAGTCAACTCGGTTGTCCTTCTTCCTTCTATTTCTTTTCTTGAATAATGGTTGGGTCAAAATTTGGTCTTGTTGTCTACTTTTTTGTCTGAAAACACTTTGTGTTTACACCCAAAAAGGGACATTATTTAGACACTTAATTTTGTCCCTCCCAAAAACCCAATTCATTCATTTTTACCTCACATTATCATACACTCTCACCCATGTGATTATACCCCACAAAAATACAAAATAATAACAAATCCCCAACCAACCTAATCTAAAAGATTCTTGTGATAACCAATTAACACACCTCCATATCAATTTTTGACAACACATCACCCATCTCACCATCCCTACCCCCATCTCACCCCCTACCCCTACCCTTTAACCCCCCTACACACGTTTTTTTCCAAGAAGAAAGAAAAAGAATATAAAAAAATAGAGAACCCAAGAGAATAGGGGGGATCTCCATTCATCTGGCTTTTTTTAAGAGAATAACACACACACAAATTGAGAGAGGAGATCGAGAGAAAACAATTAAAGAGAGGTAGAAGCGAGTGAGAGAGATCGAGAGCACTATTTCGGCGACTAGTTTCTCACCGAAAAACTTGGCTAAACCCGCCAGAAATGCCCTATCCACCAGTGAATGCCCCCAATTTCACCCCCTCCCAGCTCCAGCTAGACTGCTCGACTAAAATCTAGTAGCGGAGGCCTCATTTCAGTCACTATTCCGGTGAAGTTTTAATGGAAAAACCAGCTTCATCATGCCCAACTTCACTATTTCGGTGAACAGTAGTAGCGTCGGTGTAGGTATTGGTTTGGGGATTTGGGTTTCGTTTGTCTTGATCATTCATCGTGGTCAAATTCGGGTTGTAATTTTTGATATCGAGTTGTGGGTTGTCGATTGAGGTTTGATTCGGGTCTTCGGATGCGATTTTCATCTTCTCTTTTGAATAATATTTGAGTTTTGACAGTTTTATTTGAGGTCTAATTCTCGCATCTCTCCCTTTATTTAAATTTTGATGTGATTGTGGATGTCATTCGATGTCTTTGTCCTATTTTTTTGGATTTGGGTGATGTTTGATGTTGTTTGGTTTTGAATAATTGATCTCAATATTATAAATGTGATGATAATATGAATTTGGATTTGTATTGAAAGGGAATTTGGGGGTGGGATGGAGAAATTAATAAAAAGGGTGAATTTAGATTGTTTTTGGTTTATTGTTGTTTTTGTTCAAATCGAAATAAGCGTGAATATTGTTGGAACGTGATAGAATTCTGATATATTGAAATGGATAGGCAAATGTAGGTTCGGGTAAGCAAAATTTAAGAATAAGTGTTTTCTTTGTTGGATGTTTGAATGTGGAATATGTGTTGAATATTTCCTAGTTTGTCGTACTTAACTCAAGTGTATTCATTTGGCCGGGGAATGCCTCGAGGTTTCATGTATTTATTCACCGGGGAATTCCCCAATGTATTATGTCTTCGAAGGAGGTTCGTGATCAAGGATCGAGGCATCGGGTAAAACATTGGAGCGTAGTTTAGGATTAGTTTAGAATAGCATAGGTTTATATTTTTTCACATTTTATTTTCTTTCGGATTGTATAATCGGACTGGACATTATATTTTGGATTGTTTTGCTTTGTTTGTTTGATTGATTGTTTGATGTGTTTTGTGTGTGGTTTATACATTCTTAGTGTCAAAATTATCCGATACGCTCTACCAAGCGACCGTGGTCAAACCACGGGATCGAGAGGTGCGTAACACCTTCCCCTCAGTCAACAGAAGTCCTTAGCCAGAAGCTATGTTCGTAAACCAGTTCTTAAAGAGTCAAATATTTTTGAAAAGGATTTTCCAAAGGTGACTTGGCACACCGGATTATGCCAAGTGGTGACTCTGAGTTTTGAATATAAATAATCTTTTTCAGAATAAATTTTTATTTTTGTCACTTAATAATAAAAACCCTTTTCGAACTCTAAAATCGTAATCTTTTGGGTTAAAAAAGGGTGTGACAAGAACTAACGAGTTTGTTTGAAACATTATCGAGAGCATAGGAGAGGATGAAAATCTCAAATCAAAACCACAGGTGCGGACGACTCCATATAGGATGTAGCACAATGTGGAACACTTTCTTAGCAGCAAAATGGGACATAGTCTAGAGAGAAACGTCAAACTCTTTGGACGCGAACTAAAGGATGATTGCCACCATCAATCAAACCCCAACCCTGTTAGAAGTCATATGGGTACTTCGGTATATTTTTGTTCCGGCTTTACTCTCGAGATATTTCTAAACTCATATCAAGGGTAACATTCTCCTTCCTTCAAATTCGAGTGATAGTACACCTAGAGTTTTGGAAATTATGTCCACGTAAGTTCTTGCCTATAGATTTGAAGGATCCCACATTCATGGTTAAGAAGTTACAAGCCTCTTTTTCATAACTAAAACAACTTGTCACTCATTTCGAGTCAAAGATCGTCTAAAATAAAAGACTATATTTTCTACCGATCGAGTCGAGCAACAAGTAGTCTGATTCCCTGAGTCTCAAGAATATGTAGGCCA
This sequence comes from Capsicum pubescens, assembly GCA_030864215.1. NCBI lineage: Eukaryota > Viridiplantae > Streptophyta > Magnoliopsida > Solanales > Solanaceae > Capsicum > Capsicum pubescens. The sequence goes on along the minus strand of CM061540.1, from coordinate 254,480,021 downwards.
GGCTCTTTTTTGAAAACTTGACTACATTCCAACCTCCCTCCAAATCCCTTTAGTCTCCAGTTTTTCGGTTTCATCAAAAACTCTAAAATTGAGATAGCTTGTGAATTTTTTGAAAATCATGTTTTATGAACTACAAGTGACTTGAATTCTCATGTAACCTGAGATATGTAAAAAACCCAATACCGGGGTTCAGTCATAACTCCAAAACTCATGCGAAAATCAACCTCTTTCAGAAACGAATTTGTGGTCAAACAAAAATTAGGAACGTCAAACTCCCTTTGCCTAGGGTTACTTGCACCCACCCGACCCAAAGGGAGGGGCAGTTGTTGACACCTAATTTATGCCCTCCACGGCTAAGTTTAGTCCCGAGTTTCTTTGATTTTAAATAAATTACAATATTGATTTTATTCAGATAAAAAAATCTTTCCAAAGTATTATTTGGGTAATTTCGTCTTTAAGTGGAGATTATATATTATTGTATTCAATTATATTAAAAATATATATAATTTCATCACTTAAATATTTATTCTATGGAATATCGGATTTTAATTAAGGATTATCTTAAAAATAAATAGAATGATTAAAATCTTGATTTAAATATAATTTATTCTCAAAAATAATTTATTTGGATAAATATGTTTGATTTTATTAAATCAAGAAGCTCGGGATTAAAAGAAGTATTAATTTGTATCAAATTTCAATTTAATTTAGTCAATCTATTAAATTTGGCCATAATTGAAATCAAATTGGCCATAATTGCAATGTAATCCATCAATTGATTTTTAATTTGGTCAAAATTACATAAATTTGGCTAAATTTTAAATCTCAATTGGGGTTATATTTTAAATAACCCCAAAATTCTCATAACTTCTACCCAATTTCAACCAAAAATAATTCAAAAATTGTACTACATTGTACAATTCCACCTCAACTTTGTCCTTTTTTTTAATTTTGAAATTCAAAAATTATACTATACTGTACAATTCCCCCCTCAACCTTGTCCTTTTTTCAATTTTGAAATTCAAAAGTTATACTACATTGTACAATTTCCACCCATCTTATCTTCTACCTCACCTTATCTTCAATTTTACAATTTCAAAAACACCCCAAAATTATCTCTCCCACATTGGTGGATGAAAAGAATTGAATCTCCATCCTATCCTATAAATACTACCACTATTTTGGTAGAAAGACCAAGTCTCACGGTTGGAAAAAAAGCTTTGAGCAAAGATTTTAGTAAAAAAATTCGTTTTCATAAAATTCGTGGGCTAATCGAAGTTCTCAAGTTGAGCATTTTTCGGTGGTGATAAAGACTCCAAAGAAAGCTTGTAGTCTCGTTTTGCTGCCCCCATAAAGGTAAACACATCTTTCCCTTTTTTTTAGTTTTATTATCATTTTCTTCATCTTTTTTTTCTTTGTAGTTATAATTTTGTTTGCTGGGATTGTTTGTTGTAGACGGCCTTGATGGCCATAGGACGTTGTGGTATCGATATTATGGTTATTTTTATTTTCATGATATAAAAATGAGCTAGCAATAGTTGTATGTGCCTTTTGGACTTTATTCTTTGATTATTATAGATAAAGTTTCAATCTTTACTTAAAAGATGTACTTATGCTTTGTTTAAATTTATTGTTGGCGGATATGTTTGTTTTTAGCATGTAAAATTGTTTCCTTTATGTGAAAAGAATAGTTAATATTGATTGTTTCTCCTTTTTGACTTTATTCTTTGATTATTATAGATAAAGTTTCAATCTTAGCTTAAAAGATGTACTTATGTTTTGTTTAAATTCATTGTTAGTGGATATGTTTGTTTTTTAGCATGTAAAGTTGTTTTCTTTATGTTAAAAAGAATAGTTAAGATTGATTGTTTCTCTTTTTTTACTTTATTCTTTGATTATTATAGATAAAATTTCAATCTTTGCTTAAAAGATGTACTTATGTTTTGTTTAAATTCATTGTTAGCAGATATGTTTGTGTTTTAGCATGTAAAGTTATTTCCTTTATGTTGAAAATAATAGATAATATTAATTGTTTCTCTTTTTTTACTTTATTCTTTGATTATTATTGATAAAATTTCAATCTTTGCTTAAAAGACGTATTTATGCTTTGTTTAAATTCATTGTTGGCGGAGATATTTATTTTTAGCATGTAAAGTTATTTTCTTTATGTCGAAAAGAATAGTTACTATTATTTGTTTTGCCTTAATAAAATAGTAATTGGTTAAGTCAAGAACTTATTATTTGCTTGCTAATTATTTTAATGAATTTCAAAATCTTCATATGAGAGATGAAGTGCTAGCTTTATTTTCCATCCAAGATGTTTATTCCTTTTTTTTTTTCACATGTTGTTTTGTCAAAATGATGAGAAAGTTTGGGCTTTTGTGGATAAATAGAATTATTTAGATATTTTTGAGTCATGCATAATATGATTGTTGAACGATATTTCACTTTTAGAAATGTTAAACTTTTATTCTAATTTTCTTACTGCCTTTGGATTGTTATATGTGCTCTTTGTGTGTGTAAAGACTTGATTCGTGTCTCTTTTTGATTCATAATATCAAAAAAGAATCAACGATGTCTTAGAGAGATAAATCATAGGTCGTTACACGTTTTTTCCTAAAATGTCGGTTGTAATTTAGATGTATGAATCTTCATTAATGTCGTCTTAATTGAAGTTTAATGATTCTGTTTCTTGAAAAGTTAGCCTTTATTTTATTTTGTTATATGGATTAGTGTCTATGTTTGTTCAACTTTAGAAGTCATGGTTATTTTTCTTATTGCCTCATCCCTTTACTTTTGCAAGCTTACGTTGTTTGTTCTCACATTAATTCATTGAATATGACCTTCTTCCTTTTACCTTTATTCATTCTTAGTATGAACATAAATCATGAGGCATGTAAGTGGGTGCCTTTGCTTTGCATTTTATCTCTTAACTCTCATTCTTGTTATACGTGTGCAAGTGTGTTTATCATTATCATTCAAAAATTAGTTCTTGATATTTTCTTTTTTTAAAAAATATGTCACTTTTATGCCTTGAACGTATATTAATTTCTTTATCTTTTTTTGTATGCGAAAAATGTCTCGAGTTTAAATGGACTCCTCTCCTCTTTCATTTAATAATAGGCCAATGAGGCCTACCTTTTAGAGTCAAGTTTGAAGTCTAAACCCGAGGTCGACTATATGGTGTGCGGGTGCTAAAAGATAAACGAAGAAAGAAAATGGGTCAAAACCCATTGATGAGGTCACTAAGAGACTTGAAAAGTCTTGATTTTTATTATTTTCTTCTTTTTATTTATTCATTTAATCATTTATTTATTCATTCATTTGGGGCCTCGATGTCAAAGTTGTATTTTAATACAGGTGAAGCCGATTCTGGGCCAATGGATCCGGAAAAATAGTTTAGGACAAGTTATGGGTCAAAACCTGATATTTAGATTAGGACAGGTGCAGGTGGGCCAAAAGCTCAATTAGATTTGGACAGGGTTGATAGATTTAGGCTTACGAGCCTAAGTCTTCTAATTCTCCCCTTTCCTCTTTACGTGCTTATTTGCTATTTATTTTCTTAGACTTGGTTAAATTCCCTATTAAGTCATCAAAAATTGATTTTATACAAGTTTTTTCTAAATCAATTTCTTTTCAAAACTCAATTTTCCTTTTCTAAAGTTAGTCAAAGAATCATTTTCAAATAGTTCGGATAACCGCAGGTTAGCGGACATTTTAGAAGCCTTAAAAACCTTCCTAAAATGTTAATGAGAACCTCTTACCTAGAATTTCAAAACTTAAATGATTTTTATGTTTGAATCATTTAAAGGTTTTCTTAATTTTTCTAAATAAATTAAGTGACAACTCTAAAAGTCATATTTTCACAAAATAAGTACTACTTGTTTGGTAATTTAAATTTAACTAAAAGAGATTTTTCGGGAGTACGGCCAAGACAAAAACTCTCTCAATGCCTAAGCATATGCCTAGATTAATGGGCTTACGCTTCATTAAAATTTTGCCCTCACAAATCGTCCCGACCCACTTTTATTACACTTCGCCCTAAGGCTCGCCTTTATTAAACATTGGGCATACCTAGCAATTTACTTGATATGGATTAGAGAAAAAATATATTTTCATTTTTTCTTGTCACTTTTAACATATCAAAAATGGACAACTAGTACTCTTTTTTTTAATGTTCTACCTTACATTAATTAAGCATTCTTCAAATTATTATCAAAAACTTAATACTAAACATCAATTAATAATATTTAGTGTGATGGAATAATCATGAGTGTATCAAGTCCAAATACAATAAAGAAAAAAGACATCATTTCTTCCCTAAATTTGTCCGCACAACTTACTTTAGACCTTTAACTTAACGTACATTTACATATCCCCTTAGTAACTTTAAAATGAATTAATATCCCCCTAATGCTGACATGACCTTTTAGAAAAAAAAGCCTGTATTTTATTAAACAAATCACTTATTTTCTTGTTCAATGCCCCCTTCTCTCCCCTGTCCCCCCCTGCACCTCTCACTCGCACGCCTTTTTTCTTACACCCCCACCCCTATCCCAATCCTGTTTCTCCTTCTTCTAACCCTCCACCTTTACTTTTATTACACTTCATCAATTTCTTCAGGAAAGGAAAAAAATATGAAAAAATTGTGAATTTTAGTACATTTTTTTCAAAATTCATTATTGAGAAGAAGAAGAAATTTATAACCAATTCAATTTTTTACAAGAGTATGAGGGTTATGTATTTGAATGGGGTTAATCACCGTGTCGTGGTGTTAGCAGTGGAAGTGGACATTATGAAGAAGTTGATGACACTGATCAAAAACTCAGATCAACTAATTATATTATAACTAATTTGATGACAATGATCATTTCACCAGAAAAGAAGAGAGGGGGTGGGTGTTTACAGCGTTGAGGGGTGGATGGATTTTATGGTGGAGGAGAAAGAAAGAGCGAGGTGGGGGTGAGGGTAGGGGAGGGATGGTCTGAATAAGAAAGAAAATGGTGTGGTTTTTTTAATTTAATATATATATATATATACTAGTTTAGGTGTACACGCCTTGCATGTATACCTCACTCTAATGAGTTCAAATATTACATTAAATATGATGTTGATTTAAATAATAAAAATAAATATAATAATAAATTCAATATAATTTGACCTGCAAATTTCATACTTAAGTAGATAGTAATTGCACTTTAATTGAATGTTACTCCAATTTTGTTAATATCTCATTTGTTAGGACTGTATTAATTGTTTTTCTCCTCACCAAAAAGGTCAACGTAAATGATATCTCCTTGTGTTTGATGAAATTAAGTTATTTTTTTAGTATCCAAAGTAATGACGTGATTTATATTATTATTTATCCATAGATTTGCAACAATACTATTAGTATAAATACTATTAACACAACCAAGAATGAAAAGTAAAATAAGAAAATAAGAAAAGAAACATAGTAAACTCTACCATTACTCTAATTTAGATTTCAACAAATCAAAATTTTGTAATTTATGAAAAAAATAGTATTTGAGTCATATTCCTAAAAGGAAGCAAATTAAAAATTAGTATGTCTTTTTTTAAAAAAAAAAACTAAATGTCTATTTTTAAATTTTATTTAGTATTATAATTTATTTAAAATTAAGATTTCTTTAATCAATTAATTAATAATATTTATATTAGTTGTCTCTCTTTATTTAGGTTTAAATTATTCTTCAAAACCTACCGCATGTAGAAAAAAGAATATGTTTAGGTATAGAATTTTATCATCAATTAACTCTTGATAGTATCTATGATTATAGAGATAAATTTGTTTGTGATTTAAGTTATGTTTTCTAAAATCTTAATATGTTTTTGAAGTTAACAATAATTAATTATCATGTATTATTAATAGACAATTGTTAATTGAGAAGATTTAATGTAAGTAGGAATACCTTGAATGTCAATAATTTCAACAACTTGGTGTTTATTTGCATGCTTTTCATGATCATGGCCTCATGGGTACACTACATTAGAAATAAAATTGAAGACTATTAACACGTTTAAGAGTTATTCACGTCACTCTTTTTATAAAAATTCAATTCTAAGCTAGCACACAAATTAAACATACAGAAAAGAATTACACAAGATTGATGATTATAAAAGAAAGTCCAAAGTACAAAGAAGATACAAATATAAAAAAACTTGCCAAACAAACTTCATGGAACAAACTTCATGTAAACAAAAAAAAAGTGTGATCCTATAAAGTATAAATTCAAGCTTGAGATTGAACACAAAAAAAACAAAAAGAATTCGTAAATAAAATTTTTGGCATTCGACTCCTATATAATTTATTTATATTAGTGTTTATATATGTACTACTATGCCTATAATTGTATGATTTTTTTTTAATATAGTAGGCAACTTTTATTTATTCAAAAGTAGTCATAGTTTTCCAATAAAAAAAAGTAATATTAGCTTACTAAGTTATCACGTAATTTACGGTACATCATAATAACAATATTTATAATAGTTTTTTTTTTTCAAGAAATATATTTTTATATTTGGGACTTTTAATTTCCCCCCATATATTTTAGTACTCTTAATTTCTCCCATGTCTTTTAGGATTCATATTTCATATATTTTTGAACTCTTAATTTCTTTTCATATATTTATTTTATTATCAGTTTCTCATATATTTTAGGAGACCTTAATCTTTAAGTTAACAAAATAATAATTGAAGAAAAAAATAAAAAATAAAATAATTTTATCTACTGTAGAGTCTTTTAAGGAAAGTTTTTTTTTAAAAAATTATTATATTTTATTATTTTTTAATTTCACATAGGGGTGGGGTTTTTCTTACTTACAATTTTTATTATTATTATATTAGCTTTTGGGGTTTTATTAATTACAATTTTTTTATTATTATATATATTTTTTGGTTTCACATTGGGCGTGTTTTTTTTTAATTATTATTTTTTGGGTTTCAGGTTGGGGAAGGAGGTTTCACATTGGGTTTTTCTTTTTTTTTTATTACTATTTTTTTTTATTTCAAGTTGGGGAAAGATTGGTTTTAGGAATTATATATAGTTAATATTTAATATTATTAAATAATAGAAAAAAGGTGAAAAGATGATTTTGTCTAAAACGAAATATTTTAATGAAGGGAAAAAAGTTCAAATAATATTTCTAAGTCCCTTCACACTTTAATATATTATAGATAAATACAGATTATATATATATATATATATATATATGGAAAAAATAGTATTTTTTTACATGGCAATGACATGACGCGTATGTGGGGAGGTACTTTTAAGGTTGTACTTAATTCACCTGAAAGTCATTTTAGGGGGTAAATAATTACTCGTAAAGTTAAAGTGTTAAAATAAATTTGAAAGACAAGTTTAGAGGCATTTTGACGATTTTTCTCTATAATAAATAAGTAGTATGATAAAATAGTCATGAGCGTCCCTATCCAAATATGACAATTAAAAGTGCACGAAAAATTACATACTTCTTGAAAACTTTACCAAGTAGCTAGATAAATCTGTCAAACGGGCCGGATTGACCCAGCCCAACCCGACCCGAACCGGCCCACTTAATAAAATCGGCTCGATTTGACCCGGTCCGGTCAACCCATGGGCTGTAGGGTATCGGGTCCCGGGTCGGTTAAATTTTTTGGTTGGGCCCGGTTAACCCGGCCCGGACCAAGCCCGGTCCAGGCCCGTCGGTTAACCGGCCCAGTCCGAATAATTTTTTTTTTTTTTTAAATGATATTTGGGCCAAACTAGTTGTTGGTGCAACGGCTAGTTTGGACACATTTATTAAAAAAAGAAATCATTTAAAATGTTTTTTAATCCCAAAAAAAATTCTATAAATACCCTACACCTTCAAATTATTTTTCACACAATTTTTCACTCTCTCAAATCTCATTATCTCTCAATTCTCAATTCTCAAATATTCAATATATTTAATTTCCTAAAGTGCTCACTTTAATTTTTTAATTTTGCGATTACAAAGTACGAGTGGAAGTTTCTAAAGTCGCAACCTTCGGATACTTCCAAAATTTGGTATTATCGTTCCATCTCTTACGTTTAATTTTTATTTATTGTATTAATTGTTGAATAGTTAATTTTATTATATTTTTGTATTTTAAATTTTTTTAGTTTAATTTATATTATGGATAAACTAAGAAACCTCACTACTAAAGGTGTTAAAAAAATTTATCCCGAAAGTGGTAGTGGTAGTAAAAAGCGAATTACTAGCGGTAGAGGTACTTCAAGTAGTAGATATACCCGTGTACCTTCGCCTCCGGTACCGCTTGGTACACCTTTTAAGAAAAAAATAGGTGTAAGTGCTCACGATATGGATTATGTAGAAGCTCAGAAAAATTACGGTATAAAAGAAAAAAAATGAAGTAGATGCGGTTAATTTAGACGAAGATGATGAAAATATTGGTAAGACACCCGCAGTAGGAAATGCTAACGTTAGATCTGAATAGGTTACTCTCTCTTTCCATCCTCCCCGTGCCCCAAGAGCTCGTAAAACAACTAGTATTGCATGACAATTTTTTGAACGTATATCAGATACTGAGGTGCAATATAATATTTGTCAATAAATATATAAGCATAAAAGCGGAGGCAAGCAAGGGGGTACGAGTACGTTAATGAGACATATAGGTGATGCTCACGAAAGAGAGTTAAATATTGCACAAGGTGGTGGGGATGTTGGTGCGCCAACGCAAACTAGAATGGACCCAGCAACCGATCAGGTAACGAAGAAGTATAATAAATTGAGGGACCGGGGAAGAAATAGCTAAAATGGTAGTTGTGGGTTGTTTTCCTTTTAGTTTTCCTTCTCCTGATGCCTTTATTCATTATATTCAAGCAATTTATAATCTTATGTTTAATGGTATTCCTAAAAGTACTTGTCGATCTGATATTTTTAAACTTCATTCACAATATTATTTTTATCTATCAACATTGTTAAAAAATATTTAATGTAGATTGTCCCTAACTTTTGATCTTGGTCGTGCTGTAAATAAAAATAATTATTTAACCATTACTTGTCACTGGATGGATAGTAATTTTGTGATGCAAAAACGTATTCTTGCTTTTTTATATGATGAAGATCGTAAACATACTGGAGATTTTATTGCTGATTCTATTGTTAAAGTTGCCGGATTTTATGATATCGAAAATAAAATCTTATGTATTGCTTTTGATAATGCTTCTAATAACAAGACTACTATTAAAAAGGTTAAAATCTAAGTTATCTCCGTCGTTGCCTAAAATTTTTCATATTAAGTGTGCATGTCATATATATAATTTAATTGTAAAAGATGGTCTTGAGTTTTTTGAGTTTATATTGAAAAAATCCGTCTTACTGTTGGTTTTATTCAAGGAAATAATCGTAGATCGGGAATTAGAGAATTTAAAGTTAAATGTCAAGAAAATGGACTTGCACCGATATTGATGCCTGAGGAAATTGATATTAGATAGAATTCTACATATGATTTTTTAAAAACTTGTTATAAATATAGAGTTCCTATTACACTAGCTTTTAACCAACATTGCGGTTCATTTGCTGATTCTGCTGATTGCATCCTACATGATTCTGATTAGGTTGTAATTAATGATCTTGTTAAGTTTTTAGAAAAATTTTATGTAGCTATTATTCTACTGTTTGTAATATTTTGACATATATAACCGATATTTCTGGTTTGCTCAAAGAATATAAAAATAAAGAAGGTTATAAAGAAGTTGTTGGTGCTATGTTTACTAAATTTAAAAAATATTTTTTCCCGATTTTTTCTATTTACTTGGTTGATGCTATGCTAAATCCGTGCACGAAATAATACTATGTGCCACTTTAGTACTATTATTTATGCTAACTTAGAAATAAATACTAACAATGATTCTGAACAAGTACAATCTGATTTGTGGACGGCTATGGGTGATGCGAATGAATACATAGAAAAATTATATAATCACTATGCTGATTTAGTTGATTTAGCCATACCTACAAATATCACTCCAACTGTTGCTCCTCATCCTCCCGAGGAGCCATCATCTTCTAAAAGGCCGGCACATAGTGGTTTTCCTGATTCCTTTTATGATTTACCTTGTTGGAATAATGTTGATGATAGAGCTTACACATCAACTTATCGGGAAGAGCTGAAATATTAACTCCGATCGCCGCCAGAGGATCGTAGACGACGGATCAACATGTTGGATTGGTGGAGGAGTAATGAAACACAATATCCTGTGCTTTCAAGATTAGCTAGCGATATCTTGAATGTTCCAATGTCAACCGTTGCATCAGAGAGCGCCTTTAGTCAGGGACAACAACAGCTTAGAGACAACCAACACTCATTGGGAAGCAATGCAATGAATGTTCTAGTTTGCCTCAGAGATTGGATTAGAGCGGAAATAAGAAACCAAGGAATGAAATCGGAGCCGAACGATGAGCAAAAACTTAAAGAAATTATGTCTTCACGGGAGAACTCAGCAGAATCAAGTCCAATGCATGGTTTTGCCCCCGTTGACTTTGACTATCCTATGCAAGTTTCCGTTAATATTAACATGAATGAGTTGGAAAAAATGATGCATAATTTGTAGATTTTTCATTCATGTAAATTATAAATTTTGGATCATTTCGCAATCAATAAAATTCAACATTCATTCACTCCTTAGTCGTTACTTTGAATTTTTTTTCATTTAAGGATTTAAATTGAATTTCTAGTTTAAATTAAAAACTTACTTCTAATATATTATTAATTTACTACCAAGTATTATTAATTTATTATATTAAGTAGCATATGTTTTGTATATTTGTGTATATATCTTCTATAGATGTGTATATTTAATGTATATATATGTATATGTTTTATAAATTGTATATATATTGTAGTGTATCTATATATATATATTGTAGTATATGTTTTATTTAAAGTAGTACATATATATTGAATGGTGCGTATATATATGTATATATCTTCTATAGACGTGTATATTTAACGTATACATGTGTATATGTTTTATAAATTAGTATACAACTATATATATATATATTGTAATGTATACATATTGTAGTATATTTTATTTAAAGTAGTACATATACATTGAATGGTGCGTATATATGTGTATATATCTTATATAGACGTGTATATTTAACGTATACATGTGTATATATTTTATAAATTAGTATATAACTATATATATATATATATATAACTATATATATATATATATATAACTATATATATATATATATATATATATTGTAATGTATAAATAGTGTAGTATATTTTATTTAAAGTAGTACATATACATTGAATAGAGCGTATATATGTGAATATATCTTCTATAGACGTGTATATTTAACGTATACATGTGTATATGTTTTATAAATTAGTATATAACTATATATATATTGTAGTATATTTTATTTAAATTTTAAAGTAGTACGTATAAATTGAATGTGAGTATATATGTGTAATTGTGTATATGTGTATATATTTTTTAAATTCTAATGTAGTATACACTATATATATAGTGTATATATATTGTTTAACGTATTTAAAATGTATATAGGTGCGTATATATAGTGTACATTGAAAAAAACTTTTTTCTTTTTTTTTTAACTGGGTTTGACTGAATTTTTAATCGGATTTAGGTGGGTTTGATCGGGTTGGGTTAAGTGGGCCGGGTTAGGACTATTTTTAAAATTTTTACTATTGAGCCCAACCCGATCCGACCCACTTAACCCCAACCTAGATCCGATCCGGCCCACAACCTGAATAAATTTAAAGGGCCGATTCCGAATCGATCCGGCCCGACCCACTTAACAGCCTTCGCTGGAGCAACAAAATAAAGCAAAAATGTTACTCCCTCCTTTTTCAAATAGTAGATTTTTTTTAAAAAAGTATTTCTTTAAATTTAACTGTCTTATTTATAAAATTAAAATTTTTTATTGTGTTCTTATTAATAAATAACTATGCAAAGCATATTAATAAAACTAATTTAATAATATAAATTTCTAATAAATATTTTATTAAAAAAATTGACAAGTTAATAAATCTCAACAATTTTAAAAAGCGGCTAGTAATTTATCATCTGACGTTTTCCACTATCTCACGTGGCAAACGACATCTACCGCCTTAGGAATTTACATCAAACATTGCCCTCGACACGACAACCGCGTGTCACAAAACATTATAAAAACAAGACACAACTACAAAATAACGCAACAAAAACCTACGTAGCAACGAAACAAAAAATACGAGCATCGAGTACACATCGGATCCCGACCCGTAAACCCGAATTCACTCTGCTCTCAACAAGTAATCATCTCTCCTCTCTTCCCCTCAACGCCCCCAATTCTCTTAACCCTAATTTTATAAAATTAAATATTTTTTACTTTCTTTTTGTAATTTTTAAAATTATTTTGGCAAAACCCTAGTTCCGTACCGTCTTCGATTTCCATGCAAAATGAATTGAGTTGAATTTATTTTTTTCGATTTGTTGAAGCTAGGGTTTCAAGATTGTTGGGAACCCTAGTTTTTTTCCTTTTTTGATGTTTTTGTTGAAGATGCTTCGGTGATTTTGCTGGATATTTTCAGGTTTTTTTGATACGATTTGGTTTGGTTTCATGTATGGCTTCACATGCCGACGAAGAATTGAATTTGAGGAAAAGGTTACGTTGGGGAAGCCCTATTAAAGTTTATACCCGGAAACGTCGAAAGATTCAAATTAATAATGATGATATTGTCACCAACGTTTCTACAGCCATCGCTGCCGCACCCCCGAAAGACTCAAAATCGTCGGAGGAGCGGTTGCAGCACCGTCAGGAGGAGGAGGGAGAAACTCAGTTGAGAGATTCTTCGCCCATTTATTTTGAAAGTGGCAGGGATAGAATTGGATCACCGGTAGATTTAGATGGTAGAGATGTGGCTGAGGATAGTTGTCTCCCAATTGTGGAGCCTAATAATGGTGGGAAAATCCGGGATGAAGAGGCGGGTGGCGAAGAGGCTGCAATGCAGGGATATAGGGATGGATCAGCTAGAGGGCCTGTTGACCTGGAGGCGATAGTTGAACCTTTAATTTCTAGGGTTGAAGATAGAATTAGGATTAATTTAACGGGGGCGAGATCAAGAGATGAGATTATAGATCTTAGGAGCGTGTTAGAGGGTGAGCTTGATCAGATTAGGAGTTTAGTTACGAAGGTTGAAGCTAAGGAGCTTCAGCTGACTACACATAACACTAGTACTAATGTTGGTAGGATTAGCGGTTTTCCTAGTTGTGCTGTTAATTCGTATAGTCGACCAGAATATATTGATAATGGTGTGGTGAATGGTAGGTCTTTAGTGCGAGTGAATTCGGAGGTGGGTTTGGTGGGGCTTCCTGAATCAGCACCATTCCAGCCACCAGGGGGTGTAGTTGCGGAAAGCAATAGCGGGGTTGCTGAATTTGTGGAGAAGGAGAAGAGGACCCCGAAAGCTAATCAATATTATGCTAATTCGGAGTTTCTACTTGGGAAGGATAGACTGCCTATGGAAAGCAATAAAAAATTGAAGCCAAATGGTGCTGGGAGGAAGCACAATGGTAAGTCAGAGCAGGGGTATCCATTTGGCTTTGGCTTTGGCTTTGATAAACATAGAAATCAGGTGTTTAAGAGATGCGGCAACCTACTTCAGAGGTTATTGAAACACAAGCATGCTTGGGTGTTTAATGCGCCAGTGAATGTGGAGGCTCTTAGGCTGCATGATTATCATGATATTATCAAGCATCCTATGGATTTGGGCACTATTAAAACTAGGCTATCTCAAAATTGGTACAAGTCTCCCAGGGAGTTTGCTGAGGATGTAAGACTTGTCTTTCGTAATGCCATGACTTATAATCCTAAAGGACATGAAGTTCATGTTATGTCGGAAGAGTTGTTAAAGATTTTTGAAGATAAGTGGGCAGTTATAGAGGTCGAGTTTAATCCCGATTGGAGGTATCAAATGTATTACGATGCAGGTTTGCCTACCCCCCCTGCAAGAAAGGTCCATCACCCTGTCCATCACCCTTCTCTCTTTGCCCGTGCTTCTGTAACTTCTCATGTCGCTCCATATGCTTCCCAAGTAAGGACTTTGGAAAGGTCCGAGTCAATGACTGGACCAGCTGATTTCCGGTCCAAGCCGTCACGTGTTGCTCATGTTGGTAGGAGACCTGTTCCGAAGAAACCTAAAGCAAATGATCCCAATAAAAGGGATATGACCTATGAAGAAAAACAGAGGCTCAGCACACATCTTCAGGAGTTACCTTCAGATAAGCTTGATGCTATTGTTCAGATTATTAAGAGGAGGAATGCAACATTTAGTCAACAAGATGATGAGATTGAAATAGACATAGACAGTGTTGATGCGGAAACCCTCTGGGACCTTGATAGGTTTGTGACCAATTACAAAAAAAACTTAAGCAAGCAGAGAAGAAAGGCCGAACTTGCTTTGAGAGCCAGAGGAAGTGTACAGACTGCCCCAGTTATGGTGAGTGTTGATCTAGATATCCCCCTCTTTTTTAAAATTATTGTCTGTTAGGGGTTTCTTAATTTGTGGCATTTCTTTGCAGAATTTTGCTCCTATGGTTGCTGGTGCAATGATCAGTAATATCGGTAAGCCTGTTATACATATTACTATTTCCCGAGATTGATATCAAGTTCATGCTTTTTGGTGAAAATACTCATTGCACATGTTTTTTTTTACACATAACTAGGTGAAAATAACACTAGTGCTCCTGCTACAAATGCAGAAGCTGGAAGACAGGCGGATAATGCAAGTGGGTCTAGTAGTTCAGGCAGTTCTAGCACTGATTCGGGGTCATCCTCAAGTGGTAATACTAATTATCTTTTGCATGTTTCATTTTTAAATGTACCACTATTATTGCAGTTTAATTTTATTGATTATGCAGCCAGTTGTTCACAGCATGTGTCTGATATCTTTTGGGCTATCTTTTCAGATTCCGATACTGATAGTTCCTCTGGATCCGAATCAGAAGCGGGCCATTGATGGGAAGTGCCATGTTAGCGCAGGTGATGAGTCAGTTAGCTAGTGCCTCAACTTTTTTGTTATTTCTTGCAGACTTGCACCTTTTTTGTGGTTGGTTTGGCTCTTGCAAATTCTTTCGCTGATGTTGTTGATTAAATTATTGAAGGTTGGCATATGGTGGTTTGGGTGGGGGAGGGACTTGATTTGATGGTGTATGTGACACTAGTCCTTAAATATTTTCAGATAAGATTGTTGAGGACTAAATAGTTGTAAAGCTACCCTATTTAACATATCTTATTACTAGTTATATTTTTAATTAAAAAGATGACTTATGGAATAAATAATGGGGAAAAGGGCCAAAATTACCATTCAACTTTAGAAAAAATTGGCTAATGTACTCTTCGTCATATTTTTCAGCCAAATTTACCCTCGTTGTTAAGAACTTTCTCATCTTTACCCTTCCTTTAACAAAAATCCCAAATCAACGTTAAATGTTTTTTTTTTTTAAAATAAAACACACCCTACTTTAATTCGACCCACAAAAAGGACACAAACAAATATACCCTCCTTCAGTTTTGTTGGTCAAATTTTCCCGATGAGATTAGGCCACTGGATATATCAGTACATAGCTCATGAAAAGTGGATCTGTATCAATGCAAATACAAACAAATATACCCTGTTTATGGATTTGCATCAGTGCAGAGCCCATGAAAAATGACACTTAGCGGTTAAATACAACAAATTAGAGCCATTGGATATTTCTCTAGATGATTGAGTTAAGAGGTCTCCTTTTGTTCCAATCATGGCATCTCGTCGTTCTTATATTTCTATAGACAATTTGGATCTACACAAATTTTTCATCATGTCTTTCGTCAGAGAACTTATCCAGTGATTCTTGAATCTAGATGCACATAAAATTAAATACCAAATTTTGAAATTTGAACATAACTGGGGTATGAGCAAAGTTTCTACTGGACATTTCTAGTTCCATGCTTTTGTGTTATCCCATTCTATTTTACTTTTTTGTTAATTTGTAAACAACCTACTGAAGATGCATGTTGAAAGAAATGTATATTTGTTCGTTGAGATAATTGGATAAACAGAACCGAGGGAGAGGTATATTTGTTTGAGTCTTTTTTTGTGGGTCGGGTATTAGGGTGTGTTTTATTTTTTGAAAAATGGTGTATTTAACATTGATTTGGGCTTTTCCCTTGAAGAAAGGGTACTGGTGAAAAGTTTCTTAACATCGGAGGTAAATTTAGCTGTAAAGTATGACAACGAGGGTAAATTTGGCCTCATGGTATGACGAAGGATATGTTTGGTCAGTTTTTTAAAGTAGAGGGGTAAATTTGGCCCTTTCCCTAAATAATAAAGAAAAAGTTATAAGTTCCTGAAAATGATTAATGTTGATCCTATTTAGCACAAAATATTGTCCAACCTTCTAAGTTAGTGCCTAAATGATATTATTAAATTATCAAAAAAAATTAAATTATCTACAAAGTTGGAAAATTTCGTGACTGCTTTATCTGTCAATGTAGACAGTGTAAGACTGATGTGTTTGTGATAGAAGTTTTAAATCTTAATGTCTTCTCATACCTAGTTTGAATAGGAGCGAATTTAAGATTAAGAGACCTTCCTTCAAGTTTGGCTTTGTAACTCCGACTTCGCTCGTTCTTTGAAATATTAGATCACCTTCCCTTTAACCTTTTTAAAGGATAAAATTTCTGCAATATTCAAAAAGTACCCTCTTTTGTGTAGTAATCCTTAATTATTGAATATTAAATTTAGTGCCTGAGCTGTTTGATTTTTCAATTTTCTATTATATGCTTAGCTTCCAATTCACCTGGATTATCAATCAGCCCATTGAAAGATTATTTACTATTTGATTTGGAATCATTAGAAATGAAATAAGATATGGCGAAGTCATTCTTTTCTGGATAGAAAATAATTTCTTGCATCCAAATAATGTGTGAGCCCCTTGGTGTGTGTGTGTGAATTAAGGTCATTAATAGTGTGTGCTCCCTCAGTTATTCTTATTCACTTATTCTAGACTGCTTTTTTTGGTCAAGTGCTATATGCTATGTTGCTTGGACTCGGCAGTTTTGCCACCGAACCCGTGTCGACACGAGACGGACGCGGTGCTGGTTCTTCCTCCGTCTCCGATTCCGTCAAACAATTTCGGATATGTTGATCAAATTCAAGAAGAAATTTGAGGGATAACATTGATAATAGACCGGCGACTTACCTGGAAAAATTCCGATCGACGACTTCACCGGCTAGTGCAAAGTTGACAAACACAGATGGCGTTGTCGATATGCGACTGCGACGAAAAAAGTAGAAGTTGACCAACAGCGACGAGGCATATTTAATTAAAAATAAATGTCGATTCATTGGGTCAGTCCGATTTTATTTAATTGTGATTTATTTTTATTTTTTAATAATAAAAACTAAATATACCTAATTATATAGGTTGGTTCAGTGATATACTGATTTTATTTGACCCTAGTTATTTTTTTAAAATAAAAACAATTAAATATTATATATATATATATATATATATGAGCAGTTACGTAATTATGGTAACCTAATTGAAAAGTAAAATTAAAGACAAAAGTAACTAAGAAAAAGTATTTTGAGTATCTTTATTACTGTATATTTATAATATTTGATTTTTTTTAGCCGAATCCCTGAACCCGTATCCATACTCGGATTCGCACCCCCGAATCTTAAAATTTATATTTTGACGAATCCGACTCTCGGATCTGCTCCCGTCTCGGATACCCGCACCCGAGTCCGAGCAACTTAGGCTATATGTATCTTTGTCATTGTTCGCTTTATTCCATTATTGAATTTTCTTTAACAATGTTATGATGTTTCTTCTGTGTATTCACGAGAAGTTCTAAAGAATTTTGTTTTATCTTGTAATTTTGCAGGAATTCTTCATGGATGTCTTGCGCAGATAGCTGTGTACTCATCTGAAGGTTCCCTTCTGGTTGAAGGATGGCTGCAATTAAGAACTTCAAGTTTTATCATGGAAGTGCTTAATCTCGATGATTTTGGAGGGGTTGGACATCTCATTCTTAACATTTATTTAATGATGTTATGTCTATACAACTTTTATTGGTTAGGGTAGTCATGTGAGAGATTTAGCACCTGTAAATTGCAGAGATTGCTAACTAGTTTTACTTATGCATGTGCTGGGATTTTCATTCATATCTTTGAACACCGTTATAGAGCAGTTAGGTATGCTTGTGCGATGTCCTGCAGCTGGGACCTTGCTGTAGTTGTAGAAACGGGGTATGACGGTAGGATTGCATATTGTAAAGATTATTAGGGATCTTAAATGGAAATGACAATGGGGGTGCTGTACATATTTTCCCATTCATCTTCTGGGCACTATTTTGCAAAGAATTTATATATATTTTCCCTTTAAGTATGCGCAACATGGATTTGATTCGATTGAAGATGTCTGTTGAGCTCTCTGGAGTATGTCTGGAAGTTCTATTGTGTATGTTGGTAATTTGACTTGGACTTGTAATAATGAATCCTGAGGGGTCTTATGTGCCGCGAAAACAGTTGGAAGTTGCGTGTATGATAACCTCTTGTTATGGTCTGAAAGTTCACAAGAGTAGTTGTGGCATATGATTCCCTCTTATCATGGTTTAAAGTTTTTAAAGTGCCCCTAACTTATGGAATTCATACCAAGGTATAACTTATTGAGTATGAACTTCTTAAGGCATGGAGTCTAAAACTGAAAAAGCATGAATGTTGTGCTCAAGTGGCACACGCAAGTGTACATGGTTTCACCAAGTAGTAAAGTGGCTTTATAAAAGCCAAGTATTGATCCCTCGGAGACTTGTTCTGACAACTATTCAATTCTAGTTCACTATTAAGATTAAGTTGGTGTAAAAGTAACCAAAAGAGTTTGAAAGTTATAAGTAACTGTAAACTAAACAAAGCAGTAAATTAAGGTTCTTGGGCCAAACTTTCTGGACACCTTACGACTTGGTCCTTGTGCCTCGTAAGAAGTCTTGACGACTAGTTGAGAGCCATTTGTACTCAGAGCAGAATACTAAGCCATCTGTTCTGATTAAGTCACTATCGAGTCCCTACGACCCGTCGTGACTCCCTATGATTTGTCAGGGGAGTCGTAGTCAGGACAGTATGGATAAAATTTTAGAAATTTTTCATGAACCAAAAACCTATAGTGTTACATCTTGCCTCTAAGGTAAGAGTTATAGAACATATTATAAATCAAGACACTATGTGGTAGTGTCAACTCTTGCCCACAGGGGTCTGACTTCTTGTTTGAAAGCCCATGTGCTAATTCCTGCCTCTAAGGCAAGAACTGTAGAATATTTATAATTCAAGATTCAATTTGGTAGTGTCACCTCTTGCCCGTGGGGCATAACTTATCCCTTTGGTGGGCTAAGTCTTGCCTCTAAGGCAAGAGTTATAAAACATCTCATAAATCAAGACATAATATGGTAGTGTCAAATCTTGACCATAGGACATTACTTGCTGTTTGAAAGTCCTTGGGCTATGTCTTACCTCTAAGGCATGAGTTATAGAGTATCTCATAAATCAAGATACAATATGGTAATGTCAACTCTTGCCCATGAGGCGTAATTTGTTGTTTGAAAGTCCTTGGGCCAATTCTTACCTCGTTATAGAGCATCTCATAAATCAAAACACAATCTGATTGTATCAATTCTTTCCCATGGGACATAACTTGTTGTTTGAAAGCCCTTCAGCGAAGTTTTGCCTCTAAGGCAAGAGTTGTAGAACATTTCATAAATCAAGACACAATATGGTAGCGTCAACTCTTGCCCATGGGGCGTAACTTTTTATTTGAAGGTCCTTGTTCTAAGTTTTGTCTGAAAGGCAAGAGTTATAGAGCATCTCAAAAATCAAAACACATTGTGGTGGTGTCAGTTCTTGTCCATGGGACGTAACTTAATATTTTAAAGTCCTTGGTCTAAGTCCTGTCTCTAAGGCAAAAGTTATATATAGAACATATCATAAATTAATACACAATATGATAGATTCAACTCTTGCTCATGGGGCTTAACTTGCCATTTGATGGTCCTTGGGCTAAATCTTACCTCTAAGGCAAAAGTTATAGAGCATCCTATAAATCAAAACACAATGTGGTAATATCAATTCTTGTCCATGAGGTATAAGTTATTGTTTGAAAGTCCTTAGGCTAAGTCTTGCCTCTAAGGAGTTATAGAACATCTCATAAATCAAAATGAAATGTGGTAGTATCAACTCTTTCCCATGGAACGTAACTTATTGTTTGAAAGTCCTTGGGCTATGTCCTACCTCTAAGACAAGATTTATAGAACATCTCATAGATCAAAATAGAATGTGGTAGTGTCAATTTTTTCTCATTGGGTACAATATGTTATTTGGAAGGAATCGAAGAAAAAAAAAGGAATAATAATAAAGGTTGAGGAAAAAATGAAGAAAAAATATTTTTAAAAGAAGAACAAAGAAAAATCAAAGAAAAAAAAAAGAGAAATAAATAGAAGTTCAGAGGAGAGAAGGAAAAAATTAAAAGAAAAAAAATATTAAGAAAAAAATGACAAAACAAGAATTGCGTCTGAGAAATTCTTTTTTAAAAAAAGAAAAAATGAGAAAAGAACAAATTAAAATCAAAGAAAAATTAAAAGAAAGAAAAAAAATAAAAGTTGAGAGGGGAAAAGGGAAAAACATAAAGCTTGAGAAAATTTAGTTTAAAAAAAAAAGAGAAAAGAAAAAGTAAAAATCAAAGTAAAATAAAAAAAGAGAAACAAAAATTAGAAGTTGATAAATAAATAAGTTGAGAGAGTTGTTTAATGTTATTTGAGGTATAGAGAGACAAATATCTAAAAGTCCTACACATAAAGAAGGAAGACTAGTTTTGTCGAATATTTCATATGGGGGACAAAAAATCAAAGCCACCCACTGTGAGGATCATTTATGTAGTTTACCCTACTATCTCCGTCCAATAATACTTGCCCACTGTTGATTTGGCATACAAATTAAAAAATAATAAATAATATAGGTAATTTTACGGTATTACCCTCTAAATATAATAAATTTAATGTCTTAAAAAATATAATAAGCGATGAATAACATTTAATAGCAAGAGTAAAATAAATACAAAATGGTAAATTATCAATCGATTTTCTAAACTGAACAAGTATTGTTGAACATCTACTTTTAATATATTGGACAAGTATTGTTGGATAGAGGAAGTAGTCCATCATGGTAGACCTTAATGTGTATAAAATTAAATTATAGCAATTAATGCTTTATGAATATACTCTTACTCTGTTAATTAATAATAACAACAACCTTAATTTATCCAAACAAAACCTTTTAGTGTAATTTATTATTTCCTCCGTTCACTTTTAGTCGTCGCTTATTTCTAAAATATGAATTCTCATTTTACTTGTCACTTTTAACATATCAATAAAAGTAAAAGAGTTTTTCTTTTTTATCCTTAACATTAATTTTTTATTCTCCAAATTATTTCAAGATATAATACTCTAAACATTAATTAATAGGAGTAATATGGTAAAATATTCATATCTATAATGACTTTTTTTAATGTATGTGTCAAGTCAAAATGTGACAAGTGAACGCAGAAAAAATGATCAGTGACGGACCCAGACTTTTCACCAAGGGGGTTTAATATATAAAAAAAATAAACAGGCAATGAAGCAAACAAAACAAAATTTGATTAACTAAACAAATTGTTACAATACTATTCTACGAGTTTTCATTTCTTGAAATCTATTCATAATACTTTCCTAAAAAACATTATTAAATACTTTTTAATCATAAGGCACCATATAACGACTCCTAAAATCATTATCCATTCAATTTCTCAATTCACTCTTGATCAACTTCATTGTCGAAAAGACTCTTTCAACTGTAGTTGTAGCAATCGATAGGAACAATGCAAACTTTACAAGATGAAACATAAGAGGACAATTACAGTATTTCTTTGTCTTAACTAGCATCTCAGAAATGTCACCAAGTCCTTTTAGTTTAGAGAACCGTTCATCAACGTCACCAACATCAACAATATAAGTCTCTAGCTGATTCTTGAGAGTAACCATTATATTTTCACCAAAACCGTCAAGATATAATTTATCCATTCTAAATATTTTGTTGATGTCAAAACTAAAAAATGAGTCAACTAAATTCAAGCAAGCAACCCCAATTTGCAAATTTGTTCTCTCCTCATTAAAACAACATTGAATTTTTGAAGTTTTCAATAAATAATGTTAAAAAATACTTTCACGTGATAGTGATGTGAGCTAGTATACTCAAAAACTCTTCATCAATATCTATCAAAATTAACATAGAACCCATTAAAATTGGGTATCAAAATATCATACCTGACACAAAATGCAACCTCATTCTTGATAAGTGGATCCCATCCTTCAACCCTTAAATCTTGCAATTATTTCTTCACTACTTTAACAAGTAGAACGACATTTGCAATATCTTGTTCTTTCTTCTATAAGGAATCATTAAGCTCATTTGTGATTGCCAAAATATCTCTCATTAAGTGCAATATGAAAGAAATCTCAAATATTTTACAAGCTCTAAGAAATCCCTTTGCCTTAACTTTTTCTTTAACAAATTCATAATCAACAACAATAGTATCAAGAATATCAGTAGAACCACAAACATATTAATAAAGTTCTTAAATGATTTATAATATGAACCCCAATGACTATTAGCAGCTCTAGCAAGACCAATTTCTTGATTTAAGCCGTTACTAGTTTTAGCCTTGCCCATATCTAGCAACCCTTGAACTTTTTTTATTTGAGCTTGTCAAAGTTCATCCATACGTTTAAAAAAACTCCCACTACATTTAAGATATTGAAAACCAACAATACAAGTTTTTCAACTTGAAGACATTCTTAGATACATCAACAAGAGTCAATTGAAGTTGATGAGCAAAACAATGAATTGCATGAGCTAATCTACTTTTTTGGTGAATCAAAATTTAAGGCCACTTAAATTCCTTTGCATATTGCTTGCTCTATCATAGCATTACTCTCGTATATAAGATAAACTCAAAGAATGCTGAGTAAGATAGTTAATAATTGCTTCTTTAAAACATAAAATACTAGTATCATAAACATGGACAATCCCTATAAACTGTTCCTCGGCCAATCTTTCTCTATCTACATATCGCGAGATGATTGTCATTTGCTCCTTACGTGACACATCACAAGATTCATCAAATAGCAATGAGAAATAACCACCATTTATGTCCTACATAATTACTTTAATTGTTTCAAGCTTACATGCAATGAAAATATCATTTTGAATTTTATGAGAAGTCAACTGATTATTTTATGAAGCCTTTTTGAACACAAGATCTCTAATTTTATCACACTGGATTGCATACCATGAAAGAATTTCAAGAAATTTACCCGTGTTTAATGATGATTTATCTTCATAATGTACACGAAATGCCAATCCTTGATTCAAAAGAAGTCTCACCACATCATCATAAGCTTGTAAATGAATTTTGCATTTAAGCTTGGTTTGATTGAATTGCTTCACAAATGCAGCTTGAATTGACTGTTCTTGTCACACTAGGTCATCACACTTTTTTTTTGCCTGATTGTGATCACTGTTCGATCCTCCAACGTGTGTATCTAATTTTTTCTTTTTGTACTAACTTCTGAACCCTATACGTGAAAATGTTGCACCTCCACCTAGATAAATGCTTCCATCTTGAAATAAATAACAACTCAAACAATATGTGGCACCTTCAATCTCACTGTACTCCAATCAATTATGATATATTTTAAATCATTTACGACTAAAGTAATATTTTAATCCAGAAATATCTCTTTGATGAAACTTGCGAACTCGAGAATGATGAGGACCTCTTTGGATATATGCTCCCCTAATCTCATCACGATCATCTAGATGATAGTTCCAAATTAATTTTTCTTGTTTTGGATCTGCCGGTAAAGAATTCAAGTTCACTCGTTGCTTTTATTTTTTAGCAGAATAATGATTTTCTTCTAATTGATTCAAGTTATCTTCCATGCGAGTATTTTGAGAGGATGGGCTTAATTGTGGCAACTTTGATGATACCGGAGTAAAATATCTCTTCATTGAATTTAGACCTTGTATTGCCAAATTAAAAGTCCCATTAGAAATGTAGGAGTCATTATAAGCATTTAAAATGTGAAAGTTCGTAAAAGAAGTTACTGAAATTGAAGAGAAAATCATTTGTAACTTTTTTTAATTTTATGTAGTAATGATTTTTTAAGTGTAAGAAATTAAAAATAATCACAATAATTTTGTATACATGAAATATTGAAAGTAGAGAACAGAGAGCAAAGAACAAACTTTATAAAAAAATTTGAATGATGTGAGAACAACTTTTTTTTGCTTGGAGGCTGTATTTTTTTTCGTTATGTTGTATTTGTAATATAGGGATCGGGGAATAAGGGGGAATTGAGGATTGGGGATTAATGGGTTGGGGAATTAGGAATTAGGCATGTTTTTTTAGGTAAAGGAAAAAGTTAAGGGGAAAGGACGAAAATGGCCAGTCGGCCAAACAAATTCCACCAAAAGTAACCTAAGAATTGTAATTCCATTAATTAGCCATTTCGGCTCCTTTTTAATATACCAATTCATTGTTTGCTCTTTTTTTTCCTTTGTTGGTTGCTGTAACGCCCTAAATCTGGTACCCGAAATGCTACACGGTGCTCATGACCCCGAAGGACCACCAGCTAACCCATGACTGATATCTGTAACTGAGCACTAAATAATACATTATAAATATGTGGAATATAAGTTGTAAGGCCATAAGGTTCAAAACTGAACTAATACTGAATATAATACAATGTCTGTAATGGGGTATGACAATACCCAAAACTGAGATAAACTGTCTGAAACATGCTGTAGTCTGAAAGCCTCTAAACTGTCTGAAAATTGTGGAGTTGATGGGACATGTCCCCAACTAACTTCGAACTATTAAAATAATAAAGTAATAAAATAATCATGTTATCCTCGAATGATGAGGACTCACTATAAGTCTGGCTGCTGAACGTCTGATCTACTAAGGATGCTCGGGAGCCCGTGCTTCTAAACCTATGGTATAAAACATCATAGCGCAAATGCGTCAGTACTTTGAATGTACTGGTATGCAAGTGAGGTAGGCTGAATGCAATGGTTCATATGGATGAACAATACTAACTGACTGAATAACATGAATGTGAGAATATATGCATGAATATGTGACTATAACTGAGAGTGTGATATGACTGAATACTGAGTTCTGACTATTGAGTCTACTGATAACAAGGTTTTACTGATATCTGAGTTTACTATTACTGGAATACAGATTAACTGTATTACTGGTAAGCTGAAAACTGAGTTTACTGATATGGATATCTGAATATTTGTTTCTGATAGTTCTGATTATGAAGAACTAATCTGATTGACTGTATTTGACAGTCCTGAGTCCGAATACTGATAACATGAGTTTCGTATAACTAGTATACTAATACTGAGCGACTGTATCTAACAATTTAAGTTCTGATGGAACTAGCTGAGTTTCGTATTGTACGAAGTGACTGTATCTGATAGTCCTGAAATCTGTAGAACTATCTGAGTTCTATTACTGAGACTGAGACTGAAACTGAGACTGAAACTGAGACTGTGGAAGGTAATCATCTAACCGATATGCCCCAGAACTGAACTGGTGGGGTCCAACCTGTAACCCCAGCTGGAAGGGTGTCAATACCGTGCCACGGGTAAAGACAAGCTGTGAGGTAACCCTCTCTGATTGGAAGCTTTTCTGCTAATCCTCCTGTAGGAATAACCCCAAACGAAATGTATTAGTAGCCCTACGCATAGGGGTAAATCTCAACCTACGCTGGCTACGTAGTTCTGGAACGCAAGGATTGCTTCTAAGGATCACACCCTCTACTGAATAACAGGTGAGTCCCCATCCTTGGGTTCACTCAGTACTGAATCCTACGCCCAACTGAATAGACACTGAACTGATTAACTGAACTGAAATGATACTAATGGTATTATTTATCGGAGCTAAACTGAATTCACTGAGTTCCGTTGACTGACGGAATGCTACTGAGACATGATAACTGACTGAGATCACTGAGATTTTTGAGATTACTGAGTAAGACTGGACTGATACTGAATTTACTGAGTTTTCCTGAGTTATGATACTAACTAAATTCTACTGATCATGGCTTGACTGAGATTATCATGAAAACATGACATGGCTCTAGACACACAGCTAAATTATTGGGTACAAGTACCCCCAGGATTCGATTGAAGAAAACTGACAACGCTTGACACTTTTGATCACATGACCAATATCAACAATTCATAATTTCATAGTTGGGGATTTCATGAAGCACATGATCATCATAATGTTGTACATGGATAGTAATGCGTATAAACATGGCATAATTTCATACTTCTAATCTTATGAACATCTCATTAGGCAATCACAATGCATAGGTTTTGCATGAGAATCATCTTAATCAAGTAGGTATAGCATAACTTAAGAGGCATGACATGATCTTGACACATGAAAACTAAGTACTTGATCATCATTCATTCATTGGGGCATATTATCAAACACCTTGCATGCACACTTAGGGCATAGGTATGATTATCAATTTAATTCAACATGGTTCCACAATTTAACTCAATTGCATGAATTTCGACCCTATACTAACATAGTTTCATGAAAACATGATAAGGATGCAATCTTGGCAATCATACAACAATAACAACATGAACAAAATCAATTCAAAACAAGAACATCATGACATATAGTTTAAAATAAGATTCTTGACCTTCATGGACGAAAGGAGTCCATGAATCAACATTGTGCATACTTTAGTTCTTGATTCTACGAAGATTGACGGAGAGATTCTTAAATTTGGGTTTTGGATTTGAATCCCCAATTGAAAATCCTAGCTTGTTCTTGAGAGAAACTTGAGAGAAACCCTATATTTTGGATAAAATATGGTTGAATCATGTGTTATTGGGCTTATATAGGGTTGAGAAATTGACCCTTTTAACCCTTGGACGCATATTTTATTTCTGAGAAAATTTTTCGATTTGACAGGCTGGCGCGACGCAGCGCTATCGCGTCGTGTCACTGAAAATTGCCAACTGGGAACTGGGCTGACGGCGCGACGCGGTGAAATCGCATTGCAATACAGGATGGAACCTGGAAGTTCACCGCGATGCAATGGTATCTCGCTGAGACACTGATAAAAGGACGATTGCCATTTTGACTTGCTCCGCGCTGCGCTGATGGCTCAGGTGGGACACTGCCTTACTAAAATGGCTCTAACTCTTCATTCGGGTGTCGGATTTGGGCGAATTTGGTATCAATGGAAAGCTTATTGAATTTCTCACATGACAAAAAGTGAAAATCTTGAAAATACCACATGTATAAAAGTGGATTCATCTTTGAAACAGGTCTTTGATATTTTTGGGTCGAATTTAAGCTAGGTAGAAGTACGGGGTATTACAACTGCTCTTCTCACTCTCTCTCGCTATTCTTTTTTAAATTTTAAAAAGTTACTTTTTTTTTATTTTAACAATTAAATATAATTTTATGGAATTTTTTTTCTCAATAATTTATAGTTAGAACAGAAAAAAAATCAGTACATTATATTTTTTATTCCTATTATTTATACTTTTAATATAATTGAATTGTTAAAGATATATATTTATATATAATAATGATAGAGTTTCTATATATATACATATTCTATATAATAATTATAGCATTTTTATACACATTCTATACAATTTTTAACTACAATTATTATTTAGATACATATTTTATACGACTCTATATAGTTTCTACATGCATTCTAAAACTGTATCAATTTAGTATAAGAGTATCAATTGAGTATATGAACACTGCAAGTGTATCAATGTAGTATAAAAGTGTATTAATGTGGTATAAAAGAATATCAATTGGGTATAGGGACTGTATGTGCTTGCATAGAATTTCCTTTTTTTTTTTTAAGAAAAGTGTATCAATATAGTATAAAAGTGTATCAATTTGATATAAAAGTGTATCAATTGAGTATAGAAACTTCATGTGCCCAATTGGGCCAAATGGCTAAAAAAGGAAATTACTTTAGCCGACTGGCTACAGCATGTCCACCTTTTCAATTATGGGCCATTTTTATTTAAAATGATCATCCCATGTCCTTTTCCCAAAAGTTAATACTTCAAAATGAAAAGAAAAGAATGACCCATGGGAAAAGAAAAGAGTGATGTGTTGACTGCTGCATAGGAAAACAAAAAAATCACATTGCAAGGGTTTGAACTCGCAGTGTAGCGATAAGAAAATGCACCCACTGACACTGGGCTAGGAGCTCCACATATGTATAATGGGTTGAGAATTTAATATCTAAAAATTACACAAATATACAACTTATGTTTTCAATATTACAAAAAATTTCAACTCCCTAAACATATTACAAAAATTCCAACATATACACAGAATGTTATGTATATGTCGGCTATGTTATGTATATTAATAGGGAGAGAGAGTAAAGTAATTAAAAGGTAGGGGAGAGTGTAATTACTTCCAAAAGGGTTGGTATTTATGTTATTTATACTAATATACCTTATATATTTACAAAGAGTGATTTATATATATATATATATATATATTATAATTTTTTGATAAATTTGGTTCATATAAACCCACTTGAACCTATGTGGATCCACCATGAGTATGATACAATTACATTTAATATCTTTTCGTGTTAGATGATCATTATTAGGTGTGGCTTGTGATTACGTCATGAAAAATTAATTGTTTGCAGTTTGAATAATTAAAGCACTTGAAGATGTAGAATTAAGGGTGTGTTTGGTATGAAGGAAAATGTTTTCCATGGAAAATATTTTCCTGCAAAACAAGTTGATTTTTTACTTGTCTTCTTATGTTTGGTTGGTAGATGGAAAATATTTTTCGAAAAATATTTTCTAGTATTTGGTTGTTGAATGAAAAAATATTTTTCAAAAAACACATTTTAGAATCCTTTTTTAAAAAATAAATTAAAAAAAATTAAATTCTTTTTTGAGAAAGGTATTGGTAGGGTGGGGGTGTCAGAATAGGCAGTAGGGGTGGGGTAAGAAAAAGTTTTGAATTTTTTTTGTTCAAAAAAAATTCAAAATATTGGCGGGGGAGGGGGGGGGGGAGGTTAGTAGGAGCTAGGGGTCAGGGTAAGGGAGTGAGGGGGAAGGGGGAAGAAAAAAATTGAAATTTTTTTAAAAAATAAATTTAATTTTTTTTTTAGGTTGGGGGGGTGGGGGGAAGGGATGGGAGAGGGGGTTGGTTAGGGGGGAGGGAGGGTAGGGGTGTGGGGTAAGAAAAAAATTTAATTTTTTTTAATAAAATGTAGATATTGTTTTTAGAAGGGGGGTTGGTAGGGGTAGGGGTAGGGGTAGGGGTGGGGGTGGGGGTAGGGGATGGACTAAGAAATTTTTTTGAAATACTTTTTAAAATAATTGAATTTTTGGGGGATGGGGGTAGGGGTAGGGGTAGGGGGTGGGTGTAGGGTTGGTGTTGGGGTGATAGAGGTATTGGGCGCGGAGTAGATGATTTTGGGAATTGTATGAACATTTCAACTTTAAAGTGAGGTTGAAAGAGAGTTTTGAAAAATGTTTTCCTTACTTTTTGAAAGGAAGTCATTTTTTAGGTTTAAGGAAAATAAGTTAGTTTGGAAAACATTTTTCAAAATATATAAGCCAACCAAACATAAGAAAACAGGAAAATATTTCCAAACACACCCTAAGCTACATTGTCTTTCTTCATGTTCTTATACTTCTTCCATTTCATAATAATTGGCTCTTGTTGACTTGACACTCCCAATAAGAAAAAATTTATTAGGAATTATTTTATCAAATTAGCCTTATTAATTATGCTTTGAAATATAAACTTGAGTATATACACTTGTTTCGTTATTTAATGATAAGAGTAGTATTGGAAGAATATAATAATATTTTCTTAATTTCATAAAAAAGACAACTAAATTGAAACAAATAATTTTAGAAAGAGGGTCAACTATTTTGAAACAGAGGAAGTATATGACAAGTGGAATAAAGATGTACTCACTCTATCCAACAATAGTTATTCACTGTTGCACCCTATTTGGAATCGGTCAAAACAACACATAATGTATGGTGATTGTTGTGACTCTCGATATTTTTGAAAATTTATTTTTTAGAGTGCTATCTAATTTTTAGGAAAATTAGAAAAACCATATTTTTAATATGAAAACTCTGTTTTGGTCTTCCAAAAATATTTGAGATTTTGAGTAAGGGTTTTGATTACTCGAGGGAAAAGGTGTTAGACGCCCCTCAAAACCTATCCGAAGATAGTCCTTAGACCCAGTTTAAGAAAATATTTGAGAAGAATTATTTGCTTTACCATTTGCTAAAAACAGTGATAAAAAATACTTTTGTTATTTTGGAAAAAGAAAATTCAAAGTATATAAAAATGCACTACTATAATAGACAAAGATATAGTTTATTGCAAAGTATATATGCATTATTTAAAATATGAAAATGAGAGAGAAAAATTCAGCATTGATATTTTGGCATATTTTAAAATTCAGTGATTTATAATTTTATGAGAATGTAAAATTCAATAACACATAAGAGTAAGTATATTAATGAATTAGTTGCTAAGTAAAGAAAGTATAATTTTAAGAGCGCGTGGAAATTTATTTGTCATATATATTATTATGCATGCCTAAAAATATGAACGGTAATGTATGTTCGAAAGTAAATTTATTGCGAAGTAAAAATATATACTGTATCAAGATGCATTAATTCTTGATCAAAATGGACTAGTGTGTATAAAAATCATGATAATATTCATTTATTTGCTAACTTTTAAAATAATAGTTAAAAATAAACAAATAAATCTAATGGTGAAACATGAATATACAGTTAAAATAAGATATAAATAATAATAGTAATAAATTAGGATAAATGATGAATAATGGTTAGAAATACCTTGTACTCCCTCCGTTCCATTTTACTTGTTACAATTTGGCTTGACATATTGATTAAGAAAAATAATTAATAACATGATTACTTTACCATAGTACCCTATTAAATTATGGTTACATTTTAATTTAGAGAAAAAATAATTAACACTAAGGGTAAAAAAGAAATTGTCTTTTCTTGATATGTCAAAAATGACAAGTAAAAGTAGAAATACAATTAGAAAATTTGTGACAAGTAAAGTGGAACGGAGGGAGTATATTGTAGTGTATATATCTAAATATACCTCGTATTTTAGTCTTTTTAGAATCTGAAAAAGAAAACTCAATCAAGTGTTGAAAATTAAAATGTTGGAGTTATTTAACTTATCAAAATAAATTGCAATTGGCGAATAAGCTCTTTTGAAAAATCTGAACGTATTTATTATCTAGTTAAATTATCGTACCTAATCCGCACCACCTCCAAATGGTATCAGAGCCCAGTAATTTAAAAAGTACAGAAGTAGCATACATGTTTGAATTTATGAATTTAGATTGGATTTACTTGACAATAATTAATATTGATTAATTATGAGAAGACCATTTAAAAACAGAGAAGCTTTTAGAAAAATTAAAGAATCTTTGATTAGTAATTATTCAGAATATATAAGTCTAAATAAAACAAAAGAAAACCCACAAAGACTAGCTTACCTAATTACCTTAATATCTAGTATTGAAGCAAAATTAATAATCCATTTAAAATCTAGAAGAATGCGACAGATACCACCTAATTATGATAAAATCAGATTTAGGTATCCGCCAAAATACTATAAATACAGTTTAAATGAATAAAATACAAAAATACAAAGAACTAAGACAAACTATTTCTGAAAAACGTAAAGAATTAAAAATAAGAATAGAAAGATTAAGTTATAATATATTTGCAGGAGTTAGTAAAAACTCAATAAATGCACAAAAAAATGAAATATCAAATTTAGAATCACAAATAGATAGTTTAGAATATATATATATATCAACATGAACTATTTACAATTAAATGAACAAAGAAGAATTTATAATAGACGAAAAAAAATATGAAAATCACGAAGGACTAAAAATAAGAATAGTATTTTCTAATCTAGGAAGAAGATATAAGAAAATAGGTGAACATTTATATTTAATGTTAGAAAAAGAAGAATTAAAATTAGAAGATAAATTGACAACTATGGTAAGAATAGAAAGGGAAAACGAAGAAATAGATAGAAAAAAGGAAATAGAAAAAATAAAACAACAAACTACAGAAGAAATACGAAAAATAGAAGAAACTAAAAATAGTAGGATTGCTGAATTAGAAAAAGAATTACAAATGTTAAAAGATCTGTATGAAAAAAGACAGAAAGAAAAAGAAGAAAAAGATAAAGAACAAAAATTATTAAACGAGATAAATCAATTTAAAGAAAAATTAGAAATAGACAATAAAGAAATAAAAGACAAGGAATTGGAAATAAATAATATAGATGTTGAAGAAACAGATAATTATGATTCAGAAGATAGTGAAACATATACAGAAATATTAACAAATACAAAAAATTTAGAAATCAATGAAAAACAAGAAGTAATTAATGAAGAAAATTAGAAAACATCAACACAGAAATAAATACTCTTGATAAAAAAGAAGATCAAAATATAATACCTAGTACATCAGAAATAAGAAAACCTACATATTATAAGAATAAGTTTAAAAGATATATCTAAAGAATGAATATGACAAATGGACACCCAAACAAATAGTTAATAAAAATTATAATTTTTTAGACTTAGATTGTGTAATAGATACAGAAAAAACAATACAATTATGGATAAGATATATGACAAAACAATTATTAGATAATAATATAAGTGTAATAGATGCACCAGAATATATAGAAAGAACACTAATAGGAACAGTGAAACTATGGTTTTTAAATCTAACTGAAAATAGTAAAAGAATATTAAGAACCGACAAACCCACAGAAGGAACATCATCAACAAAATTAACACCTATAGAATTATTAAAAAAATATGAAACAGCTATAAAAGACGAGTTTAGTAGCATGACAACAAAAGAAGAAGAACAAAATGAAGAGAAAGATATAAATAGGAATTTAATGTTAAAATTAGCAATATGTAATATGTGCTATATAGATGAATATACTTGCGCATTTAAAGAATATTATTATAAAGGAGCATATAATATAGAAGAAAGTAAAGAAATAAGAAAATTATATTTTAATAAATTACCTGAACCATTTAGTTCAAAAATAATAAAAAGTTGGGATGAAACAAAAACAGTAGATACTCTAGGAGCAAGAATAAATTTTTTACAACAATGGTATAGAAATCTATGTGAAAAATACAGAGAAGAAATAAAAATGGAAAAAACATTAATAAGAAATTTAGCATGTTGCAAAGATAAAATAGCACCTCAATTTGGATGCGAAGATAGATATTATAAAAAAAAGAAAAAGACATAAGAAATATAAGAAATACAAAAAATCAAAATATAAGTATAAGAAACCAAGAAAAAGATATTATGTAAAAAATTATAAACATAAAAGACCATATAGGAAAAAGAAATCTATAAAGGAATGTACCTGTTATAATTGCGGAAAAATAGGACATTTAGCTAGAGATTGTAAATTACCTAAAAACCCAAAAAATAAACAAATATAAAAAATAAAAATAGAAAATATAGAATATATGCAGATAGATTACATAGATTACGAATTAGAAAGTGAAGACAGTATATATGAAATTTCAGAGAATGAAACAAATAACGAAATAGATAGTGAATTAGACGAATTAAATGACTGAAGAAGATATAAAAATATTAACAAAAGAAGAATATTTAAATGACGAAGGAACAGATCAAAAAATAATATTTGATAACAATGTATTTGATGAAATAAAAGGAAAAGAGTTAGACTTAAGTGTAGAAAAAATATTTAAAATACCAACAATAAAAAATATATTTACTAGAAAAAAGGAAGAATATTATGTAGTAAGTCAAAAAGAGCATGTAATAGACTGTAGATATGCAAAAGGTAAAGCTAGTATACCACTAGTAACAAAAAGAATAATTAATAAAGAGATAAACGATATAAAAAGTAGAGACCCAATAAAATATGTACACCTTGGAGGTACAAAAATATTAATAAAAGCATGTTTTAGAGAAGGAATAGATACACCAATAGAATTATATTTAGCAGATGATAGAATTATAAAACCTATAGAAAAAAGTATAATAACTGCCATAAAAGGAAATTTAATATACCAAAAATTTAAATTTATGATAAGTGCAAATTATTCAGTAGCAGTAACGGATAAAAATATAGATAAATCATTAGTATTATATTGGAAAATATCAGGAATAGAATTAACACCAGGAAGTAAAATATTTACGGCAAGATGTAAAAACCTATATGTGTTAACAACAAAACATAAAATAACGGAAAAAAAATAAAATTAATAAAATACAAATAGAAAGCCCTTTTGAACAATTCGTAAAAATAATTGATAATAATGATTATAGTTATAGAAATATAGACATAGAAGAAGATCTAGAAATAATAAATGATAGAATAAGTACAACAAAAAGAACAGCTTATGATAAACCGGAATCATCAAGCTCATCAAAAAGAACAAGTTATGAAACAAGTTCAATGGATAATTCAAACCAATATTACATAACAGGAAAGGTAAATGAAAAAGAATATTTAATACTCTTAAATACAGGACAAGAAGAAAATTATTTAGCAAAATATCTAGTAAAAAATGAGGAAATAAAAACTGACAATAATATATGCCCAGATCTACCAAGAAGTTTAATAAATACTAAAAATATAGCAGAAAAAGAAATAATAATAGGAATAAGAAAAATAAAAATAGAATTTGAAGTAAAAGAAGAAATGCAAAAAACAGACATAATATTAGAAATAAAATGGTTAGAACAAGTAAAACCATATAATATAGAACATACACAATTAACTATAACATATAACAGGGAGAAATTATTCTTAAGAAGAGCTTTAACATAAAATGAAAATATATGTATTAATGAAGATAGTAGTAGAAGGATATTACAGTAGATATTATACGCCTATGATAGACACAGGAGCAGAAGCTAATTTATGTAGATGTAATTGTTTACCAGAAAGTAAATGGGATAAATTAAAAACACCAATAATAGTTAAAGGATTTAATAACGAAGGAAGCTTAATTACTTACAAAGCTAAGAATGTAAAAACACAAGTATGGGATAAAATATTAACAATAGAAGAAATTTATAATTATGAACTAACATCAAAAGATATACTTTTAGGAATGCCGTTTCTAGATAAATTATACCCACATATAATAACTAGAACAGATTGGTGGTTTACAACACCATGTAAACAGAAAGTAAGAGCAAAAAGAGTTAATAATAAAATAAGAAAGAAAACTGATTGGATAAAAGGAAGTGAAAAAATTACACAAAAGTTAGAAAATATAAAAAATACTGAAGATACAATAGAACTAGTCGTATTTTCGATAAATAAAACAGAAATAACTATATTTTCAATAAATAAGATAGAAATAATTAAAAGAAAATTAGAACAATTATATAGTGAAGATCCATTAAAAGGATGGGAAAAAACATAAAACCATTATAAAAATTGAATTAATAGACAAAAATAGCATAATAACCCAGAAACCATTAACATATAATTTTGATGATTTAAAAGAATTTAAAATGCATATAGAAGAATTATTAGAAAAACAATATATACAAAAAAGTAATAGTAAACATAATAGCCCAGCATTTATAGTAAATAAACATAGTGAACAAAAAAGAGGAAAAAGTAGAATGGTTATTGATTATAGAAATTTAAATGCAAAAACAATGACTTATAATTACCCAATACCAAATAAAATATTAAAAATAAGACAAATACAAGGATATAATTATTTTAGTAAATTTGATTGCAAATCAGGATTTTACCATCTAAAGTTAGAAGAAGAATCTAAGGAATTAACCGCATTTACGGTACCACAAGGATTTTATGAATGGAATGTACTACCATTTGGATATAAAAATGCACCAGGTAGATATCAATATTTTATGGATAGTTATTTTAAACAACTACCTAATTGTATAGTATATATAGACGATATACTATTATATACAAAGACCAAAGAAGAACATTTAAAATTAATGGAACAATTTACGAATATAATAGAAAAATCGGGAATAAGTTTAAATAAAAAGAAAGCTGAAATTATGAAAAATTAGATAGAATTTTTAGGAATACAAATAGATAAAAGTGGAGTAAAAATGCAACAACATATAGTACAAAAAATAATAAATTCGAAAGAGAATTAGATACGAAAAAGAAATTACAATCATTTTTAGGATTAGTAAACCAAGTAAGAGAATATATTTCAAAATTAGCAGAAAACTTATAACCACTACAGAAAAAATTAAAAAAGGATGTAGAATATAATTATAACGAAGAAGATAAAAAACAAGTTCAAAAAATAAAATTACTTTGTAAAGAATTACCAAAATTACAATTTCCAGATGAAAATAGAAAATTCATATATATAGTAGAAACAGATGCTAGTGAATATATTTACGGAGGAGTACTTAAATATAGATATGAAACAGAAAAAATAGAACACCATTATAGATACTACTCAGGTACGTTCAACGAGACAAAAATAAAATGGGAAATAAATAGGAAAGAATTATGTTCATTATATAAATGTTTGTTAGCGTTTGAGCCATATATTGTATATAACAAATTTATTGTGCGAACAGATAATACACAAGTACGCTGGTGGCTAACAAAGAAAATACAAAATTCAGTTACAACGAAAGAGATTCGGAGACTAGTTTTAAATATATTAAATTTCACATTTATAATAGAAGTGATCAGTACTAACAAAAATGTTATTGCAGATTACATATCAAGACAAAGCTACACAGACTGATATAATAGAAGAAGATACTCTAGAAAAAATACTCAACACCCTAACTACGCTTTCAATGAAAGTGGACAGTATGGGTAATGAGATAGAAAAGCTAAAGACTAATGAAGATAAACTGAAGTCTATAGCTACAAATCAGCTAACGCAGCAGTGTGCAGAGCTATGTCGATCGGAACACATTAAAATTCCAGAGCTAGAAGGAGACGTTGGGATACTCCATAAAACCCATAACATTTATCAATCTACTTCTGCAGGTACAAGCAAAGGAGTTAGGAGAAATACAAATATGAACCTAAACAAACTATTTGATAAACCATTTATTCCAAATACACCAAAAGATCCTATGTTTATACCCCCACAAATTACCACATACCGAGAAAGTCTAAACCAAGACAAAAAGACCTACAACTATACAACCCGAACATACATAGAAAATATTTACAAAATACAAACCTTCTTAAATACCAACCCCAGAGCTATAAACATCCAAGAACCACATACAAATTACATAATCCAGAAGCTAACCGGATACAATAAGCTAATTGCTTTGCCCAAGACCAAACCAGGTCTAGTTAAAACATGTTACGAATATGGACTACTTAGCACCATATATACCCAAGACGGAAATGAAATATCCACTATACCAGAAATATATGATTCATTTAACACTTTTAAAAGAATAACCAAAGGTAACCTATTTTTTATAAAATTTTATACGGCACCAGCAGAGATATTGTATGATGAAGTTAAATCACCTATACAAGTTGTAAAAATAGGAATGACCCGAGATATGATTATACCAAAAGATATTACTCAACAACCAGAAATACCTAGAATTGAGATACCAAATTTTTATGCAAATAAGAGAATTATTGGACTATCTACGATTCTTCAAGAATTAGCAAATAATTATCGCAACAGAAATCCCATATGGAGTTATTATTCAAGAGGTAATGTAATAATATACTCAAATTCAAAGGAGCTACGAGAAGCAGATATGGAAGACGTAAGGTAATGGATCTTGACCTTACTCAATCCAGAGAAAAAACCTATCGCCAGAGCCATTAAAGAAAAAATTATTTCGGAAGAACTATTAACCAGATATTGCAAGTTAATTGGACATAAATATCCAGACCATCAATGTTCAAAATGTAATGGAGAAGATAATATTGTACCAGAAGTTCAACTTGAATAAGAAGGACGTAAAAGCGACAGCTGGAAGATGAGATAAGGAGCAATAATGGAGATATAGCAGATACGACAAAATCAACGGAGACAAGATATTTATTGTACAGATTTTCTTTTCGTAAAAGTCTTTAAATTATTGTAAGTTACTATTTTTACACAGACTTTTTTAGATTCTTATGTAGACTTTTTAGGACATTTAAGGCTACATAGACTTTTTAGGTAGCCTAGGTGATAGCCTTTAGGACTTTTAAGCTTTTTTGTTTTTTAGCTTTTGTAAAACGTGTAGGATTGTAAAATTTGTAAAGTTCTTTCTTTCATTCTATAAATAAAGAGAACTGAAGGCATTGCAAAGCAAACCTTCATGCGTTGAAGCAAATACTCTCTCAAGTCCACAACAAATATTTTGCTTAGTTAATTAAAAAACAGATTTATTTTAATGGAAAAATCTATGGAGGAACAAAGCTCAGAAATATCAAACCTACCCGAACAGGTATATTTATTTATGATTATGAATAACTAAATTCATAATTTCCAACAATCATGGTATGATAAAATAGATTCATGTTAGTTACTTTATAGTAGAATTATTCGAAGAATAATATGTTAAGAAGTTTATTAGCAAAGTGGAAAAGGAGAAAAATCCCTAAGAACTATGCCATCCTAAAGGTGAAACCAATAAGGCAAGAAGCCGTGGTGAGGAGTAACCAGAGTAGAGGCGCTGTTTAAGGGAAAATATCCAGATTACCATGCTAATAGTGACCGAAGAACATGTTATTTAAGAATAATCTAGTATATAGTAATCTAAGATGACTATATTTTGTTATGTACGTGCTTGAAGGGAATATTTTGAAAAAAACAATTTTATGAAAATGAATAATTATTTATCTGATGTGATGGTAGATAAATTTAAAATACTTATTTTGTATGCACTTAAAGATATAAAAGTAGTAGATATAAGAAAAATCATATTAGAAAAAGCATTTGGTAAATATTACATGACTAGAGTAAATTATATACCATACCTACGTAACTACTCTTATAAATACTTACCATGCTAAATTACATAGAATTTCTTAATAAAAATATACAAGAACTACTAAGCCTAAACCAAACAACTACAAAATATTATAATAAAATATTTAGTCAATTTTAAATGATAGATAATCTTAAAGTCTTAATCTTATATATACTTAGAGATATAGAAATTATAGATATTAAGAGAATAATATTAGAAAAAGTATTAGACTATGAAATTGAAATTATGAATTGGATAGCACAGTTATACCTAGATAATTACCCAGATGGATATTATTCAGATTAAAAGATGTTAGAATATATAAAGAAAATTAGAGAAAGGCAAAATTGGATATATGAAGAAGTTAATTACAGAAATCAACTTGAAATAGAGAAAAGACAACTAGAAGAAAAATTACTTAAAATAAAATTAACCTTAGAAAAGGAAGATACAAGTAATAATTTATTTAATACGTACGAAAAATTATTTAATGCAGATGGAAAATTAGTTATACATGAACAACAAATACTAATTAGTCAGATAAAAAATATAAATCTACGCATTGAATATAGCAAAGTTAGAATAAAATACTACACAGAAATTGCTAAAATTTCAATAGGATAAAATAATAAACTAAACAAATTAATGAATACATCTTACGAAGAGAATAAATCATTAAAAGAAATAGAAACCCAACTATATAATTTATACCTAGAATACAAAAGGTTACATATTACTAACGAGGATCCTAAAACACTAGATAATTTAATTACGATAATATCTAATCTAGAATATGAATTAATAAAACATCTTAAGTCAAGAAGATAAAAATAAAAATTATTCCAATCAATAAAAATAAATACCTACGTATTTATTATCTAGTTAAATTATCGTACCTAATCCGCACCCCTCTCCAAATGGTATCAAAGCCCAGTAATTTAAAAAGTACAGAAGTAGCATACATGTTTGAATATATGAAAATCACGAAGGAACCTTATTCCATGGTATTTACATGAGGTTCCGCCTCTTGAATAACCTTCAAATATGCATTATCAAAGAGGATGACAGTGAGAGATTTCCGAGTCGAGACAACAAAACAAAAGGACAACCTTCTCTATATCTCGGTCTCGGTTTAGCATCATATATCGCTCTGGAGAGCATTTTTTTTGGTTGTAGTGCGGATATTGGAGAAGCTCCTCTATGCTGTGGGTGTGGAGGGGGGGGCTGTCGCCGCCTGATAGAGGCAGAAACGGGGACCACCGGAGCTATCTGCGTCGAGTGTTTTGATTGAAAGAGGAAGGGAGACAACTCAAATGCATCAATTAGACTTCCACGGAAGTCAGACTGAGGAAATAGTTGCAGCTCTTTCTCTTGAGTTAGAGGGAGAAATCTCAAATTCTTACTTTCTCTTTGCTAAGGTGTGCAGCCTAAGCATCAATCTCAAATGATTGGCTTTCGACTCCTATTTCCAGGATTGAGTAAGATTGACTTCGATTTCATTCGTTTCAGTATTTCAGTAGATCCTGTAATCCAGGTCTCCGAGTCAGCCCGCGCTTTTTCGAAGAATCCTGCACCCATGGGCATACGGCCTGGCAGGCCTTCCCTTTCCACCGGCTTGCTTTGCAATGCCTTCAGTTCTCTTTATTTATAGAATGAAAGAATCTAAAAAAGTCTGTGTAAAAATAGTAACTTACAATAATTTAAAGACTTTTACGTAAAGAAAATCTGTACAATAAATATCTTGTCTCCGTTGATTCGGAAGCAGGGCATTCCACCGATTCGACTGAGTGAGATTCCCCTATAGTTTACTTCTGTCCTTTACTAGTTGACAAGTATCTCGGGAACCCCCTAACTCTTGATCTCGGACCTGTGCTTTCTAGGTCTTTCGACCACTAAGATTTTCGCTTACATTCCCTGGAATTCGTTCGGATATAGCGATGGAGATAGTGATATCTTTAGGTGCAGCGTGCTAACATTCCGCCTTTCCCTATCTATGGGATCTCTAACACTCGGACAGAGTCTAGTCCTTACTTAAGGAGATCGGTAGCGTACACCTGCACGAGATGCCCGCCCTTTGCAGTAGTTTGTAAGGAACGGTTACAACGTCCATTCTTATTAAAAAAATCATTCTTTAAGGTAAAACAATCAACTAAAACACTACGCCAAATATTTTTTTTTTTTTCTATTTTTTTAAAGAAAATTTATCTTTACGAATTGATTAATCAAGTCTCAATCGCGAAAACATGAGAACACTAGCCTATTTTAAAAGAATCGACAAATAACAAGGCAATACACAAGTAAAGTTATCTTAAACAAACTTAATAACAAAACATAGAGTTAGTAATCATTCTCAAGAAAAACATAAGATAATATGAATAAATTAAAGAAAAAAGTAGCTAAGGAATACTAGACTCTATTTCGGAGTTGAGCTTCTAATCTACGAGACTCCGAGCGCGGCAATCCTAGTAGGGTTGACCCGATACTTGGGTCAAAATGAATTTCGAATGAAACTCCAACTCCCGAATTCACATGTAAAATAAAAAGATTAGGATTAGAAAAATAATTCAAGATTTAATAAATGAATGGAATATGAAATAAAGAAAATACAACACAAGACATAAACTTAAAATATAACACACAATGGACAATCATTTTACAGAAAGTATGAACGTATTGTTGTACAGGGAACGATATGCACACCCACAAACATATATTTGGATTTTTAGGCTAGGATTTCTCTAGACATATATGTCAAATAAATCAACTCATTTTATGCTTAAACAATTTCAAATCATTTTGAACAGATCCTAGAGACAATAGATGAATTTCCATTAGTTTTATGTGGAAAATAAGAAGCAAAGCTAGACTAATAAAAGAAATCCAATCGACCCATCTTCACCAACGCATGCTACTGCAATCTCTACTAGGCTACAAAAGACTTCGCACTTTCTAACTCATATGAACTAATTAGGACATATTTAACACATACTCGAGGATATTATGCATGGAAATAGTGAGTAGAAACTCCCTTTAACAATAGGTACACACCAAACAATAACGGGAGACAATTTTCTATCGAGTATACTACAAACTGCATTTATTATTAAAGGAAAAACTCAATAAACAAATCAAGAACAACAGAGGGAGAGCGGGAGCTCAAATTGTTGCCGAGACCACCAACCCAATCACTCCCCTAGAACATTATTACTTGGAAAGTGACACGAAAATGAAAACACCAGTGAGCTAAACATTAGAAAAAAATCATTCTATTTCTTATAGCCGAATCTCATGATTTCGACACTCGAGTTTACATGGACGGCTAACAACACAAAATAAATAGAGTCAATTTTTTTATAGAAAATAATAGGATTTTGAAAAAATTAAAATGAACCATGATCATCAATTCCATTTTCGGGTAAAACAACAATAATACCAAAAACAGGATAAATAAACACATATTCTCAGAAGCGCATGACGATTTTTTGCACTATTCGGCTTTCAAAAGTCTTAAAACCAGATTCAAATTTGATTTTTTTAGGGAGAACAAAATATAAAAAATATAACGGGAGAGAGATAATGGCTTACATCGAAACTCAAAATCAAGAACGACGAACAACAGTCCCAAAACAAGATAAATACATACGCGCACATTTACGAACTTTCATGTTCATACTCGAAATAACTTTTCAAAATCAAAATTTATATAAATTTGCCAATTCAAAGAAAAACGACAACAACAACACAAGTTTCAAAACGAAACCCACATATCCGCATTTTATATGGACAACTGCAAACAAATCGTATTCATGAATGCAATTTGGAGACGATGACCAACAACACTATAACCAAGACTTGAGCCGAAGTAGGCCACCCATTCATATATTTACAAACTTAAACACAAAAATACATGTGTATTTCTCAAAATCAGCTAAATGTTTATCTACAGGACCTCAAAATGCAACGACACCAAACTCGTAAACAAAACAACTCACATATTCATAAAGCCGAAAAGG
Source organism: Capsicum pubescens (assembly GCA_030864215.1). Lineage (NCBI taxonomy): Eukaryota > Viridiplantae > Streptophyta > Magnoliopsida > Solanales > Solanaceae > Capsicum > Capsicum pubescens. The sequence continues at coordinate 254,436,755 of CM061540.1, read as the reverse complement.
ACGAACGAGGAGATGAAAAAGAATAAGGGGGCAGATTTACACCTTTTTTGAGCAACAAAACTGAGGCTCCGACGTTGAGAATTTCGCCATCTATGAACTCCAACTCAATGAACTCGAATTAGAACAAAATCAAGAATGATCAATTCTAACTACAACCTTTTTTTTGAGCTTTTTTCTTCCCCGTTTTTTGAATTTCTTACTTCTCCTTTTTTTGAATCTATCTCTTTTTCTCTAAGCTTTCTGACACGATCCGAACTAGGTCCTAGTCGTGTCGGGTGCCTCAAGCCCAACCGGGACCAAAGACCACCCTCAATATCCAACCATAACCACCCTACAACATATGTTGAATAACTTTTAATTTTATATAACATTAAAAAATGGTACAATCATAAATCAAATACTATCAAGCGGTGTCAGCCTTAATACCAATACCAATGCCAAGGTTGACACCAATACCAACACTGCCTATACCATCCCAAAGTAGTCTCACAAAGCCTCTAACCAAAATAAAAATAATATCCGGTTGGCACATGCCCCTGACCATAGCCAAAACTAAAGTCTAAGAAATAACAAAAGTATGTAGAGAAGACCATAACATGAAATGGAGCCTTCTGGAGTATGGAAGCTCACCACTTCAATCCAACACCAAGATGTCCTGAATCCAATCATTGAAGAGGAGGAGTAATATATCCGGTTCCTGCATCGCGTGGAGTTACAGTGCCCGAAGATGGGTTAATGGGTGAATGCTAGCATGTACCCAGGAGTAAAGATAAAATAATGCCAATATTTAAAACCGAGTAAATAACCATATGCTATCACATACATATATACATATATAATCCATGCCGAAAAAGAAAATCGAGTTTAGCATGCATTTAAAACCTTAACGTGGGCTGTGCATCTTGACCATCCTAAAACCACCAATGGGCTATATGAGTCTAGTGTTACCCCCTGAATAGGTCCTAGTGCATGTAACCGTACGAATAAAAGATATCACAGGGGTTGGGGATTCCCGTGTAACCTTCACCCACTATGACATATATACAAGTATAACTTAGGGGATTCCCGTGTACCCCATAAGTATATGGTCATCATAACCAACCCTCATGTTGGCAAAAATGAGTTTTCAGTATCCGTCCATTGGACTCACACTTTTACGGTTAGCTATCACAATCCGTTATTATTGATAAATTAAAATCATTATCACACAACCAAACCACCAATTCCAGCTATTAATTACCAAGGCATTATGTAGTGGTATCGTTATACCTACTATAGCTTGCAAGAAATGTCATTAGCCAAACCTTAAAGGGATTCCCATATGATTTTCAATTTACCAAAACCATGGCCACCAAGGCCTTATCAAATCATTTAAAACCATTTAAACTATTTAGGGTCCAATTACCATATTATGCATTGCAGAATTTTCAATAAAAGTCCAACTATGTAATAAAAGCATTCTCTTTAGCATTTTATCAAACATGTTGAGGATAATGGGGAATCCATAGTACCCCTAAACCAATTTACCATTTCCATGCATTCCATAATGTTCAAACCAACATTATACTGTGAAAAACCATAAGTAAAACATAGGAACACATTATCCAACCATTAATAACCAAAACCCCCAACATATGTTTCAAAACCAAATAATACCCATAGTTAAATCATGAAAACCATTCATTAAAATATAAATTTAGTTGAACTAATAATGAGGGAGGAGTAGCATGCCTTAGATACGAAGAAAGACAGAGAGATTTGCTCTTTAAAGCCCCTAATTAATTATATTGAAGAAACCCTAGCCTTGTTCTTGAACCAAAAGCTTGAGAGAGATTTGAGAGTGTTTAAAGTGTTTTAGATTTAGAATAATAGGATAAATAATGTCCCAAAAGTGTTTTAAGTTATGGGATCATATGGGGTTAAGAGGAAAAATGTCTAGAATACCCCCAACATAAACTGTATAAATTTCTGCAGTACGACTACATCCCCAAAACCATACCCTAGCATACGAGTGGTAGCCACTACTCGTACCCTAGGAAGCAACTTGGTCTCCAACATTGACCAATATACGACCTCAAAGTCCAACTCGTACCCAAGCATACGAAAAGTACCCTAGAATCGTACCTTAGGCAGAATAGAATCATCTAGGCTAGGCATATGACATCATATGATTGGCACTATACATCTAGTACCCTAACGTATGACTAGTATGATGTCCATTCATAACTTGGACATAAAGCAACAAAACCTCACTGATCAATATAATAGATGAGGGCCCTAAACCGTACCCTATTATACGAGAAGTACCACTAATCGTATAATGTCCAGAAGCTTAAACTCAAGAAATTTTCTAACGATCAAAACCCAGGGTGTTTTAATTCTCCCCCACTTGGATCGTTCGTCCTCGAATGATGGGACAAGGCACAACTAGCATGATTTATACCTCACCACCTCAACTCTAACCTTTGACCAAGTTAAAAAACAAAGATGCAAGGAAGTCAATCTTTTCTTTAACAAAGTTTGAAAACAAAAGTATGATGAAGAACATAGACCTTCCGCATGAACTTTTAGAGTAGAAAACAAGAACAGATACTTGGAATTCATGCCCTCTTCAACTTCCCAAGTAGCCTATTCAACCTTGCAGTTCCACCATAGAACCTTAACCGAAGCTACATCCTTGGTCCGCAATCGATGAACCTGCCGATCCAAGATTTTAATTGGGACCTCCTCATAAGACAAGGAATCCGAAATACCAATATCCTTGATAGGCACAATTTGAGATGGATCACCCATACACTTCCTCAATATAGAAACATGGAATACCGGGTGAATGGAACTCAAACTAGAATGCAATTAAAGCTTATACACAACCTTACCCACCCTTCTCAAGACCAAGTAAGGACTCACATACCGGGGATTGAGCTTTTCCTTCTTACCAAACCGCATCACTTCTTTCATGGGAGACACCTTTAGGAAAACCCTATCCCCAACCTCAAACTCTAACTCTTATCACCTCACATCCGAATAGGACTTTTGGTGACTTTGGGCAGCCTTAAGCCTATCTCGAATCACCTTCACCTTTTCTATGTCTTGGTGAACCAAATACGGACCAAATATCTCTGCCTCACCAACCTCGAGCCACCCAATAGGAGATTTACACCTCCTACCATACAATGCTTCAAATAGAGCCATCCTAATACAAGAGTGGTAGCTATTATTGTATGCAAACTCTACAAAAGGTAAGTGCTCAAACTAACTACCATCATAGTCAATCACATAAGAACGAAGCATGTCCTCCAATGTCTGAATAGTCCTTTATGCTTGCCCATCCGACTATGGGTGAAAAAAAGTACTAAGACTAACCTTAGTCCCCAAACTTTTCTAGAATGATGACCTAAAGTTAGATGCAAACCGAGTACCACGATCTGAGATGATAGAAAGAGGTACCCCATGCAACATTACAATCTCATGAAGATACAATCTTGCATAGTCCTCAGCCGAGAAGTTAGTCCTTATTTGCAAAAAGTGATCCGACTTTGTCATCCTATCCATGATGACCCAACCCGAATCAAACTGATTATGAGATCAGGGAAGACCGGTAATGAAATCTATATTGATAACTTCTCACTTCCATTAAGGCAACTCAATGTCTTGATACAAACCTCCAGGCCTCATGTTCTCAAATTTCACTTGTTGGCATACCTTGCACTTGGCCACAAAATTATCCATATCCATCTTCATATTATTCCACCTAAACATCTCTTTAAGGTCATGATACATTTTGGTCAAACCGAGATAAATAACATAGCTCAACTCATGCGCCTCAGCAAAGATTCTCTCATGTAAACCATCAACATCGGGAACACATAACCTTCTTTGGTACCACAAAATACCATCACCGCTAATCTCGAAAGCCATCACCTTCTGCCCGCCTATATCACCCTTGATCCTCATTAAGTAAGATCTAACATCTGCTTTTCCTTGATTTCAGTAACAAGAGATGACCGCGCCACTTCCTGCACCAACACACCACCATCTTCAGAGTCCAAGAGGCGAAGGTTAGTCAAATAGTGAATGTCTTTAACCGATTCTCGTTTATCCTTATCCACATGACAACCTTCTAAGAGCATCAACAACCACATTATCTTTACCCGGATGGTAGTGAAGACTCATACAAAATCCTTGAGAAGCTCAAGCCATCTCCTTTGCCTGAGGTTAAGCTATTTTTGAGTAAACACATACTGCAGGCTCTTATGATCATAAAAAATATCCATATGCACTCCATACAAATAATGACACCAAATTTTCAACGCAAAATCACAAATAATAATTCCAAGTCATGAGTTGGATAATTCCTCTCATGCACCTTTAACTGTTTAGAGGCATAAGCTATCACCTTTCCATGCTGCACCAGAACAAAACCAAGTTCCACATGGGACGTATCACAGTAGACCACAAACCCATCAGTGCCTTCAGGCAAAGTCAAGACCGAAGCTGAAGTTAGCTTATCCTTCAGGTTCTCAAAACTCCCCCACAAGCATCATACCATAAGAACTTTACCTTCTTCTGAGTCAACTTAGTCAACGAGACAACTATAGTTTAAAAACTTTCCACAAACCTCATATAATAACCAGCTAAACCCAAAAAGCTCCGAATGTTGGTTAGAGTCGTAGGTCTAGGCCACTTTTTCACCACTGCAACTTTCTGTGGATCCACCATGATCCCTTCGCTAGAAATGATATAACCTAGAAAAGTGAAAACATTAAACCAGAATTCACATTTTGAAAACTTGGCATATAATTATTGTTCTTTTAAGGTCTACAATACAATATGGAGGTGATTCGCATGATCTACCTCGCTCTTAGAGTACACCAATATGTCATCTATGAAAACAATGACAAACAGATCCAGAAACTGACTAAAGATCCTATTCATCAAATACATGAAAGCCGCAGGGGAATTGGTCAACCCAAAAGACATAATCAGAAACTCAAAATGCCCATACCGAGTAAGAAAAGTAGTATTCGGGATATTCTTCTCCCTAATCTTTAATTGATGATAACCAGATCGAAGATTAATCTTAGAGAAAAAGTTAGCACTCTGCAACTGATCAAACAAATCTTCTATCCTTGGAAGACGATACTTATTCTTTACATTATTCAACTATCGGTAATCAATGCACATCCGTAGGGAACCATCCTTCTTATGCATGAATAACACGATGCATCCCACTGGGATGCACTAGTATGTATGAAACCCTTATCCAAAAGATCCTTTAATTACTCTTTAAGCTCCTTCAACCCAGCCAAAGCCATTCTATACGGGGGAATAAAAATTGGACGAGCTTTTAGAACAAGATCAATACCAAACTCAATCTCCTTATCAGGAGGAATACCAGGAAGGTCATCAAGAAAGACACCAGGAAATTCATTTACCACAGGGACGGAATGCAAAAAAGGACCCTCCGAGTTAGAATCTTTAACCCGGACCAAATGATAGATACACCCTTTGGAGATTATTCTCCGAGCTCTAAGCTATGATATAAACTTTCCCTTAAGATCTAGGGAACCACCCTTCCACTCAATAATTGGCTCATTAAGGAACTTAAAGACAACCTTATGGGTCCGACAATATAGAGAAGCTTAGCATGAGTGCAACCAATCCATCCCCAATATGATATCAAAATCCATCATATCTTATTCAAACAGATCCACCAAAGTTTTTTTGCTAGCAACAGATAACACCCTCCCCAATAGACCCTTCTAGCAGTTATAGAGTCACCTATTGGGATAGAAATAGAAAAAAGGCTTGAAATATACTTCTAACCAAAACCAAAATACATAGCCACAAATGGGGTCACGTAAGAGAGAATGAATCCCGAATTAAAAAACAATATAAATCTCGAGAAAAGAGTTTCGACATACTAGTCATGACATTAGGCGATGCCTTGGATTCTTGTCGAGTAGTGAGAGCATAAAGATGGTTTCGACCAGTGCCGAAACTAAATGAAGCACCCTTTGGTGCTAGAGCTGATGATAAAGCAACTGGAACCTTGTTTTCCCTCAAAGAAACCTTACCAATAAGACAGTTTCTAAGCATATGTCCCGGATAGCCATAACTGAAGTACCTATCCCTCTCCTTATCACAGAAACCCTAGTGCAGTCTACTATAAAACTTGTATAGAGGATATAATAGAGCTGACTAGGCCCCACTATCCTGAAATTGGGCACCTATTCCCTGAAGTATTCACCATCTTAGAAACACTTATCACTAGATGACTTTGGGTAATGAGCACTAGCCATTGAGTATGACCCAGAATTGCTCCACTTCTTCTTGGGACACTTATCACCAATCTACCACCCAGCTGTTGGCTACCATTTTACTTAGAGAACCTAAACTTCTTGCCTCACTTCTCTCCTATTTTAGCCTTCTTCTTCTTCTCTTTCTCTACTTGTTGCATGTACATAACCAACCTAGAGATATCCATGTATTTGATTAACAAGGCAACCTTACTTTCCAATATCAACTCTCTGGACAACTCAAAAGCCAACTTTCTCTTTCGATCCCTTATACTAGAAACCATCTCTGGAGCATATCGAGATAACTGATGAAACTTTAAGGCATACTCCTTGACGGACATCTTACCTTGCCTCAAATTAACAAATTCTTCCACCTTAGCTTCCCTCAAACCCTGAGGAAAAATATGATCCCAAAATGCACTGGAGAAATCCTCCCACAGTGATGACTCATCAGTGTCATACCTTGCCTGATCCCATTCCTCGTACCATTAGTACGCCACATCCTTTAATTGATAGGTGGCAAACTACATATCCTCTATATTTATGGCATGCAGAACATGAAATATCTTTTTTATCTTATCCAGAAAACCTTGATCGTTCTCCTCCGCCTTAACACCAGTAAAGGTCGGAGGGTTCAACCTCATAAACTGGCCAACCCTTATGGCCTAAGAAGATGAGGTAATAGGAACACCATGATTAGTCTTAGTAGATACCAATTGTGCCAACATATGAATAGATTAACGAAACTTAGCGTTCGTCACTTCAGTCTGAGGAGTCTAAGATAGACTAGAGAGAACTGGTGGAACTCCAGAATAATCTAAAACTGGACCCCTAGACCGATTATGGATCCCATAAGTAGAGCGTGTCCCATCAACATTATCTCCAGTTGGGACATATGAGTTTTTGTGAACATTAGATCGTCGAGGCAAGATCTAAAAATCAAACAAACAAAAATGAGTGACAAATTTAAGACTTAGACTCCACAACTTGAAAACATAACACAAAAAAGAGAAACATTCCCAAATGCCTTGTAGCCTCCACTTTATGAGTGTGGCACGCTACACACTCCTTAAAGAGACTCTACTTGACATGGATCTGCGGACTCCAAAGTGACCATGAACCTAGGGCTCTGATACCAATCTTACATGACCCAAATAAGGTCCTAGTCGTGTCGGGTGCCTCAAGCCCAACCGGATAGGAGACCACCCCCAATACCCAACCAAAATTGCCCTACACCATATGTTGAATAAATTTTGATTTTGTATAACATAAAAAAATAAAACAATCATAAATCAAATACTGTCAAACAGTGTCAAACCTAATATCAATACCTATACTAAGGCTGACACCAATATTGATATAGCCCATACCAACCCAAAGTAGTATCTTAAAGCCTCTAACCAGAATAAAAATAACATCCGATTGGGACATGCCCCCGACCATATCCAAAATTAAAGTCTATGAAATAACAAAAGTATGTAGAGAAGACCATAACATAAAAGGAGCCTTCAATAGTATAAAAGCTCTCCACTTCAATTCAACACCAAGCTGTCTTCGAATCTAGTCATAGAGTAGGAGGAGTAGTATGGACGATTCCTGCATTGTGTGGGGATACAATGCCTGAAGATGAGTTAGCGGGTGAATGCTAGCATTTACTCAGGAGTAAGGATAAAATAATGCTAATATTTAAAATCAGGCAAATAACCATATACAATCACATACATATATACATATATAATCTATACCAGGAAAGAAGACCAGGTTTAGAATCCATTTAAAACCTTAACATGGGCAGTGTACCTTGACCATCCTAAAACCATCCACAGGAAATATGGGTCTAGTGTTACCCCTTGAACGGGACCCAGTGCGTGTAGCTGCACAAACTGAAGATATCGTAGGGGTCGAGAATTCTCGTGTACCCTTCACCCACCATGATACATATATACAAGTATAACTTAGGGGATTCTCATGTACCCTACAAGTATATGGTCACCATGACCAACACTCATGTCGACAAATATGAGTTTCTAGTGTCCATCCATTAAACTTATACCTTTATGGTTATCTATCACAACCCGCCATTATTGCCTAATTAAAACCATTAGCACACAAATAAATCACCAATTCCATGTATTAATTACCAAGGCATTATGTAATGGTATTGTCATACCGACTATAACTTATAAGCAATGTCATTATCCAAACCTTAGGGATTCCCATGTACCCCATATGATTTCCAATTAACCATAAACTTGACTACAAAAGCCTTACCAAATCATTTAAAACCATTTAGGGTTCCATTACCATATTATGCAATGCAAATTTTTCAATGAAAGTCCAGCTATGTAACAAAACCATTCTCATAGGTATTTTATCAAACATGTTGAGGGCATATAGTTTCCAAGACCAAAACCAACCAATTTGGGGAATCCATAGTAACCCTAAACCCATTTACCATTACCATGAATTCCACAATGTTCAAACCAACATTACAATATGAAAACCATAAGTAAAACATAGGAAAATATTATCCAACCATTAATATCCAAAACCACTAACATGTGTTTCAAAACCAAACAATTACCATAATTAAATCATGAAAACCATTCATTAAAATATAAATTTAGTTGAACTAATAATGAGGGAGGAGTAGCACCCCTTTGATACGAAGGAAGACTGAGAGATTTACTCTTGAAAGCCCCTAATTGATTGTATTGAAAAAAACCCTAGCCTCTTTCTTGAACCAAAATCTTGAGAGAGATTCAAGAGTTTTTAAAGTGTTTTACATTTAGAATAATAAGGTAAATGATATTCCATAAGTGTTTTTAGTCGTGGGGTCATAAAAGGGTTAAGAGGAAAAATATCCAGAATACCCTCAACTTAAATTGAATAAATTCTCGTAGGGGGGTACGACTACACCCTAAACCGGGCCCTAACATATGAGTGGTACCCACCACTCATACCCTAGGTAGTAACTTGGTCTCCAACACTGACCAACATACAACCTCAAAGGCAAACTCGTACCTAAGAATACGACAAGTACCCTAGAACTGTACTTTAGGCAGAATAGAATCATCTAGGCTAGGAATAAGACATCATACAATTGACAATATACTTTTAGTACCCTAATGTACGACTAGTATGATGTCCATTCATAACTTGGACAGAAACCAACCAAACCTTACTGATCAACATAAGAGTTGAGGGCCCTAAATCTTACCCTGTCAAACGACAAGTGCCCCTAATCGTATGATGTCTAGAAGCTCAAACTCAAGAAATTTTCTAAGGATCAAAACCCAGGGTATTTCACTTTTTCTTTTTGCCTTTTCAAGTTTTTCACCCTTTTTCTCGACTTCCAGACTTGTTCCCTATGGGAATGAAGAGACCCATATTTATAGGCGCAAATCCGTACTTGAAAGTCGAATTTGAAACTTCAAAATTGAAAAATGTTGAAAGAGTATGAAATTTGAATTTCAAATAAAAAAATCTCCTCTATATCTCCAACTTTTCAAAACCATTAATGGTGGATATGAAAATCATTTAGCACAAATTTAGTGTTGGTTTTCACTAATATTGTTAATTCACGAGTTGAGGATGACTGAAAATAGGGGAATCTTTATAGGGAGGTGGCAACTATGGCTGTTAGGGTGACACAACTATGATGAGGGAATTTTTTGAATTAGATGATGGTGGAAAGGAGGAAGAATAGAGATAAGATGTATGTTTGTTATTAATGTTGATTTGAGGCAAGGGATATAGTGATGGAACAATTTTTGGGAAAGAGGAAAGTTGATACGTATGATTTCTGGTGGAGAGGAAGAAATGTCATGTCCTTTTCTTGAATTGTTTGACATTTTTGATCCGTCTGATAAAAGATCTATTGATTTAAAATTAAACTCTCTCTTTCTCTCTCTTTCTCTGTATAAATATATATTAATGGTTGAGATGATTTTGTGTTTGCTAAATGAAATTTGTGTTTCTTTATTGACGTGGCAACACATTATTGGTGTATATGGTGTGGTATCGATTGATGAGGTGGATGTGGGGAATAGACCGGGTTTTGCGCCATATTTTGGGCCTCTTGGTCAGAAATTTGATAAATAAAAATTGAGTTTGAGTAAATAGAATTGAAACTAAATTAATGTTGCCCCAAATACTCTCTTTCTACGAAAATTAATTTTATCATGCTTCTTACTATCCTAAAATTATTTTTAGTATATATGTATATAATTTATATAAATAATTTAGTATGCACATCTAATTTAATAATTTTTAACTTAATATCTATAATACTAATAAGAATATATATACACTAAAAGAATATAAACATTTATATAGACACATTATATAGTCCAAAATAAAATTAGATAAAAATGTGAATGCGATTATCAAAATATTTTTTGTGTGATTTTTGATGTTAAATAATTAATTATATTACGTTAAATATTTTAAAACGTGACAGGGAAAAATAAATAATCTATTTCATTATTTTCAAAATTCATACAAATTTAAATATGAATTTACTTTAAAAAATTATTGAGGACCAAGAAACATCAAAAAATAATTAAAGAAAAAAGAGCGAGCCAAAATTAGAAGTCAATAGTAGCCCTTGTTTGACCAAACATTCGTGTAAGAATCTTTGGGCAATCAAGTTGATGTAGCCAATTTTGTCTCGAGTGAAATAGAAAGTTTGAAAGATTATGGACGACCTCTGGTTTCTGAGCTACCTGCATATCTCTAGTTTTAATGAGAAATTAGGCTATTTGTATCTCGAATCAAATTTTGATCAAACTCAAAACTTGCTCTAGTGTAGAATTATGGTGATACTAAGTTCTTTCGAAGGTGATTACAAAGATTTTGGGCACGAATGATAAGGATATGACTGCACTTATATCCGTAAATTGGTCCATTGTGATAGTTGGGAATGGGAAATTATTGTATAGCAATACATGTCGAGGATTTCAAGAGGGAACAAGATCACAAACTTTTAGAAACTTCCCTAGTGTCGGATTAAGACGACACTGAGCAATGATGCTAAGAGTTATGAAAATGGAAAAAATGAGTTGAGTTGAGTTTATTCATTGGAATCCTTTATGTAGCTAGGGATGCTTGACACTCCGCTAGATTGTCCAATTTGATGCTAAGAGGATAGTTCTATGTAGTAGTGCATTATTCTGTAAAATAGGTAAAAGGAGGAAAAGTACCTGTTGTTGTTTGAAAACTATAAATTGAAATTGTAATGTAAGGAGTATAGTGTAGATATATAAACTACTGTTGTAATCTCTATTTGTGGAGGCCTCCGACTAGTAGAGCAATAGCTGAAATGTAAAGAGCCTCTGTTGGTGGAGTAGTTGTTGAAAAATAAAAGCCATTGTTGAAGTGTAAAGCCTTCGACTAGCAGAGCAATTTATTGAAAGTAAAATCTTCTGACTGGCAGGGTAGTTACCTTAAAGTAAAAGCCTCATTCTGGAAAGGTGATCTTTGACCTAAACTTGATGATGATATTTCTATTAGAGATCTGATCTTGTTGCAATAGTGGTTTTCTTGGTGCTACGATAGTGTAATGGTCCTCCAGGTCATTTCCTTAACTTGCTTGTATTTTTGGCATTTTGAGCCTTCCCACAGTGGCTATAGGTCATTTATGACTTGCCGAAACTGTTAGTTCTGTGATCGAACAGTTCATTTGGATTTTAGGCTGATTTCCCTATTTTGGAGGTTTTGCTGTTTAGGATTTTGTCTCGGACCAAAACTCCTAGTACATGGCCCCAAATGAGAATTCCAACAGTGCTATCAGCTCTGAAATGTTGGTTTAGGCTAGGTAGATCCTTGGTTCAGGTCCCGAGGCTTTCAAACTCGTTTTAAGATATTGGGCAAATTATGTAAAAATAGAATTATAGGTGTGAGCCCCACATTTAGTCAAAATAATCTCGAATGAATGTTTTGATGGTTTCATTGAGTTTGAAATATCAAATTTAGGGTGATAGCATATTTTGTTTGCGAGCATGGGGTTCCGAACGAATCTCGAGCATCCGATCAAAGTCCATTTTAGTCTTGGAAAAATCTGATGCATCAGGTTGCTTGTGTGATTGTGATCGTGAAGCATAAATCGCGTTCACGAGATGAGATTTATGCCTTGGCAGATCGCATTAGCAAATGGCTGTAAATTGCATTCGCAAAATGAGATTTATTCGTGAATGGCTGTAAATCATGATCGTGAGGAGAGATTTACCCTTGCTAGATTGTGATCACAATATTTGAGTTGCGATAGTGACTCCCGACCCCCTATTTAATCCTCTTCTTTTACCCAATTTTCCCTCATTATTTCCACTATTTTTACACCAAGTTGAGAGATCAAGGAGAGGAAAAAAGTAAGGAATCAACCAAATAAACTAAGGTAGCTATCCTAATCCTTTTTGGTCATTTCCCATTGATTTTCCCTTTGATTCCATCCAAATTCAGGATAAATTCTTTGAAATTAGGGCTTTAAACTCCTAAACTTTGAGGGTTGATTTGAGACCCAATTTGTGCCTAATTTTTTAGCACATATTTTATATCTTTCAAGGGACCTCGTGATGGGTTCAATTCTGGTTTCCGCTTGTGGGGCCCCCGGGCCCCTACTTAACCTAAAATTTGACTTGATCCTTAATATAGCAATATGGGTCTCGTTTTACTCCTAATAATGCATAGATTATGATTTTGATTCCGTAGAGGCATTTTGGGATCGTGGAGTAAAGACAAATGCTTGGTGGACAATTCAAGGATTCAACATTGAGGTAGGCTTCTGTCTACACTTCTGTATTGTATATGTTGCATATAAATAAGAATGTTTAGATTAATTGTGGGTAGAACACCAAGAATTAGTCTATAATATTGAAGTTTGGGGATTTGATGGGTAAATCAACCCGTAAGGTAAAATACTTACGATACTTCAATAAACCTATTGCCTTCTTCTTAGCTAGATATGGGAGTCGTAGTATGATTATGGTGCTATGCTAGATTTGGGATGTAGTTTAGGTGTTTGAAGCGTGGTTAGTATGATTAGCCTTATTTAGACTGTTTAGTTATCTTGAAACCATAATTTAGGTAGAGTTGACTTAATTGCTCATATTCTAGGTGGAAATTCCTATATCAGGGCTAATTATGGCTTATGTACCATCTAGAAGTCAATGTAGATACCCTATCCTAGTTTGGGGTTGAAATTGCCTAAATATGGATTTTGAGGATTAAAAGTGGGTTCTTTCGGCCCACCTTAGGCCAAGACTTGTGTTAGCCCTTGTGGACTTATTTACATATGTTAGACATAGTTGAGACTAATGAGCCTTTAGTATGAGGCTACTCGTGACTAGATGGACAGTGATCATTTTCCTGGATTATGATTAATGGCTCGTAGCCATGATATGGCTTTTGAATTTGATTAATGATATGACCGATTTTGACATACTTAATGATATAGTCATAGACGTGATAAATGATAAGTTTATGCCTTATGGATATGATATACTTCATAGATATGAGATGACTTATCGATATGAGGTGGCTTATAGATATGACTATAGATATGGATTTCGGGTAAGTATGTGGGCCTAAGGCCGTGATTATGATGTTGTAGTTATTTCGGCCATATTTTGGGACCAAGGCCGTGTTATGATATGGGTTGGATTTTGAAAAATGATTTATCCTTGTAAAGGACGTGGTCGTAGTTTGTAGACATGTTAATGCATATGATTACATTGTTTGAATATTGGTGATGGCATGCATAGATTTGTTATATTCATGATTAGTAAAATAGTAAATGGTACGGTTCCAACCAAAATATGATTTTATTACTATTTCTCCTAAGAAGGGATTAAATCCCACTTTTCATCTTAAAATCAAATTTCCTTTTCATCTTAAAATCAGATTTCTTCATAACGATAATCATACCATCTTAATGAGTAATCTATGTGTATTGAAACTAAAAATGATGCTTTAATTATTTGGCTAAGATAGATTTCGATCCATGATTTTATTACTATTAGTTACTACTGTCGTTAGAGATTTCAACCCCTTTCTATAACTTTATGACGATTTAGCCCCGTAGTTTACTCCTGGCAATGGATTTATGGATTTACTCTTTTTTTAGACATGGCTCAAGTCTGTACATTTATTATATACATACACCGGTATGGACGGAGAAGGATAATGATGTTGATGATGCTGATGATATTGGTAATATTGATGATATTGATGACGGTGATGATTGGAAATCCTAGATCGGGGCTAGGTTGGTGTATATGGGTACTTCTAAACTCTCTAGGGCCCCCTTCACCCGTGATCCATTATACCGAAGTAGAGAGGTCATAGTAGGTCCTACCTTTGTGTGCCATCGGGCTGGATGAAGTATATACACTGGGTTATTTTATGTTATTTGGATTGGTATGGTGTTTGGATCGGTTAGGGTATTATGGTTTATATTTAGCATTCATTCTTGCATTCACATTTCCTATCACTAGTATGCACCTGTACCTATCAACCTTATAGGGGTTTACATAGGTATACGTGATGAGTATGATCTGTGGGGTGTTGTATGTTGATTGGAACTTTTTGAGCCTACGATGGTGGGGATTTATAAAAGGCCCAGTTAGGTATTGTTTGCCTAGACTAGCCAGTTACTTGCCTTTTCATTGATATTGTTATTATTATTATTATGATGATGATCATTATTATGGTTAGTTTGTGACAAATTAGTTAATGATTCAGTATCGATATTTGAGGTTTGATTCTGGTTCTTTTATCTTATGGTTATATCATTATGCATGATTATCCATTTGTTAGGCATTATGGTTTTAAACCCTAATACTTTGATTCCATTCTTTGTGATTGACGCATTACTATAATTATCTCATGATTAGACATTTGTATTAGAAACCCTGAATAGACTAGCACTAGTTCTAGCTATGATCATAAGGTCTTAAGATACTAGTATGATGATGTAGGTTTAACCTCGAGTTGATCTTGCTTATATATATAAATGTGCATCTATCTATATATAGCTATGACATTATCAGATATCCCATCCTTTCTTCATTTATTCAGATTGTATGTTAATTCCTTAGTCTTGTATACTTATATATATATCCTCTTTTTGTCCCTTATTTCATATATTGGCCAGTGATATACAATATAGTGTTGAGGTTCCTGAGTATGATTGGAATAGGATAGTTCGTCCTTAATGCCTTTTTAGCCCTATCAAGCTAGTTTCTTGGATATGAGTAGGGTAGTTCATCCTTACTATCTTGCTAGCTTTTCTATGTGGTTGCTGGACATTAGGCATAGTTTCTATTTCTGTTTATATGTTATAAATATTTGCATTATCTTTGTATCTCAGTCGGCAGTTGCCTACTAGGTACCTTGTGTTTGATACTCATACTACACTTCTACAGTTTGCAGACCATAGTACGAGTTATCGCCGGTGTTATGTACGTCATGTGGAGCATCCATGGTTCAGCGACATAGGGTGAGGTTCTGATGTTTGAAGTATTACTTTCGTTCCTCTTATGTACTAGACTTATCTCTATGTTGTATTCAAAGATGGTTATATCTGTGTATTCATTTAGTATCTCATTTTGTATCCTTGTTAATAGTAGAAACTCTTGTACTAATTCCACTAGGTTTTTTGGACTATCTTATGTTATTTAGTTTGTTATTTTATTTATTTCGCACTCTTTCATTATTTCTATTGGTATTCCGTTACTAGTAGTTTTGGACTATGGGTTGGCTTGCCTACTGGTGGGTTATAGTACACACAATCATGATTTGAGAAATTGGGTCGTGATAAATTGGTATTAGAGCCTATGTTCACCTCTATGTTGGTACAACAACTAGATGCTTTGTAGATTCCTACGGATTAGTGTAGAGACGTCCACAACTTGTCTTCGGGAGGCTACAGGGTATTCTTAGGAAATTCATTTCTTGACTCCTTGTTGTGTGTCCATATTTCTATGAGCCTCAAACACGTTCTTTGACTCTAAAGAATCATGGGGGTGCACCACTTTATAAGGGACTAGGTCCCTTAAAGTCAGACACAGAAAATAAAGCAATAAAGAAGTAAGGAAATAAAACTTTGCAAGAAAATAAAGAACACAATGGTTCAATGTGGAAACCTCCTTGCTCATGGGAGGAAAAACCATGGCTTGCCCTCACAAGCACTCAAAAATCCACTATAATCAAACTCATGATTACAGACTCCATTGAATCTTAGCTCTAAGCTCCACTAATTTGTAATAACTCTATTACAAACTCTCCTTGACAACTCTGCTAAGATCTCCACTAATTTCCCATTTTTGATGATGACAAACCAACCATAGATTTGGAGCATCAAACTCTATTCGTTTCATTCAATTAAAGTGATCACCACTACTGTCGATGAAGGTTCCCTCTATCACTATACACCATGTTTTCCCTTGTCAATATACCACTTGGAGCATCAAAATTCATTTACCCCATTCATTGTTCCCACTATCACTATGCACCATGCTTCCCCCTTTCAATATACCTGTACTTCAACCTATCATTCACCACATATGTCACACCTGATACCTAGTCCATACCATCATGAATTCAGTATTCCCCATTTTGGCATCATTGAAAACTAAGAATAGTAAAGCAAGAATAAAATAAGCACAAGTCAGTTAACTCATAGCCACTGAGGCAACATTAGCTTGAAGAACAACTTTCAAAGTAAAGAAGAGATAGATGAAACAGACAAATAAGGATTCTTTCATATGTAAAAGTTAAGTATAATTTTAGTGCAAGAGTTAAATGTTCCATAGAAAAAGCCACAGGAATTAAGAAAAATTAACCAGGCGAAGGATTTGGGAAGAGGGTTCTGAGAAGTAGAGCCATCTTATTGTTTATAGTAGCATGAGAGTACAATAATTCCTTGGTTAGCTGCTTTATATCTACATTCAAGCTAAGAACCTTATTAGTTAGAGTTGAAACTCTCTTTCTTATTGAAACATTCTTAGTCTAAGTTCTCCAGAGACACTTGGGTCCTCATTAGAAAGATGTAGAATTTTCATTCACAATTTGCTAATATCCTCATCCTTAGCAGCTGTGTTGAGATTCAATTCCTCTATTTCTTTTCTGAGCTCCTCTTAAGAAATAATTACTGATTGCTTTTTAGCACACTAGGTTTTGATCAGAGTTTTCAGACTAATTAGTTGGAACACAATTCCAGGAGTTCCATTTTCATAGGCAATTCCAAAATGATCAAACATTCTGTTCAACCAATATCTATAAGGCATGCCATGTCTTCCATTCTTCCCGTGAACAACTTTATGTATGTGGTACATCATTAGAGCTGACAAACTGATCAACTCAAAACTTCTGAGACACTCCATCACATACAAGTCAGCTGCTGAATCAATGTTCTTCTTTTGTGATCTAGGAAGAATCACATTGTTAACAAAATCAAATACTAATTGTAACTCACTTTTAAGTGGTCTCCTATTTAATGCAGCTATAGATTTTCCTTTAACCTTTAATGCATTGCCATAAACTCTATCGAGGGTTATTATTTTAAGACAATCCTCATAGTACTGATGGGAACATTCAGAGTTCTTCCTAGTAGTACATCATCAAGGTCCAACTTTTTCCCTTGAACTACAGTAGTCATCTTCAATTTGTCTTCAAAAAAGTCCAATATGGGGTAGAATTCCCTGACTACTTCATCAAAGATAGTGGGAATGGGTCCTTCCATGAGATGGATCCATATTTGATGTTTAACAAGTTCAACTAATTCCATCATACCAGGTTTAGTTAATATACTTGATTTAAAGATCCTCCTAGTTAGCACCTTTTGATTTATCAAAGGCCTGTTTCACACTTTTTTAGACACGTACTTTCCTTATTTCTCTAGTTTCCCTTTAAAAACACCTATAGGTTCTCCTTCAGTTACTTTTCTCTTCTTAGGACCAGGTCCTTCAGCAGTCTACTGTTTCTCAGTAGATCTTCTAAACTTCTCTCCAAAAATCTTGTTGTCTTACTGACATCTTTTTCCTTACAAATAAATACGCTCTTTCTTGGGTTATTTTATAGCAAAATGAGATTTTCAGTAACCCAAGCATCATTCGTCATTATACTACCAGAAGGGTTATGAGGTTTTCAGGGATGAATCTCCATCAACAAGTTAAGTGAAGAAGAAGTTTGGCTTTGAAAGGGTAGGAGAGGAAAAGTGATTTTCAGTAGGGATGACTTTAAGTTGGAGATCAACCTTGTTACCATTACCTTAGAAGCAGGTTCATACAAAGGTTCTATTTTCTTAGGAATTTCATCCATTTGAGGTTCATCTAGGTAGGTATTTGTTAAGAGCAGGTCCGTCAAAGGATGTCTGATAGGGATATGAAGGATGAAGTGAGCTTGGTGCTTTGAAAAAGGTTTGAGAGAGGATTTGTAACTATACTAAGTTTAGAGTCCTTTAAGGGGTATGATAAAGAGGAATTAGCAGCCATTTGGAAATCCTTGTCATAAAATGGCTATTTGAGACTAGGGTTTTCTTTCAACAAAAGAGGGTTTAGGTGCTACACAATTTAAGGGATAAATAAGCCAAGAATGGGATTTTTGAATGAATGATATGAGATTCGTTTCAATTTTGGGGTGACTTATCTTTATTTTTAGGATAAAACAATTTCTTGACATAGATAAAGAAGACGCAAATTTTTCTTCTAGAATAAAAAAATGCACATTCACGATACTAACCAAAGAAATGGGACCAGGTCCCTCTCTTTCTTGAGAGAATCCTCAAATTTGTGTCTTTATCAACTGTTCTATTCCAAAGTTATTCCCATACGTATATACCTACAAAGGTACGGTACTGAGTTAGACCAAAAAGTACATACTTTATCAAGGATATTTTTCTCCTGATCATAGCTAATTTTTTGGAGAAAAACTGAAAGATCATTGAGATGGTTAGTTCATTTTGATCAGCCCCAACTTCAACCTGTTCTTCACAAAATGCTTCTTGTGTAGAGATTTTGTAATGATGTCTACTATCCGATCCTCAGTCTTGCAAAACTTCATACATATAGCTCATTTTTCAACATTCTCTCTTAAAAAGTGATGCCTTACATCAATATGCTTTGTTCTTTTATGCTGAACTGGATTCTTATCCATGTTGAGAGCATCCCTTTGTATTATCATATATCAGAGGGATAGTGTCTAAGATAATCCAAAATCCTCCAATTTCTATTTGATCCATAACAATTGAGCATAATAAGAAGTTGCAGGCACATACTCAACTTCAGCAGTAGATAAAGCAACTGAATTCTGTTTCTCAGAACCCCAGGAAATTAAGGAAGAACTAAAAAAATGGGCCATTCTTGAGGTAATTTTTCTGTCTACCAAGTACCAGCATAATCAGCATCAGCATAACTTATCAGATTAAAATTATCTCCAGATGGATAGTACAGGACCAGGTCCCCTGTCCCTTTTAGATACCTTAGAATTATTTTTGAAGATTTCAAATGAGACTCCTTTGTGCAAGCCTAAAATTTGGCACACATTCCCACACTAAACACAATATTTGGCCAGCTTGGGGTGAGATATATTAAGGATCCAATAATCCCTCTATACATGGTCTCATTAACTGAAGGACTAGATACATCATTATCCATCTTTGAACTAGTTCTAATTGGAGTCTCAATTGGCTTGGCATCTTTCATATTATATTTCTTTAGTAGCTCCTTGATGTACTTCTCTTGACAAATCATTATTCATTGAGAAGTATCCTGCTCATTTCAAATTCACTCCTATTAGATTTGCAAACTCTTCATATAGTGATTTAGAAGTAGATCCAAAGATTATGTCATCAATATATATCTGAACAATTAGTAAGTTGCTACCTCTGGACTTTAAAAAAAGTATTCTCAATTTTTCCTGTTTTAAAGTCATTTTTCATAAGAAACTTTGAAAGTCTCTCATACCAAGACCTTGGTGCTTACTTCAAACCATAAAGAGCTTTGTACAATTTAAGCACATGCAGAGGAAAATCTACATCTTCAAAACCTAGAGGTTGATTTACATAGACTCCTTCCTTCAAGTTTCCATTTATACAAACACTTTTGACATCCATTTGGAACAGTTTGAACCCCATGTAGGCAACAAATGCAATAAGAATTCTGATAGCCTCTATCCCTACTACAGGGGAAAATGTCTCGTCATAGTCAATTTGTTCATCCTTGTTATATACTTGAACAACCATCCTTGCTTTATTTCTGTTTATAGATCCATGCTCACCCTACTTGTTTCTGTACACCCATTTGCTCCTAATAATTGTTCTATCAATAGGTTTAGGGACCAGGTGTCAGACTTTACTTCTTTTAAATTGCTGAAGCTCCTCCTGCATTGCATTGATCCTATCAGCATCTTTTAGAGCTTCTTTCACATTTTTAGGCTCAATTTGGGAAAACAATGCTGAGAATGCCATGAAATTTCTGACTTGAGCTCTTGTTTGGACTCTAGATTCCAAAGGTGAAGTCTAATTTTCAAGTGGGTGAGAAGATTTGTGCCTCTGAGTTGAACTTCTAAGATGAGTTCCACTGTGACTAAGTCCCCAAGGGTTTTGACTGGACCCTTCATAAGGTTCTTTATCTGGAGTAAAGGTTTGTAACTAAGATCCTGGATCACCATCACCTTCATCATTCCCAACTGCATCATTTAGTCCTTGACCATCATCTTCAACAATATCATCCCTTTGAACAGGAATGAGTTCTTCAATGTCAAAATCTTCATCATCACCTGGATTCACTTGCTTTCTTGACTCATCAAAGAATACATGTACACTTTCATCCACATACAAAGCTCTTTTATTGAAAACTCTATATGCTTTGTTTGTTGAGGAATAGCCCAAAAATGTTACTTCATCACTTTTGGAGTTAAACTTTCCTAGTTTATTCTTCCTATTATTTAGCATAAAGCATTTGCACCCAAAAGGTCTGAAGTAGTCAATCTTAGGCTTTTTATTGAACACTTGCTCATATGGGGTCTTGTTCAGGAGAGATTTGATCAGACACCTGTTTGTCATATAATAGGTAGTATTAACAACTTTAACCCAAAAGATCTTCAGAAGCCCACCGTTAATTAGAATGGTCTTTGCAATCTCTTTGAGAGTTTTGTTCTTTTTTAAACAACTCCATTTTTTGAGGAGTCCTAGGAGTAGAGAAGTTGTGACTTATTCCATATTCAACATAGAATCCTTCCACTTGGGAGTTCTCAAATTCAGTTCCATGATCAGATATGAATTCAACAATTTTATAATTCAGCTTTATTTAAATTTTCTTGGCAAAAGTTACCAGAACCTCATAGGTTTCATCTTTGGTTCTCAAGAACACTGTCTAGGTGAATTTGGAGTAGTCATCCACAATGACAAATACATACTTCTTTTCTCCTCTACTTTGAACTTTAATAGGTCCACATAGGTCCATGTGCAACAACTTAAGAGGTTTAGAAGTACTCACCTGCTTCTTTAGTTTAAAAGAGGACCTATTTTGTTTGCCATTAATACAAGCATCACAAACTTTGTTTTTTGGAAATTTCAGCTTTGGAATCCCATGGACCAGATCCTTTGAAATCAACTTGTTCAGCAAAGAGGACCTTACATGTCCTAGCCTTCTATGCCATAGATCAGCATCTTCACTTTGAACACTTAAGCAAGTTAATTTTCCATCAGCTACAAACTCTAAATTAGGCACATAAATATTTTTGATCCTTTTGGCATTGAGAATAGCTCTCCCAGACTTCAAGCCTGACACAGTGCATCCACCAGATGAGAATTTCACTTTATTACCTTTATCACAGATTTGAGAAACACTTAGAAGACTGTACTTAAGCCCATTCACATAGTCCATATCTTCTATTGCTTGATTAGGTGATTTTCCAATCATTCCAACACCATGTCTATAACCATTTTTACCATTTCCAAATAAGACACCTCCATCCTGAAGTGTCTCGAGAAAGAGAAAACAGTCAGTCCTTCTAGTCATATGCTTTGAACATCCACTATCCATGAACCAATTCTAACTGTAATCCCTTTCTCCCACCTGTAAACATAGTCATTTGTTAGATTTAGGAACCCACTTGAGTTTGAGTTCCCAGAAGAAAGACAAGGGTATGATCAAATCTTTCTTGACCCATCTAGGTAGTGAGTTATTCTTCATATTTTTCAAAGGTTTGGAGCCCTTAGGATAGTAATTCTCCTGATGGATATATCTAGCACTGTTCATTCTAGCTCTAAGCCAACTTTGATAGTTTTTCTTCATGTGCCTATCTCTTCCACAATGAGTACATAGAGGTTTGTGGACCTTATTTTTAACACTATGAACTACTTTCCCTTGAGATCTAAGTGATTGGGTTTTGTACTGATATCCAAGGTCTTTATCACTATTGAAACCCTAATGATCTAAATTAGAAAGGATTTGTAAGGATGTGGTCCATTTTAGTGATTTGTTAAGTTCTTGTCTTATATGGACTAGGTCCCTTTCTAATTCTTCATTCTTATGGGATGCAGTCTTGGGATGATTTTGATAATCCCTTAATTTTTCTTCAAGCTCATCTTGAAGCCTCGAGGCTTATTTCTTCCCTTTATCATCAAAATTATTTCCTTTCTCCATTTGACTAATTAAGCTCAGATTTTTAGATTTTAATTTTATGAATAGTTATTCTATTTTATAGATCTGGAGAGTTAAGGCAACTAATTCAATCTCTTGATTTTCTACTTTCTTTTCTAGAGAATTTTTCTTAGTAACCTGTTTACACATAGAATCAATCAACACATTTGCAATTTTTTTTATCATTCTAGCAGAGTAGTTATCTAAATTTTTCTTCATGTGAGAAAGAGTTACCTTATTTTCTTCTTCATCTTCAGTGTTTTCCATAAAAGTAAACAAGGAATCATAGGTAACTTCACACTCCTCCTGATACAAGCCAAATTGCCTCCAAATCTTTGGATGAGATACGTATGATACTCAAGGTGCTTGATGACTCCTTGTTCCTATTAAAAGATGCCACATGGATTAATATTATCATTAAGGAGGGTCAAAGGACTTTGACGAGGTTGAAGGAGTGCAAAACTTGGCTCGAAATTCCCATGGAAGTGTCATGCGCCCAATGTGCTTTGAATCCACTTTTGATCTGCTCTAGCATTTCAAGAGCAGGTCAAAATAGCCCCTAGTGGGCCTTTTCTTGCATTTGTCTCACTTTTGGACCCTAATTATGTAATATTTAGCTAAACTATAAATACTTGGTTGCTAGGTTTATTTAGTTTGTTTTTGTTGATTGATAATGATGAATTCATGAACTTCCATTGGGAGTGTTTTGATAGCTTGGAAAAGTGAATATTGATCTTTGATTAGAAACATCAGTTGTAAGGAAGATTTAATCCCTTTTGCGGTCACTTAAGAGTTAGGTTCTATTTTGTAATCATTAAGGGAGGTTTTTGGGTTTAATACACCTTTGATTGCCCTTTTGTTGTCATATTTGTATCTATGTTTCTATCTTTGATATCCTATACCTCTATAGTTACTTTTACGCATTTATATTCAAGTATTTGTAGCGAGAATTGTATCATTTGGTATCATAGATGAGCTTGATTTCGTTCCTACAAAGCTAATCTATGGATTGTTATCTTGAAAATCAACAAAAAAGTGGTGTCAAAAGTCAAAAATCCCCCAAAAAGATTCTATTCATGTTTTTGTTCTTAGATTATATTTTGAATTTTTTATTTTGTATTTTTCTAGTGTTTCTAGTGTTATATTTGCATTCTCTAACACTATATGAATCTATAAATCAAATTTGAGCTAAATCGGAGTGAAATTGAGCCTTCTACTATCGTTAGAAACTTGGGTCATAGAAGATTGAAGTGAATTGAAAATCTGAAGATTTTGATAAATGATTTGTGTAAATTGATGATTGTAATATGTTTAGATTGCTAAGAAGTGCCTACGCTCGAAATTTCAACTCATTCCGAGCTAAGGAGAAAACGTTGGCGTTCTTAGAGAGATTGTTATCTTCATCTTGAAAGATCACCCAAAATTGGTTGTTTGATCCAAAAAGAAGTAATAAAAATATTGTACATGTATTTTTACTAAATCATATCAAAAGTATTCCAAGCATATTCCAAGATAAAGTGCAAAGAGGACCACAAGAAGCGCATTTTCAACCATTTAGCATGCAAGGGGCGACCAACTAGCCTTGGACTTGCGCCCAGTCTGCTTTGCAGCTGCGCTTGAGCTTCTGCAGAATTTCAAGGAAGTATCTAGGCTACTCACCTATTCCCAACATGTGCTTGACATGTTCCCAAGGTGCTCTAGCATGTTAAGGCAACCTTCTCATGCGCTGGACATGCCTTTAGGTGTGCCCAAGGTGTGTAACACATCTCCAATGCATCTCAAGCTTCTCCAACATCAAATTCAAGTTCCAAATGCATTATAACACTCCTAAACTTCAATTTTCTTCGGTTTGATTACATATTTTCATTCCTTGATTTCTAAATTCAACTCTTGATTCTTAAAACTATCAACTACTAGTAATTCACCTACTAAGTTGGATGATGAGTTCTTGAGTCCTATTTCTTTCAACGTTGCTTTTATTTCAAGCTTTTCTAGTTTTTAATTTATTGTCACTTCTTGAATCAAGTCTGTACATTTTTTTTCTTTGGGTCATTTCAAACAAGAATCCACTCCGGCCGCAAAGTATAGATTGACACCTTATTGTCCATCGGAGTATAAGCAACTTTCGACATTCACCGCTCCAATTGTGAGGATCAAAAAGGTGTGATGATAACACTCAACTTACACATAAATTTAGTGCAAGGTGGTCGTCATCAATATATTTACCCAACTTTGAAGTCGGGGTCGAATCCACAAGAAACAATGTGAGTGGCGATTAAACTAGTTTGAAACTAAAGCTACAAGTTAAATTCGAATAAATGATACGAAAAGATAAAATGGGGTTTTTTGATGATCAACAAATAATTATTGATCACTTTAGCTTCAGTGTTTGTAATCAAGAGTTTATGGAAAAACAAGAATTATGTTCACTAGGGGTTTTGGTACTTGACAGATGCTAATAGTGGTTCAAGATTCTCATAGTAGGTAGGACAACAGGTTATCTTTATCGAAGTTATGCCTAAATGTCTCTCGACCTACTTAAGCATTTAATTTCCTAATCCTCTCGGACTTAGGGAATTTATATTTATTAACCAGACTTCACCTCAGGTTAATCAACCTTGTTACAACGTTGATTATTAAATGGAAGTTTAGTGTTTCCAAGTGCCTGTTGATAATTCACTTTCCACTATATTTAATTTCTTTCTCAAGCAAATCAAAGCAGCTGTTATCTATCGTTTGCAACAAATAGACGACAATTAAAACCTCGAAATTATCAAGGAGTTCTATTACCTTTAGAATCTTGAACACTTAGCAACTTACCAAGACCTAACCCATAGATCCCATAATTTGGGTTAAAGGGATTTAGACACTCTTAATGTACTAAACGATACAACAAGTTGAATCCATAATTTGAAAAATGAACTTACAGCAAGATGAATAGCAACAAGTGTTTCTCAAATTAGATCAAAGTAGAAATCCCAAAGTAATGATTAAAATCTCTTCAAAGTAATTGCTTTTTCAAGCCAAGAAACTAGAGAGAGAAAATAACAAAAATATGTATCTCAAAACTCAGGTTCGGAACCTCCCGTACCAGCCACTATGTTCTGCCTTCTTTTTTAATTAGAAAACCCTAACATATGCTTTAAATAGTTCACCCTAATTATGAAAATAAAATCACAGAGTTCAGTAATTTCTTGGATAGGTGACGCCATCCGTGATGCCCTATCAGGAGGATGACGACTTATCACAAATGTAGTCAGTTCCTCTTTACTTTTGGTATTCACTGCCTTAGGATGACGATGGTTTTGACGACCTATCAACTCCTTGACAACTTATCACAAATGTCATCATATCTCTACCTCAGCTCTCATGTTTTGCCTTAGGTTGACGCTAATTTTGACGACCTATCAGCTCCTTGATGGCTTATCACAAAATGTAATCAGAACTCTCAACTCAGGTCCATTCTCTGTCTAAGGCTGACGATGAAGCTAATAACTTATCACAGGGCTGGAGACTTATCAGGAATGTCGTCAGCAACACTTCTCTTTTTTTTTTGCTTCAAATTTTAACTCTTTTGCTTCCATCCTTTTTGGTTCTCTAGTATCTTAGCTTCTACTACAAAATCAAAGATAAAACAATCAAAAACGACAAAAGTTGCTTAATACTTTGCAATTATTCTCAGTTAAAAGCCTTAAATGTGTTAGCATCAGCTCACACATCATGTGATTATTAAGATTATTGGTGAGGAGCTTTACTACTAATCTTGTTTGATCATTTTATAGGCACAAGGTGATATAAGGAAGTATGTCTTTAATAGCCTCAGATAATTGTGACTACGACATAGGAGACTATGATTGTGGTGAAGATAGTCATGGGTACGAAGAAGATGGAGATTATGGAGGCTATGAATATAGCCATAATCAAGATATGGATGAAAATGAGGGCTAATACTCTGAAGGAGAATATGAGATAAATGATGACCCTAGTTCTTATAGTGATCATGGTGAAGATGAATAGCCTTGTAATGGTTCTTGTGTAGAAAATTGAGCTTGTGATGAGTATGAAATTTCCCACTCCGATCCTAGAGGTAATGTAAAGTACAACCCATTCATCTACAAATATTATGAGAGTCATGGTGAGAGTGCACATATGGAGTATAAAGATTTATATTCCTCACCTAGTAGTATTTCTTATCAAAGTCGAAGTGGTGTGAATGGTTATACTAACTATAGTAGAGGTTGCTCCATGGGACCAAAAGAATATGCATCTCTAAAGTCGAGGGATGTTTATCTCAAGCTTCTCGTTCTATTGCCCAAACATGTGAAAATAGGACCCATGGTCTATATAAAGGGTATAGTAGGAGTCAAGATCTTCCTACTCTCCCCATCTTTGTAAGAGAGTTAGGTCCCATAGAATATCTTAATTGGGAATGAGAGTGAGAAAGGATCTTCATTGATTATGATATGAGCAACGTGTGCCCTTAAACATATTCAAGGTTAGACATCATTGTTATGGGATATCAAAAGAAAGTTCGACCAAACATGGAGTGCCTTGAAGGAACTCATGAGGTATTCCAATATACCAATGGGGTATAGGAAGATTTACAATATTGATTCAAGAAGAAACGTTCACTCCGGAAGGGTATGCACTTGTGCAATTTGGGGATGCCTCCTTGTGCTAGATTATTGGTGTTATAGAAACTACATCATCCCAACAATGATTGACCATCTAGGGATACTTCAAGATCCTTTACTTGTTCCATACTTCTTGGAGGGGTATAAAGTTTCCAAGAGAGTTAATTTTTCCTTCACCCGATGTGGGTACTATGAGGAAGTATGGTGTGACTCTTACCCTTAGAACATGGACATCTAAGCTTGGGTGACATTTGGTTTGCAAGGCATAGAGTTCCAAATGTGTAAAATTTTCCTAAGAATGTAATGGACCAATGGGGAAATCATCTCTTTCCACCTATTGTTCCCAAATCTCAAAGAGATGTGACCACTTACTCCAAGCCTAATGAATATGGAAGACAAAATATTAAAGAGTAAGGGTGAGCAAGGTGGAAACCTAAGAGATAAAAAAGTAAAGGTTGAGAGAAGTGAAGTGAGAGGGTTTCAACAAATCGAGTTAACATTGTTTGTCCTTCTTTTAATAAGGACATGTGTGTAGGTACCGACATAGAAAGCGGAGAAGAACTCACACCAAAAGAGAAGATGTCTTTTGAATAGTTGACAAAGGAAATATTTGATGCTTACAAAGCTTATGGAGGGCCTTTACACCAAGGTAAAGAAGAATATTCTCAAGAATTTCAAGGTAACATAGATAACTCTTACACTTTATTATATATGAATGATGATTGTATGGATAATAGGACATTGAGTGTGAGTAGTAGCTTATCTATATGTGAGTCTCCTGGTTCTTTTACTCTTATTAGTGATGTACCCGTTGAGAGTGTGGAAACACTAGTTGATCCTATTGATGACCTCATTGTCTCTTCTAGTAAGATTAATTTGAGTCCACCTAGTGTTGAAGCCAATGTGATGAATGATGGTACATTGTTTTGTGAAAATTGTGTTGACTAACTTATGGGTGAAACTAGTACCCCACTTGAGGATGATTGTGATATGATTAACGAACCCCAAGAGAGTGAGTATGCTGAAAATGCTTGTCAAGTAAACAAGAGTGACCCTTTAAGCATGTCTTTTAGTGAATATCCTATTGATTGTCTTGCTCATAAGGATGATTGTCTTTGAAACTTCTTCGAAACTTGATATTTGTGTTATTGAGAGTGAACTAACATTTTCTAATCCTCCTTCAGGGATTTATCCTTCTCTCTTTAAGTACAATATCATGTTTTAAGATGGTACAATCACTCTTCGTGAACCTAGTGGTGTGAATAATTGAAACAACCTGGGTTTGGGACCATTAAAATTTTTTCTAGATTTCTGCATTCTGGACAACAGATGACTGATGGGTACCAATCATATAATGGGTAATAAGTGGTATACCTTGGTCGTATGTTGACCAGTGTTGGTTGATGGGTTGGATTGGTTTCTGGAATGGTACGACTTGGGTTGATACGAGCTGTATGGTTGGATACGGGTTATTTGGTTTAGGTTTATCCTTTAAATGATCCGAGACTTAGTAAAATAACTTGGATCTGAGTATTAGTGGATCACCATGAGACGTAAGTCAGGGTATAAATTGTACCATAAACTTGTATAGTGGACAATGTTCAAACCTCTTGTGATTCTATTTTGCCAAGGGTACGGGTCAAGGGTACTGGTTGTATGCTTGGGTGCGAATTGGTTTGGGTAAATCATATGTTGAACGGTGTTGGGTCTAAGGAGGAGGCCTACGGTATGAGTGGTGGATACCACTTTTATTGGCGGGTACAACTGGTATGGTATAATCGTACCCTATGATGGGATTTTTATGCAGTTTAAGTAGGGGCAATCTGGATATTTCCCCACTTAATCTATTAAGGTCCCACAAATTTTAAACCACTTGAGAGGTTATTTACCCTATTATTCTATCATTAAACACTTAGAAAACTCTCTTAAACACTCTACAATTCTCTCAAAGGCTTTTGAGTAAAGAAAGGCAAGGGCTTCACTAAGGTGATCAAATTGGGGCTTGTGTTAGTTGTTTCTCTCCATCATCTTCATCATTTAAGGAAAGATACTTTTCCCTCATTGTTAGTTTCAACTAAAGGCATGTTTTATACAATGTTTTCCTGGCATGATTATTGTATGTTTTTGGGGTTTTCAAATATATGTTTGGGTTTTTGTATTAAATGTTTGGTCATGGTTTTCCTATGTTTTAATTATGTTTTACGTTCTTTAATGATGGTGTGGACAATTGGTAGCATGGGAATGGTACATTGGTAATTGGAATTGGTTTTGGAAACACTATGCCCCCAACATATTTGATAAAATGCCTATGATAATGATTTTATTATATTATTGGACTTTTAATGGAACTATTGCATGGTATGCTTTGGTAATGAAACCCTAAATGGTATAAATGGTTTGGAATGGTTAAATGGAATTGTTTAGTGGTCATGGTTATGGTTAATTGATCTCCTTGTGGGGTACAATAGAATCCCCCAAGGAAACATAATAATAGAACACTTGTGGGGTATGTGGGACTCCCGCAAGTAAACTTATAGGTACACGGGAATCCCTTAACCTCTTAAGGTTTGGCTAAGGACAATACTTGTAAATTATAGTCGGTATGACGATACCACTATTAATAGCCTTGGTTAATAATAAATGGAATAATGAATTGGTTGGTTGGAATGATTTTAATAGGGAAATTATGACGGTTTGTGATAGCTAACCGTGAAGGTGGAAGTCCAATGTAGAACACTAGAAACTCATGTTTGCCGACATGAGGGGTTGGTCATGGCCACCATAGATGATACTCATGAGGTATATGGGAATCCTCTAAGTACACTGTACATATGTATTATGGAGAGTGAAGGATACTTGGGAATCTCCTACTCTTATGGTATATCTGGTTCGTACAGCTACATGCATCAGGGCCCGTTCAGGGGGTTACACTGGACCCATATAGCCCGTTGGTGGTTTTAGGATGGTTAAGCTTCACATACCTAGGTTAATGGTTTTAAAGTCATACTAAACCCGATTCCCTTTCCTGGTATGGTTTTAATAGATGATATTATTTTAACCTCATCCTGAGTACTTGATAGTGTTCACCTACTAACCCATCATCAGGAGGATGTATCCCCATGCGATGCAGGACAAGATATTATACTCCTCCTGCCTAGTACTCGAATTCAGGATTAGCTACTGGATTAAAGTGGTGAGCTTCCACAATCCGAAAGGCTCCATTTCATGTTCATGAATATTTTTTCACACTTTGGTTTATTTATGGATGTTGATTTTGGCTATGGTTGGGGGCATGTCCCAACTGGATATTGGTTTTCTTTTAGTTAGAGGCTTTTATGGAACTACTATAGGTTTGTATGGGGGAGATCGGTATTGGTGTCAACCTTAGTATTGGAATTGGTATTAGGACTGATATCATTGGACTAAATTTCTCACTATTCCATCCTTTTATTTTATATTATGGAACTTGGTTTGGTTATTGTTATGGTTTGGCTTGGTTATAGTTGCTGGTAGGTATCAAACAGTTGGACTCATTTGGGTTGTCACAGTCATAAACCTATCCCAGAGTCTTAGTGTACATAATAACGCTATCCTATTATACATTTGGAATTCATCCGACTTAAGATATGCATTGGTTGGTTGGGTAGGGTATTGGGGGTGGTCTCTAGTCCTGGTTGGACTTGGGAGGCCCATTACGATAAGGCCTCGGGTCGGGTTGTGTCAAGTTGGTTTCAGTGCATTAGGTTCATGGTCAATTGGGAGTCCACAAAGCCGTGTCGATTAGAGTCCCTTTTAGGGGTGTGTAGCGTGCCACACTCATAAGGGAGAGACTATAAGGCATTTAGGAATGTTTTACTTTCCTTGTATTCTATTTTCAATATGCAAGGTCTAAGGTCCTTTCTTATCGTAGTTTGTTCTCTTTTTAGATCATGCCTCGATGATTTGAGATGCAAGGTAACTCTTCTATCCTAACTGGGGATAATATTAAAGGGTGACATACTACTCTGGGGATCCATACTTAGTCTAGGGGTCCATTCCCAGGTAATTTTAGAGTTCCACAAGTTTCTTCTAGTCCTCCTCAGGGTTAGGTGACTAATGCAAAATTTTGCCAATCGATTCATGTTATTGATCAGTTAGTTGCTGCTCAGGCTAAACAGGATGCATCTGTTGTTCTATCTACTGAGGCCACAAGGGTTGACCAGTTTATGAAGATGAATCTTCCTACTTTTACGGTTGTGAAGGTGAAGGAGGATCCTCAGGGTTTCTTGGATGAAATGGAGAAAATCTTCTAGGTGATGCAGGCCACAAATGTGGAAAGTGTAAATTTTGCATCTTATCAGCTCATGGATGTTGCGTACCAGTGGTACGAGGAGTGGCATAGGTATAGAGGTTATGTTGAGGAGTTGTCCTTATGGGAGACTTTCTCAAATGCTTTTTTGGATTGCTTTTTTTCCTCAGGAGCTGAGGGAAGCAAAGATGGAGGAATATGTGAATTTTAAGCAAGGGAAAATGTCAGTCAAGTAATATTCCTTGAAATTTCCTCAGCTATTAAGGTATGCTTCATCCTTGGTGTCCGATATGAGGGCGAGGATGATAAAGTTCACTTTTGGGCTATCTTGGGATTTGATCCTTTAAAGAAAAATTGTATTGCTGATCAAGGATATGGATATTTTAAGGTTGGTTTTTGACATGCAGTAGATGGATAGAATCATCCTCAAAATAAGGCTAAAAAGACTAGAATAATGACACTAGAATGCATAAATACACCCAATATCACTAATGAACCTTTAGTATGAGGCTAGTCATGACTCTATGAATGGTGATGGTTTTCTCGGATTATGATTAATGGGTCATATCCATGATATGGATTTCGGATTTGATTAATGATATGAGATATCAACATGCTTAATTATATAGTCATAGATGTAATAAATAATAAGATTATGCCTTATAGATATGAAATGTCCTATAGGTATGATATGGCTCATAGATATGAGATGGTTTATAAATATGAGGTGGATTATAGATATGATTATGGATATGGATTCCATGTATGTATACGGGCCTAAGGCCATGATTGTGATGTTGTAGTTATTCCAGACACTTTATTAGGCCAAAGGCCATGTTATGATATGTCTTGGATTTCAAGAAATGGTTTATCTTTGAAAAGGACGTGGTTGTAGTTTGTAGACGTGTTAATGCTTATGCTTACATTGTTTGAATACTAGTGATTACATGCATAGATTCGGTACATTCATGATCACTAGAACGGTAAATAATGCAATTCTAACCAAAATATGATTTTATTACTATTTCTCCTAAAAAGGGATTAAATCCCACTTTTCACCTTAAAACTAGAATTTTTCATAACAACAATCGTACTATCTTAATGAATAATCTATGTGTATTAAGATTGAAAAAATATAAAAAATATTTTAAAGAGTTGGCTGAGACATATTCTAGTCTATGATTTTGTTACTATTATTTACTTCGGTTGTGAGAGATTTCAACTCCTTTCTATAATTTTATGATGATTTAGTTCAAAATTTATGCCGATTAATGTATTTATAGATTTACACTCCCTTTTAGACATGGCTCAAGTTGGTACATTTATTATATACACACATATATACATCTCTCCGGTATTGGACGGAGAAGGATAATAATATTGATTATATTGATGATGTTTATGATATTGATGATATTGATAATGTTGATGATATTGATAACAGTGATGATTTGAAATCCTGGATCGAGACTAGGTCGGTATATAAGGGTACTCTCGAACCCCTAGGGCCCTTTCATTCGTGAGCCATTATGCCAAAGAATAGAGGTCGCCATAGGTCCTGCCTTTGCAAACCATCGAGATAGAAGAGGTATATATACTGGGTTATTTTATGGTGTTTGGATCGATATGGTATTTGAATTGGGTAAGGTATTATGGATTATATTTGGCATTCATTCTTTCATGCGGATTGCCTATCACTAGTATGCTCATGTACCTATAATCTTTATGGGGTGTTGCATAAATATAGGCGATGAGTACGACTTATGGTGTGTTGTATGTTGATTGGATCTTTCTAACCCTACGGTGGTGGGAATTTATAAAAGGCCCGATTAGCTATGTTTGCCCGGACTATCTAGTTACTCGCCTTGTAATTGCTATTATTATTATTATTATGATCATTGTTATGGATAGTTTTTGATAGATTATTTAATGATTTGGTATTGAGATTTGAGGTATGATTCTGGTTCTCTTGTCTTATGGTTATATCATTATGCATGATTATCCATTGGTTATGCATAATGATTTTAGACACTGATATGTTGATTCCATTCTTTGCGGTTGCCTTATTATGGTAATTATCTCATGATTAGACGTTTGGATTAAAAACCCTGAATATACTAGCACTAACTTCTGCTATTATTATAAGGTCTTAAGATGCTAGTATGATGATTTAGGTTGTACCTCGAGTTGACATTGTTTATATATATAAATGTGCATCTATCTATATGTAGCTATGACATTACTGTATATCCCTTCTTTCCTTAATTTATTTAGATTGTATATTTATTCCTTGGCCTTGTATACTTATATATATCCTTCTTTCTCCCTTGTTTTATATATTGGCCAGTGATATATGGTATAATGTTGAGGTTTTTAAGTATGAATGGAATAGGATAGTTCATCCTTAATGCCTCTTTGGCCCTATCATTCTAGTTTCTTGGATATGAGTAGGGTAGTTCATCCTTACTATTTCACTAACTTTACTATATGGTTGCTGGACATTTAGGCTTAGTTTCTATTTCTATGTATATGTTATATATATTTGTATTATCTTTGGAGTTTAGTTGGCAGTTGCCTATTTAGTACTATGTGTTTGATACTCATACTATACTTCTGCAACCTGCAGATCATAGTATGGGTTATCACCGGTGTTGTATGCGTCGGGTAGAGCAACTATGATTCGGATACATAGGTGAGTGGATTTGGATACATTTTTTGTGGTGCTAATCTCTGATTGGTAGATTATGCTTTGTTTGCTGAAATATGTTTCTTCAATATGGTGGAGCATTGTGTTTCTTATGTACATTCTTTGATGTGGCGGGGCATCCTCCTTGCTAGTGTACAACATTCGATATAGTAAAGAGTTGTATTATTTATTCACATCCTCTTATATGGCATAGGCCGCTTTGCTTGCGTATGTATAATCTTCAAAATGAAGAATTCAACTTTATTTGCTTATGTACAATCCTCGGAATGTAGGAGAATGACTTTGTTTGCTTATGAACAATCCTCGGAATATGGGAGCCTGACCTTATTTACTTTTATATAGACCTCATAATGTGGGAGTTTGACTTTGTTTGCTTATGTATAGTCCTTGAGATGTGGAGCCTTTGATGAAGTTAGATGGCGCTCTTTGATTGGCAGAGTTATTCGAAAAATTAGACGAGGATTCTTCAATTGGCGAAGTTATTTGATATAGTCAGGTGGCTGGCTCCAATTGGTGGAGGTTATTGGAAGCAGTAAAATACCCTAATTATTCTATAAGGGCCCTTTTCTTTGTTGTTTTTGACTCAATTCTTCAATGTACCTGCAAAAGAACTCAAAAAAATTCTTAGGTCTTATGAAGATTAGTATAAATGTTGTTAAAAATATAGCAGAGAAAGAATATTTTGGCTCATGTTGTACCGATAAGTTGTATGATGCCTCTAATTTTGTCCAAAAGCTCAACTTGATATCGTCTTCCCTAATTTCGGTTTTCCTGTGCTCAAAGAAAAATTCTTAGCTAAGAGAGGGTGTTGATTTGTGTCAACTTGGGGATCCTAGCTTTGTCTACAAATTTCTCCAACACCTCCTCATCTGCTCGATCATTCCCAATTCTGGAGGCATAGTAGGTGGAAAAGTAGGAAAGTACTTTGAAATGTATATATATATATATATATATATATTCACAAATATGTTATGTATATATTATATATATATATATAGTAACCCTTCATGTTTTTAGATTATGATATGTTTTTGAAATATGTTCATCCTTCATTCATCAAACACAACCCACGTAGCTTAATCCTTTGGGTGGAACTCCTCTGACTCTTCGACTTAATGATTCTGATGGTTAGACCGCTTATATTCTAGGGCTATACTATGTCAAAAAAGAGGATTTTCCTAAAGGTAAGACCAACCCTTTCTGGTTGCTACGTATCCTCAAAATAGGAATTAGGTTTGTACGTAGTTTGAGGGTAGAGAAAGAAATATAAAATGCAATGACATAGTCTACGTCAGACTGCCTACGTATCCAAGTAGTATTAGGTCATGGAGTAGTTCAAATACAAGGGGAGAAATGAAAATATGAATTGCACTGACCGACCTTGAGTCAAGCTGCCTATGTATACTTAAAATATGAATTAGGTTATAACGTAGATTAATGCAAAGGTAAAGTAAAATAATGTAAAGACTAGGACTCACTCAAGCTGCCTGCGTATCCAAGTGGAATCAAGTCAGGCCATAGTTCGGTATATTAAAATAGTAAAATATGAATGGACCGAATCCTATGAGGTTTGCCTATGTATCCCACCGAGGGAAGTTAGGTCAAATGTAGTTCTGAATATATGAAAGGATGATGTTTTTGGGTTTTTCTACGGAAAACCGGACCCTATGTGTGTTGCCTATGTATCCCACCATGGGAAGTTAGGCTAATACGTAGTTCTATTATATTTGAATATAAATACTAGTCCTAATGTCTTCAAATGTAGTACTTCTTGATAGCATTTGAACTGATTGTCTTTGTGCTTATTGTGCAGTCCATCTCTGCAAGGATTACTGCTCCTCCTGAAAGTACTTGGTGAACTATGTAGGGACCTTGCGAATTTGGTGCAAATTTCCCTTTAACTTAATCTTGGTAAGGGAATATCTTCTTTAATACTAACTATCCTAATTGAATAATTGAGGCTTGACTTTCTTGTTCAATGCCTTGATCATTCTATTTTTATAGAGTTGATCATGACTGACTACAATTAATATTTTCTCATTGATAAAGCATCAACTACTTGATATTTTTACGAATCCTTTCAGCGTCATCTAGACCAACCTCCTGGATGATCCTCAATGAACGTATCTTTACCTCTGAGGGTATCACTGCTTCCTAACCATAAACCAGCATGTATGGATTTTCCCTAGTGGATATTTTGATTGTGTACAATAGCCGAGAAAATCATATGGTAGCTTCTCATGTCATTCCCTATTCCCATCCACAATTTTCCTTAATATTCTCTTAATATTCTTATTTACAGCCTCAACTGCTCCATTTATCTGCGGTCGATATGATGTGGAATTTTGATGGGAGATCTTAAAATTTTCACAAATCTCTCTCATGAGGTTGCTATTAAGATTGGGCTAGTTATCCATTATGATTAACTCTAGAATCCCAAATTGATAAACCAAGTTATTGTCTATGAAATCTGCTACCACCTTCTTGGTTACTACCTTATGTATTGAAGCAACAACCTATTTTGTTAAATAGTCGATATCCACTTAGATAAAGCAATGTCTATTGGATTTAGGAGACTCTATGGTCCTAATAACATCCATGCCCCAATCAACAAGCGGCCAAGGGAACCCATCATATTGAGCTCATTTGGCAAAACCCGTATAAAATCCCCATGAACTTTACATTGGTAATATTTTTGCACATATCAGATACTATCCCTCTCCATGGTCATCCAAAAGTATACAACTCTTAAAATCTTTCTTGCAAGCATGAATAATTCATGTAGGTTCCACAAGTTCTTATGTGTATTTCCTCCAATAATCTTGTGGCTTCTATGGCATCGACGTATCACAATAATCCTAAGTCTATATCCTCCTATACAGGTTTTCTTGTTAACAAAGAATTAATTGTCCATCCTTCTCAGAGTCCTCTTCTATTTTTTAGTAGCGCCTTCTAGATATCCGCTTCTTCGAGTAACCTTTTGATATTATAGTACCACGACTTTCCATCCAGTTCCTTATCTACATTGAAATAATATGTATGTTGATGGTTTATCTCCACCTTGATGGGATTAATGTAATTCTTATATGGATGTTGAATCATTGAAGATAGTGTTGCCAGGGCATCGACAAACTCATTTAGAATTCGAGGGACGTGTTTGAACTTAATCTTCATGAATCTTTTACTCAGATCCTTAACACATTGCACATAAGAAAGGATTTTGACATTCTTGGTGGTCCATTTTCCTTGTACCTGATGAATCAACAAATTTGAATCTTCTATCACCAAGAGCTCTTTGATGTTCATGTCCACTACCATCCTATGTCTAAGAAAGAAAACCTCATATTCTGCCATGTTGTTCGTGCAAGGAAACCTAAAGTTAGTCAAGATCAGATAATGTTGACCTATTTCTAAAACCAAAACTGCTCTGATTCCAACTCCTTTAAAGTTTGATGCTGTAACAAAGAATATTCTCCATCTATTATATGGTTGTAGATGTCTTCTACAATAAACAACACCTCTTCACCAGGAAAGTAGGTCTTGAGTGGCTTGTAATCTTGATCCACTGGATTTTTTGTGAGGTGATCAGCTAAAACTTGTCCTTTAATAGCTTTTTGTGTCATGTACACAATATCAAACTCGCTCAACAAAATCTACCATTTTATCAAATTTCTAGTAGGCATTGGTTTCTGAAAGATGTACTTAAGTGGATCCATTCTTGAAATCAAGTACGTGGTATACGCGGATAGGTAGTGTCTCAACTTTTTCACAACCCAAGTCAATGTGCAAAATGTTCACTCAAACAATTTATACCTTGATTCATATGGTGTAAACATCTTGCTCTGGTAGTAAATGGCTTACTTATTCTTTCCCATCTCATCATGCTTCACTAACACATATCCAAATGCACTATCCATAATAGATAAGTACTATAGTAACGGCTTCCCGGGCTCTGGTGGGACCAATACTGGTGGATTAGACAAGTACTGCTTGATTTTACCAAAAACTTTTTGGCATTCTTTAGTGTATCCAGTTGTGGAATGTTTCTTCAATAACTTGAATATGGGCTAACAAATTATCGTAGATTGGCTATTAATTGACAGATGTAATTGAGCCTTCCCAAGAAACTCATTACATTCTTTTTGGTCTTAGGGGGTGGTAAGTCTTAGATTGCCTTTATATTGGATGGATCCAACTCTATACCTCTCCTACTAATAATCAATCCCAATAAGTTTCCCACAGGGACTCCAAAGGCACATTTGGTCGAATTCAGCTTTAGATTGTACCTTTGCAAACTTTTGAAGAACTTCTGCAAATCATCCTGGTGGTCCAAACTCTTTTTAGACTTGATAATGACATCAACCACGTACACGTCAATCTCTTTGTGAATCATATCATGATAAAGGGTAGTCATGGCCCTCATATAAGTTGCGCCAATATTTTTGAGTCCAAATGGCATTATCCTATAGCAATAAACTCCCTATGAGGTGATAAAAAATATTTTCTTCGCATTACTTTCATCTATCAAGATTTGGTGATATCCTACAAAACAATCAACAAAGGGCAGCAACTTATATTTTATGAAATTATCAATGATAATATGAATGTTTGTGTAATACCCCGTACTTTTCTTAGTTTAGGTCAACTTTTAGTACATGCACAAGTGGCTTAAAACATGAAAATTTAGCTAAGTGTTGGAGACTTAATTTTATTTTTGGCCTCTTAACTTCGATAATTTTTAAATTGACCATCCCGACCTCGAGACGTAAGTTTTTGAGTTGATTCATGTTCAAGGTGTAAGTAGCATGTCTCGCGTGAGTTTTAGATTTGTTGGATGAGGTTTGGACAATCTTTAGATTTTCAAAACAATAGCTCACCGCGATTTCACTGCATCGCTGTTGCTAAGTGGTGGAAGCCTTGGCGCATCTCAGTGAGAGCCCAAACGACATTCCTGTTGAAAATTTTATTTTTTAGGGGAAGTTTAGTCTTTTTACTCTACCCCCAAATCTTGAAAACATGGGATTAAATAGCTGGAAGGGCATATTTTTCCCACATTCCCCAATTTCATTCAACAAGAAACCCTAAACTCTCTAATTTTTCATCAAGCTAAACCTTTTCCCCATCCAAGAAAGATAAGAACTGGGGTTTCCAAGCCAAGAACATTCAAGCTTGTGATATTCTTCAGGATTTAACCCTAAGAGGTATGTTAGATGTTCATTCATGGGCCCTTTTAACCCATGGAGTCCAAGAATCCATCTTTTATATTTTAAATTATGAAATTACATGTTTATAATGATTTATCTCCATGAAGCTTTTATGAATTTCGATTATACATGATTTTTACAATCTATTTTCGTTGAAAGCAGCCCTTACACGTTTGAAGCATGAAATTTCATTATTAAATCTCTAAGTATGGTTTTAGTATTGAAATTATACTATTTCCACATGTTTCACTCATTCCTATGCTTAAGTCCATGAATTTCTTACAATTTAAATTTCAAGTTAAGATTATAAATTGTTTCAAGTGGAATCATTATAGAATGTTTTATATATGTTGGTTTCTATATCATGTTCATGAGAATTCAGAATAAGTCCTCAGTTCATGAACTTGTCATGTAATCGTGCTATCTCATTGTGTTTAAAGGTATTCTCGTGTTTAAATTCATGTCTCTCATGTGTTTGATGAAATGCTTAAGTGAACAATGATTTTCCTTCCATGGTTTCGAGCTTTCATGTGCCCCTATTGTTATAGTGTTCTAGTCCTGGGGGTTATGCATACCCAAAATTTAGCTGTTTACCTAGTTTTTAGTATCTAAAGAATGATTTCAGTCATACCATGAACAATATCATTCAGTTAGGTAATACGGTCAGTTGTGGGTTTAGTTAAGCTTTATTTCATCCAGTAATTAGTGTCAGTTCAGTTGGAAGTAGGATTTAGCACCAAAAGAACCAAGGTATGGGGGATCACCCATTTGTTAGGACTAGGTCCTTAGAAGAAATTCCTAAGTTCTAGAACTATGTAACCAACGTAGGTTATGAGGTGTTACCTACCATTTTAGGACTGACACTCTCAGGGATCACCCGCTAGTTTAGGACTGATCTCAGGGGTCACCCTCTAGATTATGACTAACTCCACAATCATAGTTAGTAGCCGTGGCACTGTACAAGCACCTTTCCAACTGGGGTCACAGGTTGGACCTCGATCAATTCAGTTTGGAGAATGTCGGTTAGATAATACCTCCCATAATTTCAGTTTTAGTATTCAGTTCAGAACTCAGTTCAGTTTTGCTTGACCATAGCATACAATTTATCAGTTATTCAGTTATCCGATTTTAGTATTTTAGTTTACAAACTACTTTAGAATTATGTTATATGATTGGTCATGCATTCTTAGATTTTACAACATTCACACATGCATATCCAGTTTTTAGTTGATTGTCAGTCTTTATGTTATTACTTTCAGATAGTTGTTTCAAATTTAAGAGTTCAGTAATGTCTTAGTATTATAAAATCTTATGGCATATTCATTTATTCTGCATATGTGTATCTTTTATTAGCAGTTTTGTTCAGTGCTTACAACAGGTACCAGCTCATGGGTTAGCTTGTGGTCACTTATGACTGTAAGCACCGTGTGGCGTCCAAGGTGTACTCTCGGGGCATTACAGTTTGGGTGATAAAAGTCATCCTTTGGACTATCCTTGTTTAGATCCCGATAATCTACACATATTTTTATATTCCCACTCTTTCTTTAGTACTGAACCATGTTGGCCAACCATGGAGGGTAACTTGTGACCCTTACGATGTTAGGTTCTATCTGTTTGGTCGCCCCCTTCTTAATTCTCAAACTCAAATCAGGTTTGAATTTCTTTATCTTTTGCTTCACATGCAGACATGTAGGGTTAATTAGTAGTTGATGTGAGACAATATTGGTGCTCAAACCTAGCATGTCATCGTAATATCAAACAAACACATCAATGTATTGTTTGATCAATTTTATCAATTCTTGCTTTCTCTTAGCCTCCTAGTGTATGATAACTCATATTTCTTTCACCATTTCCTCATCATCCAAATTGACTATTTCAATATTGTTTAATTAGGCTTCTTCTGACTTTAAAGTTGCTTGATCTCATGTGAGAGGTTTTCAGGCATTATGCTTTCATCACACTCCTCATAATCTTTCTCATCTTTCATATTTTGCTCAACAAATTTGCTACATGTCTTAATCATTGAATGGGAATTCTTACTAATATTAGCTCTGGAAAGTATAAAAAGTGAGTGAAGTAGATAGATATTAAAGAAAAATAGGAAAATAATAATTATTTTTTGAAAATAAGAACTTTTATTAATAGAAAAACACTCGGCTTTTGGAAAGAACAGAGTAGCAAAAAGAGCTTCGGCATGATTCAAACCTCAATTGATCATGCAAAAATAATTTTGAAATTGACTATTATTCCATATTACCAAGACTCTTGTCAAAATAGGTATGGGTTGATGGTCTAATTCTGCAAGACTTATCCAAGTTCATCATCGTGGATGGTATGGTTCTTGAGATCTATCTCCACTTCTCATTTGATCACGACCATAAATAGATTTCCCATTCCCTCTATCATATCCTCATCAACTTCTTGCTCTGAGACTGAGACTTGGGCTATCAAAAAAATTATCTTACGCCCTTCACTACATACTTTCCTAGAAATGGGCTTATATCTAAGTCCGGTGGTACCTCTTTAATTTTTTAACTGGATTGGTTCAATTATACCATCAGGTTTTGGCCCTAGTCCTATCTTGGGTTGGTGCCCATATTTCAACATCTCTGAGGAAACCATCTTTGCAGTCCTCGACATTTTCACTTTAACTGGGTCTATTTTCTCATCGATCTTTGCAGGTCTTATTATCTCTGGGGTATGGAAAGTATATCCATCTAACTCTTTGGTGACTGAAACTAAATTAATGAAATAGATGGGATGACTTATCTATCTATAAATAGTAACTTTCGTGTGACCCCACTCAAACTTTACACACTGATGGAGAGTAGAGGGAACTACTTTGCCATGTGAACCCCTGGACTTCCCAGCAATAGGTTGTAACTAGATGATACATCCATCACTTGAAATAAGATGGGAAATTTATCTAGTCCTATTTGCATTAGGAGATTTGTCTAATGATGCTCCTTTGCGATCCATCAAAGGCTTTAACCTTCAACCGACTTTCCTTTATCTTTTTTGTGTTTATCCCTAAGTCTTTTAGAGTAGAGAATGGAAAAAAATTATAACCAGAACCACCATCTATTAACACCCTACTCACAATCTTGTTATGGTATTTGAATGCGATATGATGTGCCTTATTGTGCATGACCCCTTCTAACGATATCCTATCATCATGGAAAGAGATCTTATTCACTTCTACCATATGTATGATTGTTGCAACCAAATTCTCACTTGTAGTCTCTTTTAGTATGCTAACTCTATATAACACTTCTATCAAAGCATTCTTATGGGATTCAGAACTCATAAGCAAGGATATAATGGATATGTAGGATGGTGTTTTCTTTAGCTGCTCTTCAGCTGAATATTCTTCCAAAATTTTGTGGTTTCAACATTAGCAATATTCATCTTTAGATTCTGCTCTTTCATGAGAACTCTTCAAATCAGATCCTCTAGAGTATAAAACTTTCTCGACCTGTCATCCCCTGGGACACAATAGTATCTACCATCTTGCACTTGACTTCTGCTCGGTAATCCCATGGGTCTACTTTAGTGTCATATTCAATCTTTCTAGTGGCTATAGTGGATA
The DNA here is from genome assembly GCA_030864215.1 of Capsicum pubescens. Taxonomy (NCBI): domain Eukaryota; kingdom Viridiplantae; phylum Streptophyta; class Magnoliopsida; order Solanales; family Solanaceae; genus Capsicum; species Capsicum pubescens. Next base: position 254,393,391 of record CM061540.1, on the reverse strand, counting down.
CTACGACTCTTGGTAGGTAATTTTGAACAGTTAATGGCTCTTTTAACTGAACCGTGATAAAAGGTTGTGCTGGGGATGTATTAGAAACTTCTTATGCATCTAATTAAGTATAATAGATCCCTCCAAGGCATTCTCTTCCTCCAAAGTAATCATATTGACTTTAGATTCTCATAATTTGGCAAAGGGTTACTGTTTAGTTTTGGAGAAACATTGGTGTATTTGATTAGTCCTTTTTTGAGTAGAGAATAAATCTGGTTCTTTAAATCATAACACTCATCTATATCATGCCACTTAACTCCTGAGTGATAAGCAAATTGCTTATTTCCATCAATGTTTTGAGAGGTTGGATCAGGGGTTTTCCTTTTGACACGGTGCCTGCTACCCTCAACCTTTTAAACAATTGAACCAATAGTTTGTAAATAGGTATGTAGGTATGGGTATTTCTACTTTTGATATTTGGATGTGGTTTTGGTGTATATGTTCATATATTTTGGTGAACTGGGGCTTAGACGGGGGCATAAGGTCTTAGTGGATTTTGGCGTGTGGAGATCGAGGTGGATAATAATGTGGTTGAGTATCATATACTGGAACATGTGTAACAATTCGGGGGTTATTAGGGTAATGGTAGGAAGAACTTTTAGGTTGGTAGTACAGTGTGATGGTTGTGATATCTTCTATTTTATTCTCGTTACTACTAATGGAACCAGACTCTATGGATTTACTTGTGACTTGCAATGAAACCATAGACTTAATCTTTCCCAACTTAATGCTTTCTACTATGAAATCTCCCATCTTGATCAACTCCACAAACTTCTGGCCCATCAATGACATCATTTTATCAAAGTAAACACCTTGTTGAGATCGGATAATGTACTTACAGATCTTGCTCACGTCCGGTGGGGGTTGGATCCTAGAAGCCTCAGTCCTTCACCTTCATGTATATTCTTGAAATAACTTTGATGGCTTTTTTTGTATGTTAGACAATAATAACGTATTTGGGGTGATTTTGGTGTTAAACCTGAAGTGAATCCTGAAATCTTCAGCCATTTCCTGCCAATCATGCCACTTATGAGTGGAAAGTGTACTAAGATAGAGCTTTCCTAACAGACTAAAAATGAACAACTTCATCCTCAACTTCTCATTCCTTCCGACGCCAACCAGTTTGTTGTAATAGGCTCTTAGACTTGAGGGTCACCTCTTACATAAAACATATTGAACTTTTGTGGTTTGTACCCTATTGGTATGTTGATGTCTGGATGGATGTACAAGTTATCGTAATCCAAGCTCTCAGTTCCTCTACTGACTTGCATATTACCAAATTCCCTTTGTAGACTTTCAATCTAAGCTACTATCGACCGTTCTACATTTAAGTAGACATCCTTCTGTAATCCCTCATATCGATCAACCTTATATGGAATTTTGACAGCGACGGATATTATCAAAGTAGGAGCTTCAATAGCATATACCAGTGGCACAGGTATCTCGCAAGTGATGTGTGCCTCAGGTATGTGCTGCATTATTAGGTGGACTATAATAGTAAAGTTCTGAGGGGGCGATGAAAGATTAGGCGTAGCCCTGGCGGTGTGAAGAGGAGCAAGTGGGCCTTGTACATGTAAAGGTGGATTTATTATGTTAGCGGGAGTGATAAGAGGTAATTCAAAACTTAGAGGTTGGAATTGAGCGAGAAAGGTTTCAAATGTAAGCTTAGTTAAGTCCCGCATTTGACGTAGTTCTTCTTTCATGATTTCTATTTCCTATTCCATGTTATCCATTTTTTAATCATTTTAGGTGTTTGACAACCTTTGAGAACTTTTTGCATCATCTACTTGTCACAACTTGAGACTACCCACTAGTCGTAACATGGTGCTTAAAGCCATAAGTGACCTCAAGCTAACCTATGAACTAGAATAAGTAGTAAATACTAAAAGGAAGATAATAAAATGATGTGCGAAAGTCATTTAATGAAATATCTGAATAATCAAATCCATAACAATGGGGTCTAAAATACACCGCTGAAAAACATAACTAATTGTCTGACCATTTGAAAGACTTCAAACATGATGAGTTGTTGGGACAGGTCCCCGACTAACTCTGACTAGAAACAACATAAACTAAAATACTGGAAGCATGATAAATAATATAACTAGTCCTTGACTGATGAGGACTCACCAATGCTAAAGTTGAGTGATACAAAGACGAACTACGTGCGATCTGAAAACTGAGCATCCGAACCTATGTTATAAGACAACATAGCACAAGAAAGATTATGAAGTCGGTAATTTAAATGTACGGGTATGCAAGATAGGAACTATCTGGTATACATATAGGTACTGAGCATGAATGCATGAACATGTAAATCAAATGCAAAACCAAGCATAAACATGTACTAAAATGATTTGAATAACTGACTAGATGATATATAGGCACTTGGTCATGCAAACTTGAGCTGTAATAATCTGAATGTTGAACTAAAACTATGGGAGATAACATTTAAATGACATACCCCAATCTGAGCTAATTAGGGTCGAATCTGTAACCCTAGTTGGAAGGGTGTTAGTACCTTGCCAAGGGTCCCAACACTGGCTGTGTGGATCCACTAAACTGATGTCCCAAAGAACTAGGGTGTCAGTTTTCTACTGGCGAGTGACCCTTAAGAGAGTATCAGTCCTCATCTGGTGGGTGACCTCTCATAACCTACACTGGCTATGTAGTTCTGGAACTTAGGGACTTCTACTAAAGATCTCAGTCCTCTACTGGCAGGTAAGCCATCATCCCTAGGTTCACTCGGTACTGAGTCCTACTCGCAACTGAATTGACACTAATGATGATAAAAGTTAAATGTGACTGATACTAAAATATGCTCAACATGATGATATTATAAATTTAATGATACAAGTATACTTTGAATGACTTGTAACTTGATATCTGTGACATACATGAATATCTAGGTATTGGGTGTTCATAACCTACCAGCACTATCTAATGCAAACTGATCTTGGCAAATATTAAACAATCCATGGTATGGAAAAATCACGAATAACACCTAAGATTTCAACAACTAATCATGATGTAGACATTTGCATTATCAAACATATGGAAAAACAATTATATAAGGAAATATATTTTCATAGTTCAAAATCAAAACAATTGAGAAGAGATTTATAAAGTTCATGGTTAATTTGGAATTCCATGAAAGAGAAAAAAGTTTTACACTTATAAGTTTAGGGAGTTCTTAGGACTCCATGGGTGGACGGGACCCACTGATGAATATCCCATATACCTGAAGTAAAAGCTTTGCTGAAATCCTTGAGGTTGATCTTGTTCTTGAGAAACCCTAATTTGTTCTTGAGGGAGAAGAGAATCGCTTTTATTTTGTGTAGGAGAAGTGATTTTGATGTTCTGAGGGATTAAGGTAATGTTTACCTTTGATAACTGATATTTTTAGGAGCTCAAACGGCGTGGGTTTAGGTTAAGAAGGGGTGGAAATTACCAATAAAAACTCTGTTAAAATGTGCAGAGATTCTGGGTCCTTAGTCGTTCGACTCGCCCTATGACTCATGATGTCTGATTACGAGTCGTAGTCTGAGTCATAACCTGGGATCCAAAGACCTTGGGTCCTTACTGGTCGGACTATGAATCCCCCTTACTACTCTTCATGACTGACTAGAAGTCATAAGGTGTAGTCGTAGTTTGAAGATTGGCTTTCGGTCATACACTATTATGACTATGACTACAGTCCTAACAACTCATATGGTCTGACTACGAGTCATAGGCTGGACTAAAGATCAAAAGACTGGGTTCCTTGGTGGACAAAAGTATGACTACGAGTCCCTCTTTACGACTCATAGTCACTAATTATGAGTCATAAGGTCAAATCATAGTCACTGGATTCATAACTTGGGGATTTCACTGAAGTGTATGTGACTCACTCGTGATGAATCATCACATGTAGTAATGACTCGTTACCTAAGTCGTTGTCACGATAGTGTGTCAGTCCCTTAGGGAAAATTTTCCTAAATTTTTTTCCACAACATCGGACTGAGGCAAAACTTGAAGTGTTGCAAATCAAACTTAGTGGTCTATATTTTGAGGGGTCTAGAGCTTGAAAATTTAGGGTATTACAATATCTCCCCTTTGGGATCATTCATCCCTGAATGAACACTATCTGAGCTGGGATATTAGGAAAAAACTGAGATAATGCACTAAACATTTATGAGTTTAATCATGACTTAATATCTGAACCTGAATTATGATACATGGACTGAACTGAATTTATGAATGCATACTATAACATGAGGATGGTTCGATATCTGAGATAGAAAATAAGATAACTAATCTAAAAAACTATTACCTCTAGCTGAATCTAAATTCGTAGAGAAGAGATAGGGATACTTGGTTCTTATATAGGCTTCTGCTTCTGAAGCAGCTCCCTCAACGGACTGATTCCTCCACAAAACCCTTACTATGGTGACCTCCTTATTTCTCAACCTACAAATCTGGCGGTCAAGTATTTCAACTGGGAATTCCTCATAGGAGAGGTTATATTCCATACCCACACTCTCTAATGAAATGACTAAAGCTGGATCACCAATGCATTTCTTTAGCAAAAAGACATGGAACACCAGATGCACTGATGCTAACTCTGCAGGCATTTCTAACTCATAGGCTACCTTCCCAAAACGACTTAAAATCCTATATGGGCCAATATAGTAGGGACTAAGCTTCCCTTTCTTACCAAATATTTTGACCTGTTTCATGGGTAAAATTTTTAGATACACAAAATCACCAACAACAAATTAAATCTCTTATCTCCTCACATTTGAATAGGATTTCTGACGACTTTCGGTTGTCTTTAGCCTTTCTTGAATCAACTGAACTTTTTACATCGCCTCAAATACTAAATTTGGCCCTAACAAAGCAACCTCACCTACCTCAAACCATCCAATAGTAGATTTACACCTCCTACCATAGAGAGCTTTAAACAAAGCCATCTGAATATTGGAGTGATATTTTTTGTTGTTGGAAAACTCAATCAAAGGTAAGTGGTCATCCAAAATACCCTTGAAATCGATAACACAAGACCTCAACATATCTTTCAGGGTTTGGATGTTCCTCTCTGCCTGACTATTCGTCTACGGTGAAAAGCTGTACAAAGATGAACTTGGTTACCAAGACCTTTCTGAAAAGCCTTCCAAAAATGAGAGGTAAACTGAGTATCTCTATCTGAAATGATGGTAAATTGGAACCCATGCAACCTTACTAAGTCCCTAAGATAGAGTAATTATGAAACCTAGACTAGCAAGAAATAAGCCGACTTGGTCATTCTATCCACAATGACCCAAATAGAATCATGCTGACAACACGTACGGGGTAACCCTATAACAAAATCCATATTCACCACTTCCTACTTTCAAATGGGAATGTTGAACACTTGAAGAGTATCACTAGGTCTATAGTGATCAATCGTGACCTGCTAGTAATTCGAACACTTAGGCTTGGATTCCGCAATATATTTCCTCATACCATTCTACCAATAGACTTCTAGTAAATTATGTTATATCTTAGTGGCTCCTGAATGAATAGAATATCCCGAACCATGCATTTCTGCTGACATTCGCTGCCTCAAATCATCCATATTTCGAACACAAAATCTGCCCCGACAATGAACCACATCATATCCCCTTTGGGAGAAAACCTTAACTTTTTGATCTTGAGTTATCTTTTTAAACTTTACTAGAATAGGATCTTTTTCCCGCTTTTCCTTTACCTCAGAAACTAATGACGATTCCGAACCATTCTGAACCCATACACTATATTCGGTCGAATCAACTAACCAAACACCCAATCTAGCCAGCTGATGAATCTCATGAATTAACTCCTTCTTATCATACTCAACAAGGGAAACACTTCCTATAGTCAATCTACTAAGGGCGTCGGCCACAACATTCACCTTACCCGAATGATACAACACACTCATATCATAGTCTTTTAATAATTTAATCCACCTTCTCTGATGAAGATTTACGTATTTCTACGTGAACACATACTATAAACTTTTGTGATGTATGAACAGGTCAACATGAACCCCATAAAGGTAATGCCTCTAAATCATTAAGGTTAAAGCAATTGCTGCCAACTCGAGATCATGAGTCGGGTAATTCTTCTCATGTGGTTTGAATTGTCTAGAGGCATAGGATATAACCCCATAAAGGTAGTTCTTGATTAAAATAGACTAGTGTGTATAAAAATCATGATAATGTTCATTTATTTGCTAAATTTTAAAGTAATAGTTAAACATAAATAAATAAATCTAATGGTGAAATATGAATATAAAGTTAAAATAAGATGTAAATAATAATAATAATAATAATAATAATAATAATAAATAATAATAATAATTAGGATAAATGATGAATAATGATTAGAAATACCTTATACATTGTAGCGCATATATATAAATATACCTTGTATTTTAGTTTTTTTGGAATCTGAAAAAGAAAACTCAAATGAGCGTTGAAAATTAAAATGTGAGGATTATTTAGCTTTTCGAAATAAATTGCAATTGGCAAATAAGCTCTTTTGAAAAATCTAATTTTGGCGACTTACTTTCCTACTAATTAAAATTAAAATTTTATTTTTATTTTAAAGAAATATGGGGATTGCTATGCCCATTTTTATTAACAAATCATTCTTTAAGGTAAAACAACCGACTAAAACACTTGGCCAAAAAATTTGCTAGTCTTTTAAAGAAAATTTACCTTTACAAATTGATTAATCAAATGTTAATCGCGAAAACATGAGAACGCTACCCTATTGTAAAAGGATCAACAATTAACAAGGCAATTATAAAGCAATACAAAAGTAAAGTTATCTTAAACAAACTTAATAATCAAAAATAAAGTTAGTTATCATTCTGAAGAAAAACATAACATAATATGAATAAAATAAAGAAAAAAGTGGCTAAGGAATACTAGACTCCATTTCGAAGTTGAGCTTCTATTTATGAGACTCCAAGGAACGGTGATCCTAGTAGCGGTTAACCCGATGCTTGGGTCAAAACGGTTTTCGAATAAAACTCCAACTCTCAAATTCACATGTAAAACAAAAAGATAAGACTTAGAAAAATAATTCAAGATTTAATAAATGAATGGAATATGAAACAAAGAAAATATAACGCGAGATATAAATTTAAAATATAACACATAATGGACATTCATTTTTCAGAAAGCATGAACGTATTGTTGTATAGGGAATGATATGCACACCCACGGACATATGTTTGGATTTTTAGGTTAGGAATTCTATAGACATAGATATCCAATAAACCTACTCATTTTATGCTTAAACAATTCCAAGTCATTTTGAACAGATCCTAGAGATAAGAAATGAATTTACGTTAGTTCTAGGTGGAAAATAAGAAGCAAAGCTAGACTAATAAAAAAAATCCTATCGACCCATCTTTACCAACGCCTGCTACTGCAATCTCTACTAGGACACAAAAGACTTTTCACTTTCTAACTCATATGGACTAATTAGGACATTTAACACACACTCGAGGATATTACGCATGAAAATAGGGAGTAGAAACCAGGGGCGGATCTACGGTATCCGGTGTGGGTTCTCGGGAACCCCCACCCGCTACCGTAAAGCTTATAATTACATTAGAAAAAATATCAATGAGTTTAAATATTAACAGGTGGGAACCCATAATAAAATAATAGGATAACTTAGTAGTAGGAGGGGCATGCTTGAGATGTATGCCATGCTGCTCTTGGTCATGAGTTCAAATCTTTGTGGAGGTTTTTTTTTGTTTAATTTTTTTCAGCTTTATTTATTTTATTGGGAACCCACAAGTTTGAAATCTTGGATCCGCCTCTGACTAGAAACTCCCTTTAGCAATAGGTACACCAAACAATAATGGGTGACAATTTTCTACCAAGTATACTACAAACAACATTTATTCTTAAAGGAAAAACTCAATAAATAGATCAAGAACAATAGAGAGAAAGCGGGAGCGCTCGAATTATTGTGGAGACAACCAAACCAACCACTCCCCTTGAACATAATTACTTGGAATGTAACGATATGAAATTTTGATGAAATATGTAAAATTTGCGATTTTGTGTAATTTGACTATTTTATCCTCCCCGTAGTTGCGTTATGATATTTCTGGGGTGTGAGAGTGATTGACATGATTTTTGATGCATTGTGGTATCATTTATGCAATATTGTGGTTTTTTATGGCTTCGAGAGCCTTATTTTAGACTTAGGTGGATCTCTTTTGATTCGTGTGATGGATGGCCGAACGGACTATGTCATCAGCTCCAGAATATCGATTTTAGGCTAGATAGATCTTTGGTTCGGGTTCCGGTGCACCCGAGCTCATTTCGACCTATTGGTCGGAAAGTTGGAAAATCGAAACTATGGACGTGGGACCCACATTTGATCGAAACGGCCTCGGATAGAAAATTCAACTTTGTCGGCAGATTCGGAATGTCAATTTTAGGGTGTTAGCATATTTGGTATGATTTTACGCCTTTTAAATCTCATTTCGACCCTCGGTTTAAAAAATTATAATTTCAGGTTTTGGGGGTCAACTTTGTGAAAACGATATTTTTTTGAAAATCTGATATCGCCATCGCATCCAAGACATCGAATTTAGTATGGTTACATAGTTTATTTGTGTATATCGGACTCCAAACGAATTCCAAACACCCCGTAGAACTTCAAATTAACTTTTAAAAACAAAAATCTGCAACTATAGCAGATTTTCCCCTATTTTTGGTCAATTTTGCTCATTTTTCATCTTGCCTCTTGATAGTTAAACCTAAAACAGTATGGGAGCATAAAAGTAAAGTTTGTGGGAGCTTGGGAAGCTAGATTAACACTTTTTTCTTGGTTTTATTACGGATTAAAGGTAAGAATTCACCTATTTCTTAGTAATTTCTTGATTAATTTCTCAAAAACTCAAAAATCTTAGAGCATGATTTTAAACCCAAATTTCACTCCTTTTCACTTGAATAATATTTTTATCTTATAATTATTAGTTTTTCATCAATCTAACCTTCAAAATAACTCCGATTCTTGATTTTAACCCGGATTTCAAAGATTTTATCTGGTAAAGCTCAAAAATAGTTTTTTTTTTATTTGAACCCCATTTTTTGACTCGATTTAACTTGGGTTTTCATATGTAAGTTACTAGAAATATGGGGAACATATTTTTGAAGTAAAGTTCTGATTTTGCTTTTCTTTTTCGGAAACCCATTTTGGGGGTCTGTTTTAACTCCGAACTAAAAGTAGTCAATATGGCCGCTGTTGGTTTTGTTTTGACGCATAAATTTCATATTTGATATTCTCAGTGGAGTTCGAGATTATTCGTGAAAATTAAGGTCGCGGGTTCAAGTGTAGCGGACCGGTTTTGACTTTTGAGGTAGGTTATGGCTTAACTCTTTCAGACTGGGCTGGGTAGTAAATGATGGTACACAATGCATGTTAAGGGTGGGAACTAATCATGAAAAATGACTATCTATGTGTTGTGCCCATGTGGGAGCTTATATGTAATGTAATTGTAGAAATTGAGATATTATGTGATATGTGTGACCGTGTGGGGTCCGATGTGATATTGATAGCCTTGAATACATATGAATAATTGTATTATGTTGTTAAAATTCTAATGTTGTACCATTGGTGTATTGTGATTATAATCATACTTTATTGGCAAATAAGACATGTGAAAATTCATGGATGGTACGAAAATAATGAGCGAATATTGACGCATATGTTTGTGGAAATATATCATTGTGGTTGATTGTGAAAATATATCATGTGGTTGTTTGTGAAAATACTCATTGTGATTGGTTGTGAGAATTACATCTTTATATCATACTCATTCATAAAATATTGGTACTACCGTAGTAACATCTGAGAAACACCGACAACACCTTTTTAAAAGATATTGTAACACCTTATAAAACTCTTTTTCAAGGGATATGCTGGAAATGAGATATGAGATATGTGGATTGTATATGGGTTGACGAACCCCCCATGAGTCCTGCGTTGGGAGGCTTGCCTCGGTAGGTGTATATTGAGATTGTGCGATGACCTCATGCATCATCATCATCATCATCATCATCATCATCATCATATACATTGCACTTACTTTATTGTGTTATGTTGTGTTGTATTGACATATTGACTTGTCATCTATGCATTTATTGTATCTTCTTTTAATTGTATTTGATGATCTTGTATATGCATATTCCCCTTGTTCTTTTTATATGTGATACAATACGTAGTTTTATTTTATCTTTGTGTGATGTTGAAATATATGTGAGATATATTAGAACTGTTAGTGCAAGGGGTGTGGGCTACCATTGTGGGACATTTTCTGATTGCAGGTGTCGTGCTCTTAGTGTATATTTTGTATGCTTTATTTACCACTTTGCTTGGTCGGCCTATGATACCTACTGAGTACAAGTGGACCGTACTCATGCCTACTGTGCCCTTTCGGTGAAGGTCCTGGCTCGAGTGCGCCTCAGCTTGCTTGACTCGGGTGATTGTTGGAGCTTCCAAGGTAGTGGTTGGACATTCATGCGTCCGAAGTTCATCTCTGTCTTTCTACAGTAGTTATGTCTTTATTAGTATTTAGAGACAAATATTATTCATTTGTGGTTATTTTTTTGATGCATTTAACTCTTGGATTGTATTAGTAGTTCTTACACTATTGACACATGGTTTTGAGCATGATTGGTATTTTGGAAAAGTTCTTTCTGAATTTTTATGATTAGCCTAACCTTGGGATATTTTTATATTTTTCTCATTTCGTATCAGTTTGGGTGATAGGCTTACTTATTAAGGTACCCCGCGACAAGTGTCATCATGACCTTAGTTTTTGGGTCGTGACATAGAAAGTGACATGAAAATGAAAACACCAGTGAGATAAACATAATAAAGAAATCATTCTATTTTTTATAGCTGAATCTCATGAGTTCGACGCTCAAGTTTACATGGACTGTCAACAATACAAGACACATACAGTTATGTTTTTTTAGAACAAAATAGCTGAGATTTTGAAAAAATTAAATGAATCATGTTCATCAATTCCATTTTCGAGTAAAACAACAGTAATATCAAAAACAGGATAAACAAACACACATTCTCAAAAGTGTATCTGAATAGGAAAACAAAGATACATGACAATTTTTGAAGTATTCGGCTTCCAAAAGTAGTCTCAAAACTAGATTCAAATTTGATTCTTTTTAGGAAGAACAAAATATGAAAAATATAAAGGAAAAAAAAATGTCTTACATCGAAACTCAAAATCAAGAATGATGAACAATGGTTCCAAAATACGATGAATGCATACACACACATTTACGGACATTCATGTTCGTACTTGAAACAACTTTTCAGAATTAGAACTTATGTACACTAGCAAATTCAAAGGAAAATGACAAAAATACGAGTTTCAAAATGAAACCCACATATCCACATTTTCATGCAGACAACAACAAACAAATCGTATTCATGAATGCGATTTGGATATGATGACCAACAACACTATAACCAAGACTTATGCCAAAGTAGACCACCTATTCACAGATTTACAAACTTAAACACAAAAATACATGTGTGTTTCTTAAAACTAGTCAAATATTTATGTATAGGACCTCAAAATGCAACAACGACACTAGAATCAAAAATAAAATAACTCACATATTCATAAAGCCAAGATGGATGAACGAGAAGTAGATGAAAAAAATAAGGGGGCCGATTTGCACCTTTTTCGGGGTAGCAAAACTGAGGCTCTGACGTCGATAATTTCTCTCGCTCCGAACTCAACTAGATGAACTTGAATTTAAAAAAAATCAAGAATGATCAATTTTGACTACAACCCCTTTTTTCAGTTTTTTTCTTCTCTGTTTTTCAAATTTCTTGCTCCTCCTTCTCTCTTTTTATTTTTGAATTTTCCTCCCTTTCTATTTTTTAAAGTTTTCCACCCTTTTCCTCGACTTCCAGACTTGTTTCCCATGAAAATAAAGAGACCTATACTTATCTGTGCAAATCCGTACTTGAAAGTCTAGATTTGAAGCCTCAAAATTGAAAAACGTAGAAAGGGGCATGAAATTTGAATTTCAAATCAAAAAAATCTTTTCCGTATCTCTAATTTTTCAGAGCCATGAATGGCGGATTTGAAAATTATTTCAATTGTAGCACAGATTTGGGGCTAGTTTTCACTGATTTTGTTGATTCACTGGTTGGGATGATTGAAAATAGGGAAATCTTTGCATGGTGGTAGTAGTTAGGGTGACACACTATGATGAGAGCATTTTCCAATGTGGGTGGTGCTGAAAAGGAGAAAGAAGAGATATGAGAAGTACGTTGGTTGTTGTTATTGATTTGGGGAAAGATTGATAGTGGATGGAATGAATTTTGGGGAAAAGGGAAGTTGATACGCATGATTTCTGGTGGAGACGAAGAAAAGTCGTGTCCTTTTCTTGGATTTTTTGACCAATTTTGATCCTATTAAACTAGATAAAAAAATAAATTATATATATATAGAGAGAGAGACAGAGAGAGAGATTTAACAGTTGAGATGATTTTATGTTTGTTGGATGAAATTTATGTTTCTTTGCTGACATGGCAGCACATGATTGGTGGATATAGTGTGGTATGATTGATGAGGTGGATGTGGGGAATGGACCAAGTTTTGGACCATTTTTTTGGGCCCCTCTCTCTCTATACACACACACATATAGATTTAACAGTTGAGATGATTTTGTGTTTGTTGGATGAAATTTGTGTTTCTTTGCTGATATGGCAGCATATGATTGGTGGATATGGTGTGGTATGATTGATGAGGTGGATGTGGGAAATGGACCAAGTTTTGGGCCATTTTTTTTGGGCCTCTTGGTTAGAAATTTGATAAATAAAAACTAGATTTGAGTAAATAAAATTTAAATTAAATTAATGTTGGCCCAAATACTCCTTTTCTACCTAAATTAATTTTATCAATACTTTTTACTAGCTTAAATTTTTTTTAGTATATACGGATATAAATTATATAAATAATTTAGCATACACATCTAATTTAATAATTTTGTAACCTAATATATATATATATATATATTAAGAATATATACATATATATAGGCACAATATATAGTTCAAAAACTAAATTAGAGAAAAATGAGCTGCTATTATCAAAATATTTTTGTGTGATTTTTGATGTTAAATAATAAACTATATTTAGTTTAAATATTTTTAAAACATGATTGGGAAAAATAAATCCTCTGTTTCATTCTTTTTAAAATTCATAAAAATTAAAATACGACTTTATTTTAAATAATTATTTAGGATCGAGAAGCATAAAAAAGTAACTAAAGAAAAAAGAGCGAGCCAAAATTCGGCGTCGACATTTACTATATTAAAAATAGATGTCCACCAATACTTGTCCAGTTTGAAAAATCAATGGATAATTTATCCTTTTCTACCCATTTTATTCTTACTATTAAATACTATTTGATTGTCTGAAAGAAGATTTTCTTCATCATAACTACTCCATTCCACAACTATAAATAGGGATCTCCATAATTCAAAAAATAGAACAAAAATTCTAACAACAATCAAGAGAGAACTCGTGGATCAAACAACACAAAATTCGCTACAAAACTAAAGGTTCAACATTCAAATCCTCAAGTTCAAAGATGACTCAAGATTAAGACAAAGATTCAAAATCAAGCTCAAATTCCTTTAATTCAAACACAATTCAAGGTCAAAATCCATCAAGTTCACAAATCAAGTTTAAATTAATAAATTCAAGATCAAGCTCGAAGGCCCCTTGAATTTACATTTGAAAAGGTAAATCAGAGGATTCATAAAGATATAAGACTCACTATTTGAAATCAAATAAAATGATTATTTTGATATTTTTTTGTCTAGATTATTATTTTCTCGACTCAAATTTTACTGTATACAAATTTAAAAAACTGATGGTTAATAAGATGGGTAGTCTCCTTATAAGGCTTGGACAATCCTCATTCCTTTGAGATAGCTCTTGGGTGTGAGTTATGCTCAAGACCTAATTCTATATGGTATTAGGGTAGGATCCATCTTATTAAGCTCTCAAATTAAAAACTATACACGCACCAGATGTCTAATCCTGGGCATGAGGTTGGGTGCTAGAAATGAAGAAAAGTCCCGCTAAGCATGCTAGATGTCTGTTCAATGAAATATGTTACCCTATAAATAGGCCTAATTTAGGATTTAGGGTAAAGTACCCTCAAAGCTAGGCTTATGATAAAGTAGCCTCCAAGAACTCTAACAAGAATTGGATTCTTCTTGTAGAGTTCACAAAATTTTGATGTCTACGAATGCCCCTATTTCAAAGCTTGCCTCAGTGTAGACTTGATGAAACTCAAAGACGAGTCTTGAAGTAACCATAGAGCTTCCATCTTAATGGTCTTGCAGCTACATATTTGTAGATCTGATTTATGAGAGAAATGGTAAAGGGAAGATTTGGTCCCACTAGACATGCCAATTTATTTACAACACATTTTAAAGTGATGAATAATAAATTACAATCACAAATAAAATACAAACAAACAAAAATAATTATTGATAAACAATACGGATATAATTTTATTCGTTTCCTTGATTTTTTTATCTTGATTTTCTCCATAATTTGAGGGCTATTAGTAGCATAGTTTTTTAGAGTAAAAAGATTTAGATTTGATATCCATGAAAGGAGGGTTTTATAGATCTTCTTGATATATTTGGTTATCAAGAAGAGAGAGTTGATCTATTAGTGAATCCATGAGTTTATGAGATATTCGAGATGCCTATTTAAGGTAATATGTACCTCTATAAATAGGCATAATATCACGACCTAATGGTACCCCTAGTCGCAACAACAGTGCTTACAGTTCCAAAAGACCACAAGCTAAACCATGAGCTGGTACCTGTTGTGAGTACTTAATAATATACTGATAATAAAGAAATATCCAAAAAATAAGCTGATAATGCCATAAGGTTTTAGAAACTGAAAATAATACTGAATCATAGTTCTGAATATATGGAAACATACTAAAAATACTGATAAAAACAACTGATGAATTGACTATCTGTCTGAATGTCTAAAAGCCTCTAAAACTGACTGAAACTAACTCCGACTGACTAAATAACTGAACTACTAATATAATTGAATATAAGATAAACCCATCCTCGATGGATGAGGACTCACCACTGCTGCTACTACTGATAAGCTGAGCTGCCTAAGTACGGTCAGGAAACTGAGAACCTATGATATTAAACATCATAGTGCAAGAAACGAGTATGCGGTCAGTACTTTAAATGTACTAGTATATGAGATGAGGTTAGGCTGAAATGCATGGGTTATATGCATAAGATAATTACTAACTGAATAACATGAGATAGCTGAGTATAGATGCATGAAAATTATAAAATCTGGGAATGCATGATCAAGCATAAAACATGTTCTGATATGGTCTGTAAACTGAAATACTAAAACACTAATAACTGAGTAACTGATAACTCTATGCTATGGTCAAGAAAACCTGAAATTGAACTCTGTATTGAATAATGAACTAATACTGTGTGAGCTATCTATAGTCGACATGTCCCAATGTACTATCAAGGTCCAACCTGTAACCCCAGTTGGAAGGGTGTCAGTATCGTACCACGAGTACTAACCTTGGCTGTGTGGATCAACTAATATAACATCCCGAAGGACGAGGGTGTCATGCCTAATTGATCGATGACCCCTCAAAGTCTACGATAGCGCCGTAAGTATGGAACCTAGGGAATGCTACTAACATCTCATGCCTATTGACGGGGGATACAAGTTCCTTATGCCTACTGACGAGGGAGACACCATCCTTGCATTCACTCGGTGCTAAGTTTTACTCTCATCTTAAAGACACTGATTACTAAACTGACCTAAGTTTAGCTGAGCCAGGACTGAACATAACCACTAACTGAATGATGATGTTCATGGCTTATCTGAAATAATTCTGTAATTACTGGAAATACGTAAACATCTAAAATTTGGGTATTCATAAACCCCAACACTGAATGGAAATAAGAATAAGGACATATGAAGCCTTAAATACCTTAAAAGAGATCATTGTTCAAAATTTGACTCTTAGACATTTCATCAAATACATGAGGGCCATGAATTAAAGCATGGGAATAGTTTAAAACATGTAATAATCATATGGCTACAATACAATAACCATAATTCAGGGATTTAACATGAAATTTTCTTCATTCAAACGTGTAAAGGCTACTTTCAATGAAAAACACTTGTAACCATCATGTATAATCGAAATTCATAAAAGCTTCATGAAGATAACTCATTATAAACATGTAAATTCATGAATTAAAATATAAAAATAGGTTCTTGGACTCCATGGGTGAAAAGGGCCTATGGGTGAACATCACACATACCTTTAATACTTAAATCTTGAAAGGGAACAACTTTATTGAAAGTTCTTGGATGGTAAATCTTGAATTCTTGAGTTTTATTGATGGGAAGAGGATTTCATTTTATGAACTAGAGGAAAGATTAGGGTTTATTTGAGAGTAAAATTGGTAAATTTGGGCATATAATTCCCTAACTGAAGTTAAATCCCATGTTATTATGGATTGGGGCGATGGAAAAAGACAAGACTACCCCTATGAAATTTAAATTCGTAACTAAAATGCCAAATAGGACATGCTACTAATACCCCTAAACATGAATTAACTCAAAAACTTATGTTTCGGGTTCAGGAAGGTTACTTTAAAAATCATCGAAGTTAAGAGGCCAAAAATAAGGCTAAGTCCTCAACACTTAGCTAAGCTAAATTTTCAGGCTTTAAGCCTCTTATGCATGCACTATGAGCTGAACTGAACTAAGACTAATACGGGGTATTACACATAATTTAGGTTCTTGGTAGGGTAGCCTCTAAGCTAGGCTTAGGGTAAAGTAGCCTTCGAGAACTCTAAAGAAATTGGATTTATCTTGTAGAATTCACAAAATTTTGATGTCTACACTATTTATCAAAAAATGCATTTCCCAAGATATAAATTTTGGAAAAAAATATCAAAACCACCCTAAAATATACCAAAAAGTTGAAGACATACCTAAAATATTTCATCGACCTATTACTACCTTATCGTTATTCTTTATGGAACTAATACCACCCTACCAACTAATGTGGCAAACAAAGAAATAAAAAAAAAGGGCGAGTTCAAGTTGAAATACAATCCAAAAAATAATAATAAAATGTAAAATAAAATATCTTTCTCCCCCTCCTCCTATTTTATTTCATCATTGATTATCGCCCGAAAATGAAGTTGACTGATCTCAAAATATTTAAATATGACTGGTGTTTCTTTTCATACCCCTTCTTCAATGGTTCACTCTTTTTCTCATTATTCCTCCAAAATCTAGAAGCTTTTAATTTTCTCTGTTTGAAATCTTGGAGGAAGAACAATGGTGGTCTTATAAAAAATTTAGCTTCCATCTTGTTTGATTCATATGTAGTTAAAATAATTAATAGATTTTAAACTCAAATTAATCTATGATGGATTAAACTCAATGAGATTTGTAAGAAAACTCAGATGATTTTGGCCACGATTCAAATTATCGGCTCATGAGGGAACTTACTCTAATCCACCTAGATAGGAGAATCTCTTACCTCCCTTTCAACATGATATTCAAAAGTCTCAAGATAAGTAACAAAATACCAAATTCTTATTATAATAAATTTTATTAATATTAAATATGAAAATGTAAACTACCCATGAAAACTAGTCTAAACAGGTACAAGGGCTTCTAAATCAAGAACGATAAGACTCGACACAACTTTCACAATAAATTAGTGGAGTAAATACTGTTGGAGATACTATCCATGTCACCTGTGAAATATCAACTAGCTGTGCAATCAGACTATACCTCAAAAAAGGCATAGCAAGAGTAGTATCAGCACAAACAACACTTATTGGTAGGTATTATCGATCGATCAGGGCTAGATCACGTAAACACAATATAACAATCACAAGAGAAAACATGAAAACATATATAAAAATTTAATCCACAACACTATTATCGACTTGTGTTACCTAAGAGTAATCTCATTCTTATTCTCGTTGATCATTCATTACCTTACATCAAACGTCATCCATCCTAACTTTCAAATTTTAACCTCTATTTATGATAGGACAATATATTTTACTTATGCCTCAATTAACCTTAATGATACACGAGAACCAATAATCATCACCTTGTAACAAGTACAATTATGAACACACATTATGATAGATACCTCGAGTTTATGACACTTAACCTTTTCAAGTAACTCTATAACTTTAATTAAGTACAAGTCAAGAGATAGTAAGTGAAGTCAAATCATGACCAAGTCAACAAGTGTGGCCTTAACAACAAGAATACCAAAGTATATGACAAGTAACTATACCACACAAGAATCCCTAATATATCAAGAAACATCATAATTTGGTTCACTAAAGGAGTTCACAACAATAACCATAATATAATTAGGTCCACTCATGGACCCATTATAAATAACAATACCTAGCATACACATGATAAGGGTCTTATGGTCTCCTACTAGTCATGACCTGCAGGGGACGAGCTCTTATCCATGTACTGTAAGAACATGGTACCCGAACCTAACAATAAATCATATTAATCAATTCTGTGAAGATGTCCAAATATCTATACATCCCATAATATTAATTAATATCACAATATTCACAAGTACAATGAGAATAAAATTATACTTGTACAATCAACAAACCTTTAATATAGCCTTATTATATGTGACTAACACTTAGAATAACATTTAACAATTATATGCCTTAAATGTTCATTGCAACAATATACAACCACCTAAATATAAACATGGTCAACTCGAGTTAATCAATTCATGTAAACAACAATCATACTTTAACACACTAAATTATAAGTAGACATGAATCATTGATTTCATAAATTATAGCATGTCCGAAGACCAATCTCTAACTTATTCAAGTAAACATTATCAAGTCATATTCATTAAATTGAAGTAGTCATTGTAGGAGCGCACGTTAATCAAATGGAGTATAAAATCAAGCAATTCATTCATTAATCCAATCCCACTTTAT
The DNA here is from genome assembly GCA_030864215.1 of Capsicum pubescens. Taxonomy (NCBI): domain Eukaryota; kingdom Viridiplantae; phylum Streptophyta; class Magnoliopsida; order Solanales; family Solanaceae; genus Capsicum; species Capsicum pubescens. Next base: position 254,374,224 of record CM061540.1, on the reverse strand, counting down.
TCATAGTGAAATCATGGTTTCCACTATTATTTTTGCAACCCTTACATTTAAGTCATTACTAGATTCAAGACCTACTCCATTAGCCAATCATTCATTGTATTCAACTTACAATCTAGTTTTAGTCATACACTTTTATACCTTTTACTTCCTAATCCTTAGCCTAACTTGGATTTAGGCTCTTAAGTTATGTCACCACCTCCTTATGCCATAATAAATTCTTATAACTAACTTTAAGCAAGATTATCCCATCTTCTAATCCAAATAATATTAAGTTCACCTTCTTTATGATATTTTGGCCAAATTCCTAGATTATAAGCTCATACAATCTCCTTATCATCATCTATATGAACACAATTCACATTATAATCTCCCATGGAGTCATACAAACACACAACACCCATCAAGGATTCATACACAATATAATGAGACACAACTAAATCGTTATTGCACTAATTTCATGTTTTATATTTCTAAACTCCGTGCCCACAGGCCTAAGCATGATTTTTTCCATCAAATCTACATTATAAATATGATTTCTAACTACAGTCTACTATTCATACATCATAACCTACCTGGGCACCAAACGGCTGAAATAAGTAGGTATACCATAAACGATCTTTCTTTTTCTTCATGTTTCTGAAGGCTAAATCATCTAATAAACAACATTTATAAGAGTAATTGATAAGCTACTCTTCAAAAAATAACTCGAGCATTCAAACCCACTAATTTTATCGTTATTTACGGTCTACAAAATTACCCATAAATCAACTAACCATTAAATAGTTCATTCAAACTCAATCCAACTCCATTAATGAAGTTTTAAAGCTAAAGATTTCACATTTATGGAAATCAAGGTCCCCAACTATCAACTTTTGAGTTTTTAAACCTTAATTTTATGCTAGGAAAAATTAATAATCTAAAATTAATTCTAGGTGAAAATACATATACTCCTGTGGTTTTTCCATAAATTCATGAACTTGGGATTCTAAACCATAAGAATTTTATCATAAATTCTCCACTCTAATGATTCTAGAAGATAAACGAATTAAACGCTGTTAAAAAGGAATAAAACGCTTACCTCAACAAAGAATTTCCACCCTAACCAAGAGAAAATCATCCCTCTAGGGCTTAGGAATGAAATTATGGAGTTTGGGGGATGAAACCCATAAAAAATATATTATAAACTATTTTCATGTCGCTATAGCGACCTATCCCACTTAAGCAACATCGTTATAGTGACCAGAACTGCTACAATGCCCTCAATTTTTTAGCCTAGATAATCTTCTGTAAAATGGTCATAACTTTTTACTCAAGAAAAAAAAATTAACAAATGGTAAATTGCGGTTTAAAGAAGACTCAGAGATCTAATTCAGTCGGTATGAGCTCCCTAACTCCTTATATTCTAGGAAAAGTGCTCATTTGAAGTTGATCTTAATTTAAACATAACCCAAAACTAAATTGGTAAGACACTTTCATCTTAACTTTGTGCTAGGAATATTGTATGATCTGAGTACATATCAAATGCCCTTCCATACTAAAGAATTAATCTTAACACTTATGACAAAAGAGAAGAGCATGACTTTACCGCAGATATTTTCAATAACAACGAAATCAATCATTTTAATTTTATGATTTTGAGTGGTGTAAGTTATGAGTTTGTGTTTGGGGTGGTGAAAGGAACAATGGTGGTACATCAGGCACCCACCACTATTAAGATGGCTTAGGGCAGTGTGACAATTTTGATGGTGGGATATATTATTTCTTGTGGTTATTGTTGTTAATGGTGAAATATGTGAGTATGGGATTGGTGCGGTAGTAATGGTGGTGGTATTGTGGTAGTGGATAGTGGGTTGCTAAGAAGAAAGAAAATGTGACATGAAAAATAATACTTTTTAAAATTTGATATTTTAGTGATGTGGTAGTGACATGGTAATGATGTGGAGGTGAGTGCAAACTATTCTTCATTATGCAACTAGTCATACGCTGGAAGGGTGATATTGGCTCCACAAATAATATAAATAATATGGTAGTAGGTCACTGAAGTAGTTCAGGCGTGTCTTCGATTTTTTCAGATAGTTTAGGGTAGTTTGATGTCTTTTCCTTTAAATTTGTTATATTCAAAGAGTAATATAGAAAAATTATCCATATTATTTATTATTTCTTAATCTGTATGTCAAGTCAATAGTGGACAAGTATCATTATATAGAGTGAGTATAATATTCATTTATACAATACATTATCAATTTGATAACCTGAATTTATTGAACATTTGTACTAATGAGTTTGTAATATTTTATGAAATATATTTTTATGTAAGATTAGATTGATCAAATTTAACTTTTAGATAACCAAATAACAATATTTCAATTTGTAGAAGGGTTGAATAGAGTTCACCTTTTTTCATGTTGCCGAAGTTCTCCTTTTCCATCTTTTGTTTGTTGTGTTGGTGTGAATTGTATAGAATTTTAATTTTTTATCAACATTTAGTATTGTAAAAAAAGACTACAATTCCACAATATAAAATCTACATTTTGTTACCCTTTAAATAAAAATGAGTTTAATTTAGAGTAAAGTTGAAACTAGAGTATAGAGGTTCGGAATTTTGAAAAATAACTAGGTAGAGACATAATACTTTGAAGTTTCTATAATATTTAAGGTTTTTTTGGGTAGAATGGGCATGCATTAAATTAAATTAAACAAAGTACTACATAGTCATTTACAACCTTCCTGATGTTTCAATCAGGATTCAAAAAGGAGTAAGTTTGTCATAGAAAGTTAGAGTCATTAGTACAACAACTAATTTTTCTTTCAAAAAAAGTTTCAGAGATTTCTGCCCAAACTGCCTTTTTTCACACATCGGGGTAACTTCAAAAAATGTGGGTTCATTAAATCTGCATGACCTTGACCTCTTCTTAGCTAGTGCATCAACTACTCTATTTTTCTCCCTATAGAAGTGGCTCACTTATAGGTTCCCTAGTCTTCCTAGCCTTTACCTGCAATCCAATATCAAAGCATCACAGTGGAGGTTCCAATTAGTTAGCATGGAGATGATTTCCATGGAATCAATATTGATTTATATTGGTCGGAGGTTGTTTTGTTCTACTATTTTAAGACCTTCCATGAGATCCATTAGATCCATCATATTATTGGTAGTTTTGTGGAAGCTTTTGAAGAATCCCATCACCCATCCCTCATTACCTATTCTCACTACACCACTAATCCCCCATTTTCTTGGATTTCCCAAGCATGAGCCATTGGTATTAAGCTTGAAACCATTATTGTTGGGAAGGTTACACTTAATATTGATAGTGTTGGTGTGAAAAAGGTATTTATCCTTTTTGGTAAGGTGTTTATACTCGACCGCTTGAGAGTAAACATGATTGAAGTTTGGGGGATCCCTTTTGTTATTGAAGGTGTTGGTGTTCCTGGCATTCCAGATGACCCATAGGTAGAATGGTATAATGTCATACCAGTCAAGGTGTCTATCAAATTGGGAATATTGAAATATTTCCAGGTAGAATGCTAGTTTAAAGGAAGAGTTGCTGAGAGTGGTGTTATTAAACATTGGAAGCCTAGAGAGGACAGTTTCCCAAAAGTCCTAGATGATAGGGAGATCAAAGAAAATATGAGTTCTACCCTCCAGGTGATGGTTATAAATGACACAATTTGCATTGGCCTTAACACCTCTTTTGGAAAGTTTGAGGTTGGTGGGAAGCCAGTCATGTTAGCCAAGCCAGAGGAAGGTTTTGAGTTTGGTAGGATTTTGGCCTTCCAAATCCATTTAAAGGGGGTAGAGAAATTATTGTTGTAGGAGTTAGCAATGTGGTTCTAAGCACTCCTACTGGAGAACAGGCCATTCTCAGTAATGTTCCAAATTAGCTCATCTTTGGTGGCCTTGGGACTAGGATTGAAGGTGTTATTTAAAATTTGGATGATATCCTCTGGGATTACAACAGGAAGGTTGCTAAGGTTCCAAATCACATTTTTCTAGACTTCAAAAAGTTTGATGTCCTGAGCATGTTATGGAAGAGGGGCTTGAATTATGGAAAGCAAGTGGTCACAATGGGTGATCCACCTATCTTTTCAAAAATTGACCTTATCCCCTTTATAAATAGTCCAAGAGAAAGCAGTTTTAGGAATCTCCCAGTCCATATGGATATTCTTCCATATTCTAGAGTTGTTGGATTTGCAATTCAGACCATGAGGACTATATTTATTTGTGAGGATCCTGGCCTAAATGGTATTGGGGTGTTTGTAAAGTCTCCAGGCTAGGCTAGTCAGCATAGTAGTGTTTCTAATAGAGGCTTCTTGGAGACCTAGTCCCCCATTTTCTTTTGTGGGTGGTCAGGGTTTGCCATTTCAGGAGGTGTATTTTTCCTTTATCAGGGGTGGTGCCTTTGACAAAGTTCCTCTGAATTCTATCAATCATCTTATGGATTTTTATGAGGAGTAAGATATATTGCATGACACTAGTGGGAATATTGGCCAAAGAGGATTTTGTGAAAGTGGTTCTGCCAACCGTATTAAGAAATTTACTTTTCCAACCAGCAAGTTTGATCTTGAGATTATCCAGGATAAACTGGTAATATCTATTACAGGGCTTCTTATGGAATATGGGGAAGCCCAGATCTTACCAAAGTTATCTTTAGCTTGGATGTCTAGAAAGAAGGCAAGCCTTGCTTTTTTCTCTTGGTATCAGTTAATAAAGAAAATGACTTTGGATTTATTGGTGTTTATTTTTTGACCAAAGTGAAAGGTAAAACTATTAAGGTTGTCTCTGATAGTTTCACAGTTTTTTTCATTAGCAGCAGTAAAAAGGGTAAGATCATTAACAAAGAATAGATGAGAGAGTTTGGGTCCTTTCCTACTGATGGAGATGGGTTTCCAAGTAAGAATGTCTATCTCATGATCAATTATTCTGGAAAGGAGCTCCATATACATAATGAATAGGCAGAAGAGATTGGGTCGCCTTGCCTGATTCCCCTACTGGGAAGAAGGGAGTTTTCTCTCTATTTACTAGCATAGTGATTGAAGAGGTTGATATGTAATACATAATCAAGGTGGTTAGATTATAAAGGACATTAAAAAAGTTGAGAGTCTATCTAATGAAGGACCATTTAAGTCTATCAAAGGCTTTCTTGAAGTTAATTCTTAAGATCATGTTGGATTTCCTCCCCTTTATCTTTCTGAAATGGTTAATGACCTCCATAACATTAATAAATGTCCTTCTATTAGGAAGGAATCTAGACTATGAGGGGATAATAAGATAAGTGAGAAGAGGTTTTAGTCTGTTGACTATGATTTTGGTTACAATTTGTATTGGATGTTGTAATGTTCAATAGGTATGAAATTTCTCACGTTAGTAGCATTGGTGCACTTGGGGATGAGGCAAAGGTAGGCAGTATTGACTTTAGGATCTATGGTGGCAGAGGTAAAGGTGTCAATGCAAAATTTGATGGTGGAAGGGCCCAAGATGTTTGAGTATTTTTGGTACATTGGAGGGTGGATTACATCCATACTAGGGGCATTGTAGGGTTTAAAAGAGAAGGCCGCTTTCTTAATTTCTGCACTGGTACGGTGGTTGTTAAGTAAGGGGTGATCCCTATTACTGATAGAGCCATAAGAAAAAGGATTAATTTGGCATCTAAGAGGGGAGGAAGATTTCTCAGAGGAGAAGACTTTAGTGTAAAAATTGAGAATGGAACTTTTGATATCTTAGGGGAATGATACCAGTTTCCATTATCATCCTGGATGGCTCTAATATTTCTTCTTATCCTTCTATTGAAGGTGGATATGTGGAAGAATTTACAATTGGAATCTCCTTCAGTGAGCTAGTTTATTCTGGATTTAATTTTCTAGAACTCTTGCTTATCTTTGATGATACCACTAAATTCTTTCAGGAAGGTAGTTTCAAGCGAGTGGAGAAAGGGATTGTGGGTGTAGTTTGGGAATCTTTGGATGCCAACCAACTTAGATAAAATTTTATTTTTTCTGGAAGATGTTGCCAAAGACCTTCTTGTTCAAAGCTTTGGCAGCCCATTCAAAAAAAGAGATGACCTTACTTAAGGAGGTGGTAGGGTTGAAAGATATACTAACTAAGTTTATAAAGTTAGGGTCATAGAGCCACATGGATTCCATTCTAAAAGAATTTAAAGAGGAGGTGGTGGAATAGTGGTCCAAGGTTAGGAGCAGAGGGCAGTGATCAGAGTGAGTTTTGGGGAGGTAGGAGATAGAGGCTTCAGAAAATAGTCTAATTTCTGGAGTTATTAGATAGACACCAATCAAGCCTCTCCAGGATGAGATCTTGTCTATTACTATACCTCTTGATGATCTAGGTGAATTTACTACCTTTAAACTCTAAGTCAACTTGTTCATAGGAGTTGATAAAGTCCTAGAAGCAGAAAGCCCTATTACTATAAGTGCAATTACCACCAAATTTCTCAGAGGCTTTGAGGACTTCATTAAAGTTCCCTCTAATAAGACAGGGGTTGGGCGTGGTATAATTAATGGATTTACCAAGATCAGAGAGATTTTCCCATAAAATTTTCCTATTTTCAAAATTTTTACTAGCATAGATAACACATAGAAATAAAAAAGGGAGGAATCATTTACCTTGATAAAGACATGAATACCTTGGGAGAGGATGTCTATGTCATTGATACTCAGGGTGGTGTTGTCCCACATAATAACTATGCCCCCCAGAGCTACCTAGAGCAGGGAATTAGATCTAACCTCTAGAGCCAAGCTCATTAGTAAGAACTTTGTGATCACTCATTTCGGTCTCAAGAAGAGCTAAAAGTGAAGGTCTATGTATTTGGATCATGACTTTGCAATGTCTTCTAAATTCAGAGTTGTTAGCTCCCCTAACATTCTGTATGATATAATTCTTCATTATCATAGAGATTTGAGGGGGTGGATCTATCATCGCTGTCTTTCCCTTCAATCGGGATGGATTTCTTAGGGGAGAGGGGATGGAGTTCTTTTCTTTTCTTTCCCATGTGGTTAATTTTGATATTTATAAGATCCCCTTCACTTGTGGAAATATTTACATATCAAACTTGTTGACCTTGAGTGGGAAAAACACTAGGAGCATTTCGCTGATAAGGTCTTCGAATGAGTAGTTTAGTGGCTTTTCTAGAGTGACCACGTCTGTTTTTGGTGCTTTGAGGGATGTGAGTATTTTTTCCATATCTCTATTGTTTTTCTTTAAGGAGTGTATGGTCTTTTCCCTCTACTCTATTTCTAGGAATAGAGTAGGTAGAGGTTGGGTTGTTGGAGTTGCTGTTGGGGAAGGGGCCTTATAGTTTTATGGAAACACTGGGCCCATCTCCAGCAACCTAGGAATCTTTGAAGGGAGAAATAGAAGGCATTGGCTCATAAAAGTTAGTTCAATGTTGATTAAATCTAGTGTCAAGTTTCACTGGAACTCCTGAATGATGAGCTTCATCATCATGGACATCCATATAGTTTTCCCATAGCTTGCAAGCCCCTGGTTGAATCCCTCAATTATTAGTTGGGATAGGTAGTAGGGGTCTTGAATCATGATTAGGATTTGTTTGTTTCCCACTATGAGTTTTAGTGGTACCACAACCTAGGACAAAATCATTTCCAATTATGAAGTTGGCTGGTGGTCTAGTGGAAGAGGCAATGATGTGAAAACTAGATTTTCCTGAGGGATGTTTGTCATTGTCACAACAGGGGAGATAAAGTTGGAGGAGATAGTTTTACTATTAGAAGTAAAACTATTAATAGAAAGGGAAATAAGATTGGGAGGAGTCATTTGAGGTACCCTCATAATTACCATTGAGTTTGGTAATTAATGTGGGTACTTTACAAGTAACAGTTATGTCACTGTTATTGATGTATGCCGATAGGGAAATGTGGGGAAGGGAAGACGTTTGAGTGTTTGAGGTGGAGAGATAAGTGACCTGGCATAGTTTATTTTCCACCTCAGCATGAGAGATGGTATTTTCACAACTTATGGGGGAAACCTTGATACTTGGCTCGGGCAATTTTTATTTTTTCCATAGGTATTATAAGGGGTATAAATTACGTACTAACAGTTATAGCTTGTGGAAGACCCATTTTGGATTTATCCTGGCTTTATTAGGCGGGATAGAGGGCCCAGCAGGACAGGAAGGGATCTTAATGGATCTATTCCTAAGATTAGTTTTGGGCCTTGTAGTGGCCTGGGTCTCTATATTGTGCTTGGTCCCAACGAGGGATGGGGGGTATTGGGCTAGGCTTATCCGGTCATAACCTGGGTGATTCATCGTATCATGGGTTAGGTTGTAACCCTAGCCATCGCTAGCCACCAATTTGGCTAGAGCCTGTGATATTTAGTGATAGTTTCTTGTTTCCAAGAACTTACCTATCGTGACATCAAACAATTTTACCTTGATGTTCTGAGAGGTTCTTGGGGTACCTGTGGATTTTGGTTTGGTGGGATAAGTTGTTCTTCTTTTTCCTGGTAAAAGGAACGGTCTTCTACTCCTCCATAGTTAAATTGGTTTCATCGTTTGAGGATGATGGTTGTTCTGTTGATCTCATTTTTAAATGAGGGCATGAGTTTAAGGTATGCCCCAAGCGTCCACAACTTATATACAAGAAACCTTCCCCTTCGTACATGATAGGTTGTTGATGGTTGTCAATGTTGATTGTGTTCCTTAGAGGGGTATTGGGGGGTACTTGAATGTAGATGCGAGCATATCTTTCCCTAAGGGTAGCAGAAGTGCATGCATCTATTTTCAATAACTTACCAATTACCCCCTCCCCCCTACACCTCTTCCAAGATTTACTTGTCATAGAACTCGGTATGCAATTATGGTAGCCTGATCCAGATTGCAGTGGTCTGAATTTGCGATTCGTTGGGGACAAAGTTAGGTTCCCAAATTCTGACGGATAGATAGGTACCTGCTACAAACCAAGGCCCATCCTATGTAACTTTTTTGTTGGGATTGGGCGTCTTTGAATTTTACTGTATAGTAGTCTAGCCCTAAATCAGTTGGACCAAAACTTTCTTTATGTTTCCATGGATCTGTGAGTTTCATTTGCAAATACTGATGGTTGAATTTTTCCCCACAACTTTGAGGGTAATTGAGTGTTGCCAAGGGACATAGGACCTTAGTTTATGCTCAAGGGTTAAGGTGATTGAGCCATCATCCCCGGTAGTCAGGAACTCTGGGGATTTCTCAATTGTGTCGTGATACTGATAATCTTTCAAGATATGTCTTGTCCCTTAGGATTTTGCTGTAAGTTAATTTCTGGGGTGTGTCCACTGCCATGTGGTTACCCAAATCATCAGGAGGTTCGGGTGGCTTCAAAGCTGGTGAATTTGTAGGATTTTGGTGGGTGGTCATGGAACCAATTTGAAGGATTTTGATAGCAGAAAGGGGATTTTTAGAGAGAAGTGGTAACCCTTTTGCATTTTTAAGGGTTATTAAGCTCAGTTAAAAACAAAAACATTTAGGATATGTGTATAGGTAATTTCTCAAAAACAATACTTTGAGAAATTGTATATTATAACTATAATGAAGGAATATACACATATTTTACTGATTGACGTGATGAATGTATACATGCAACACACATATAATTAATTAATTTCTTTTTAAGATTATTTTCTTGTCTTTTAAAAATAAATTTTATAGTAGACATTAGTCATTTAGTAATCTTCTTAATATTTTGAACTTTAAAACCAATTAACATTTTAGTTATTAATCTTTTCTTATTTGATTTGTTTTATTTATACTCTAACCTATCTTTAAAAAAATTAGTAACGCAGAAAAATTAATATTAGAAATTCTTCAAAACACATATTGAACTCCTATTTGGTTTGGGGAGTCTCTATCATTAAAATCTACATCAATTTAATGTTTGACTAACTTTGCTCCCTTCATTTATCTTTATTTGTTTATTTTTGACTTGCACATATTTTAAGAAGTAATAAATAATAGGAGTAATTTTACTATATCACCCTTTGAATATAATAAATTTAATGCTTTGAAAAGTGCATTAGGTAATGAAGAATTTTACTTACCAAGGGTAAAACGTACAAAATTGGGCAAATTATCCATTTGTTTTTAAAACTTGACAAATATTGTTGGACATCTATTTTTTATAACATGAATAAGTAAAATGAATAGAGGGAGTATCTTTTAGCCTTTTTATCTTGTTCCGAAATAGTCCCTCCATTGTGTTTTACTTAGCCTGCTTACTATCCATAGTTGTTTCAATTTAGTCCCTCCATTTGCTTTTACTTGTCACTATTTTACTAATTGAATTTCTAAGTTTACTTGTCACTTTGACATATCAAGAAAAGACAAAAGAATTTTTTCTATCTTACTTTTAGCGTTAATTGTTTATTCTCCAAATCATTATTAAGACACATTACTCTAAACATCGATTAATAGGGGTAGTATGATAAAATAACCATATCAATAATTATTTTTTTAATGGGTGTGCCATATCAAAAAGTGACAAGTAAAAGCAAACGGAGGGAGTACTTGTCCAATTTATGAAATCAAGAAAAATTTATCATGTTCTTCTAATACTACCCTTATCAATAAATGATTATACAAAGTGTATAATACCCAAATTTATATCTTTGAAGCCTAGTCAATAAGACTAATTTAGTAAAATAAATTCTGAATAAGTATTTTCTTAAGGGGGTGCCAAGTCAGCAAGGGGAAACTGAAATGGAATGGAGGAAGTAAGTGATTGTTTTGGGTAATTAAAAGACATTAATGATATTCTTCCAATTTTATAAATGAAGAGTGTTTTACATAACAAAGAAACTACTCTCTCCATTCAAAATTACTCATCACTTATTTTCTAATTTAATTTTTTATTTTTACTTGTCATTTTGACATATCAAGAATTTTTTACTTATTTTACTCTTAGCATCAATTGTTTATTGACCCAAATAATTTCAAGATACACCAATAAGCATATATTAATAGGTTACTATGGTAAAATAGTTATGTCAATAATTATTTGTCTTAATGAATGTGTCAAATTAAAATATAACAAGTAAAAATGAAAGAATAAGGTGATAAAGATTTACATATTTTCAAGATATTTATCAAGGGTAAATTAGTGAAAACATATTTTGTCTTCTAAAGTCTCTTTGTCTTCAGTCGGGTTTATTTTGATGTGGTTGACATGTTAATCTCCTTGTTAACTGCGACAGCGAATCAATACATGCTTAAATTAATTGAGTGTGAAAGACGAGAGCTTATTTGAGGTACTTGGATATCAAATGCTTCAGTTTTAATAGATACTTGTTACTTTTTTTCTATGTCCTAATGATTATGGGGGAGAGTGGTGCTTTCTACCGTGTTCTGTTTCAGTGAACAATAGATAAGTGCTTTCCTACAACTGATCTTTTACATTTCTATGTTTCCTTGTTAATCACCATGACAGACTCTTCTCATTACAACAATCTATTTTTCTATGATAGAACATTACTGTTAGACCCCATAAAATTTTGATTATTTTTATTTTGCCCCTTCCTCATGCGTAATGTTGTTTTTTTTTAACTTGAATCATGATTAGGGTTGTTAAAAGGGTGTTTTGAAAAAGTTTTAAAATTTTTAAAAGGGGTTTAGGACCATTTTAGGACCTTGAGGTAGTAAGCCTTCACGATAGTGGCGTGCCACGGAGGTTAACCTCCGCGATAAGGATGTGGCATGTAGGCTACCCTTCGCGATAGCAGCGTGCCATGCTCCTATGTTAAATTCATTCAATTTGTTTTTTCCACTTGGGGTGAGGGACTTTTGGTCTTTTTACTCCTTACACGACTTTATAACATTAAAGTGACCCTTTTTCTTAAGTTTTCAAAGATCAAAATCATTTTTTTCTCTCTAACTCTAAACCCAAAAAAGTTCAAGGGTTTTACAAAGAATTCACCATCCAAGCTCCAAACTTTGAATTCTCTTCAAATTATTCTATATTTCATGCATGTTTCTTTTTTCCTAACTTGAATTTTACATTATTGTATAAATTGATTGGATATTCATAAGATTAAATTATGGGATTGAAATTGGGTTGAGGGTTTTTGATTGTTTTTACTTGAATTGCTTGGTGAAATGGCACGATCGAACCATTTTTGGGTCAAATCGGTGTGCTATAGCTCATGGTTTCTGGGGTGGGCCTGGGGCCAGGCGTGTTTTCAGCCGAAAATCAACTGGACTGCCCCAGACAGGCTGGGGAGCGGCCTAGTGTGGGCCATTTGGGATGACCTTGGTAGTCTTGATTTTGGATATTAAATGGAACTTGAGAGTCAAATGGTTACATGGATTGGTTTGGCTTAATTATATAAGCCTGCAATTATATTAGTAAGACAATACCAAGTTGATAAATGTCCTAATGAAAGACTCCTGGGTTAATGGTTGGTTTATGTGAAACTATTTTAATTTGAACTTAAAGAAAATTATATAGCTCACCGTGAAGGTGTAGATACCGGGGGAATCAACAATGGAAATCACGTTTACTGGCATTGGTGGTCTATGTGATTGTGTGCTTGGTGAAAACATTATATATATATATATATATATATATATATATATATATATATATATATATGGAGGGCTATAGCCTTGGTGTCTTTAGCCTTTCCTCGAATTTTCCTTGGTTCGTGCGTTTAACGCGCACTGAGGCCCTTACAGCGGGGGGAGTTGGATCCATATAGCCCATGGGTGCCTTTAGGACGGAGCGAGCTACATAGTTCAGCCTAATACTTTAAACTCTCATCTTCATGACCCTTGTCCCTATCCCAGAATCCTATATATATGTATATAAATGTGGTACATATGGTTTATGATAGGATTTTGGTAATTGTATTATTTTATCCCTATCCCCTGTGTTACATACCAGTGCTCGCCCAATTGGCCGTTCTTGGGCGCTGCATCATTTCTTGATGTAGGGTCCGAGGGCCTTTCAATTACTCCTGTACAACGTGTTAGTTGGTTTGGTATATTCGTTGGTTTGCTGTGAAGTTGTGATCTCGTAAGGCTCTGACATTTCATTAATTTCTTTATTATCGTAGTACTTTGGATTCTTTTTGTTACAGTTAGGGGCATGTCTCAATTTAATTTATATTCTCAGTTTAGAGGCTTTTGTGGAAAAGTGTGGGTTGTTTATTTGGATTCTTAAATTAGTCATTTGACTTATCTATTCTTATTACTATTTTGGTTGACTTTCGTTGTTTATATTTATGTGTTTTTGACGTAAGTCTAAAGGGGTGGTCTCCGGCTCTTGGCAGGATTGAGATACCTATCATGGCCAGGCTCGAGTTTGGGTCATGACAAGGTTGGTATCAGAGCACGGTTCAGGATTATTGGGTGTCAACAAAGTTGTGTCGAGTAGAGTCCTTTTTATGGATGTGTAGAGCTTTACACTTATAAGGGGTGTGTTCTATTTTGGGCTATATAGTCTAGTGTTGTAAAACTCCTCTAACTCCTGGCTTACTCGCATTTCAGATCCTACTTCCTCAAAGATCTGATGGTCATATAAACTCTACTGGAACCTCCTACCTGAGGAAAATATGAAGGGCACTTGCCCTGTTTATGGAGTGCAAACCCTATCTAGGGTCCCTCCTCCTGATTGTGCCACTCCAGGTGGGGTTCCACCGGTCCCTACTAGTCCTTCTCGGGATTTTCGAGTTAGTGATACTTATGCTCAGGCACCTTAGGGAGACATCTTTAACGCAAAGTTTCGTCAGTCTATTTATATGCTTGCTCAAGTAGTGGCATCACAATCTCCTCAGTTTAATCATATTGGTTCTACTTTTTGTTCATCTGAGGTGACTCGGGTTGACCAGTTTATGAGGTTGAATCCCTAAACCTTTATAGGATCTAAGCTTGAGGAGTATCCTCAGGGGTTTATGAATAAGATGGAGAAGATTTTCAAAGTTATGCATGGAACTGATTCAGATGGTGTGAAGTTTGTTGCCTATCAATTAAAAAATGTGGCTTACCAATGATATAAGGAGTGGGAAACAATAAGGGGTGATGATATTGAATCGGCTATGTGGGATGACTTTTATGGTGTTTTTCTTGATCACTTTATTCTTCAGGAGTTGAGGGCAGCTAAGGCAGAAGAATTTGTCAACTTAAAGTAGGGTAAAATGAGTGTTAAAGAGTATGCTCTGAAGTTTCAACAGTTGGCTCGTTATGTTCCAGGATTGGTGTCTAATATGAGGTCCCGAATAAGAAAGTTTTCTTTTGGGTTGTCCTGTGATTTGGTGATAGAGTGTATCGCTACCATGTTGAATAATTATATGGACATATCCAGACTGATGGTTTATATGCAGCAAGTAGAAGATAATAAAAAGAAGCAAGTAGAGATGGGAAAGAAGTAGAACAAGAAATTTAAATATTTAGAGAAGGGTGCAAATTAACAAAACAATGGGAGAGATAACAGATAGTGAACTGAGAGAAAGAATTGGGGAAATTCTTATTCGATAGCTAGTTCTCCTTTTCCTAAGCCTTCGGGTGATCATCGTTTTTAGGCTAGTAGTAGTCCTAAGACACGGGGTGCCCAGTCTTAGGCTAGTCGTGTTTAGTGAACTCCAGTTTATCCTTATTGTTATTTTTATTGACAGCTTCATCGTAGATATGGTGAGGAGGAGAGATCAGTGTTATAATTATGACCAGCTTGGTCATATGCAGTGAGATTATCCTTTGTCCAGAGTTGCCACTAGAGCTAATAAGGTCTCGATTGCCACTTCTTCGGTTCCTGCACCTAAGGGAGACACTTCAGGCATTGGCACTCACCAAAATTATCTCTATGATCTTGCTACTCATCAGGAATCTAAGGCATCCCAGATGTTGTTACTGGTATGTTAGAACTCTTTTTCCATGGTGTTTACTATTTTCTTAATCCAGGTTCTATCCTATCTTATGTGACCCCTTATGTGGTTGTACACTTTGGTTTTGATCCTAAAAATATTTTTGACCCTTTTTTTGTGTCTAACCTGGTGGGTGATTCTATTGTTGTTAGAAAAATTTATAGGGGTTAAGTGGTGTCCATTCATCACAGGAAGACATTGGTGGATATGATAGAACTTGATATGGTGGAATTTGATATAATCTTAGGGATAGATTGACTTCATTCATGCTATGGTTCTCTGGATTGTAGGACCCAAAAGGTCAGTTTTCATTTTCCTAATGAACCAGTAATTGATTGGGATGGGAGATCCTTAGTGCCCAAAGAGAGGTTTATTTCCTATCTTAGATCTTAGAAACTAATTTCTAGGGTGTCTATATCATCTAGTGCGGGTTAAGGATACTAACTCTGAGAGTCCTTCTTTGAAATTTGTTCATGTGGTTAATGAATTTCTTGAAGTTTTTCCTAATGATCTTCCTGGAATTCCTCTCAATAGG
Source organism: Capsicum pubescens (assembly GCA_030864215.1). NCBI lineage: Eukaryota > Viridiplantae > Streptophyta > Magnoliopsida > Solanales > Solanaceae > Capsicum > Capsicum pubescens. The sequence continues at coordinate 254,358,838 of CM061540.1, read as the reverse complement.
AAAATAGATTTTGGGATTAATCTTCTACCGGATACCTGTCCCATTTTTATTCCTCCTTATAGGGTGGCTCCGACTAAACTAAAGAAGCTAAAAAATAGTTAATGGATCTTCTTGATAAGGGTTTCATTCATCCTAGTATTTCTCCATAGGGTGCTTCCGTTTTTTTCATGCGAAAGAAAGATAGGTCTCTTCAGATGTGTATACACTATTATCAGTTGAGTAAAGTTATGGTGAAGAATTAGTACCCCTTTCTTAAGATTGATTACCTATTCGATTAGCTTCAGGGTGCTAGGTTCTTCTCTAAAGATTGATCTTCATTTGAGCCACCATTAGTTAAAAATTAGAGAGGTTGATATTCCCAATATTGCTTTTCGAACCCAGTAAGATCATTATGAGTTTTTGGTTACATCATTTGAATTGACTAATGCTCCGACTACTTTCAAGGAACTTAGGAATCGAGTGTTCAAGTAGTTTCTGGATTTGTTTGTTATAGTCTTTATTGATGACATCTTGGTGTACACTAAGAGTGTGGAGGATGATGCCAATCACCTCCAAATTGTATTGCATACTCTTAATGACCAAAAGTTGTATGCAAAGTTTTCTAAGTGTGAATTTTGGCTAAGTGTTGTGACCTTTCTTGGGCATGTTGTTTCTAGTGGGGGGATCAAAGTGGATCCACAGAAATTTGAGGTAATTGAAAGTGGCCTAGACCCACGACTCCAATCAATATTAGGAGTTTCTTGGGCTTGGTTGGGTATTATAGGAGGTTTGTGGAGAGTTTCTCATCTACCGCTGCTCCGCTGACAAGGTTGACTCAGAAAAAGGTTTAGTTTTTCTGGTTCGATGCTTGTGAGGGTAGTTTTGAGAAATTGAAGGATAAGTTGACTTCTGCGCTAGTTTTGACCCTACTCGGGGGTACTGATGGTTTTGTTGTGTATTGCGATGTATGTGTAGGACTGGGTTATGTTTTGATGCAACATGGTAAGATGGTAGCTTATGCTTCCAAGTAGCTTAAGGTTCATAGAGGGATTACCCGACTTACGATCTAGAGTTGGTGGCTATGGTCTTTGCCTTAAAAATTTGGCGTCATTATCTGTATGGGGTGTATATGGATATTTATTCAGACCATAAGAGCATGCAATATGTATTTGCTCAGAAGGATTTGAATCTTAGGCAGATGTGGTGGCTCGACTTACTTAAGAATTATGGCATGAGTTTGTACTACCATCCAGGTAAAGCTAATATTATTGCTGATGGTCTTAGTAGGTTGTCCATGGGGAGCTTATCTCCTGTTAATGAGGAGAAAAGAAGGTTGGTGAAGGATATTCACAGGTTGACTAACTTGGGAGTTTATCTTTTGGACTTTGAGGATGGAGGAGTGGTTTTTTAGGAAGTAGTTAAATAATCTTTTTTGCTTAGGTGAATGAGAAGTAAACTTGGGATCCCATACTTATAAAGATTAAGAATGATGTGGGTCAGAAAAAGGTTATGACTTTCAAGATTGGGGGAGATGGTATTCTTAGGTATCAAGAAAGGTTGTGAGTTCTTGATGTTGATGGACTGCAAGAAACAATTTTGACTGAGGCTCATGATTTCAGATATATAGTATATCCAGGTTTGACTAAAATGTATCAAGACTTGAAGAAAACCTATTGGTGGGATAATATGAAGAGAGATATAGCAAACTTTGTGGCTAAATGTATAGTTTGTCAGCAAGTCAAGGTTTAACATTGAGTCCTGGTGGCATATCTTAAGAGATAGAGTTACCTATGTGGAAGTGGGAGATAATTAAAATGGATTTTGTTATGGCTCTTCTGTGGTCTCATAATCAATATGATTCCATTTGGGTCATTGTGGATAGGATGACTAAGTCTGCTCATTTCTTGTTTGTGAGGACTAACTATTCAGGAAAGTATTATGCTAAGTTATTCATTCAGGAGATAGTGAAGTTGCATGGAGCGCCAGTGTCCATTATTTGAAACCGAGGTATGCAATTTTCTTCGTACTTCTGGTGTTCCTTTTAGAAAGGTTTGGGTACATAGGTGAACATTAACACTGCTTTCCACCCTCAAATGGATGGACAAGTGGAACAGATTATTCAAACTTTGGAGGATATGCTAAAGGCCTATGTGATTGACTTTAAAGGTAATCGGGTTCACCGTTTACCTCTTATTGAGTTTGCGTACAACAACAATTATTATTCTAGCATCCAAATATCTCCTTTTGTGGCTCTTTATGGTAAAGGTATAAGTCTCCTATTGGATGGTTTGAGGTTGGTGAGACTAGGTTGTTTGGTCCTGACTTGGTTCACCAAGTCATGGATAAGATGAAAGAGATTAGAGAAAGACTTAAGACTACTTAGAGTCGCTAGAAATCTTATGTGGATGCAAGACGGAGGTAGTTGGAGTTTGAAGTCAGTGATTGGGTGTTCTTAAAGGTTTGACCTATGAAAAGAGTCATGAGATTTGGGAATAAGGGAAAGCTCAGCCCTCGTTATATTGGTCTCTATTATATTTTGATGAGAATTGGGAATGTCGCGTATGAGTTAGATTTATCAGCAATTTTGGGCTCTATTCATCCTGTTTTCCATGTATCTATGCTTAAAGATTGTGTTGGTGACCCTTCTTTGATAGTGCTTGTTGAGGATGTTGATATTTTGAATTCGTTGTCTTATGAGGAAGTCCCGATTGTGATATTGGATAGATAAGTTTGTAGATTGAGGATAAAGGACATAGCTTCGGTGAAGGTTCTTTGGAGGAATCAAAAGATAGAAGAGTCTACATGGGAAACTGAAGAAGATATGAGAGCCAAGTACCCTTTCTTGTTCCCCAAGTTAGATGAACGTGCTTAAGGTATGAGTTTCGTTTCCCTCTTATTGCATTTCGAGTTTGTCCTTGGATTCTCTATGTTCTTCTTATTATCATACTAAAAATGTCCTAATTTCTCATTCGGAGACGAATGATCCAAAGCGGGGATAATGTGAGACCCCGTAAAATTTCAATCATTTTTATTATGACCCTTCTACGTGCGAAATGTTGATTTTTGACTTAAATCATGATTAGGGATGTTAAAAGGATATTTTGGAAAAGTTTTTGAAATTCTCGGAAAGGGGTTATTTTGGGACCCCGAGGCTGTAAGCCTCTACGATAAGGGCGTGGCATGGAGGATAACCTCCGCGATAGCGACGTGCCACGCTCCTATGTTAAATTCATCCTATTTTTATTTTTTTAACTTGGGGTGACGGAATTTTGGTCTTTTTACCCCTTACACAACTTTATAACATTAAAGTGACCCTTTTCCATAAGTTTTCGAAGATCAAAATCATTTTTTTCTCTTAACTCTAAACCCGAGAAAGTTCAAGGGTTTAATAAGAAATTCACCATCCAAGCTCCAAACTTTGAATTCTCTTCAAATTTTTCTACATTTCAAGCATGTTTCTCTTTTCCTAACTTGAATTTTAGATTATGGCATAAATTGATTGGATATTCATGTGATTTAAATTGTGAGTTTGAAATTGGGTTAAGGGCTTTTGGCTGTTTTTACTTGAATTAATTGTCCCATGTTTTAAATAGAATATTTATGTTTTAATTGATGGTTTTTGGTCTGAATTGGTACATTATTTTAATGGTTGGAATGGGGGATATGAGTTTTCCAAACTAATATAATTTTGGCTTGGTAATGGCATTACCTCAACCCACCTTGTAAACTTGATTTTGAACATGGATAATTGCATGGTTTAATTTTTCTTTTGAACCCATTGCATTACATTAAAGGATAAATGAATGAATATGGTTTTTGGTTGGCCTCGGTTGCCTTGGTTTTTAATTTTATCTGGCCTTTCAGTAAATGTAAATCATCCCAAGAGTTTTGCTACGATGGAACATGTTTTTGGCTCTTGCAAAGGCATGCCTGAGTTCAAGTTTGGGCTCAAGGTAGACCTACCAAAGGCGAATCCATTAATCTGGATAATATCAAATTCCCTAGTAAGCATTTCTCATAAATATGTCAATAGCTAGTTTGCTAAGTGATTGCTCCTTCAATATGCTTTAAATTCAGTAAATGAATTACTCAATGCTCACACCACACTTGAACCAAGCTTATTTACTTTCAGGTAATAAACTTCTCCTGTCTGAACTATTTAATTGCTCATATTCAGGTGTATGTGTGTTTGGCTTGATTTGAAATGATTGAACGATATCTTTTATACCTCTGGATGAATCATTTGATCTTATGGCACATAGACTCAACAATCAGGTCAATTCATTATCTTTGTTACTGTAGTCTCATTATAATGTAAAGTGTGCCTATCATGTTATTATTATTATTCAATAGTTGAGGCAGATTAAATTCAGTTAAACCTCTGATTTGGGTAGAAGAACATGTTAAAAGGCATTCAAGAAGCCAGGTTGATATGTCAGTCAAGCTAGAAGCCAATTTAAGGAGCGTAGATCGTAGCATTCTAATCTTTTCTAATGTTTTATCTCTATTTATAGTTCAATTATCAAGTTTTTGTTAGATATTAGACCTATTGTAAGTCTTTTCAAGTTCACAATGTAGACTTTGGTTATGAAAATATTTAAAATGAACTAACTGGCTGATATAAATGGTAGCACTGCAACAAATGTTGAAATAGAGTTGCCTATGTCATCTTATACAATAGTCTCAAATAGCCATAAGTGACACCCATACTAATCTTTCTATGGGAGAACCATCTAACTGGAATCATTACTCAGTCATTTAGTCAACATTAGGATGAGATTATCATAAAAACCAACTTAACGATAATAAATCTAAATCTAATTATTATTATTGTTGAAATCAAACAAACTACCGACGTACAAGAACTTCTAAAACAAAAGTCATATCTAAAAGAGATATCCAAAATAAAGCAAAATAAAGAATGAATCATTGCCATAGAGATGGACAAGAACTAATAGAATGATCCATGATAGCTTATAGATGGAGTGCTCACCTATGGATCGAGATCAACTATCAAACACTAGAGATGAGGTCGTGTCTGAGCATCTGGAACACTTTCTGCACTCAATAAATGAAGAGTGCATGGTAGTATCAGTACAAGTCACTATGTACTGGGAGGTATCATAGGCCAACTCAATGTGATAACATGTATACAACTTAAATCAAATAACAAGTAGACAGACATCAATACATAGAAAGTATTCAATGAATCAACAAATACATTAATGACGGGCTAAACAATGCTTTTAAATAGGACATGTAACCATCAAGAATATCAATAACCTCCGCAGAATAAATGATGATACCATAAGTAACAACTATGTCCTTCTAAGCCTCGCAATTACAACACTTTTAGCTTGTTATCAACTTATTAAATCACACGACCTCTCAAAATCAACACTAATTTATACACACATTATAAGGGAATTATTTTTTCTCAACTAGCCATGACCTACAGTGGACAAGCTAAGTCCATGTACCGTACGGACGTGGTACCCGATCCTCTATAAACAAGTAATATAAATATTCAAAACCGTGACAGTGTGGTACCTGGTCCTCCATAACCATATTATATGCATTTTATCAAATGCACACTATCTCTCGAAATACAATATGTCGTGCTAAATTTATAATTCACTTAAAATCATAAGGCAATTCGATCAACTTCAATTTTCAATAACTATTCGTACAAGTGTTAACAATCCAAATATCATTAAATTCAAGTATATCCGAAGACCAATCAGCAAACATCCAATTTAGGAGCATGCACAAACTAAATTGAGTCTAAACTCTAATTAAACAATAACCTACCTCAATCGAAGTCCAAATGCAAGCTAATTTGTAAGGGCCTTACCCTTTCGTAAAGCTCTCAAATGGTTAAAATCATAATCCTCACAAGAGTATCAATCTAATGACCTCTTACTCTAAAAATTCAACACCTAAATCTCAATTTCTCTAATCCTGAAATGTGAAGTAAATTGCGATAATAATAATAATAATAATAATAATAATTAAATTGTACTTAAAACCTTGTCTTAAACAAATCAAGTACCTATTTCTATTTAATGTCACTAACTAGCTCATCGCGTCAATGTCCAAAATTTTCACATTCATATTAGTCAGCATGACGCTATATGATTGACCCAATAATTGTTTTTACCCTAACTAATGGAACAATAACCATCTACCAATTGGGTTTCTGGAACTACAATTCCACAGAAATACAATGAACAATAATTTTACCGTGTAGCTACTATCCTACTACTGTATATATAACTAACAACAATCTTACCTGAAGCCAACCGAGAGAGAATCCCCTCCAAGGCTGTGGGAAATTATTTGCTACTGTCGTACAGTTTTTTCCCAAACTGTTTGATGCTATTATTATGATATATGATAACCCGTATCTAATTGAATTCATTCTTGCATTCACCACAAAAGTAAATAAATTGTTATTTTCATCCATTAAATTACTAATTACTAATTATTTAAATTATTCAAAACTTTAATAAATCCTCAAAATCTATTTGGAACCCCATAGAAATAAATTAAACATGTAAATTGACTTTAAAGTATGTTTCGAACCTATTGAATATATTAAAATACTAAATTGAGGTCATCTTAACCAAAAGTTGACTGTGGTTGAACTTAACTTTCTTAAAACTCGATAACCCAACTAATAACTTAAATTATTTCCAACACCTTAAGAATCGGTATTACCCATCTCCATAAGTCATGAATCACATATACAAACTATGGGGAGAGCTAAAATAGAAAAAACAAGTAAAATTCTTGTTACATCAAATGCCAATTAAACAACCGTTCATACCTAAAAAAGAAAACAAGAAACAAGAAACGGAACTAAGGAATTACTTGAATCATAAAAAATATGAGGATACTTGCCATGCATGTCTGTATCAGTCTCCTAAGTATATCCTTAATAGGACAATTCTTTCACTAGACCTTCACAGACGCAACCTCTTTCATCCTCAACTTATGAATGTCTCTATCCAGAATAGCAACAAGTTTCTCTTCATAAGTGAGGTTTTCATCTAACAGGACCAAATCCCAATGAATTATGTAGTTACCATCACCATGAAACTTTTTGAACATAGATATATAAAACACGGGATGAACTCCAAGAAAACTCAGAGGCAACACTAACCTATAGGCCACCGCCCCTACACGCTAAAAAATCTCAACTAATACAATATATCTAGGACTAAGCTTACCTCACATCCCAAAATGCATGACACCCTTCATGGATGATACCTTGAGCAATACTTATTCACCCTTCCTGAAGTGCATATCTCTTACTTTTCGATCTGCATACTCTTTTTGCTTTCTTTGAACCATTATAAGTTTCTCCTGAATGAACCTAACCTTCTCGAATGATTCTCCCAACAGATCAGTACCACACAGTCTTACTTAAAAGGTATTAAACCACCTAATGGGAGATCTACACCTCCTTCCATACAAAGCCTGAAATAGTTCCATATCGATACTCGAGTGCTAACTGCTATTATATGCAAACTCAACTAAAGAAAGAAACTGATCCCAATAACCTCTAAAATATTTCACATACGTGTGGAGTATATCCTCCAACACCTAAATCGTTAGCTCAATCTTCTTGTCAGTCTGAGGGTGAAAAGTTGTACTAAGTTCCAACCTTGTACCTAACTTCTCATGCAACTTCTCCCAAAAGATAGAGGTAAATTGAGTATCCAAATCTAAGATAATAAAAATTAAGACCCCCTGCATTCATAAAATCCTTGTGGTACCGTAAATGTGGTTAATTCCTTAGATTCTTCTTCTAACTTTAAATGGTAAAATCTTGATTTACAATCGAATTTACTAAAATAATTATATCCTTGTATTTGTCTTATTTTTAATATCTTATTTGGTATTGGATAATTATATGTCATAGTCTTTGCATTTAAATTTCTATAATCAATAACCATTCTACTTTTTCCACTTTTTTGTTCACTATGTTTATTTACTATAAATGCTGGGCTATTATGTTTACTATTATTTTTTTGTATATATTATTTTTCTAATAATTCATCTATATGCATTTTAAATTCTTTTAAATCGTCAAAATTATATGTTAATGGTTTCTGGGTTATTATGCTATTTTTATCTATTAATTCAATTTTTATAGTAGTTTTATGTTTTTCTCATCCTTTTAATGAATCTTCACTATATAATTGATCTAATTTTTTCTTAATTATTTCTATCTTATTTATTGAAAATATAGTTACTTCTGTTTTATTTATCGAAAATACGACTAATTTTATTGTATCTTCAGTATTTTTTATATTTTCTAACTTTTGTGTAATTTTTTCACTTCCTTCTATCCAATTAGTTTTCTTTCTTATTTTATTACTAACTCTTTTTGCTCTTACTTTTTGTTTACATGGTGTTGTAAACCACCAATCTGTTCTAGTTATTATATGTGGGTATAATTTATCTAAAAACAACATTCCTAAAAGTATATCATTTGATGTTAGTTCATAATTATAAATTTCTTCTATTGTTAATATCTTATCCCATACTTGTATTTTTACATTCCTAGCTTTATAAGTAATTAAGCTTCCTTCATTATTAAATCCTTTAACTATTATTGGTGTTTTTAATTTATCCCATTTACTTTCTGGTAAGCAACTATATCTACATAAATTAGGTTCTGCTCCTGTATCTATCATAGGTGTATAATATCTACTGTAATATCCTTCTACTTCTATCTTCATTAATACATATATTTTCATTTCATGTTAAAGCTCTTCTTAAGAATAATTTCACTCTGTTATATGTTATGGTTAATTGTGTATGTTCTATATTATATGGTTTTACTTGTTCTAGCCATTTTATTCCTAATATTATGTCTGCTTTTTGTATTTCTTCCTTTACTTCAAATTCTATTTTTATTTTTCTAATTCCTATTATTATTTCTTTTTCTGCTATATTTTTAGTATTTATTAAACTTCTTGGTAGATCTGGACATATATTATTATCAGTTTTTATTTTCTCATTTTTACTAGATATTTTGCTATATAATTTTCTTCTTATCCTGTATTTAAAAGTATTAAATATTCTTTATCATTTACCTTTCCTGTCATGTAATATTGGTTTAAATTATCTGTTGAACTTGTTTCATAACTTGTTCTTTTTGATGAGCTTGATGATTCTGGTTTTTCATAAGCTATTCTTTTCGTTGTACTTATTCTATCATTTGTTATTTCTAAATTTTCTTCTATATCTATGTCTCTATAGCTATAATCATTATTATCTATTGTTTTTACAAATTGTTCGAATGGACTTTCTATTTGTATTTTGCTAATCTTATTTTTTCCTGTTATTTTATGTTTTGTTGTTAATACATATAAATTTTTGCATCTTGCTGTAAATATTTTACTTCCCGGGGTTAATTCTATTCCTGATATTTTCCAATATAATACTAATGATTTATCTATATTTTTATCTGTTACTGCTACTGAATAATTCACACTTATTATAAATTAAAATTTTTGGTATATTAAATTTCCTTTTATGGCAGTTATTATACTTTTTTCTATAGGTTTAATAATTCTATCATCTGCTAAATATAATTCTATTGGTGTATCTATTCCTTCTCTAAAACATGTTTTTATTAATATCTCTGTACCTCCAAGGTGTACATATTTTATTGGGTCTCTACTTTTTATATCGTTGATCTCTTTATTAATTATTCTTTTTGTTACTAGTGGTATACTAACTTTACCTTTTGCATATCTACAGTCTATTACATGTTCCTTTTGGCTTACTACATAATATTCTTCTTTTTTCCTAGTAAATATATTTTTTATTGTTGGTATTTTAAATATTTTTTCTACACTTAAGTCTAATTCTTTTCCTTTTATTTCATCAAATATGTTACTGTCAAATATTAATTTTTGGTCTGTTCCTTCATCATTTAAATATTCTTCCTTTGTTATTATTTTTATATCTTCTTCAGTCATTTGATTCAGCTATTTCACTATCTATTTTATTATCTGTTTCATTTTATGAAATTTCATATATACTATCCTCACTCTCTAATTCATAATCTATATAATCTATCTGCATATATTTTGTATTTTCTATTTTTATTTCTGATATTTGTTTATTTTTTGAATTTTTAGGTAATTTACAATCTCTAGTTAAATGTCCTAATTTTCCACAATTATAACAAGTACATTCTTTTATAGATTTCTTTTTTCTATATGGTCTTTTGTATTTATAATTTTTTACATAATATCTTTTTCTTGGTTTCTTATATTTATATTTTGATTTTTTATATTTCTTATAATATCTTTCTTCACATCCGAATTGGGGTGCTATTTTATCTTTGCAACATGCTAAATTTCTTATCAATGTTTTTTCCATTTTTAATTTTTCTCTATATTTTTCACATAAGTTTCTATACCATTGTTGTAAAAATTTTATTCTTACTCCTAGAGTATCTACTATTTTTGCTTCTTCCCAACTCTTTATTATTTTTGAACTAAATGGTTCGGGTAATTTATTAAAATATAATTTCCTTATTTCTTTACTTTCTTCTATATTATATGCTCCTTTATAATAATATTCTTTAAATGCGCAAGTATATTCATCTATGTAACACATATTACATATTGCTAATTTTAACATTAAATTTCTATTTGTATCTTTTTCTTCATTTTGTTCTTCTTCTATTGTTGTCATACTACCAAATTCATCTTTTATAGCTGTTTCATATTTTTTTAATAATTCTATAGGTGTTAGTTTTGTTGTTGTTGATGATGTTCCTTCTGTAGGTTTATCAGTTCTTCTTAATATTTTTTTACTATTTTCAGTTAAATTTGAAAACCATAATTTCACTGTTCTATTAGTGTTCTTTCTATATATTCTGGTGCTTCTGTTACGTTTATATTATTATCTAATAATTTTTTTGTCATCTATCCTATCCATAATTGTATTATTTTTTCTGTATCTATTACACAGTCTAAGTCTAAAAAGTTATAATTTTTATTAACTATTTATTTTGGTGTCCATTTGTCATATTCTTTCTTTAGATTATATCTTTTAAACTTATTCTTATAATATGTAGGTTTTCTTATTTCTGATGTACTAGGTATTATATTTTGATCTTCTTTTTTATCAAGAGTATTTATTTCTGTGTTGATATTTTCTAAGTTTTCTTCATTAATTACTTCTTGTTTTTCATTGATTTCTAAATTTTTTGTATTTGTTAATATTTCTGTATATGTTTCATTATCCTCTGAATCATAATTATCTGTCTCTTCAACATCTATATTATTTATTTCTAATTCCTTTTTTTTTTTTTTTTATTTCTTTATTTTCCCTTTCTATTCTTACCATAGTTGTCAATTTATCTTCTAATTTTAATTCTTCTTTTTCTAACATTAAATATAAATGTTCACCTATTTTCTTATATCTTCTTCCTAGATTAGAAAATACTATTTTTATTTTTAATCCTTCGTGATTTTCATATATTTTTTCATCTATTATAAATTCTTCTTTGTTCATTTTATTGTAAATAGTTCATGTTGATATATATATATATATATATATTCTAAACTATCTGATTCTAAAGTTGATATTTCATCATTTTGTGCATTTATTGAGTTTTTACTAACTCCGGCAAATATATTATAATGTAGTCTTTCTATTCTTATTTTTAATTCTTTACGTTTTTCAGAAATAATTTGTTTTAATTCTTTGTATTTTTGTACTTTATTCATTTAAACCATATTTATAATATTTTGGTGGATATCTAAATCTGATTTTATTATAATTAGGTGGTATGTGTCTCATTCTTCTAGATTTTAAATGGATTATTAATTTTGCTTCAATACTAGATATTAAGGTAATTAGGTAGACTAATCTTTGTGGGTTTTCTTTTATTTTATTTAGACTTATATATTCTGAATAATTACTAATTAAAGATTCTTTAATTTTTCTAAAAGCTTCTCTGTTTTTAAATGGTCTTCTCATAATTAATCAATATAAATTAATCTCAAGTAAATCCAATATAAATTCAAACATATATGCTACTTCTGTATTGTTTAAATAACTGTGCTCTGATACCAATTGTAGGGGGTGCGGATTAGGCGTGGTAACTTTACTAGATGATAAATAGTTATTAATAGTTATTAAAGTTTTCTATACTGTTTAATAATTCTTCCTCTTCATAATCTTGTAATTTTTCCTATTTTTTTTTTATGTCTACAATTTCTATATCTCTAAGTATATATAAAACAAATATTTTAATATCATCTGTCATTTAAGTAAAATTAGATAGTGTCATGCAAAAGCAAACATGACAAATATTGGCGGCGACAAATCAAATGACAAAAAAGCTACAAAAGACGCATATACTATATAATATTGTTTGGTTTAGTTACCTACTTGTTGAAAAAACTAATATTAAAAACATAAAACCTATTGAGAGATTAATCCCACAAATAAAACTTTTTAACGATTATATTATGAATGTACTATTTGATTATTAATCGGAACATTAGTCCTTAATTTATTGAAATACAAATTTTTTTCACCAACAAAGAATTAATCAAAAAGGTAAGGACTCCTAAATCATTTTCTTTTGAATAATTAATGAAAAAATATAGTAGGGGTGAGCAAAAATCGAACCTACCAATAAATGAAATCGAAGAAGATGTTATTGATTTGTTGATATTAGGATTTTGGGTTAACGATTTTTAATAATTTAATAAAATTTTTTTTATCATCTTGTTGATTCAATTTTAGTTTTTAATATTGAATTGTTGGGTAAACCGATAACCCCTTATAGGGGCGGGCATTCGGTTTGTTCGATTTGATTGTTGAATATCGGTTCGGTTTTTTGATTTTCGGATTGACGAAAATAAAAACCATAACCAAACCAAAATTATTTTGGTTTGGTTCGATTTTTACAAATTCGGTTCGGTTATTTTGGATTTTTATTTCGATTTTAAAGATTAAAATAGTGAGCATTTAAAATTGGTGATTTTTCTAGAAAAATAATCTTTTTTTCAAACCTATTTTTCATTCCCAAATATAATTAATTCAATATGCATGAAATAACCATAAAAATCGACCTCGCTGAGTCATCGCCGTTGCCGTGACGACAATGGCCGCACTCGGCAGCGACTGCCGACGGCTATGACGAACTGAGCAAACGACTGTCGTTGGCGATGTTGAAATTTCAAATGAATTGACGAACTGAGGATGGTTGAGCGCTGCTGCAGCCTTCACGTTAATGTTAGGGTCTGCAAAGCAGTATATTAGGATTTAGGGCTACTAAATGATTATAATTTATATATTTATATGTTATATCAGATTATATTATATTTTTAGTATATTTACATATATATTAAATTATATATATATATATATTATAATATATTATTTATATAATTTTGATTTTTCGGTTTATCCGAATTCTTTTTCTGTAAATCCAAAAAACAAATCGTTTAACCAAATTTCTAAAATTTGAAACCGAAATCAATCCGAAAAAACAAAAAATCAAACCAAAATTAAATTTCGGTTCGTTTTTTCAATTTTTTCGATTTAAACCAAAATATGCCCAACCCTACCCTTATATATATTACTTATTAGTTATTAGTGCCTATTGCCTTCAGCCCTTCTCTTATTTTCTACAAAACCCATTTTATTTTATAATTATTCTAAAAATGCGTCGTTGGCCTATCGCACCAAATTATTAGAGAAGTCATATATTTATTTTATGTGCATTTTCTTATCAATTAAACCCAAATCAAATCGTTAAGGATTAAAAATTAATAAATCAAAAATTAATAAAAAATAACTTATTAATTTGATTATTGGTTTAACATATTTAAAATCAAAAATCAATAAAGCGAATCGATAATACATAAAATCAAAACGAACCAAACTGATGCACAACCCTCGTTCTATGCTAGTGGAAACTAACGTGCTTTTGTTGTAATCTAGTAAGGACTCTTTTGATGCGATGTTCAATTTGTATGAAATTGTAACTTTATATATGCCCCCATTTTCTATTTTTTCTAATTGTTTTTTGCTGCATCCAATCAACGTTAGAGCTAAACGTGAGATTTGATGAGAGAAAGCCTTACAACTCTTACAATATATTTTATCTTATCATATATTTTAGGATTTTTTAGTTTTAAAATACATTTTACTATCAATATAATAATTTCTATATCATTTCAGAATTTAAATCCATATAAAGAATTATTATACTGCCAAAATATGTCAAATAACTTGGTATCATGAAGTTAATGTTTATAGTCTTTAGAAGTAGTGGTATGAACTGCGTACACTCTACCTTATCCAGACCCCATTTGGTGGGAATATACTGTTTTTTTTTGTTGTTGTTGTTGAAGTTAATGTTTATAGTGACTCTATTTCTGTTTAAATAGTTTGAGTGTTTCAATTAATTAAAAGATTATTAGGCAAATCTCTATAAAACCAATACTTTACTTTCAGTTTCTGTTTGTTTCATTTTGTTTGGAAGACATGCCTTATTTTGGTTATAGTAAATTTAGCACTATGATTTGCTGGAATATAACATAAAACATGCCAAACATATCAATAAATAAGTTTCAATTATAATTAGCAAAGGCTATAATCAGCAAGAAAACAGATATATAAATTCTACAAACTCTCACATGTTTTTGTATTTCTATTTTTGTACTTATACTGTTGATTAGAAATTCAAATTTGTGGCATTAAAAAAAAAAGACTCCTACAGAACACAGGATCTAGTAAGAAAATTAACATGGACCAAATCTTAATTACAACTAAGTGATCTCACCTACATACATCGTTTCATCCATTATGACCTATTTTTGCAAAGTTAGAAGCAGTTTTAATCCATGTAATCGTAGATCAACCTAGTTTCGTAGCAACATCTTCACTCACCGCTGCATCTAGAGGTCTACATGAAATTTCTTCAATTAGCATCCTTTCAACACAATGCTAGTAGCTTTTAAATAGAAAATATCACCAAACACCTAAAACTATGCATAGTTGAAAGAGGCAATTACGTTGAAATTCAAATTTTTGCAGAACATTGACACAAAGTTCAACTATTTTGGAACAATATGACCCGAAATTGATCCACTAATTTGCAGAACCTGCCCTTCAACGGTTCCAAGAAAAAATAGAAGAGAAACACAGATATATTATTGATAGACCTAACAACACTAATGCTATAAAGAATTTAAAAAGAAAGACACCAAACACAAATAATGAAACAAAGAAAGATTTGGCAAACTAAGAATTCACCATGTACCTGTAGGCTGTGTAACCCATGGGCGAACACACCTTATGTTTAGGGATGTCATCCCAAACATAGCTTTGTTGAAATTTTTTAATTAATCTATGTATATATCTAAAGGATCTCAAATACTTAATACATATAAGATAAATGACAGTTCTCATCACAAAGGGCTTAGTGGCTCTCTGATTAAGTGCCTCGCTGATCTATCATTAATCCGAGTTTGAACCTCCAGCGCAACAACTAAGTGAGTTTTTTTTATTTGAGTAAAATTTTAAACGTCACATGCCTGCTACTAAAAACTTGCTAAAAAGAAATAAGCATGTAAAATTGTTAATTAGAACCCCTGACACATTTACTATAAAAGATATTGCAAACCAATCAATCTATATTCATCATCATGCTTAATACACTTGAAACTGGATAATAAAGCACATTTGAAACCCTTATATTGAAAAAGTTATTCATTATTTTTTCATTATTTGCCTCTATCCTATTCTTTAAATATTTATACCGCCTATAAAAGATTCGGCATATGTCAATAACCAATATGTCACATTCTAGTTTTCGCAAAGTTGTATCGAATTGCCTATGTATTAATTCCCGAGCTAGCTTGTATACATTACCATTACTAAACAAAAGACAATAATCAAGCATATTACTAATAGAATTATCATAGCTTGTATGTAAACCTCTAGAATAGATGTTAGTCGTAATGACTATGAAATGAGTATGAATTCATCATATATTAATTCTCTTAAAATCTCTTACCATATATTAAATATCAAACACTATAGAACAACATACATAGAGTTTGAAAAATAACTCACATATTGACGAACAATTCACATCTCATCAATAAATATGCAAATAAACATTTTACTCATTAACATATGGGGCTTCATCTTGACCGCAATACGGAGACCAGCTAGCTGCGACCACGTAGTGAAGGGCTTTGACGCCTAGGGTAACGCTCATGAGGACGGTAACTACTGACTGCGCTCATGAGGACGGTAACTACTGCTTCATTCGGCAGCAATAGTTCGTCAGAAATTTCAATTGAAAGACAAACAAGAATTCATTATTAATTGTTGATTATGTATAATTCATATGTAATTTTTAAATTTAAAGATATAAAGAGAGCCAAAAAATTATGATAAAGAATGTAATATGACTAATTAAATCAAAATCAAAATAAGAAGAAAAGTAAAAGCCGAAGATAACCCTAAAAGAGTTTGTAACCCAACATGCAACAATAATTAAACAACAAATTGAAAAAGTCTGCAAATATTCATTAAGAAAAAAAAAAAAGGAAGGAGACCCTCCCCTACAAACTTCTTTTGATATTCCACAAATGAAGCAATCTTGTGATAATTCAAGAATTGATCAGATCTTAATTCTTCATGACACCCTAGTAGTAGCAAACAATTCATCCCTTTAATAACCCATATACCTCCACTCATATATCATTAAACAATTTGAAAGAACAACTTAATTGGATAGTTCTGAAATAACAGTTGATCTGTCTCATGGAATAACAAAACAATGAATAATCGAGATGTCAGAATACTACGATTTAATCTAATCTTTTCACAAAAAATATTCAAAGCCTGATCGATATTCATCTACCACTTGTACTATAATAAAAAAAAATGATACTAGAGACATCAAATCCCTGAAGAAATCACCTCACAAAATATTCTCTCATTGGCGCAAGGCCAACTAGACCTTTTATGTAATTTCTTTCGAATTGTTAGGACACTTAAGCTTATGGATCGAGAGGGTGTCATGCGGAAGCTTAAAGTTTGCAAATAATAGGACGGTAATTCAGACGACAAAGAAAACAATACTAACAAAACATATTATTGATATGATTCGGTCAAGTAACCTACATATTGAAAACTAATATTGAAAAATATAAAACCTATTGAAAGAACATAAAACATGTTGGGAGAAATCTCTCCCTAAACAAGACTCTTTGACTACTACATTGTGGATACTATTGTGTTATGGTATGAGATGGGGATTTTTTATTTATAGATGTCCAAAACCTTTCCTCCAAAAAAGAGGTTAGCCAAATATGGAAAAAAATTATATTTTTTCTTTCAGAAAAAGTAAAAGTAATTATGGTAACTTTTATTTTCCTTCTAAGAAAAAATAAACAAGACTCTTTGACGACTACATTGTGGATGCTATTGTGTTATGGTATGAGATGGGATTTTTTATTTATAGATGTCCAAAACCTTTCCTCCAAAAAAGAGGTTAGCCAAATATGGAAAAAAAATATATTTTTTCTTTCAGGAAAAGTAAAAGTAATTATGGTAACTTTTATTTTCCTTCTAAGAAAAAATAAACAAGACTCTTTGACGACTACATTGTGGATGTTATTGTGTTATGGTATGAGATGGGGGTCTTCTATTTATAGATGTCCAAAACCTTTCCTCCAAAAAAGAGGTTAGCCAAATATGGAAAAGAATTATATTTTTTCTTTCAGGAAAAGTAAAAGTAATTATGATAACTTTTATTTTCCTTCTAAGAAAAAATAAAACTTAAATATAGTAAGAAAATCAGGGCAAAAACCCTAACAAATCTCCCCTTTTTGGCTTGATTTTCTTCAAAATATTCTTGATCCTCCTTCTTCCTGTGCATGATCTTCGTTCTTCATATATATTCTTCATATATCACTGCTGTTTGACATGTTTAAAAATGGAGCTTTTAGGGTTAAAAAATATATTAGCCCTTTTCGGGTTAAAAATATTGGAGCCCTTTTGCAGGGTTAAAAGTGAGCTTTATTTTGAAATATGTGACAGCAGGATTGTTGAAAATATGATTGACAATTATCTCCACATGTAGCTTTTGGACATATATCTTCATTATCATCATATTGGTTGTAGCTTGATTTTGAAATCGCTTTGAACCTGTTTAATCTCATCTCACCACACCATTGGACCATTGAACCGTAAGCTCTGATACCACTTGTTGGGTTCGAAATCGAGAGGGCGTCATGCGGAAGCTTAAAGTTTGCAAACAATACGAAGGTAATTCAGACGACAAAGAAAACAATACTAACAAAACATACTATTGATATGATTCGGTCAAATGACCTACATATTGAAAACTAATATTGAAAAATATAAAATCTATTGAAAGAACATAAAACATGTTGGGAGAAATCTCTCCCTGAACAAGACTCTTTGACGATTACATTGTGGATGCTATTGTGTTATGGTATGAGAAGAGGTCCTCTATATGTCCAAAACCTTTCCTCCAAGAAAGAGATTAGTCAAATATGGAAAAGAATTATATTTTTTCTTTCAGGAAAAGTAAAAGTAATTATGGTAACTTTTATTTTCCTTCTAAAAAAAATAAAACTTAAATATAGTAAGAAAATAGAACAAAAACCCTAACAAATTCTTTGTGACACCCTAGTAGTAGCAAACAATTCATCATCTCGGTCCAGTTAAATACTGTCAAAAAAAGGAAATTTGGTTTCAGCTAGGGAGAGAGATGGAGTTCTTGGAAGAACACAAATATTTAGGATAACATGTCATTCACTTCCAACGGAGGCACACGTGACCCAACTTTTTCCAAGAAGGAAATCTGATCATCACCTTTAATACCCCATATACCTCCACTCATATATCATTAAACAATTTGAAAGAACAACTTAATTGGATAGTTCTGAAATAACATTGATCTATCTCATGGAATAACAAACCACTGTAATAATCGAGATGTCAGAATACTACGATTTAATCTAATCTTTTCACAAAAAATTTTCAAAGCCTGATCGATATTCATTTACCACTTGTACTATAAGAAAAAAAATGATAATAGAGACATCAAATCCCTGAAGAAATCACCTCACAAAATATTCTCTCATTGGCGCAAGGCCAACTAGACCTTTTATCTAATTTCTTTCGAATTGTTAGGACACTTATAATTGGTACTTGAACAATAAAAATAAGAAATTTTACATAAGCTTATGGAAAAGAGATTTAAAAATGAGATTTTGGTTATACGTACCAACAACTTGGTTCTTATTTTGGCTGAGCAAAATGTGGCCACCAACCTTTTTTCATGCTAATTATCCTATAAATAGAACTATGCGTTTATTTAACTCTCTCTCTATATATAGGGCAAAGAGTCCAAACAACCTTTCTAAAACCCTTCACACTTTTAATACATAATAATAATAATTAGTTTAGTTGTAGGCGCCTTGCGTGTGTACCTCTTTTTCATGACTTCAAATGTTAAAGCAAATATTTTATTTGTTTATATAATAAACATGAATACAATAATTAAATTCAACATCTTTTGAACATGTAAAGATGTGGAACTTATTTAGTTAGTAATATAGTATTTGTAGATATCTAAGATACAAATAAGGTAGGTGGAATAAATTAACAACTCCTTAAATTGCCTTAATGTGTTTAATGAGTCGATAATTAGTGCTTGTTAATCTATAAAGTTGCACAACTTGACTTGGTTCCATCATAAAAGTGTAAAATTTGTCCTGCAAACTTTATGCTACTTAATGTTGTTTCGGGTACACAATCTGTATGTTTATACACTAAACTTCAACACAAGTTCAAGTTCAATGTGAACTATCAAAAAAGTGTGTTATTTTAAAGAAATAAGATGAAACAAAACAAGAACCAAGTCCCCCGACTTCACAGAGTGTCCTTAAGGAATTAATTTCCCTCAAGTTTGCGAGGTTATAGAATTTTTCCTCCTGGGATAAAATGGTTCACAATTCAACAGTTGCAGTACCTCAAACTATCGAATTCGTCGAACACACTTAACAACAGCTCAGTCATAATGAGTTTTTTTGAAGTAAAAGAGTGTTTACAATTCTAAAAATTTTCGTTACTACCGGTGAAAAAAATTCAGGTATTTATAGTCATCAAGTGCCTCTAACAAAAGGAAGCAATGGTTCATCGGAAAGGTGTATCCCTTTGGAACAATCATGTCTGTCCATTCGAAATATTTTTTTTTTCTGAATAGTCACACCCGATCGAACAGTCACCCCTTTTTCAAAACAATGTGTCATTTCCTCGAAGGATTGTGTCCTTTCTAAGGCAACATTTCAACGTTTCTGTAGTCGTTTCTGCACTGCATGCATACACACTCATGGAGGAAAAGAAATAATTTTTTATTTTTTTCTTGGATTTTTTCGATCACTTGTTTTTCTAAGTTTCAAATAAATTTTGTCTAAAAAATTAATCTCATCGATCATTTTTCAAATCCAAATCCAAATTCGAAACCGAAGTCGAGTGAGCGACGATGGTACGAGGCACCTCTTGGTTCTTGCTTCACTAACCATGTGGAGTTGTTTTTCTTAATAAGAACACATGAAAGTTTCTTTCTCCCATCAATGAGGAAGAATTAGTAGACTTTCCATATTATGAGAACACTTTTCTTTTAGTTGTGATTTCACTTTTCCTCCACTAATTCCCTCCATTTTCCATTCACACATTCAACTTGAACCCAACAATCCCCCATATGAATAGGGAATGACTATTTTTTTATAAAACTTTACGTACAAGTATGTAATTAGCAAACAAAAACTGATTGCATCTGGATAAGTGGGTTTCCCTTTGAACTTTTCATAGTAAACATGCATCGGATACACTCAATAGATTTGATATCTTTGAACCTTCGAACTTTAATGTACACATAGACAACATATGTCACACAACCAGCTTTTTACGTTTATGGTTCTCATGATTTTATTTGTTTCTTCCATAAACACGTCCTGGTTTCATGAGAGCGTAGAGAATAGGCCATTACTAACATTCTCCTCGAAGCAGCTTCCACTTCACCCTCACATAGGTGATTTCTAAATGTTCAATCCTATAGATTAAACTATTTGATCAAATCTGCCAAATTTAGATAATCATTAAAAGGCTTCACACCACAAACCTTATGCTTGTTTACTAAACATTGTCTATATCATGCGAATGGGTTAGGTATATTGACAATGTCAAACCTGTCAGACACAACTTTATTTGATCTCCTTAAACCTAGCTCTTGGGATCTTTAATCTGCCAGGTAGAGTTACCGTTATGCTGACTTGTCCTAGGCCGTATACCTATTCCCTTCAATATTCTCTCAACTCTCTCTAGATAAGCCTTTTGTATGTGGATCCGACATATTATCTAACATGACCTGAACCCCGAGCCATGTCGTTTGGGAAGCTAAAGCTCACATGAACCAGAGGTCACCCCGATAACCCATTCCAAACATCTCATTATACTATGGAGTCGAAGGAACTCCAACTCACATATCAATATAGCGGAAATAATTACATAAGTCAACATTAGATTCATAATAATAATAACTACGCCCAAGTTCACAGTTGTTCACAATACCTCTATACAAAACTGAAGTCAATAAATGTATATGTCGGGACAAGCCCCCGACTATAGCCAAACCAAGTCTTAAAAACACCAAGTCTAAAGATAAGGAATAAGAGATGAATGTCTTCCGAATATAAGAAAGATCACCCCTTCAAGTCAGTGCATGAACTGCCTGATCATCTAATCACTGCGCAGAAGAAGAAGAAGATGCTTTGGCACCTACGTCGCGTGGGGACGTAGCATCCGAATACTGTTAGTGGTTGGAACTCTAGCATGAAACTTAAGGATAAGTGGTAATATAATATCATCAATCAAAAACAAGTCAATATATCACATTTTATCACGTTCACACACTTATCCATACATACAGATACATCACATACAAATAAAGATATCAAGGCTCATCAATATTCTCAAGCATTCATTCATTAGGCATTAAATGAGGAACTCCGACCCTCCATACTTATAGATACAATGATTCACACTGTGTAGAGAATTTTCACTACAATCATACATAGTTAGACAAGGGACTTCATCCATGCTTACTCATTCATTAACCAAAGTCTTTAACCACATATACATTCATTTCACAAAGATCTATATCCATACTCATATTCATTCAAGCAAGGGACTTTAACCACGTGGTCATACATTGGGGTGAGGTACTATTACCTCCTCAAGAGATCTCTTTGAGCAAGGGACTTTAACCTCATGTTATTTCTTTGGGAAAAGGGACTTTAACCTCAAGCCATTCATAAGGCAAATGACTTCAACCTCAAACCATCACACTATCATTAGATAACAATGTGACTTTAGCCCCCTTTAATCATGGATACATTATACATTCAATACAACACTTAAGGACTTTAACCATTTAGTCAATTTAACACTATACATGACCACATGTCCTTATGGGAGCCTTCATCACTCAACCATTTCAATAGGCCAATGCCTTTATTCAATTCATCATACAATTCAATTTATGGTCAACAAGACCCTCACAATCTATTTATATTTCATTACCAATCTATTATCACATTCTTACCATACTTGAGTTCAACACATAATTCAAGTTTATTCTCATATCTAGGGACTTTACCCGCACATTAGCCTTCAACTAATAAGGCTACCAATTTCACAATACATGGCTTACAATACTTTAACATATCATTTATGAATCATATATATACTCATTAGTCCATTTCCCTAGATCAATACATCATCAACATGTTACTAGATAATTCACTTAAACATTTTCACAAATACCTTATGTGCATACCTTCAACAAGGCTTTATTCATGGTAGAATTCATAAAGACTAGGGTAACACAAGACCCACATGCTAAAAAACACGCAACAATCACCCACATACACAATCTTCCATCAATAACATGTATCGACACAAACATAATCAAGAATCATAATTATTCATTTTTGGGTAACAAAACTCTTTTCATTTGATTTAAAACCACCATGTACACTTACTAATCCAAGTGTGAAATACATGGGTTTAGAGTTATTTATAGAGTGGAAGAGATACATGACTTAAACAACTTGAATCACCGATAAACTTGACCTCTTCCTTGACACTAGATGAACACCTCCAAACCCTAGCCTCAAATCTTTCTTCAAGAGCCTTTAGAATGTTTAGGATGTTTGAGTATTGTAAAATAAAGACTTAGGAGGCTACAATGCCTTATATAGTGAGAGGTTTTATGATTTTAGGCTTGGGAAATGACCAAAAGGTCCTTGGTTAAAAGCTGGAAAGTCCACACGTGCAGAGGTACGACTTCCCTATATGGTTTACTTGGCAATCGTGACCTAGGGTATGAGTGGTACCCTAACTCGTACCCTGGGATCCTCCTAGGTAAACCACACTGTTGTCGGTACGAAAAGAAACCCTTGATTCATAACCCAGGGTATGACTCATGCCCCAATCATGAGCTCCATTCGTGACAAAAATAGTCCACACGGTTTGAGACTTTACTCTATACGGTTGAGTAGTATATGACTCGTATGCATTGGTTACGACAAAGGAATGGCCTTGTCGTATGGAGGACAGTACGTTACCCTAACATACTGTCTAGGATACGAAAGAGAAGGGGAAGAGGGGTAGGAGTCATGACCTAGGGTATGACTCAATCACCCCAACCGTATCCACTCTAGAGACACAAAAAGGTTGTTGTTTTTCCAAATGGTCCAAGCTCTAGATGCCTTAATTCTCTCGCACTTTGATAGGTAAGTATAGATACAAGTTAACACCTCGACATACACCAAAGAAATCTTTACTCAAGTAAGAAATAACACACTAAAAGGATACAACACATCACGCTTACTTTTCATGATCACTACCAATCAACCCAAAAATTTTTAAGGCCACATTTTTGGGTGTTTCATTCTCCCTCACTAATCGCGAATGATGGGTATGGAAAGTATGAAGACAAGTCAACGCATTAGAACACATCACAACTAACCTTCGTACAAAATTAGGACCAATCACACAACAATGGTACACCACAACACAACACATGTCGTGATCATCATCAATTAACTATTTTATTCCATTTGTCTTAGGTCTTAATCCCATTACTTTCAAACACTTACTAATCCCATTTCACAACTTAGGGACTTCAACCTATCAATCTTCAAGGATATAAAGCAGTTTAAGCATTGGAGACTTTACTCCATCATCTATCCAGAACATGAATCAATTTAAATTATTAGAGACTTAAACCTATCACAATAAGTCACACATCATTTCATATTATTAGGAACTTTAATCCATGGTCTAACAAGTTACCAATCATTTCACACATCGGGAACTTTAATCCATTATCAAACAAAGATATAAATCAATCTTAATCATTGGAGATCATACTCCATTATCTATCAAAGACATACATCAAGGCAAGGAGATTAACACATACATCCATCACAAGCTTTCGGAATGGGAAATAAATGCAGGTACTTGGACTTCATGTCCTCTTTCGCATCCTAAGTAGCTTTCTCGGATTTTTGAGTCCTCCATAGAACCTTCACCAAACCCACTTCTTTTATTCGCAACCGGCGAACTTGCCGATCCAAGATCCTCACCGGGACCTCCTCATAGGACAAGGAGTCCGAGATACCAACATCTTTCGAGGGAACAACCAAGGAAGAATCACCTACACATTTCCTCAACATAGACACATGGAAATCTTGGTGAATAGAGTCCATACTAGAAGGCATCTCCAACTCATAGGCAACATTTCCAACCCTCTTCACAATCAAGTAGGGACCAACATACCAGGGACTAAGCTTCCCCTTTTTACCGAATTGCATCACTCCCTTTATGGAAGACACTTTTATGAATACCCAGTCACCCACACTAAACTCTAAGTCTCTACGCCTTACATCCTCATAGGACTTTTGGAGACTTTGAGAAGTTTTCAAACTATCACGAATCACCTTTACCTTCTCTAAGGCTTGGTGAACTAAATATGGCCCAAGAAACTTACCCTCGCCAACTTCGTACCACCTAATACGAGATCAACACCTCCTACCATAAAATTCCTCAAAAGGTGCCATGCCAATACTAGAGTGGTAACTATTTTTATAGGCGAACTCAATCAATGGTAAATGGTCATACCAACTGCCACCATAATCAATTACACAAGCCCGTAACATATCCTCCAAAGTTTGGATAGTTCTCTCTGCTTGACCATCCATTTGCGGGTGAAAAGTGGTACTAAGGCACACTCTAGTACCCAAACCCTTTTAGAACGACTTCCAAAAGTAGGACAAAAATGAAGGACCACGATCTGAGATAATAGACACCGCAGCACAATGCAACTTCATGATCTCCATAAGATACAACTTAGCATAATCTTCTACTGAGTAATTAGTCCTCATGGAAAAAAATGGGTGGACTTGGTTATTCGATAAACAATGACCCAAATAGAATCACATTAGTTTTGGGATCTAGGAAGGCCGGTAACGAAATCCATATTAATCAACTCCTACTTTCACTCAGGCAATACAATCTCTTGGTATAGGACACTGGGCCTCAAGTTTTCAACCTTTACTTATTAGAACACCATACACTTAGCCACATGGCTAGAAACATCTCGCTTCATATTATTCCACCATTAGAACTCTCTAAGGTCATGATACATCTTGGTGGAACCAGGATGAATAGCATAACAAGCTCTATGAGCCTCGACCATAACCCTTTCCTTTAATCCATCGACGTCGGGAATGCATATCCTACCTTGGTACATCAAGATACCATCACCACCAATCACAAAGTACGTGGCTTTGTATTGAACCACATTACTCTTGATATTCATTATGTTGGGGTCCAAGACTTGCTTTTTCTTTATCTCAACAATAAGAGATGATTCAGATATCGAATGCACAAATACACCACCATCTTTGGAGTTCGTATGTCGAACTCCAAGATTAGCCAACCGGTGAATATCCTTCACTAATTCTCTCTTATTTTCATCAACATGAGAGAAACTTCCCATGGATAATCTACTAAGAGCATCAGCGACTACATTCACCTTACCAAGATGTTAATGAAGACTCATATCATAGTCTTTCAATAGCTCAAGCCACCTTCTTTGCTGGAGATTCAACTTCTTATGGGTAAACATATATTGAAGGCTCTTATGATCGGAAAATATATCAACAGGAACACCATAAAGATAATGCCGCCAAATTTTCAAAGTAAAGACCACGGCTAATAACTCTAAGTCATGGGTGGGGTAGTTCTTTTCATGAACGTCCAATTTTCTAGAAGCATAGGCTACCATCCTACCATGTTGCATCAACACTCAACCCAGATCGACACGAGACGAATCACAATAAACTACAAAATTGTCAGTACCTTCGGGCAAGGTTAAAATCAGAACCAAAGTCAATTTATCTTTTAACTTCTCAAAACTAACCTCACACGCATCGAACCAAAAGAACTTGACCTTCTTTTGGGTCAACTTGGTCAACAGGGCAGCTATAGTGGATAAACCCTCCAAAAATCGTCTATAATAATCGGCTAGACCCAAGAAGCTCCGAATGTCAGTTGGAGTCATAGTTCTAGGCCACTTCTTAACCGCCACAATCTTTAGGGGATCCGCCATGATCCCTTCACTAGAGATGACATACTAAGAAAAGCTATAACTTTCAACCAAAACTCACACTTAGAGAACTTGGCATACAAATGATGATCCTTCAAAGTTTGCAACATGGCATGAAGGTGATCTACATGATCCGCCCCACTCTTAGAAAACACTAAGATATTATTAATGAAGACAATGAAAAACATGTCCAAGAACGGACGGAAGACCATATTCATCAAATCCTTGATTGCCGCTGGGGTATTGGTTAACCCCAAGGACATGATAAGAAACTCGTAGTGACCATACCAGGTTCTAAAGGCAGTCTTAGGAATATCCGTATCCCTAATTTTAAGTTGATGATAATCTGATCTAAGATCAATCTTAGAGAAATAATTTACGCCCTGTAGTTGATCAAGCAAATCATTAATTCTAGGAAGAGGATATTTCTTCTTTACGATCACTTTGTTCAATTGACGATAATCAATGCACATACGAAGGGAACCATCCTTCGTGCGCACAAACAATACGGGAGCATCCCAAGGAGACACACTAGGCCGGATACAACCTTTATCTAAAAGATCTTTCAATTGCTCCTTAAGTTATTTCAATTCCACCGGAGCTATTCTACAAGGAGGAATCAAGATTGGATGAGTGTTTGGAACAAGATCAATCCTAAAATGAATTTTCCTATTGGGAGAAACACCGGGAAGATCATTAGGAAACACCTTAGGAAAATCATTTACCACGATAACAGACTCTAGAGAAGGCTCTTCCGAGTTAGAATCTTTAGCTAGGACTAACTGATACAAACAGCCCTTTGAAATCAACCTTCGGGCTTTGAGATAAGAAATAAACCTTCCCCTAGTCACTAAATGACAACCTTTCCATACAATGACTGACTCATTAGGGAATTTAAACATGACACTATGGGTTAAACAATATAAGGAAGCATGGCAAGAGTTGAACAAATACATACCCAAGATTACATCAAAATCAACCATGTCTAACTCTACCAAGTCAACAGGTGTGTCTCTATCACCGACTGACATCACACCCCCTAGAGACCCTTCTAACAATCACAGGGCCTCCAACTGGGTAGAAATAGAGAAAGGAATCGACAGACTCTCGACACCACAATCAAGATGGATATCCATATATGGGGTCAAATAAAAAAGAGTAGACCCTGGATCAAGAAAACAATACACATCACGAGAGAAAAGTCTCAACATACTCATGAAAATATTAGGAGATGCCTCAAAATCCTGACGAGTAGTAAGTGCATAAAAGCGATCCCAGCCAGTGCCGGTGCCAGAAGCAGAAGCAGTAATAGACATAACACCTTTTTGGTGTGGAAGTAGAGGGAGTAGCAATAGAGGCTCTGTTGGCACAATAGACTGCAAAATGGGAAACTCACGTTGTATGTCCCCAAGCTAACCATAATGAAAATATCTACCTCGACCTTTCTCACACTCATCACGATGACTCTGACCATAAAATCTGTAAGGAGGGTAGGGTAGAGCCAACTGAGCACTACCAGTCTAAAATTGGGCACCTTGTGCCCGAGACCCTCCAATGAACTAAGATAAAAAACCACCCCAGAACTTCGTGTAAGGAGAACGAATACTAGTCGAGAAAAACCCAGACTCCCCCACTTCTTTTGTGGCCACTTACCACCATTTTCACCACTATGCTCAGAAGGCTTAAATATTATTTCTTACCTCTCACTAAGCTCAACTTGCCTCTTCTTCTCATCTACCACTTATTTTATAGACACAATCAACCTAGAGATATCCATGTTCTTAAGAAACAAGGCCACTTTACTTTCAAGAACTAGCTCACGGGACAATCCTGAGACAAACTTATGCATCCTAGACCTCATGCTAGAAACTATCTTGGGAGCATACCTTGACAATTGATGGAATTTCAAGGCATACTCTTGAACGAACATCCTCCCTTATTTCAATTTCACAAACTCTCCCACTTTATCTTCCCTCAACTCTTGAGAAAATAAGCGGTCCAAGAAATCCTCAAAGAAATCCTCCCATATAGCGGGACTAGTATCAATGCCCCTAGATAATTCCCATCCTTCGTATAATTGGTACGTTATGTCTTTCAATTGGTAGGAAGCAAACTCAACAGCCTCAATCTCCGGAGCATGCATGATTTGAAAGATCTTCTCTATTTCATCAACGAAGCCTTGAGGGTCTTCCCCAACCTTCGTACCGGAGAACATAGGAGGGCTAAACCTCATAAATTGGCCAATTCTTGTGGACTCATAAGGAACGGTAGCCGGAGTACCACACTTTTCTTGAGAGGTTACTAATTGAGTCAAGAGGTTGATAGAGTAACAAAACTCTATATTAGTTGCATCCCTTTGAGGTGACTGGAGAGGAATGCCACCCTCTTGAAAAGGGTTGGTAGGTGGAACCCCACGAGGATGGACAGATGCCATAGCCCTAGCCCGAGTCTAAACTCCAGAAGTTGGACGAGCTTTATCCATAGGACCCTCAGTAGTGTTTGCCCGAGTCTCAGATCTCCTTTGAGGCATGATCTGAAAGATAGCAAACAAAATAAGAGGAATTCAAGACCTTAGACTTTATAGCTTGAGATCGAAACACAAGAAAGGGAAATAATTCCTAAGATGTCTCATAGCTTCTTTTTTATAAGTGTGGCACGTTTCACACCCATAAAAGAGACTCTACTCGACATGGTATTGTGAACACCCATAGTCTCTGATACCAAATTGACACGCCTAAACCCGAGCCATGTCGTTTGGGCACCTCAAACTCACATGAACCAGAGGTCGCCCCGATAACCCATTCCAAACATCTCATCATACCATTATAGTTGAAGAAACTCCAACTCATATATCAACATAACAGAAATAATAACATAAGTCAACATTAGATTCATAATAATAATAACTACGCCTAAGTTCACAGTTGTTCGTAATACCTCTATACCAAACCAAAGTCAATAAATGTATATGTCAGGAAAAGCCCCCGACTATAGACAAACCAAGTCTTAGAGAGACCAAATCTAAAGATAAGGACTAAGAGATGAATGTCTTCTGAATAAAAGAAAGCTCACCCCTTCAAGTCAATGAATGAACTGCCTAATCATCTAATCACTGCAATGGAGAATAAGAAAATGCTCCGGCGCCTATGTCACATGGGGACATACCATCGAGATGGTTAGTGGATAGAACGCTAGCATGGAACTCAAGAATAAGTGATAAGATAATATCATCTATCAAAAACAATTCAATATATCATATTTTATCACATTCACATACTTATCCATACATATAGATACATCACATACCAATCAAGATATCAAGGCTCATCAACATTCTCAAGCATTCATTCATTAGGCAAGAAATGAGGAACTCTGACCCTCCGCACTTATAGATTCAACGATTCACACTAGGCATAGAACTTTCACCATAATCACATATACATAGACAAGGGACTTCAACAATGCTTACTCATTCATTAACCATAGACTTTAACCACATACACTTTCATTCCAAAAAGAACTCTATCCATACTCATATTCATTCAAGAAAGGTACTTTAACCATATTTTCATACATTGGAGCGAGGTACTAACACCTCAAGAGATCTCTTTGAGTAAGGGGTATTAACCTCATGCTATTTCTTTGGGCAAGGGACTTTAACCTAAAGCCATTCATAAGGCAAGGGACTTCAATGTCAAGCCATCACACTATCATTAGATGACAATGGGACTTTATTACCCTTTACTCATGGATCAATCATACGTTCAATGCAACACTTAAGGACTTTAACTGTTTAGTAAATTTAACACTATACATGACCACATGGCCTTTATAGGAGCCTTCATAGATCAACCATTTCAATAGGTACTCAATGTGTTCATTTAATTCATCGTACAATTCAATTCATGGTCAACAAGACCCTCTCAATCTATTCATATTTCATTAGCAATCTATTACCACATTCTTACCACACTTGTGTTCAACATACAATTCAAGTTCATCCTCATATCTAGGGACTTTACCCTCACATTAGCCATCTACCAATAAGGCTACCAATTTCACAATAGATGGCTTACAATACTTTAGCATATAATTTATCAATCATATATAAATACTCATTAGGTCATTGCCTTAGCTCAATACATCATAACCATGTTACCAAATAATTCACTTAGATATTTTCACAAACACCTTAAGTGCATACCTTCAAAAAAGATTTATTCATGGTAGAATTCATAAAGACTAGGGTTACTCAAGACCCCCAGGCTAAAAAATATGCAAAAAGTATCAACATACACAATCTACCATCAATAACACGGATCAACACAAGCATAATCAAGAATCATCATTATTCATTTTTAGGTAACAAAACTCTTTTCATTTGATTCTAAACCACCATATACACTTTCTAATCCAAGTGTGAAATACATGGGTTTAGAGTTACTTATAAAGGGGAAGAGATTCATGCCTAAAAAACTTGAATCACCAACAAATTTGACCTCTTCCTTGACACTAGATGAACATCTCCAAATCCTAGCCTCAAATCTTGCTTCAAGAGTCTTTAGAGTGTTTAGGATTTTTGAGTCTTGTAAAATGAAGACTTAGGAGGATACAAAGCCTTATATAGTGAGAGGGTTTAGGGTTTCAGGCATGGAACATGACTAAAAGGTCCTTGGTTAAAAGATGGAAAGTCCACAAGTGCAGGGGTACGACTCCCCTATACGGTTTACTTGGAAATCGTGACCTAGGGTATGAATGTTACCCTAACTTATACCCTAGGATCCTTCTAGGTAAACCACACTGTTGTATGTACAAAAAGTCACCCTTAAGTTATAACCAAGGGTATGACTAATGCCTTAATCTTGAGCTTCATTCATGACCAAAATAGTCCACACGATTTGAGACTTTACTCTATACAGCGTAGTAGTAATCGACTCGTATGCATTGGTTATGAACAATGAATGGACTTGTCGTATGGAGGACAGTTCATTACCCTAACATATTGTCTAGGATACAAAAAGAAAGAGGAGAGGGGTACGAGTCATGACCTAGTGTACAACTCAAGTTCCCCAACCGTATCCACTCCAGAGACACAAAAAGGTTGTTGCTTTCAAAATGGTCCAAGGTCTATATGTCTCAATTCTCTCCCACTTTGAAAGGTAAGTATAGATATAAGTTAGTACATCAAAATAGATCAAGGAAATATTTACTCAAGTTTGAAACGATACACCACAAGGATACAACGCAACACACACATCATGATCATTACCAATCAACCAAAAATTTTGCAAGGAAACATTCTTGGGTGTTTCATTATACTTTGACTACACATAGTCAACAGTGATAAATCCACAAGAGAGAAATTATGTAACAGTATTATGTCTCAGTCTTATGAGACAAGATCCACTAGTGTGAATCAAGTAAGGCTTCTAGGTACATCCATGTCCTAGACACTAATTTGATTTCCTTATTTCATAAAAGAATAAGAACCCTACTTTGTTCATCCCCACATTCTATCTCCTTATTCCCTCTCCTGAGATCACAAGGTTGACAATATATGTATTCTAAGGGTGATCACTCCTTAAAATAGTTAAAACAAAGATAAACAAGAAACCAAATATGATAAGTGAATTAAGTAAAATCAATTCAAAATAATAGTCTTCATGTTGTTGGCCTTAACCCTGGAAAGGGAGTTTCTATCCACTCATGGACATAACCATCATCCAAATTATTGAATTAATGATCAAAAACATAAATAAGCTAAATTAAAGAATGTAAAACCTAGAAATAAAGTTATAGAAGCCTCCTCAATTGTCTAATACATCCAAAGATGATTACAAAAGTGAACAAGACTTGTATTTATAGTAGAACTAATCCAAGCCCAAGTCGTGGAGGAGTAGATTTACATTTGGCCGTGTAGGAAATAGGCATGCGGCGCATTGCTTGCTCAACCCAAGTAGCCATCATGTCGCATTGGCTGGTTAGGTCATATAGGTGTTGCGACACGTTGCTGGTTCAAGTCAAATAGGGGTCGTGATGTACCCCTATCGCAATACCTCACTAGAAGTTGCATCCAAAACTTTGGTTAAGTGTTCCATCGTCCTTCCTTTTATTCAAGCCTTGTGGTGTGTTTCCAATGGATTTCCAGCCTTTATATCATCAATATATCACCATAATCAGCCCAAAAATCATCATACATCATAATACACCAAGTATTAGAGATAAAAACAACACAATAGCAAGAACAATGAACTCAAAGCACGAGCTAAGACTAGGCTTGCTCATTTGATCTTTAAGATATAATTTTGACTCTTGGTTTGATTTAATTAACCATTACACCTTATAAGCAAATTGTTCCACATTTAATATACAAGTAAACCATTTGGAAATCATTAACACTCTAAAATCCATTGAGGTAGACTAGACAAGCACCTAGCTCAAGCTAGCAACACTAGTTTTCTCGATTGAACTCTAAGTAACCCAAATAAGTACGAACTTATTTGAAATTCACTTTGAACATTGTTATCACACACTTGGACACTTAGATTATTATTTACATTATAATTAACACATCAAACACACAAGTTACCCTCAAAACAATGTAAACTAAGCTAGAATAGTAACACTAGAGTGCATAAATATACCCAACATCACCACTCCACACTTAAAGCCTTGTTCATCCTTAAACAACTCTTAACTCTAAGCGTCATAATTGAGGAGACTCTACACTAATATGACAACATAGAAAATCAAGTTAGTTCTATAATGACTACACAAAATACAAGTTTCTACACTAAGCATGTTATATACATAATTGAAAGCTCATGAACACTACTCCAAAACATCCTAGCCTCAAGAATTGACTCAACATGTGGCACACTTATGCATATTTTTCAATCAAGGACATCATACAAATAACCCACATTCATCAAACATATGCCCTCACAATAAGGGAGTTACCTATAATCACTCACAATAATGGAATTTATCATAATTGGTACAAGAATCAAATTTTGGTCACTCTCACAAGGAATTCACAAGTTACACATGATGAACCATAGGATTTCCCTTAGTGTAGTACTCCACTAATATCAGAATATTGAAGCTTATGATCAAATAGGTCCTTAATGGTTGTAATGTAGGCTAAGGGGCAGGTAGAAACTATTTTGGCCAAGAATAGTGACTATATTCCCTAAGCACTTTAATACATCACTTCATACAATTAACATCAATCTATAACAACCAACTTCCACCTCTACTACCTTCACATATTTTTTTCTTTACCCCATCTCATTAAGCTAATTCACATACAAAGTGGTGGGAGGATTTTCAATTTATTCATTATTCAATTTTTGAGCATAAATTTTTTTTCCACTCTCAACCATGATATATCAATATTTACACATCGATAACTGCTACTTTGTGGATTCACTTTCACCTTTTCTCCTCTTATTTTTTAAACTCCTTACTCAAATAATTTTATGCTAAAGTGCTTAGGAGCCTTTGGATCAAATTAAGATCTATCAAAGAAGGGATTAGGCTACATATGAGGCTACCAAAGAATAAGCTAAAGGATCAAGGGGGATGACTAAGATTAAGCATAAAGGTGGGTCAAAAGAGAAATGAAACATGTCTATCAAAGAAATGCCTATATCATCTCCTAAACTCACATCCTTTATTTCACTTTTTACACACACTAGGAAAGTTTTTGCATCAAATACAACAAGGAAGATATAACCAACTTACACGTACATGCTCAACTCACGTAGAATCATCATAGACTCTCAGCCAAACAATAGCATGAATTTAAATTTTAAGCCAACAAGTACAAAAGTCATAATCATGAGCCTAGGATTCTAAAAAGTAGCCATTCACACAATCAACATGCTTTTTACCACAAAAATACTTGTATCATGCAGTCAAATATAACACCAACAAGAACATCCCACACTTATTCCTAACACAATTTTTTGAAATTACTCCTAAAAATAGAATTTTCCCACCCCATAGTTAAAAATCTACTTTGCCCCCAAAGTATACTTTAAAAGTAGAGATAGAAATACTCCCCGAGGCTTCTAGGCCAAGCTAGTAGCATCTTCTAGCATCAAGGGGGTCTGAGGAACCCACACTTAGTCCTTTCCATGATCCTTAGCTCAAGTTTTTCAGTACTCAGACTTTCCATCAACCTGTGACTCAACAAAAATAAAAACTAGTAAAGAAAAAACTAAAAGTACTAAAAAAATAAAAATAAAACATACTATACTTGGGTTGCCTCCCATGAAGCGCCTGATTTAGTGTTGCAGCACGACCTAATCATATTTTTTCTCTACCTTAAGGATATGAATTTTACCCCCTATCGCACATCCATCTTTTTGCTTTGCTCATAGGGTGGTGATACAAAGATTAAGGAACTGAGTAATGGATGGTTCATGGTAAACCACTCGGCCTTAAAGTGAGGTATGTTTTTGTGTTGCTTTTCTGGTGCAAAATTAAGAAAATAGGATTCTTGTTCCTCATCTTCACATTCTCCCATTATTTTAGATGATTCCACTGACAAGACATCATCTAAACATAATTTAGAAAAGTGTTTTGAGTGGGGCCCAACAAATCCTGCTTCAAAATTTACACAATCAATAACACACTCACTCTTATTCACCTTCTCAATTTTAGTCTCAAGAGAAAGATAAAAACTGAATGGTTAAAATTCTTGTGTTTTTCTCTACCACTGTGGAGATGGTGGTGGTGGTGTCTCCTTAACCTGTTCAGCAACTTTAGATTTTGAGTACTCAGATGTTCTCAAATTATCAATAACTTTGTGTGCATCTGGTTAAGTCTACATCTACCTCCTTAGTTGCCTTTGGAGGTTCTTCATTGAGATCTTTTCCATTCCCCAAAGTGGTTGCCATTACTTGGCTAGGAAGAGCAGTATTACCCGACAAACCACCTTGAGGCCTGGAATGTTATTCTTATAACATTTTCCCTAACTGATTCTCCAACTTCGTTGTTTCTACCTACTGGTTCTTTATGTTTGCCAATAAATATACATAAGACGCTAAAATTTATTTCAGCATCTCTTCCATATTGCTAGTTTGAGTTGTGGCCTGCATGTTTTGTTGATGCTGCTGAAATTATTGTTGCTGGTATTTCCATGATTGAATTGGTGGAAGATTCTGCAATGCTTGATTTTAGGTTTTCACATAATATTGCATTTGAGAATAGCCCACAAACCATTCTGAATCGGGATTGACAACACACATAATTGCAGAATGACCACTGTTACCACAAACTATACACTGATTTATGGTCTGCTCCATAGATACAACAATATCCACCTCATATTGTAGAGGTTCTTTCCATGCGCTTCCATCAAAATCTGGACAAAAAGCCTCATGATGGGGTCCCCCATAAAAATAATATGAATCGTTATCCCTCAAAAACTATCTATCCCAGGCCGACATATCAAGAAGTGTGAGAAATGAAAAAGAAACTAAAAAGAAAAATTACTAAACTATGTACAACTCAATATATCTAAACTAAAAATAAAATAGTTGCCTATTTACAAGTCCCTGGCAAAGGCGCCAAAAACTTGTTGCGTCCAAGCGCACACGTAAGTGTACGTGGTCTCACCAAGTTATACAGTGACCTTAAATAAAGCCGAATATCGATTCCTCAGAGACTTGTGTTGAAAACTTATCCAATTCTAGTTCAACTATTGAGATAAAGTAACTAAGAGAGATTTGGAGTAGTAAACTAAAAGAAAAGTAACTAATGTGGAAAAGTAATGACTTTGGATAATCAATGGATAGAGACCCGGGATTAAGTCTTATGAACAATCATTCTACAACATTAAACTTTATTAGTTAGACTACTTATCTTGGTTGTTGACTTGTAGAGTTAATCGCATGATCATGGTCTCCTGATCTCTAACCATTTACCAAACTTGGACATTTCAACTACATCGTTGAGCGGGGATGTAATAATCCAATTAAGTTCTTTAAGCTATCATCCAACATGTGAATCAAGTAAGGCTTCTAGGTATATCCCTGTCCTAGACGTTAATTCAACTTCCTTAATTCATAAAAGAATAAGAACTCTACTTTGTTCATCCCCACATCCTATCTCCATATTCCCTCTCCCGAGATCAGAAGGTTGACAATATATTTATTCTAAGGGAGATCACTCATTAAAATAGTTAAAACAAAGATATAAAAGCAACCAAATATGATAAGTAAATTAAGCAAAATAAAATCAAAATAATAGTCTTCATGTTCTTTGCCTTAACCCCAAAAAGGGAGTTTCCAACCACTTATGGACATAATCATCATCCAAATTATTGAATGAATGATAAAAAACTTAAAGAAACTTAATTAAAGAATGTAAAACCTATAAATAAAGTCATAGAAACCTTCTCAATGGTCCAAGAGATCCAAAGATGATTACAAAAGTGAACAAGACTTATATTTATAGTAGAAGTAACCCAAGCCCAATCCGTGTATGAGTAGATTTGTATTTGGCCGTGTAGGAAATAGGATTTGCGGTGCGTTGCTTGCTCAACCCAAGTAGCCATCACATTGCGTTAGCTGGTAATCTCATATAAGGGTCGCGGCACGTTGTTGGTTCAAGTAAAATAGGGGTCATGACGCACCCATATCGTGGTACCTCACTGGAAGTTGCATCCAAAACTTTGGTTAAGTGTTCCATCGTCCTTCCTTTTATCAAAGCCTTGTGGTGTGTTTCTAATGGATTTATTGACTTTATATCATTAATATATCACCATAATCATCCCACAAAACATCCTTCATCATAATACACCAAGGATTAGAAATCAACACAACACAATATCAAAAATGATGAACTCAAAACACGAGCTAACACTAGGCTTGCTCATGTTGATCTTTAAGATATAGTTTTCACTCTTGGTTTGAATCAATTTACCGTTGCACCTTATTAAAAAGTTGTTTCAAATATAAATATAGTTATTTAACACACTATAATCCATCGAGATAGACTAGACAAGCACCTAGCTCAAGCTAGTAACACTAGTTTTCTCGATTGAACTCTATGTGACCCAATTAAGTACGAACTTGTTTGAAATTCACTTTGAACATTCTTATCACACACTTGGATACTTAGATGCTTATTTCCATTATAATTAACACATCAAGCACACAAGTTACCCCCAAAAAGGCAAATTAACCTAGAATAGTAACACTAGAGTGCATAAATACAACCAACATCACTGCTCCTCCACCTATAGTAATACATATCCACTCGTGGATTTTACTTCATTCGATTCGGTGATCTAGTTTGAATCAGTAAATCCTTTAATTACCATGGGATATTTATTATAATGCAAGTTATAGTCTTGAATGTATTTAAGATAACCGAAAACTCTTTTCATTGCCATCCAATGAGTTTTATTGGGATTAATCATGTACCAGGTCAACTTACTAATAGCACATGCTATGTCTGGCTGTGTACAATTCATGATATACAAGAAACACCCAACAATCTTGCGTAGTCCAACTCTAAGTCACTTTTACCATCATTCTTTTAAAGTGCAAAGCTTACGTCAAATGGAGTCTTGGCAATACCAAAATTCTAAATATGTGAATTTGTCAAGTACCTTTTCAATGTAATGAGATTATGACAACGCCAACCCTTGTGCATTTTTTTGGATTCTTAGTCCTAAGATCACATCTGCAACTCAATGGTCTTTCATATCAAACTTTCTCTCAAGCATTCTTTTCATAGCATTTATGTTGGAAATGTCTCTACTGATGATCAACATATCATTCACATACAAACAAACAATGACGTTATGATTTGGAGTATCTTTAATGTAAACACATTTATAACATTCGTTAATCTTAATCCCGTCTGCCAACATGGTTTGGTTAAACTTTGCATGCCACTCATTAAGTGCTTACTTTAGTCCATAAAGTGACTTAACTAGCTTGCACACCTTCTTTTCTTTACCAGGAACCACAAAAACCTAGTGTTGTTCTATGTAAATTTCTTCCTCCAATATATATTTAGGAATGTTTCTTTCACATCCATTTGATGGATTTCAAGACCATATACTGTCGTCAAGGAAATTGACACTATCTTTGTTACAGGCGACTATGTATTAAAGTAATAAAGGCCTTCTTTCTATTTGAAGCCTTTTGCTACAAGTCTTGCCTTGTATTTGTCAATAGTACCATCCACTTTTATTTTCCTTTTAAATATCCATTTAAACCCTAAAGATTTATTTTCTGGAGAAGCATCAACTAACTCCCACATATGCTTGCTCAAGATTGATTCAATCTTACTATTGACTGCCTTTTTCCAAAAGGATGAGTCTAAAGGCAACATTGCTTCTTTAAATGTTTGAGGCTCATTTTCTACCAGAAATATTACAAAATCCAATCCAAACAAAGTAGACGTTCTTTTACGTTTACTACGTCTTGGATTCTCATCATCATATACATCCTCACTTGGTTCATCTCGAGGTCGTTTAGACCCTTGACTAGACTATTTATGTCTAGTTTTATATGGATAAATGTGTTTAAAGAACTCAACATTATCTGATTTAATTATCGTATTTTCATTGATATCCGAATGTTCAGATTTATGAACAAAAAATCGATATGCTTTACTACTTTTAGCATATACTATGAACACGCAGTTGACTGTCTTAGGTTATATTTTTACCCTTTTAGGCATAGGAACTTAAACTTTCGCTAGACACCCCCACACTTTAAAATATTTCAAGTTGGATTTTATTTCTTTTCATTTTTCATATAAATTTATTGTGTCTTACTATGGGACACTCTATTGAGTATTCGGTTAGCTGTAAGGATAACTTTCCCCCACAAGTTTTGTGGTAAACCTAAACTTATTAGTAAGGCATTCATCATTTTCTTTAGAGTTTGATTTTTTTTTCCGCAATTCTACTACATTGAGGTGAATACGAGGTCTTAGTTTGATGGAAAATTCCATTCTCTACATATATCTCCGCAAAGGGAGATTTATATTCTCCACTCCTATCACTTCTTATCGAAACATTATGTTTTTTCTGAATAGTCACATCCAACTGAACAATCACCCCTTTTCCAAAATAGTGTATTGTTTCCTTAAATCGTTGTGTCCCTTCAGAGGCATCATTACACCATTTTTGCAATTGTTTCTGTACTGCATGCATGCATGTTCATGGAGGAAAAAAATATTTTTTTCATTTTATTCTTGGATTTTTCAGATCACTTGTTTTTCCAAGTTTTAAATAAATTTTATCTAAAAAATTAATCTTATCGTTCGATCATTTTCCAAATCCAAATCCAATGCTGAAG
Source organism: Capsicum pubescens (assembly GCA_030864215.1). Taxonomy (NCBI): domain Eukaryota; kingdom Viridiplantae; phylum Streptophyta; class Magnoliopsida; order Solanales; family Solanaceae; genus Capsicum; species Capsicum pubescens. Next base: position 254,318,749 of record CM061540.1, on the reverse strand, counting down.
CCGAAGCCGAGTGAGCGACAACAGCGCAAGGTTTCTCTTGGTTCTTACCTCACTATCCATGTGGAGTTGTGTTTCTTAATAAGAACACATGAAAGTATATTTCTCCAGCCAATGTGGAAGAATTAGTAGACTTTCCTTATTGTGAGCACACTTTCTTTTTAGGTGTGATTTCACTTTCCCTCCACTTATTCTCTCTATTTTCCATTCACACATTTAACTTGAACCTAACAATCCCTCCACATGAATGGGGAATGACTATTCTTTATAAAACTTTACGAACAAGTATGTGATCAGCAAGAAAAGACTGATTTTATCTGGATAAGTGGGTTTTCCTTTGAACTTTCCATAGTGAACATGCATCAGATGCACTTGATCAATCGGTAGATTTGATATCTTTGAACCGTCGAGCTTTAATGTACACCTAGACAACACATGTCATACACCTAGTCTTTTACTGTTTATGGTTCTCTTGATTTTATTCATTTCATCCATGAACACGTCCTAGTTTCATGATAGTGTAGAGAATAAGCCTTTACTAACATTCACTATGAAACGACTTCTACTTCACTCTCACATAGGTGATTCTAAATGTTCAATCCTATAGATTAAACTATTTGGTCAAATCTATCAAATTTTGATAATCATTAAAAGGATTCACACTATAAGACTTATCCTTGTTAACTAAACGTTGTCTATATCATAAGAATGGTTTGGGTATATTGATAATGTCAAACCTATCAGACACAACTTTGTTTGATCTCCTCAACCTAGCTCTTGGGATCTCCAATCTGCTAGGTAGAGTTACTGCCATGTTGACTTATCCTAGACCGTAAACCCATTCCCTTCGATGTTCTCTCAACTCCCTCTCTAGATAGGCATTTTGTAAGTGAATCTGACACATTATCCTATGACACTACATAATTAACAATGATAATTCCATTAGAGAGAAGTTCTCTATCGGTATTATGTCTTCATCTTTTGTGATGAGATTTATTATTGGAAATTATTCTCTCTTCCTTACCTATTGCCGCTTAACTATTTTAGTGTATTCATACTGGTGCCAATAGTTTAGGCCAATAAGGAATATCTTTCAAGAAATTCTGGAGCTATTCTGCTTCTTCACCGGCTTTATCTAATCCGATAAACTCAGATTCTATTATGGAGCGAGCAATATATGCCTGTTTGGATTATTTCCAAGAGACTTTTCCTCCACCTATAGTAAATACATATCCACTCATGGATTTTACTTCATTCGATCTAGTGATCCAATTTGCATCACTATATCCTTCAATTACCATTGGATATTTGTTATAATGCAAAACATAGTCTTGAGTGTATTTAAGATACCCCAAAAAACTTTTCATTGCCATCCAATGAGTTTTCTTTGGGATTACTCGTGTACCGGCTAACCTTACTAATAACACATGCTATGTCTAGCTATATACAATTCATGATATACATTAAACATCTAACACTCTTACGTAGTCCAACTATTAGTCACTTTCACCTTCAATATTTTGAAGTACAAAGCTCACGTCCAATAAAGTCTCGACAATACCAAATTCCAAATATGCAAATTTGTCAAGTACATTTTCAATGTAATGAGACTTTCACAAAGACAATCCCTATGGAGTTTTATGGATTCTTATTCCTAAGATCATGTCTGCAACTTTAAGGTCTTTCATATCAAACTTGCTCTCAAGTATTTGTTTCATAGCATTTATATTGGAAATGTCTCTACTTATGATCAACATATCATCCACATAAATACAAATAATGACCTTGTGATTTGGAGTGTCTTTAATGTAAACACATTTATCACATTCGTTTATCTTAAACCCGCTGCCAACATATTTTGGTCAAACTTCGCAGGACACTATTTATCTGTTTGTTTTAGTCTATAAAGTGACTTAACTAGTTTGCACACCTTTTTTACTTTACCAGGAACCACAAAACCCTCGATTTGTTCCATGTAAATTTTTTTCTCCAATTATTCATTTAGGAATGCTCTTTTCATATCCATTTGATGGATTTCAAGACCATATACCACCGTCAAGGCAATTAACACCTGTATTGACATTATCCTTGCTACAGAAAAGTATGTATCAAAGGAATCAAGGCCTTCTTTCTGTTTTAAGTCTTTTACTACAAGTCTTGCCTTGTATTTTTTAATAGTAGCATTCACTTTCATTTCTTTTGAAGATTCATTTAGAACCTAAAGGTTTGTTTCCTGAAGGAAGATCAAACAACTCCCACATATAGTTTCTCAAGATTGATTCAATCTCACTATTGATTGTCTTTTTCCAAAAGGATGAGTTTGAAGACAACATCGCTTATTTAAATATTTGAGGCTCAGTTTCTAAAAGATATGTTACAAAATCTGATTCAAACAAAGTTGACATTCTTTGGAGTGTACTGCGTCTTGGATTCTCATTATTATGTACATCCTCACTTGGTTTATCTTAATGTCGTTTGGACCCTCCACTAGACTTTTCATATCTATTTTTATGAAGATAAATGTGTTCAAAGAATTCAATATTATCTGATTCAATTATTGTATTTTTATTAATATCCGGATATTTGCATTAATGAACCAAAAGACGACATGCTTTACTACTTTTAGCATATCCTATGAACACACAACCCACTGTCTTAGGTCCTATTTGCACCCTTTTAGGCATAGGAACTTGGACTTTCGCTAGACACCCCCACACTTTGAAATATTTCAAGTTGGGTTTTTTCCTTTCTTTTTTTCATATGAAATTGATTGTGGCTTACTATGGGTCACTCTATTGAGTATTCGGTTAGCTTCCCTAAAAATTTTTGCGGTAAACCTAAACTTATTAGTAAGGCATTCATCATTTCCTTTAGGGTTTTATTTTTCCCTTTTTCAATTCCATTAGATTGAAGTGAATACAGGGTTCTAGCTAGATGGACAATTCCATTCTCTACACACATCTCCGCAATGGAAGATTTATATTCTCCACTCCTATCACTTTTATAGCTACAGAGTTTGCCATATAGATCTTTTTTTCACCTTGAGCCGGAGTAAATACATCAAACAACACTTTATTTGCACAAACATGGTTGGTGGTACCAGAATCCATCCACCATTATTGAGGATTTCTCACCAGGTTACATTCAGAAAGTATGGCACATAGATCGTTCATTTCGTTCTTGGATTCAACCATATTTGCTAGATCCTTTTTTTGCCTTTATTTAGGGCAGACAATCTGTAGACTTATGGCCAATATTGCTACAATTAAAGAATTTCTCTTTGAATTTCTTCTTAGGTTGATTGCTTTATTGTCTAGCTTTCTTCAGCTTCTTTGAATTGTTGCGGTTGTCTTCTACAATATTATCTCTATTCTTTGTAGAATTTTCTTTAGACCTCCTCTGTGTGGCTTTGTGTCTTCCTCAATGTGCAACCTCACAATGAGGTCTTTGACTGTCATCTCCTTTCATTTGTGTTTCAAGTAATTCTTGAAGTCCTTCCACAAAGGTGGCAACTTCTCTATTATTGCAGTTACTTGAAATATCTTGTTCACAACCAAACCTACAACAAAGTTCATGTGAACATTAAGAATATTTTTATCTTGTTCAAATAAGGTATTCACTAAATTCATACTTTTATCAAGGAAATCGTGGATGATGACTTGCAATTCCTGTATTTGAGAAACGACAGTCTTGCTGTTAATTATTTTATACTCAAGGAATCATGCAACAGAGAACTTCTTTGTTCCCGTATCCTCGTCTTATATTTTTTTCCAGCGCATTCCACAATTCTTTAGATGCCTTTATTCTGGTGTAGACATTGTATAAGTTATCTTGGAGGCCAATTAGGATATAGTTCCTACATAGGAAATCAGAATGCTTCCATGCCTCTATTACAGCAAACCGCTCCGTGTCTGAAGTTTCTTTGGGTACTTCTGGAGCATCTTCTGATATAAACCTTTGAAGACATAAGGTTTTTAGATAGAAGAACATCTTCTATTGCCACTGCTTAAAATAAATTCTAGAATTTTTTTTGGGCTTTTTCGCTAGTGCCATAGCGGGTGATGCAATTGTGCGACTGGTTGTAGCAACATTAGTTTCTTCCACACTTGTCACACTATCAACATGACCATTTGTAGTCATTTTTCCCATCACAAAAAGACAGTCAACTTTAGCATATCACAACACTAATTAAAAGTTTATAGCAACTTTAAACACTACTTGTTTCTAGTTTAATGAAGAAGTTTTTATGACTTTCAATTGTTAACCGAATGACCTTTAACTTGTGATCAAGTTTTTATTTCTTCAAATCACTTGTTAAGTTCAAATAGAGTAGAAATCATAAAGCTTTAATCTCAAGAAACCAAACACTACAGATTATGAAAGTTATTTCCTTAAGATTGTTGTTTTGGGTACACAATTTGTATGTTTATACACTAAACTTCAACATAAGTTCAAGACTTTTTCAAGAACACTTATGAAGTTTTCACCACCTTCAATACAAATTCAATATTAACTATCAAAGAAGTGTGTTATTTAAAGAAATAAAATGAAACAGAATAAGAACCAAGTCCTCTAACATCACAGAGTCTTCTTAACGAATTAACTCCTTTCAAGTACCCGAGGTTGTGGAATTTTTTCTCCCAAGATAAAATGGTTCACAATTCGACAGTAGTGGTACCTCAAACTATCGAATTCATCGAACACACTCAATAGCAGCTTGATCACAATGAGTTTTTTTTGAAGTAGAAGAGTGTTTACAATTCTGAAAATTTTCGTTACTACCTGTCGAAAAAATGCATGATTTATAACCATCAAGCGTCTCTCCCAAAACGAAGCAATAGTTCATCGAAAAGGTGTATCCCTTTGGAACAGTCATATCTGTTCATTCAAAACATTGTGTTTTTTTTTTAGCAGTCACATCCTACAGAACAATCACTCCTTTTTCAAAATAATGTGTCATTTTCTCAAAGGGTTATGTCTCTTCTGAGGCAGCATTTCAGCATTTTTGCAGTCGTTTCTACACTGTATGCATGCACGTTCATAGAGAAAAAATTATTTTTTATAAATTTTTCTTGGATTTTTTTGGATCACTTGTTTTTTCAAGTTTCAAATAAATTTTATCTAAAAAATTAAATCTCATCAATTGATCAAATCCGAAGCCGAAGCCGAGCCGAGCGAGTGATGATGACAGCGTGAGACACCTCTTGGTTCTTGCATCATAATCTATGTCGAGTTTTGTTTCTTAATAAGAATACATTAAAGTTTCTTTCTCCCACCAATGTGGGAGAATTAGTAGACTATTCTTATTCTGATCACACTTTCCTTTTAGGTGTGATTTAATTTTTCCTCCACTAATTCTCTCAATTTTCCATTCACACATTCAACTTGAATCCAACACTTAATTCCTCTTCTTGATCAAATAATTGGTATATCTTTTTGATCTCTCCAAATATAGCTATGCTCTTTCTCACATAGACGATATATGAATTGAACCTTACAATAGTTTTAAATTGAAATTGTAGAAATAGAAGATTATCATGGTGAATTACTTCCTCAATACATATGACTTCTATGTTGCAGCAATGCATATTAAAGCGAATATCATTTTCTGGGAGGCTCTCTCTCTCAAGTCATATTGTTGCTCGGGCTTTTATGATTTTCTCTATATGAATAGAAATTATCGATGAAAGAACAGTATGGTGAGAATGTAAAAAATGAATTAGCATGGATTTTATAGAATAGAAGTAGACAAAAGGTTCATTAAAGCCTATTTAACATGGAATAAAAATTGTTATTTGTCAGTTTTAGGGTTGTCCTATTTTTGTTAGGAATGGTTAGTTTTTTTAGGTAGTGAAAAAGGCATTCTATTTTTGTAAGGATTGTTTTTGTAATATAGTCAATATTACGTTAAAGACTATTTATGATTTTGGGGGAGTTTTAGGTTGTCCTCTTCTAATTAGGAATGATTAGTTTTTTTAGATGGTGGAAAAGACATCCTATTTTTGTAAGGAATAGTTTTTTCTTAAAAAAATATAGTCAATAATTAATATCACTAAAATAATAGGAATAAGGTGTAAAGACAATTTTATCTAAAATGGAGACTTTTAATGAAGGACAAAAAGTTCAAACAATATTTCTAACACCCTAAATACTTTTAATAGAATATAGATTATACATATAGATAGATTATAGATTATAGATAATAGAATGATTAAGTGACGTGCTTTGAACGTGTGTATCACATTAACTATAATCTTTGAATATAAAAGGAATAAATTATTGTGATTTTGACATATTTTCTTAAAACAACAATAACAAGTGTTCATTAATTGTTAGGATAATTATTTCTCTTCTTATAATATGATGAGTATTTGATGTAGTTTTCAATTGTAAACCTAGATTTAACATTGAATAGAATTGTGTCTGCAACCTTCAATATATATGCCATACTTAAAGTTTTATTTGCACAAAAAAAATAATAATTTGTAGCCAATATAAAAGAAAAAAGAAGATATCCATACTACTTTCACTCTATGAAATATAATCTGGATAAAAGAATTAATCAATAAATCGATTTCATAATCAATATGTTTTGATGACATATTAATATTTTGTAGTCACCCCTCCCTTGCTCCCATCAAATCAATGTGAGATTTTTCTATGCGAATCTGATTCTAGTTGAGCTTTTATGTGGAGATTAAACTTCATGTGGGAAATAAAAAAAATGCAGTCACAAAGATTGCATACAAAAGATATACAAAATTTTCTTATAGAATAAAAACCAAAGAAGAATAAAAGATTAAAAAAGAAAATAATATAAAGTAAAGATTCAAAATTTATGAACCTCATTACCACAAACACGTACTATCCATAATTTTGATATGACGCCACCAAAATATCATTTAACTCCTCAACAATTGAAAGAGACTACACAAGTAAATAAAATGAAACAACAAAAAGAATAGATTAGATTAGTTACAAAATAAAAAAATCAATAAAAATTGATAATTTGACACTCCCATAGTTTGAACTTTTATTCAACATTGATAATTTTCTTTTTTACCTAATCCAAAGATTTTACATGATTACACTTTATCATTGTGAGGAAGGCAGGAACTCAAAATTATCCTAAACATACCACATAATTAATTTCTTAAGGTTTTAAATTTGTGAGATCTGTATATGGAAAAAATGTAATGAAAATGGAAGAAAGAGTGTAGAACATTAAATTTTTATATCATAGACTTTGATTTGAACACCACAACACTTTTCCCAAACGGTATTTGATTTAGACTCAACAATACTTTTTCTAATTAAATAATATTTCTTAGTTCTTATTAGTTTTAAAGTCTTAAATATTATTATAAAAAATTAAAGAAAAAGGTGAAAAGACGATTGCAATGTCTATTAACGAAGGACAAAAAGTTCGAATCACTAAGTGTCTTCATACTTTTAGTATATTATAGATTATAGATTATAGATATAGATATATTATAGATATAAATTAGAGATTAGAGATTAGAGATACAGATTAGAGACATGGCATATCCTATCTAATTAAATTCATTCTTTTATTGACCACATAAGTAAATAAATTATTATTTTGACCCATTAAATCATTAATTAACTAATTATTTAAAATATCCGAATCTTCTAATAAATCTTCAAAATATGTTCGGAACCCCATATAAATAAATTAAATATATAAATTGACTAAAAAGTATGTTTTGAGCTTATTGAAAATATTAAAATGCCAATATCGAGGTCATTTTAACCATAAGTTGACCATGGTGAACTTAACTTTCTTAGAATTTAATAACCCAACTAATAAGTTAAATCACTTCGAACGCCTTACGAATCGGTATTACCCATCCCCGTAAGTCATAAACCACATTTATAAATTACGGAGAGAGCTAAAAGAATATGTAAAATTTACAAGACACTAGAAATGTTGTTACATATACGAACATTGATGGGATATGCTACATAAGTTCCTAAGAGAAATCCAATGGCATGGAGAATCAAGTTATAATGCCCTGGTAATAAGGTACGGATTTAGCAAAATGAAATGTTTGTAATGCATTCATTTGATTGTCTACTGATTTTATCAGTCATATTAAACTAATTCACAAGATTATATGCTGAGGGAAGAGTTTAAACTTTCATGTGTAATATCTGAAGACACACCTTCCTGATAGAAAAGTGACAATTCTGTTTCAGATTGTGTTTTAAATGCCTGACCACTAAAGTTGCATTTTTCAACAGGAAATTCAGGCAACTAAAAGTTTTGCTTGGTCAAATTATTCCATGTGCTCAATTTCTCATAGATATCAACTACATCAAAGATATTAACTGCTCGAAGAGTTGATTCTATAAGGAAAATAATGCTACTGATCTCTATAAATTTAGTCATCTTCTTGGCAGCATGCTGAAAGGATTTGTGTATTAATAAATATATACCTATAAATTAATGTATTAATATCATATGGTGTGTAGGATATTGTAGGAAAATAATTTTTTTTTTAAAAAAGAAAATGTGTATATGGGATGAGTTTGTAATACCAACCACAAACTTAGCTGAGATAATTGAATGAAAGATTGCTGACATCGACCAACTTAAGGGTCAAACATAATTAGAAAACTTGATTAAGTAAATTGTGGACTTGATTAATATTTTCAAAACTTTCTAATTTTTTCAAAAATACAAATCAACCCAACCCACATCCCTCTTCAATCCAAATCAACCAGTCTCTCTCCTCTTTCTCTCGACAGCTTCTCTCAACTCTCTCCCAACTAACAGTTCTGCAAATTTCTCCTTTCAATCCTCGGCTACTTCAACATCCGACGATAAATAGTTGGGCTTCGAGTTCCTTTTCGACTTCAACCTTCAACCGATGTGACAGCCTTGCTCTACGGCCACAACAGGTTCGAATTCTTCATCGTTTCTTTTCTTCTTTCACAGGTAAAAAATTATGGCCTTTTTAGCTTTGAAAAAAATGAGAAACTTGAGCCAACTTCTCTTGTAGTATTGGTTAACAATTTCAATATTTGTTGCTTTAATCTGAAATGTGGTCTGAATAAAATCCTAATTTTTGGTATTTCTTCTCTTCTCTTTACGAAGTGAATTATGATTTTTTGTTGTTTATTGCCTTTTTTTGAAGTTTGATTTTTGTTGTTTGTGTTTATACAAACAAAATAACGATTTAGGTTGATTTGTTCTGTTCTTGTTCTTGGTAAAAATGGTGATATTGCTATTTTTCTATTGAATAAAATCGTGCTACTATTTTTTTTCTCAAATAGATTATCCATCTGGTGCAACATATTAACCATGTGATGCAACAAATTTATCATATGATGTAACATATCAACCATCTGATGCAACAAAGGAACTATCAGATTAAAATTCTGATGCAACAAATTAATCATCTGATGCAACAGAGGAACCAATGCAATAGATCTATCATATGATACAATAGTTTAACTATCTTATGCAACAGATCAACCATATGTTGAAATAGATTAACCATCTGATGCAACAAATTTACTATTGGAAGCAACAAAGGAACCATCGGATGAAAAATCTAATACAACTGATTAACCATCTGATGCAATGGAAGAACCATCGGATTAAAGATATAATGCAACAGATGAACCTCCTGTTGGATAAAACCTATCAACTCTTCCAATAGGACATGTCCAAGACTTGATTTTTTCAACTGATCAATCATCTGCCGCGATAGACGACCCTTCTATTGGAAGAAATCTAAATAATATTGACCGTTGATAACTGTTCCAACAGATCACTCATGTGTTGCAACAGATGTGCGACCTGTTGCACAGACTATTCATCTTTCTCAATAGATAAGTGATATATTTTGTATTGTCGTACTGATTACTCAGTCGTTGCTACAGGTTAGTTAACTGTTCCGATAGACCACTCATATGCTGCAACAGATATGCGATCTGTTGCACAAACCATTCATCTTTCTCAATAGATTAGTGATATATTTTGTATTATCGCAACAGATTACTCATCCATTGTTGTAGGTTTTTAACTGTTCCAACAGATCACTCATATGTTACAATAAATGATGTTGCAATAGATGTGTGATCTGCTACACAGACCATTTATTTTTCTCAACAGATGAGTGATATGTTTTGTATTATTACAACAGATTACTCATCCGTTACAATAGGTTATTTAACTGTTCCACACTACAAGAAAAATAGCCTATAGGGAAGGGAAATATGGTCCTAAAAAGTCCAAATCTTGTCCCAGCTGGATTTTTAGGACGGGAAAAAATTGGTCGCGTCCCGTCCTAACAGGCTCCGCCGCAAAAGCTCAATAGCGACGATGCAAAAAAAGCCGGTCCTAAAAAACCTTTTGAGACTGTAAAAAATCCGATCCTAATTATCCTTTTGCGATGATATATCTTGTCCCAAATAGACTAACTACCTTGTCCTAACTATCCCTTTGCGACGATATATCTCATCCCAAATAAACTAACTACCTAGTCCTAATTATCTTTTAGCTGGGGTATATCTCATCCCAAATAGACTAACTACCTGGTCATAATTATCTTTTAGCGACGATATATCTCATACCAAATAGACTAACTACTTAGTCATAATTATCTTTTAACGACGATATATCTCGTCTCAAATAGACTAACTACCTGGTCCTAAATTATCTTTTAGAGACGAGAAATACTTGGTCCTAAATTATCTTTTAGCGAGGAGCAAAATTCTTTTCCTAGATCAACCTTTAAGGACGAGCAAAATCCTGGTCATAAATCAACTTTTAAAGACGAGAAATATTCTAGTCCTAAATCAATCTTTAAATACGAGCAATATTTCTAGTCTCTAACTGACAACAAATGAGGCTAATATATATCACAAAATAATAAATTTCATCAATTTATATCAAATTGCTATCAAGAATCTTGATACAAAAACATGATATAATTAGAGACCAGAAAACTAAGTTAACAACCCATGATATTAGTTTCAATATTTGTTTCACAAAAAACATAGTCACCATCCAGATCGAGCTAAGTATGATATCAATTTTTCCATAAGATTTGAATACATAGAAAAAAAAATCAAGTAACTCCTGTTTCTACTGTTTAAGTCCTCGACTTTCAGTTCAAATCGCCAACTTCCATCATAGGGCAAAAAATAATAAAGTCCTCCACTTTTAGTTCCTACCGCTTCACCTAAATCAAGAAACTCCTACAACAGTAAAGCAGAAAAGTAGTACATCACTTTAATTAAGAGAAAAATAATCTGTGAAATCGGTTCAACTATTCATAAATCACAAATAAAAATATTTAGTATTTCAACGTTAAGGAGTTCGTTGAAATATTTAGTACTTCATATTTATATCTTTGTCGAGAACAATTAGACATCCAACTTCAGAACCGAAATCAGTAGAAGACAATGTCTTTTTTATCATTTATGTGCATGGCTTTGCCAGAGTATACTATTTTTCTAGAATCTCAGAAGCAAAATCACATGAGACCAAGTAAACAATCTATGGAGGGAGTAACTACATCATGTGATTTTAACTGGATCGATGTGATTGTCACTTACTGTGCTAAAAATCGAGAAGGTGATAGTGATCACACAACTGTTTAGCCTCATCTAGAGAGACGTTTTCATCCAGAGTGATGAAACACTCAAGTATGGAGGATGATTGGAGTATTATCTAACATGCTAATTCTATTTTGTTGTTCACTAATTGTGTAATGATTAGATGGAATAAAAGATTGAGTAGTCATTTATCGCATCATAACTTGACCGTTTTTGTGCTTTTTACTGGAAGAAGACTTGACAGTAGTATAGAAAAACTCATGTAAATGCTATTTTTCTGGAATTTTACCTTAGTTCCTTTATGTTAAGGAGGTATCCACTAGTATGGTAAGATAATATGAAAAGATTGATGTAAATATGAAGTATTAAAGTAGTAAGTTCTATATGTTGTTCTATATATTATGCTTTTAACCTCCTTCCTTATGTTACTAACAAAGTTATCTCTAACAAGTTTTGTTGTTTACTATTGTGCAAACACTTCTAAAAGGGGTATACCCCAAATGGAGCCCTTCTGCAATCTGCTCGGCTATGATAACCACAACAGATGCATTAGACAACACGCAAGGTCCCATCCATGACATTGGTAACAAAAACAATGCTACTAATCCCCAAGCCATGGGAGCTGGCCATATCAATCCAAATAAGGCACTGGACCCTGGGCTTATCTATGACGTTACACAAGAAGACTACTATATAAATCTCCTCTGTGCTTTAGATTTCACATCTAAATAGATCAAAGCCATCACAAGGTCCTCCTCATATTACTGTACCAACCCTTCATTAGACATGAACTATCCATCTTTCATTGGCTATTTCAATTACAACAGCAGCAAGTCTGATCCTAAACGAATACAAGAATTCAGCAGGGAGGAACTCTGAATTCTGGAGTTGAATAATATATTGCCTTTCACAAGATACAAATAATGCATGAAAGTTACCAAGTTAAAAAAAAAGACACAAATAACCTCATTCAGCTACCGACCAAAATAAAACCTTATTCAGTAAAATAGAACCTCAAAAAGGATTAACAAAAATTACATGCTACATACACCAACCACTTGCTACAAGTCATGCATTTTAAATTTCTCAAATTAATACAATTAATATACAGAAGGGGAGTGAGAAGGTATATGGTTACTAACTTGAAGAGAATAAGGTAGTGGTTATTCATTTGAAATTGGCGATGTTGTAGCCCTGAGTTGTTGTTGTTGAAGGTTTTGGCATAAACTAGTGGTTCTGGCACCTTTAAATACTTTTGAAAGCACCTTCTTGGTGCTACATTAATAATACTATGAAAAAAAAGAAAAGGGAGAACTTCTAAGAAGATAGAAAATGATACATACATATTGAGAGCCAGTCATTTGCTATGTAACTTTACCAACAAAGTAAGTATGTTACACCAAATAATAAGCAACACCAAAGTAATAAAAGCGTCACACAATATTCATTAATTGAAACTTAAGATATAAAAGCTCAGAATTTTGACAAAAAATCTACATGATTCTTAAAGACTAGTCATAATACAAATATTTTCACAACAAAAATTGCACTTATTTGCCTGTATCTTTTGACCTATCAAGTACGACTACACACCTCTAACTTCTGGAGTAAGAAGCAAATAACATAACTTTATTTTAATGCTATTACAAACAAGGAAGATCGTATTAATGGAGGAGATGTCCAAGACCATGAGGTGAGAGATTTCAGGGAATATATTCAAACAAATGGCGTTGCTGAGCTGAAGTATATTTGTAGGAGATTAACATGGAGTAATGGCACATTATTTAGAAGAATAGATAGAACAATTGTAAACGTAGCCTAGATGATGCATCTACCTTATGACTCTGTGGAGGTGAAGGGTCCACTCTTCTCTAATCACTCTCCGATATGCTTAGACATCCAAGACATCACTGGAAAGTGTTTGAGACCCTTTAATTTTTTCAACTATATGGCTGATCACGATAACTTTAAGTAGGTGGTTAAAGATTCTTGGGGACAATGCAACATCAATACTTTAGCAAGCTTTAGCAGAAACTAGGCAAAGTTAAGATAGTAGTGAAACAACTGAGAACTAATGAGTTCTCTAATATTGAAGAGAATCTCAATGAGGCTAGAAGGAACCTTGTGCATATGCAGGATCTAATAGCAGATGGAGGCCACCCGAAGTTACTTGAAACTACAAAAGAGGCAAATAAGACTTACAAAAAATGGGCTAGGACTGAAGAAAGTGTGGTGCGTCAGAAGTCAAGAACCCAATGTCTTAGATTAGGTGATGGTAACTCAACCTATTTTTTTTTTGCTACAATGAAGAGCAGGGCAGCAGAAAATAAAATAAAATTTCTCATAATAACTGAAGGAAATCTTGCTCAATCTGGTGTTGTTCTTGAAAAAGAGATCATCAATTTTTATTAGGACTTGTTTGAAACAAATGCTCCATCTTTTCCTGCCATCCAACCAGCATGTATGAAAAGGGGATATATACTTAGGAGAACTGAATAACTACAACTTATCAGACCAATCACAACGGAGGAGGTATATTTGGCTTTGATTAGTATTAATGACCTCAAGTCCCCTGGCCATAATGGTTTTAGTTCTTGTTTCTTTAAGAAGTCTAGGGAAGTCATAGGAGGGGATATGACTAATGTTGTTGTGTATTTCTTTGATACTCTAGAAATTCCCAAAACTATCAACTATAGTGTGACCTTAATTCCTAAAGTCAATTGCCCTACTACAATACGAGAATATAGGCCTATGTCTTATTGCACAGTCCTTTATAAAATTATCTCTAAAATCCTCTCTAGTAGGTTGAAGAGTGTTATGGGGTTGGTAGTAGAGAATAATCAGATAGCCTTTGTTCCTGGAAGGGTCCTAACGGATAACATTATCCTAAGTCATGAGCTTATTAAGGGATACTCTAGGAAAAGAATCTCACCTAGGTGTATGATGAAAATTGACATGCAAAAAGCCTATGATTCATTGGAATGGAAGTTCTTAGAACAAGTCCTCACTAGCCTAAATTTCCCAAAAACCTTTGTCAAATGGATTATGTGTGGTGTGAATATTGTATCTTATTCAATTATGATATAATGGAAAACTATCTAAATCTTTCTTCGCAAAAAAAGGACCTATACAAAGGGATCTTTTATATCCCTTCTTATTTGTGATTGCAATGGAATATTTCAATAGATGCTTGAAGGGTTTGAAGGACAATGTTGGTTTTAACTTTCACCCAATATGCAAGAAGTTAGGCTTGATTCAAATTGGTTTCGTAGATGATCTTTGTTGTTTTGTCGAGGTGAAGAACCTTCTATTTCAAAACTATATGAATGCTTTCTTGGTTTCTCCGAGGTGTCTCAACAAGCAGAAAAGTTCTATTTATTTTGGAGGAATGTCTGAATCCTTACAACAAAGGGTATTTAGAAAGATAGGATTTGGCAAAGGACTCTTACCTTTTAGATATCTGGGGGTTTCTCTCAGTACCTATCCAGTGCCAACCCTTACTGGAAAAAATGGTAGGAAAAATAACTCACTGGACCTCTAAGCTTCTTTCCTATGTGGGTAGGTTACAATTACTTAAATCAGTTCTTTTTTTCATTCAAGTGTTCTGGGCTCAAATTTTTATCATTCCAAAGGAAGTAATTAACATGATTGAGAAGCTGTGTAGGTCCTTCTTGTGGACTGGTGGTGATAGGGATGGGAAAAAGGCAATGGTGGCTTGGGAGCAACTATGTATGCCAAGATCAGTTAGTTGTTTAAATTTATTGCACATTCAAACCCAGTGTATTCCGAGTGTATTCCCACATAGTAAGGTCTGGGGAGGGTAAGATGTACGCAGTCCATACCTCTACCTCTAATGAAGTAGAAAGGCTATTTCCGATAGACCCCCGGCTTGAGACACAGAATACTAAACAAATTTATAGTAAAGCATGGACAAGATGGCATAACATAAATACAACACCCACAAGTAATAGAAAACAGAGAAAAGTAAACAGATTCATAATAAAGCGTGAAAAAAGGTATCATAACAAGAATAATACCCCCACCAAGTAATTCCCTACACTAGCAACCCAAACTGACCCTAGCCTTCGGCCCTAATTCGCGTCCTCCAGATCTTTCTATCTAGGGTCATGTCCTCAGTGAGCTATAATTGCTCCATGTCCCGCCTAATCACCTCTCCCCAGTACTTCTTCAGCCTACCCCTACCCCGCCTAAAACCATCCAAAGCTAGCCTCTCACACCTACGAACCGGGGCATCCATGCCCCTCCTCATCACGTGTCCAAACCATCTCAATCGAACTTCCCGTATCTTATTCTCCACTGGAGTCACACCAACCTTCTCCCTGATAGTCTCATTCCGAACTCTATCCCTCCTAGTCAGCCCACACATCCAATGCAACATCCGCATTTTTGCCACCTTCATTTTTTGAATGTGGGAGTTCTTAACTGGACAACACTCTGCTCCATACAACATGGCCGGACGGACTGCCACCCTGTAGAATTTTACTTTAATCTTGGGCGGCACCTTCTTATCACACAACACCCCTGAAAAGAGCTTCCACTTCATCCATCCCACTCCAATACAGTGCCATACATCCTCGTCAATCTCACCGTTATCCTGAATCACGGACCCGAGATACTTAAAACTATCCCTCTTACATACCACCTGTGATTCCAACTTTACTATCACCTCATTCTCCAGCCTCATGTCATTAAACTTGCATTCCAAATACTCTGTCTTGCTCCTACTCAACCTGAACCCTTTAGACTCTAGAGTTTGTCTCCACACCTCTAATTTATCATTCACCCCCCCTCCCCCCGAGTCTCATCAATCAAAACTACATCATTTGAAAAAAGCATACACCAAGGCACCTCTCCTTGAATACGCCACGTCAACACATCCATCACCAAAGCAAACAAAAAGGGACTAAGAGTAGATCCCTGATGCAATCCTGTCAAGACAGTGAAATGCTTTGAGTTTCCTCCCGCCGTCCTCACCTATTATGGAATATTTGTGTTAAAGAAGAAAAGTTGTGGGTAAAATAGGTTCACACTTACTACATCCAAGATCAAATAATATGGAATGTAATGCCGAAACAAGCATCATGGATGATCCGAAAAGTTTTCAAAGCTAAGAAGTATATCTTGGAAGCAAGGGTGGACTTTGATAACTTTCTTAATATGAATAATTATTCTATTAAGAACATGTATAAAAAGTTGCAAGGGGTCTTTTCGAATGTGCAATGGAGACGATTGATTTGTAATACTAGTGGTTCCCCAAAGTGGATTTTCATTAACTTTTTGGCTGCTCATAGTAGATTATACACAAGAGATAGGCTACTTAAATGGGTAATGATCGATAACAATGTTTGTCCTCTTTATGAGACCCAAGAGGAATCCATAAACCACTTGTTTTTCCAATGTAGTTTCACTATAATGGTGTGGCAGAGAATCTTGGGATGGCAAGGGATCTGTAGAACAGGTTTTCAATATGAGGATGAACTCGGTTGGATGTTTATTAATGCTAATGGCACTGGAGTAAATTCTGAGATGTATAGGACTGCAATGGCTTTCTGCGTGTATTTTATTTGGCAAGAGAAAAACAAGAAGATCTTTCAAAGACAACAATGGAGTGTAGATATTGTGGTACAATTAATTGTCCTGGAAACAATGTAAAGGGGATATCTAAAGAATAAGTTGGCTAGAAGACTAGAAGATCTCAACTTTTATCCCTAAATATTGTCTTAGTTAACTGAACTAGAGGGTGTTTTGTAGCTGCAAAGTATTGGGAAAACTGGGGACTATGTCCCAGTGGCCGTAGTTTCCTTCCCTGGTGGAATATGTACATAATGCTATTTTGGTAAATAAATCTTTAATTACTAAAAAAAAATTCCTTAAGATCTCAACGCGATGCGACTACTCGACACACAAAATCTCAGCACTTCGACAAAAAGGAATTCTCATAAATCTTAAAGATAGTTAATAATATAAGTATTTTACCAACAAAAGGCGCACCCGTTACAGTAAAACTCAATAAGATCTCAATATAATGTGACTTATCAAAACATAAAAGCTTCACGATTCACAATTTTGGGGAGCTATTGCTTCACAATATTGATAAAACTAAATAGTCAGATGAAACCATACTCTCTACTAATATCGAAAATTATCCCAGCCCAGATGAAAAATACACCAGATTAATTAAAACTAACACAACCCATTAACATATAATGAGAAAACACAAAACAAGTTGTAATAACCCTGAATTCCTTTTGCTCATTGACAAGAAACCATAAAAAGTTCACTAAGAATCGATCAATTTGCCCTACTCTCTAATGAGACATTCAACACACATATTATAGAGAAGACAAATGAAAAACCACACATTTTTAATCATTAAGCATTCGATATATACAATAAAAAAAGTTCAAAAGGTCATCCCAACACTGCGAGCACAAGGATATACAAGAAAACACATTGGAACCGCTAAATCATGATGACTAATCTACAGGCAATACAAACTGTATTACATGGGAAAAAAAGAGTAAAGTAGAGCTCACCGAAGGGAATCGAGTATCAATTTAAGCACGTCACAGTGAATCGATGAGAGAATTGCGAAAGTCACAGTGAATCGAGGAGAGTATTAATTTGAGAGATGCAAATTAGGGCTTATTAATTTTGTTAATTGTTACAGAGGGAACTTCTTTAATTTTCTGTTTGTATGTTTTAAGAGGGAGAAGTTGAATAGCGTTTTAATTTTTTTAATTTTGTTTTATGTTTAATTAATTTATTAATTATTAGCGCCCAATTATAATTTTAGTATTAATTAAAAATTTGGAGGTATTACTTTTTCCCGCTTAAGACTCCAAATTATCAATAGGGACCGGCTAAAAATATTTTTACGGACTAGATTTTATCCCTTCTCAATAAATTGCACATTTAGAGACCAGAATATTGTAATACCCCGGGAAATTTTTCGTTGAAATTTTGTGCGTAAACGTGTTGAGTTCTATCCCCTAGAATGAATTATAAATTTTCCGTGCGGAATGTTTTAGATTATGATCCACCATTACGTAGAGTATCGAATAAGCTTTCCAAAGATATGTGGATCATCCAAAACGAACACCCGAGCGTTGAGTTATGAACATTCCGATCGAACCGTGAATAGTAGTGAACAATAAAACGTGCAGGAAAAAAAAAGTACTAAGGCCTGGAGTATTTTTTCTCCAAATTTAAACGATCATAACCCCTAGTACATAATGATCTGGGTGATCTACTATATATAAATGGAAAGCTCTACGAGTCCTCTTTTCGATGAAATTGGTTTCATCCAATATGTTTATCGGAGAAAAAAGTTATGGTCGATCTACTTCAGCCTATCAAAAGTGAATTTTTGGGTCAACTTCAAATGATCATAACTCCTCGTACACAATGATCTGGGTGAGATACTATATATCAACGAAAAGATATGAGAGTTCTCTTTCTAATGAAATTGATTTCATCCAATTTGAATATCTGAGTAAAACGTTATGGTTGATCTACTTTAGACTATCAAAACAGTCCATCAAAGGACAGATTCAAGAATTATTTAATTTTTAGGAGCGTTTTGGTCATTTCCCCTCACCCAAAATCCATCCAAACCCTATATTAAAGCCTATTAGAAGCATTATATGTTATATTTCATCAAATTCCCTCAAAAAGAAAATCCTAAGCTCCTACATCCAACTTCAAGAACCTCCAAAGTTCACCATTAATTCTGTAAATTTATTCAAGATTCCAAGTTCCTAGTTCAAGAACTCCAAGAACCATTATTCAAAGGCACGATTAACATCTCAAAAATGAGTATCGATCTAAAGTTCATCATTCAAGGTATGTGGGGGGTTTTCAACAAGAACTCTCTTTCGTTCTTGTATCCAAAAGTAATTTTCTTTACAAAGACATGATTTTTATTTAATTTTTTATGAATTTGAAGTATGAACCCATATCTTATGATGATTATTATGAAATCTTGATGTTTATGATTTTGAAAGATAAATTTACATGTGTGGTAATATAAAGCATGAATCTTGAACGATATTTATCATGATTTTGATATTTGGGTCGTGAATCCCCATTGAAAATTGTATTTTTTTTGAGAAAGTGTGTGTTATAAGCACATTGATGTTGAATATTTGAGATATTTTGAATGAGTTAACCTTTTGGTCGTGAATGAGCTATTTTGAACTCGACTGTGAAAGAAATCCACATTTTTATTGATTATGATAAAGGGGTAGCAAATTGGCTCCCGATGAAAATTGTTGAAGTTCTTATTGTGGATTCTCTTTAATGTGAGGCTGAGGCTGATTTAAATTTCTGAGCTAAGTCTGGGAGTAATCTTTAGCACTGAGTGGGAGGTATAAAGTGACCTTACTTCCCTAGAACTACGTGCCCCCATAGGAGTGAGCCTGAGGCTGATTTATATAGTGATCACTAGTTTGTGTGGATTTGATATCGATAGTCCTACTCTGATGGAAAGGATAGGATGGCTCTCCCCAACATGGGTTGTACGTTGGACTCTATGTTGCTCACATTGTTTATGTCGGTTATAGGATCTCCCAGTGTGTGTGTGTTTCCTTGTGTCTATGGTGAATGGTGAAGTGATTTGAAAGTGGAATTATGAAAGTTATTCTTTCAAAAGATTTAAATGATATTTACATTATGATAATTGATATTCTTGATGAACTAAAAGTGATTGACAAATTATATGATGATTCACATGTGTTATTATACTTATTTCATCCTCTCATGATTATGATGATTTTCTTCGAGCTATGTGAGTCTTTCATACATCCTGCATATTTCTTATAAATATTTATGATGATGATGTTTATACAACTGCATACACCCTATATACTTGGTTCCTTTCAATGGTACTGGCCCACATCTTCGAATGTGGGCTGCATTTTCTCGGAATGTAGGTACAAGGTATAGTTGCACCTTTAGATCTAGTCAGTTCGTGGTATCCAGTCAGCAGGTGATGAGTCTTTTTTATTCAAGGGCTTGTGTTAGTTATGAAGAGTTTATAGTGTTGTATTTTCTTTATTCAGTCGTATTGAGTTGGGGTAGTCGGGAGTCATAACCCGGCTACCTACAGTCAGTACTAGTAGAGGCTTCATAGACAGTCAGTATAAGTTGATGTATTTTGTTTCAATTCTGGTTGTAAAGGCAGAATTGTAATCCTGTAAAATTTCATTTTTGTATCGATCAGATTCAGAAAAGAGTTAATTTCTGCTGATTTGTATGGATTTGTATTTTCATTCAGTTGCTTATGAGTTATGACAGTAGAAGGGTTAGCTTGGGGTCACTTGTGACCCTAAGCACCGTGTGACATCTCGGTACCCGATTTTGGGGCGTTACAAACTTGGTATCAGAGCCAGGTTTCAAGTGTCCTAGGGTGTCTATGAAGTCGTGTCTAGTAGATTCTTGCGGAATGGTATGGAGACGCCTGTACTTTTCTTCGAGAGGCTACATGGCATTTAGGAAATGTTTTCCTTCTTTCAAGTCTAAGATCGTGCTATAAATAGGTTTTCCAAGAAGCTTATATAGATTCTCATCTTACTTTATTCTGGCTAACTCTGCCTCATTTTCAAGGTATCAGAAACAGTTAAGCTTAATTCTCCGTAGATAGTTATGGGATTGTAAGAGAGCTAGAAAGTATCCTGTCAGTGCTTTTGAGTTCCAAAGATTGAAGTACTTTATTCATGTTCATAAAAGTCATGAACTAAGCCTAGGTTAGATGTGCTTTCAGATTTCTCCTCAGAATCTACAATATTAATCTATACTTCTCCCTCAATGTATTATTTTTGAGATAACATGATTCGCAAGATCCAGTTCTTCCCCAAGTAATGCTTCTATATTTTCTAGAAGAAATTTCAAAAGTTACACAAAGGGTTTGAGAGGAGCTCTCTAGTGTGTTAAGTTCCTTAAGTTGAAAGTTATGCCCTCATTCTTATGAGTTATTTAATTAAGACAGAGTAAGGTGTATTCTTAAATCATTGAATGTTGTGTGTCAAGTTTCTATCTCTTATATTATGTAATCTTGTTATCATTATGTTTGTGAAAAATCAAAGTCTAGTGAAGCCGTGTGGGGCTCTTTCGATTCACTAGCATAGCTTATTTGTTATTCATCTCATTTTCTTGTTCAAAATACAAACCAAAGTCTAGTGAAGCTGTGTGGGGCCTATTTTGATTCACTAGCATAGTTACTTTGTTATTCATATAACTTTCTTGATCAAAACACAAAACCAAAGTCTAGTGAAGCCGTGTGAGGCCTATTTCGATCCACTAGCAACTTGTAGTTCATCTTGTTCCTTGTGCTGGATGAAAATGTGGGATGTGGAGGTGTAGTAGTAAGAAAGATGGTAAGTGTGATTTGTTGAGCATAAGTATAGCGAAATCCCTTTTTGCATGCAATTGGGTTAATAGGAAGTGATATAGTTTGTTCGAGGTATGAAACGGGTGTTGACGGTATTTGTATGACAGAGAGTATAGGTTAGTTATGGAAGTACTCGGTGGGTAAGTGTTGTTAATCTAGGCACTCTCCAGATTGCAAGAGGAAGTTAAGTTAAGACGTAGAGAGCTATGAACTATGTTAAGTTGTGTATGAAGGATATATAGTAGTGACGGGTGAAAGAAGGATATGTTAATGGATTGTGAATAAGATAGGCTATATGATTAGGACCAATTATTATTGTTATGAAGTTTAAGTGGGCTAGTGTTCATGAATGTGTTGTTTTATAATCTTCACGTGGGAGTTATGCGTGAGATGGAGTTGTAAATTATGTGAAGTGTGAGACCTTAAGTTTGAACGATTGGTGATCATGAAGCCGAATGTGACGGTTTTCGGATTAAGGTATTAGTTGCCGGAAGTGACCTAATAGGCTTGAACAGTGTACATAAGAGTTTAAGTGTAGTTGACTTGTAATTAAGTTTAATATTATATTATGATGAGAAAGTTCACCCAAGATATTATGGGACTGCTT
This sequence comes from Capsicum pubescens, assembly GCA_030864215.1. Lineage (NCBI taxonomy): Eukaryota > Viridiplantae > Streptophyta > Magnoliopsida > Solanales > Solanaceae > Capsicum > Capsicum pubescens. The sequence continues at coordinate 254,296,142 of CM061540.1, read as the reverse complement.
TAATTTTGAGGATTAGTGTATGTGGTGTAGTGAGTCGTGCCATGGGATTGTTAGATGGATAAATACTAGTTAGACGATGAATGATGTTTTGATGGCTAAGTTAAGGCGAGGCGTATGATTGGAAATATTGAGCCTCTTAAGTGTGATTTTGATTCTTATGGGTTAGAAACATAAGTTCATAGGCATGGTATTAGAGGGAAAAGACAGAAGTAGCATGGTCTACCAAAAGGTTAGAAAGTATTCAAGTTGAGCTAATAGAAATAAGAGTTGAAGCACTAGATGGTGTATATTCCGGCGATAGAGATGTTCGTGGAGATTCGAAATTAGTAAGCATTTGAGAATTTGAGTAGTGGCTTAAAGCTAAGGGGAAGATGATAGAACAAGTAGTCAAGTCAAGCTTTTACATTTTAGTAGAAGTAACAGTAAGTTGTAAATTTTCTGTGAGAAAGATCGGTGCTTGACCTAATGTTATTTCAGTATTTTCAGCTGTCCCAAAACCTACTCATGTTTTACATTTCAGTTCCATGATCTGTTCATACACGTGATGGAGAATTACATACTCTTCTAGTTTCCAAAAATGAGAAATTCCAGTTCTTCTAGCAGTTGGAATCACATTCCATAAGTTATGAGCTCTAAATTCAGGGCATGCCGCCCATGACTCATATACTCAAGTTTTACAGTATGTTCAGTTCCAGTACTCAGGTTATACTCTTATTGATCAGTGAGATTCAGTTTCCGTTATGGGTGTCTTCATTTTTGATACCTTAATGAGCCCATTGTATTTGATATTTTATTCCTAAGGCCTCAATAGAGAGAGTCAAGTTATTTACATTATCCCTTCATGTTTCAGGTCTTCATGTTTTAAAATTTTGTGACCTTTTCATTAAGTCAAGCTAATGGTGTTGAGCAGTTGTCTAGAAGGGAGAGAAGATACTTCCTTATCTATGATAGAAGGTGGTGTGCTCACGGTGGTGAAGTGAAGTTAGATTGAGGCTAAGTCCTTGATATATGCCGTGGTTAGTTGAAGTTTTAAATATTTATTTGGAAAGATTGTTGTGCGTTGGTTTTATGCACTTCTATGAGGTTGTAGGATTAGTAATATAGAGTTTTTGTGTATAGTTCAATTGGTTGAGAAAATGTTATGTGTGCCGTTTAAAGAATTGACCAGTATGTGTGAATGATGTAGTTGATGAAATCTTAGAGAAAGCGAGGAAAATGCTTTATGAGTGTTCGTTTAGAGGTGCATGTGCGAAGTGCGTATGTGGTTATGAGTATAGGCTTGAATGTTATGGTTGTATATCTAAAAGAATGCACCGCAAGTTAGCGGATCCCTAGTATAAGATTGTATGTGGTTGTTGGAGTAGCAATAAGAGTTATGTTTGAAGTGAGGAGTTGTGAGGCTCAGTGTGTATTGAGGTTCATGATATAGATTAATATTATAGTGTTATGCGGCGTATCTCATGAGTACTTGGAGTTAGGCTTGAACATAGTCGAGGGAGTAGTTGGGAAGTGTTGCTAAGTTTGGAAGCAAGGAGTTATGTTTCCCAAGACCTAGAAATTCCTATCTTAATTTATGCCATATGGGTCCTTGTTCCCATACGATAGGATTGTATCAAATTATGGTTCATTTTCTCCCCGAACAATGTCATTTGAATCTTTTGGAGGGAGTGTTGAGGGACGTTTTATTTGGGCGCAAGTGGTCCTTCTTTTGATGAGATCCCCTTCGAGACCTTTGATTCTCAGTCTCTGAATAAACCAAAGATATCGATTCCTTAAAATCAGTCTCCTTTGTTTAAGATCCAACTATGTGACCATTCTCATTATGAATCACATGTTCTATGAGGTATTTGAAAGTTTGGAGTGAAGTAAGTGGATTGACTTCGTTATCCCAGCCTTTTGTCCTCATTTCCATGGTATTCTGTACTTATTCATCGACATTTGAGGACGAATGTTTCCAAGGGGGAGATGATGTAATACCCCGGGAAATTTTTCGTTGAAATTTTGTGCGTAAACGTGTTGGGTTCTATCTTCTAGAATGAATTATAAATTTTCCGTGTGGAATGTTTTAGAGTATGATCCACCATTGCGTAGAGTATCGAATAAGATTTCCAATGATATGTGGATCATCCAAAACGGACACCCAAGCGGCGAGTTATGAACATTCCGATCGAACCGTGAATAGTAGTGAACAGTAAAATGTGCAGGAAAAAAAAAGTACTGAGGCCTAGCGTATTTTTTCTCCAACTTTAAATGATCATAACTCCTTGTACATAATGATCTGGGTGATCTACTATATATCAGCGGAAAGCTCTGCGAGTTCTCTTTCCGATGAAATTAGTTTCATCCAATTTGTCTATTGGAGAAAAATGTTATGGTCGATCTACTTCAGCCTATCAAAAGTGAATTTTTGGGTCAACTTCAAACAATCATAACTCCTCGTAGACAATGATATGGATGAGATACTATATATCAACGGAAAGATATGAGAGTTATCTTTCTAATGAAATTGATTTCATCCAATTTGGATATCGGAGTAAAACGTTATGGTTGATCTACTTCAGACTATTAAAACAGTCCATCAAAGGACAGATTCGAGAATTGTTTGATTTTTAGGGGCGTTTTGGTCATTTTCCCTCACCCAAAATCCGTCCAAACCCTATATTTAAGCCTATTAGAAGAATATATGTTATATTTCATCAAATTCCCTCAAAAAGAAAATCCTAAGCTCCTACATCCAACTTCAAGAACCTCCAAAGTTCACAATTAATTCTGCAAATTTATTCAAGATTCCAAGTTCCTAGTTCAAAAACTCCAAGAACCATCATTCAAAGGCACGATTAACATCTCAAAAATGAGTATCGATCTAAAGTTCATCATTCAAGGTATGTGGGGGTTTTCAACAAGAACTCTCTTTCGTTCTTGTGCCCAAAAGTAATTTTCTTTACAAAGGCATGATTTTTATTTGATTTTTTATGAATTTGAAGTATGAACCCATATCTTATGATTATTATTATGAAATCTTGATGTTTATGATTTTGAAAGATGAATTTACATGTGTGGTGATATAAAGCATGAATCTTGAACAATATTTATCATGATTTTGATATTTGGGTCGTGAATCCCCATTGGAAATTGTGTTTTTTTTGAGAAAGTGTGTTTTATAAGCACGTTGATGTTGAATATTTGAGATATTTTGAATGAGTTGACCTTTTGGTCGTGAATGAGTTATTTTGAACTCGTCTGTGAAAGAAATCCACGTTTTTATTGATTATGATAAAGGGGTAGCAAATTGGCTCCCGATGAAAATTGTTGAAGTGTTTATTGTGGATTCTCTTTAATGTGAGCTTGAAGCTAATTTAAATTTCTGATCTAAGTCCGAGAGTAATCTTTAGAACCGAGTGGGAGGTATAAAGTGACCTTACTTCCCTAGAACTATGTGCCCCCATAGGAGTGAGCCTGGGGCTGATTTATATAGTGATCACTAGTTTGTGTGGATTTGATATCGATAGTCCTACTCCGATGGCAAGGATAGGACGGCTCTCCCCAACGTGGGTTGTACGTTGGACTCCATGTAGCTCACATGATTTATGTCGGTTATAGGATCTCCTAGTGTGTGTGTGTTTCCTTGTGTCTATGGTGAATGGTGAAGTGATTTGAAAGTGGAATTGTGAAAGTTATTCTTTCAAAAGATTTAAATGATATTTACATTATGAGAATTGATATTCTTGATGAACTGAAAGTGATTGACAAATTATATGATGACTCACATGTGTTATTATACTTATTTCATCCTCTCTTGATTATGATGATTTTCTTTGGGCTATATGTGTCTTTCATACATCCTGCATATTTCGTATAAATATTTATGATGATGATGTTTATTCAACTGCATACACCCCCATATACTCGGTTCCTTTCCATGGTACTGACCCATATCTTCGGATGTGGGCTGCATTTTCTCGGAATGTAGGTACAAGGTATAGTTGCACCTTCGGATCCAGTCAGTTCATGGTATCCAATCAGTATGTGATGAGTCCTTTTGATTCAAGGGCTTGGGTTAGTTATGCAGATTTTATAGTGTTGTATTTTCTTTATTCAGGTGTATTGAGTTGGGGTAGTCGGGAGTCATGACCCAACTACCTACAGTCAGTACTAGTAGAGGCTTCATAGACAGTCAGTAGAAGTTGATGTATTTTGTTTCAATTCTGATTGTAAAGGCAGAATTGTAATCCTGTAAAATTCCATTTTTGTATCGATCAGATTCAGAAAAGAGTTAATTTCTGCTGATTTGTATGGATTTATATTTTCATTCAGTTGCTTATGAGTTATGACAGTAGAAGGGTTAGCTTGGGGTCACTTGTGACCCTAAGCACCGTGTGACATCTCGGGACCCAATTTCGGGGCGTTACAAATATAATCTCGTCTCAATAAATATACTTTTAGAGATAAGATTATATTCTGGTCCCTAAATGTTGGTCTTAAATAGACCTTTTTGTTGTTGTGCCAACAGATCACTCATATGTTGCAATAATGTGTGATATATTGCATAGACCATTCATCTATCTTAAAAGATGAGTGATACATTTTGTATTATTGCAACAAATTACTTATCCTCTACAACAAGTTGGTTATATACTGCAACAGATATACTACCTAGTGCAACAGATTAGTGATCTGTTGGAACTGTTATTTTACTGTTTTGCTTGTTAGATTTATTGTTATCCTTTATTAACGATGCATTAATCAACTATAATATATTTTTTTATATTCTTGTTAATTTTAGATAATATGGCTCCCAAAAGAATAGAAACCAAATCAAGTCCAAGTAAAGGAACAAGTGAAATAGCTAGGCTACATCCACCACTCTATGAGTTTGCTTTACAAGCATTATCTTAATCAGGAGCATAATATGATGAACACGGGGAGGAGGAATGTTTCAAAAGAGATGATCCAAATGCTAATAGACCTTCCACCGAAGAGTTGGTCAAAACCTTCAACATTGATCGTTATCCTGTGAGAATGCAGTGCGATGGTTCCACATATTTAATAGGTTATTTCGTGGTTAAGTCATCCATGGGAAAATATTTCGACCCCTTCAAAAAAATACTTCAAGAACAAAAATTGGATGCTTATTTCAGGGACAGCTTCTTTAGAAAATATCTTGATTTGCTGGAGGACAACAATGCTCGTTTCCAAATAAAAATGGTATATGAACTTCTCAAGCGTAGGTTTATGTATGAAAATAAAGATAAGATGGATGAGGTGTGAATAAATTATTGTGGGATGCCTGTTTGTTTTGGTTGGAAGGAGTTTTCCATAGTTACTAAACTAAAATGTTATCCTTCTTCTCAAGTTATACCTATTCTAACCCAAAAAATACCCTGCACACCCAAAAAAGGCAAAGGAAAGCTGTGTGATCATGATGACTTAGTGTCCATTGTTGGTCCAATCTTCAAAAACAAAAAATTGATAGAAGCGTTGAAAGGTAAAGGACTTTCAAAGAAGCACAAAAAATCATTGTGCTTGGTTTGGTTTGTACATAATATTCTTTAGGAGAGAGACGTTAACAACAACATAAGCATTAGATTAATAAAGCTCTCCAAGGATCTTGAGGTATTTATCAGCTATCCTTGGGGTTATGAAAGCTTCAAAATGACTGTCAAATATTTGTTGACTCTGTTAGCGCCAAAAATAGTCAACTTATATGGCTTTCCATGGGCTTTCATGGTAATGTTTCTTTATTTTATTATGATATCATTCATTTTTCTTACTCAATAATGGTTTTGATTTATTGAAGTTATTTTATAAGCTTAGGCGTTTGAAGCCATTCCTTCTTTGAGACAACAAGTGAACTACCAGGAAGAAGTTTCCTGTTCAAGAATCTTGAGATGGTTGTTGGCCAAAATTGATAAAAATGTAAAATTTCTTGATCTTTTCAACCCCCTAAAGTGAAGTAAGTATAATTATAATTAATTTTTTATTTTAATTAATAATTTTTTTGAATGATCTAATCATCATTCTAATATATGTAATGATTTATGTTAGACTGTGCATCTGTCACTAGTTTCGACCAATCGAGAGTTAAAGATGCCATTTTTTCTTACTTTACGGTTTGTACAAACTTTATCAGACCCTAAGTTCATTGACAGAATAAAAAAAGAATTGTTTAGAGCAACAACCATTACAAGAAAAATAATTTTGGAGGGTGGTTGTTGTTGATGGTCTTAGTGGTGATGGAGCAATTGGTAGTGGTAGTGGTTCTGCAGTTGGTGATAATGATGCTCCTCTTACAGTATTTAAAAAAAACATTATGAGTATGATCATACTGTTTATACAGATTTTGCCTCTCCCGATGAATGTTCTGCATGCAAATGTCAAGCCTGAAGGGCGAAACATAATGTAGTGATTAATGCTATTAATGCATTAACTGCTTCTGTAAAGGAATTGACATCTAAGAGGGGTGTCATTCCATCAAAGAGGATTTTATATCCATCCACTCCATTAGAGATTAAGGCTAAGAGGAGAAGGAAAGTGATTTCCAAGGCATTATCAAGCATCCAAAAAAGCAAAATTGCAACTCTTTTGTCCGTGTGTTGCACTAAGCAATGTACAATGTCCAAAGGAGAGTAGCACGAGGTGAAGAAGGTGAATATATATGTCTGTTCCAACTAACAAACAGACACATCTGCTGAAAATTATCAAACAGGTATATATATATCTGTTGCAACAGTTGACTAACTTGTTGCTCCAGATAAAGTATCTGTTGCGACATATGTCTCGTCTGTTTTAGCAAATCAAATATATCTTTGTACCACTTTTATTTGTACCAACAGATGACCTATCTGCTACAACAAATGATCTATCTGCTATAACAGGTGAGTCATATATTGCAACAGATGGTTCATCTGCTGAAAATTATCATACAGGTCTTTCTCATGTAGAAATTTATCCCAATAGTTAATTCATTGTTGCAACAGAAATATAATCTTTTTGGGACAATTTAAAATAGGAGAAAGACCTGTTTGATTTGCTAGAACAGATGAGCTATCATTTTCCATTTTATTGTATTTTTGTGATTAGCATTGACCGATTCTGGATTTCCAGGTGGATGTAGAAGCTACTGACGAACAACATTGACAATATGCTACTCTTTTTAGGGAAATACGGAGAACAGAAAGTGTAAAAACCGTACATAAGCAACAATAAAGATCCAAAATAACGAAAACATAATTCCATAGCACTAGATGAAGAACAACTTGTCCATATTGAGTATATCTTTATAGCTTAAGTCACTCAAAGTAATAACCTGACCCCTCCTTTGGAATACTTGGCATCAATACATCAATTATTGATGTATTTGTTGAGATCTATACCCATAATAATTTTTTATATTTTATTTATTCGTTAATTTATTTCAGCTAATTTCTGAAGGCTTTGATTAATTTTATTTTATCTATGAATTTTATTTTTTCCTTAGATTTGAACTTATTAATAGAAATGGAATACTAGATTCAAATATTTCAACAGATAATGTATCTGTTGCAACAGACGACACATCTATTGGAAAATATCAAACAAAGTTAGACATATGTTGAAACAGATAGTTAATCTATTGGAATTTATCAAACAGGTCTCCCCACTGTTACAATAGATGGACTTAGATAGAAACATCAGCATAATGCAACAAATGATCAACCTATTACAACAAATAAACTATATGTTAGAATAGGTAGAATATATGTTATAGCGTATGAAAAATCTGTTGCATTATAAAAATTCAACTTTCATTGGACATAAAAATTGCCACTACATGTAAAAAAGTGAAGGTGAATTGAAATAAAAAAGGCAGAACCCATCGACCGTGTTCAGTTCAAAACACCTAAAATAAAATAGGCATCAAGTAGACAGTGTTCATTTTAAACACATAAAATAAAATAGGCATCAAATGTGTTAGTTTGGCCCTTTTTTCCCTGTTAGCTTCTTGCATGTAATTCACACAACCAAGGCTCGTTTAACCCCCATTTTTGCTGACTTGGCATCTGATTTGGCCCCCAACGGTCATTTCCCCCCCATTGTCTTATATATTCATCTTCTTCCTAAAATTTAACCCTAAATTCACAAATATTCTTATTCATCATGATTATTTTTTTTATCTATCTAAATTTTTTAAATTATTTGCATTTGGTCTTTTTTTCTTTATGTTTTTTATTTTTCCAACCGGACTTGACAATGTCGATCGCATCTTCTACTGTTTTTGTGATAAAGATTTTTGATATTGTAAGTGCGGTCATGAAGCTCTATTGAAGACTTCTTAGACTCAACAAAATCCAGATCGTAGATTTTTTATTTGTAAGATTTCAACGATAATATTTTTTATTTAATTAGTTGATTAATTATTGACTTGTAATTATTTTGTAATTGTGTTCTTGTTTTTATAGAAATTAGGTGGATGCGATTACTTTGATTGGTATAAAGAATGACACCCTTCACAAGCAAATTGTATAATCTAGGGTTTGTTGAAGAAAGTCAAGGCTTCTGAAGAGAAACAAAATCGAGAAAGAAGATGCTACATTGTTTCCGTTATTGCTACTAGTTTGGTGTTGTTGGGCACACAGATATTCAAGACTAATTGCTAAAACTTTCATGGTGGTGTATTTGCTACTAGTTTGATGTTGTCGAGCACATAGATAGTCAAGCATAATTATTGGAAAATATCAAATAGATTTAGGTATATGTTGTAAAATTTAGGTCATCTGTTGGAAATTATCAAATAGGTCTTCCCACTATTGCAACAGATTAGACTTATATTAGATAGAAATAAAGTCGGCATAATGCAACAGATGACCAAACTATTACAACAGATAAACTATCTACCAGAACAGATAGAATATATTTTACAACAGATTGACAATCTATTGCATTATAAAATACTCAACTTTCATTAGGAAAAAATTATTGCCACTACATGTACATGTAATTTAAAGTAAAGTGAAGTGTGACTTGAAATTAAAAATTATTATTTCACAGGCTCTTCTATATACACAAGATCCAAGCATCTAGTTAGTAACCCATAATCCCAGACCTCTTGTAGGTTTTCCAAAACGTTGTCTCACAGAAAGGTCATTGGCTCAGACATTTTTGAGCTGGTCAACAAACATTCGATATATGCAAGAGCATGCGAGCCGCACGCAAAATCGGTATCATTTTTTGGAAGGTTCATGTCCTTGTTTCAACCTTCAAAATCCCATGATTTATTCATCAACACTTCCCTTGGAAAATGATTCATCAGTTTACTCTCCCTCAATAAGATGGGGAACAACACCATCAGTGGCTGCATGTGAAAAAAAAGATCGACCTCACCGATGGCAGGTTCGTTGCAGTCATAAACTTTGATCTTTCCCTTCTCGAGTAGTATCTCAATAGCCCGATAATGTATGTGGTCCACGCTCATGACTGCAAGAATCCTCTTTTCCTTGGTCCAGCTCTTGCCGTATGGATTTGGCCTCTCCTCTTTAACATAATTTATCATTTCTTCTTCATCCTAGTCCAACGTAGAAACTAACAAATCAAATCCCGCACCAAAGACTGAAGCATCATTATTGAGTTGATCGTACTTATCCTTGAGCTTCTTGCAGAAGTCGAGGTCCATTATCCTATCGGCTGCGTCGTAAGCTTCCCGTTACATTAATTGCCTTTTTCTCATGAGGCAGAGAATTTTTTCAACATGCTGTGATATAAGAAGTCAATTATTAAATAGGTTAGTAATTGTAAAGATGCAACGGATGGTCCATTTGTTGCATAGAGTTCTCTGAATCAATAATCCAACGCAACTTATGCAACCAATGGATAATAAGTTGCAATATAACCACTACCAATTGCACCAGAATACCCAACTGTTGCAACGGATTTCATATCTGTCACGTAGCTTCTTCTTCATGGAGTAGATTAGAAGGTTAGCTTAGGAAAAGTAAACTTGCCTTGTCCTCGTACCGCATATGCATATCTGTCATAGTCTGGAAGTCTTGGGAGAAAAAAGGAGGCCTGGGGTAATATGGTGTGCCTTGCTTGACATTCTTGGCCTATCACAGATCCCACTTCTCTTTGGTGCCAAGTTCCGCATATATGTCCACCTTCTTGAATGGCCCCTAAACTTCAACAGCTTTTGGAGAGGGAGGAGTTGTAATTTTTTCATTTCTGAAGTACATTGCTAATTGGTCTTTTCTTCCTCCTAACCAACCCTATAAAGAGTGTATGGCTCCCTCACCTTCTTGGATGGTATGACACCCCTCTTGGATTTGAATTCCTCGACAGATTAGAGATGACCTCTACTTTTTCAAAGAGTTTATCCTGGATGTCCTTGCACTCTTCGCATTCGCAACAACAACACGAGGGTGAAGAGGGGTGAGAGGGACCTGTGTAAGGGTGAAAAGGGATGTTTTCAAACATATTTATCTTTTCTTGAGGATCAACATGCTCATCATCACGAGTGGTAGCAGCATCAGCGTTCCTTTTAGCAACACTAATAACTCCACCAGAAAAAGCACCTGGATCTGCCTCAGTAGGTTGCTCATGAAGAGCCTCAACATTAGGCTGACATTACCTAACTGCTCTTCTTATGGCTGTTGCTCCAGCCAATTCCTTCTTTATTAACTCTACCTTTGGGCCATCTATAGTATCAACGTGACCTAGAGTAATATAAGAAGTCATCACCGATTCCTGCTCAGTAGGCACGATCCATGGATGCAAAACCTATAAAAAATAGACAGATAAATCATATAATATAATAATTTTTGTAGTTGGGTTACATGTTAACACAGTCAACTTCTGCAACAGATTAATAATATGTTGCATCAGATTACCCATCTATTGCATAGTTTGCAGTAGATGGTTAAAATTCGTTTGAGTCGAGTTCTGAGAACCAGAGCAACACGTGGATAATATGATGCAAAATATTAATCATCTATCGCAAGAGATTACCAATAAGTTGCACCAGTTGCATAAGATGGGTAATCTGTTAGGTTATATATTATGCAACAGATGATCTGTATGTCACAATAGATTAACAATATGTAACATCAGATTACCCATCTGTTGCATAATTTGCAGTAGATGGTTAATTTGTTAGGAGTCGGGTTCAGAGAACCAAAGGAACAGATGGTAATCTGATGAAAGATATCAATCATCTGTCACATCAGATTATCCATCTGTTGTACCTATTGGCACAGAATGAGTAATCTATCACAACAGATGTCCCATCTGGTGCATTAGATATAACATCTGTTGCACCAGATATAACATCTGTTCAATATCTTTCATTAAGTAAAATTATTTTACTTGAAGAAGACGTACTGCATCATCTGAAGGGTTAAAGAGATTACCCTCCTTAATTTTTAGGTTGTTCTTTGCATCCAACACCTAAACATCCTTGGATGAGAAACCTCATCCGAGTAATCCATTACCTTCTTTCGGAGGGGAGGCATGGCTTCAAATGTCCAACCCTAAAAAATGTAAACAGGAAGCAAGCAAAAAAAAGTCATAATAACTATGTTAAATATAAATTAATAGATGAGTAAAATAAAAATAATGATTAATTTTATCATGAAATCCCAAGGAAAGATGGATAATGTGGTCGTCCTTGAGGATAGCTTTGTCAGTAAATATTGAATAGTCAAATAGAAGTTGTCATATCCCCAGGGATAATTGCTGAATTTATCAAAATCCTCAGCATGCGCCTAAAAATCATCTTCTATGACCTTGTTGACGTCCCTTGCCAATATAACCAATTAGGAAAACCAAACTAAGCACAATTTATCCCTGTACTTCTATGGTATGGTTTTATCCTTGAGATCTGTCAATAAATCCGATGCTTTGTAGCCACGTCGAGCAATGTCAAACAACATATCTATTTTTCTTTGCATTTTTTGCCTCAGATATTTTGCGGGGTGTTCCCTTGGCGATAGGTGATTCTTCTGGACGATCGTATCTCAAGCCCATAACTATGGAAAACTCTTACAAGCCAAAACAAACTGGCATGCCATAGTAGTTGATCCAAATTTCATCCATCTTTTTGCCCCCTCCTCCAAATATTTATCATCCCCCACCTACTTGATCCTGCGCTTGAGAAGACCATATACCATCTTCATATTGAAATGGGCAGGGGGTCCTTAGGCAACTCAAGAAAGCGTTCAAATCAGATCTTTTTAAAAAGTCCATCTATGTTTTCGTTCTTCATAATATTCCTAAAATAATTAAATTTTTCCCCATCTGACATTTAATTACTAGTTCACCAATTGTTTTTCTTTTGTGTCATCTATCGGCATCACAACTTAAAACTTATCAATACTAAAAGTTTTGACAGGATCATACTGGGATGTCGATATTAATTCATGCCCCATTGGTGATCTATTATCTTCATGTTGATGATCATCCTCTTTCTCTTTCTCACTCTCTAATTCCTCCTCTTTCTCACTTCCATTTTCTTCATCACCATCTACAGACCCTTTTCCACCTCCCTTAATGTTGTTTTCATATCTCTCCCCAGCATTACTTTTCCCTGATTGAGATTGTTCAGGAAGCTCCTTTGAATTCCTTTGTACTGTAGCCTTTTTTATTGGGCGGTCAGACGTTGATCCACTTTTACTTTCTTTTATTTTGGGAGACATGTTTTACCTACAAACAACAAAAAAACTAAAATTACATTACAATTGATGTATGCATAAATTTAAAAAAACATATTACAAACACCACCAATACTGACACTCCAACAGCCACCACCAACCAATGCCACAAACACCACGAATACCAACACCATCAAAAGTCGCCACAAACACCACCAACCAATGCCACCACAAACACCACCAACCAATGCCACCAACATCCACCACCAGTGCAACCACGACAACCACCAATACCACCACTACGACCACCAACAACACAAACACCATCCAACAATACCACGACAGTCAACAGAACACTGCGACAAAAACTAGGGTTTTCTTGAGTTCTTTCTATGATTTTTCCATCAAAATTCAAAATTTTAAACCCAATCTCGAAGATAATACAACTAAAAGTTTTCTTTTTCATCATTAACTTAAAAGCCCTTATTTTTTTTTAAAAAATAACAAATATAGTACTCTTGTCGAACTCTGTTACCTATGAAGATAGAGAAAATGACTGATGCAAGCAAGAATGAAGTCGAAAATAAAACCTATGTGGTTGGAAATGAGAAGAAAATTGATCTGTTGTGAAGGGTTGATCAATTTGTTGAGTATTTGTTGTTTGTACTATATTGTTGAGAAAGAGAAACAAGCGATAACTCGATATTTGAAATGATGAAATATTTTTCTCGCAAATGGATGATTTGTATGGGTTGATTTGTATTTTGAAAAAGAATAACAATTTTTGAAAATATTAATTTGGTATGAATTAATCTTATTTTTTAAAAAATTATAAAAGATATGCGTAATTTTTAACCCTCTCATCATGAAATTACAAAAATACTCAATTGAAGTTGTAGTTGACCCTATGAACTCACCCACCCATGGTCCTAGATTAATCTATTTAGGTACTAGTTGAACATATGAACTTAATTAAAATTGTATAAAAACAAATATTCAACCTGTTGCATCAGATTACACATCTATTGTAAATTATCTATTAGATTAGGTTATTTGTTGAAACAGATTGCACATCTATTGTAAATTATCAAACAAATTAAGTCATCTATTGCGATAGATTACCAATCCATTATAAATTAACAAATAGACACTGTTATTTGTTGTAGTTGACCCTATGAGAACTTACCCCTTGTCCTAGATTAATCAATTAAGGTATTAGTTGAACATATGAGGTAATAAGAATCGGTTTAGCTCAGAGTGATCAATCGATGACTCTGGTCAAGAGAAACGCAATACTATCTCATCATACAATTGCCAAAAGACTCAATTAAAGTTGTAGTTGACCCTATAAGAACTCACCCCTAGTCCTACATTAATCAATTAAGGTATTAGTTTAACATATTAGGTAATAAGAATTGGTTTAGATCAGAGTGATCGATCGACGACTCTGATTGGGAGAAATACAATACCGTCTCATCATGCAATTTCAAAAAGACTCAATTTAAGTTATAGTTGACCCTATGAAAACTCACCCCTAGTCCTAGATTAATCAATTAAGGTATTAGTTGAACATATGAGGTAATAAGAATCGTTTCAGGTCAGAGTGATCGATCGACTACTCTAGTTGGGAGGAACGCAATACTATCTTATCATGAAATTGACAAAAGACTCAATTAAAGTTGTAGTTGACCCTATGAGAACTCACCCCTAGTTCTAGTTTAATCAATTAAGGTATTAGTTGAACTTATGAGGTAATAAGAATCAGTTCATCTTAGAGTGATCGATCGACGACTCTGGTTGGGTGGAACGCAATATCGTCTCATCATGCAATTGCCAAAAGACTCTATTGAAGTTATAGTTATCCCTATGAGAACTCACCCCTAGTCCTATATTAATAAATTAAGGTATTAGTCTAACATATGAGGTAATAATAATTGGTTCTACTCTGAGTGATCGATCGACGACTCTGGTCGGGAGAAACACAATACCATCTCATTATGCAATTGCCAAAAGACTCAATTAACATTGTAGTTGACCCTATGAGAACTCACCCTTAGTCCTAGATTAATCAATTAAGGTATTAATATAACATATGAAATCAATTAAAATTGTATGAAAACAAATATTCAACCTATTGCAACAGATTAACCATCTATTGTAAATTATCAAATAGATTAAGTTATTTGTTGCAATAGATTATGCATCTGTTGTAAATTATCAAACAAATTAAGTCATCTATTGCAAAAGATTACCCATCTGTTGTAAATTATCAAATGGATTAAGACATATGTCACAATAGATTACCCATTTATTGTAAATTATCAAATGGATTAAGACATATGTCACAACAGATTACCCATTTATTGTAAATTATCAAATAGGCACTGCCATCTATTGTAGTTGACCCTATGAGAACTCACCCCTAGTCCTAGATTAGTCAATTAAGGTATTAGTTGAACATATGAGGTAATAAGACTCGGTTCAGCTTAGAGTGATTGATCGACGACTCTGGTCGGCAGGAACACAATATCATCTCATCATACAATTGCCAAAAGACTCAATTGAATTTGTAGTTGACCCTATGAGAACTCACCCCTAGTCCAAGATTATTCAATTAAGGTATTATTTAAACATATGAACTCAATTAAAATTATATCAAAACAAAAGTTCAATCTGTTGCAACATATATATTTTTTATTGGATTTAATCAAACAAATTAAGTCAACTGTTGTAGCATATTACTTATCTGTTGTAAATCATCAAATAGGTGCAGCCATCTATTGTGACAAATGACTAAGCTTTGGAAATTTTCAAATAGAAATTGTCATTTTTTTCACTTAGATGTTTTAAGATCCTTTTTAAGGAAATTTAGGTATTTCCTGTTTGAGATAAAAAAGATAAAATACTAAGACAGTTAAAAATATTTCTTGGATAACTCAAAAATCTCTTGAGTGAGTAGTCGTATGTGGTCTTTTCAATGTAACCGTCTTCTCGTGCCCCTCAAAAGTGATTAATGAATATTTAAAACCCATACCTAGAATACTCTCTCCTTCAGCCATAAAGTAAGACTCAATTCATCTATCTCTCTTCTTTATAATCAATTCTCTTTCTTTTATTTTTTGCCCCTCTTTTCTCTCTTCTTTCGGATGAGGATCCTTTTGGATCTCAACCGATCATTATCTTTTCTTGACTGAACTGGATGTTCTTATCCCTTTACTTTATTAACATTGCAGGTATGATTCACTATTGCTCTTTCTATCTTGTCTTTTTTTTGTATGTCATTTAAATTAGATATTTACATATGTTGGTATTAATGATTTATCCATTACCAATTTACCATTTATTGAGAAAATTGAAGGAAAGGTGAATTTCTAGTCTTGAATGAATGAACCGTTGTTTTTATTAAAATATGCAAAAAAAAAGTTATCTGTTGGGAGAACTTAAAAAGCCTTGTTGTCAGTATAGATTTTTTAATATCTTTTGTTTATTACTTTGGTGGTATTGTTTTTGGGGGTGGTGGTCATGTTGGAACATGTGGTGTTTGTGTTGTTGATGGTGTTGGAACATATGATGTTGTTTATTTGTTGTTGATGCTATTTTTGGTGGTGTTGCAAAAGTTTCCTCAACTATTGCAACTGACGAATAAGCTGTTGGAATAGACGCAACAACTATTTGAAGAAATCAAACCAGTAGCAAGGCTGGTTTGATTTATTCCAACACATGACTCATTGGTTGCAATATGGCATTCATCTGTTGCAATAGATGCCTCATCGGTTGAATAGATGGGTAATCTATTGCATCATATTGGTCATCTGTTGATTCACTTAATTTTATTTTACCCTTTTGTACAGGCGGAGAAACTATTTGAAGAAATCAAACCAGTAGCAAGGTTGTTTTAATTTATTCCAACAGATGAACCATTTTTTGCAACATATCATCCATCTGTTGCAACAGATGCCTCATCAGTTGAACAGATGGGTAATCTATTACATCATATTGGTCATTTGTTGATTCACTCAATTTCGTGTTACCCTTTTGTAATGTTCTTTTTGTTCTTCTCTTATTGACATCAAATGTATTTCTCTTGTTTGTAGATAAAAGGAAGTGAAACTGGATCTACTTTTGCTCGACCAACATTAAAGGCTAGAGTAAAGATGGGTTTGGAGGAATGAGCCGCTTGCAGATGGAACCACTTCCTATGTGGGAGGTATGTATTACTGATCAACCTATTGTGAAAACACAAATCCATTACAATGATTTTGTGAATGTTTATTCTTTACCTATTAGGCGTTAATCCTTCAAACAAGATATGGCATTTTACAGCTAAGATTGTTAGGTTTGAACTACTAAGGCTGAGAGACCAAGTAGGTGATGTCGATACCCTATTATAATTTAATAACCATTTATGCTCATATTTTTATTTCAAGTTTGGGGAAAGGTATAAGTTTTTGGCGGCAGTGAAAATATCCAATAGTGATTGGACGGGTTTGAATGACTCAATGGACTTCTTAAAAGGCCTCCAAAGCCTTGCATTGCAGCAAACAATGATGAAACCAATAGAAATTCCTATGGTCCAAATTTATATGGATGGGATACTGGAGGAGAGTATTATACAGTAGAAGGTGCTTGAGAAAATACCTGTGCGGGAAGGGGGAGGTTGAAAAAGCCATATATCATCTCAGACCTTGTTTAAGAGAAAACACAAAGTAGGAAGGAAAGTGCAGCAAAATTAGCTGATGAAATTGACATGAAAAATGAAAAAAATGGATGAGCTGCGATGTGAAAGTGTATCCAAAAATGAACATCCATCAGTCGTTGAAGAAAAATAAGAATAGTATAGAGAACTGGAGCTGGTCACTTTGCTAGAGACTGCAACTAGCAAGCATGGCCTCAATGAAGACCCATAAAATGCAAGACCATAACTCTAAGGAAGCAACTTCACGAGAATGGAAGTTGGTAAGATTGTAGGTCAGAATTAAAACCTGAACCAAATACTCTTGAATTAAAAATACGGGATCAAGCCAAGGTGTCAATTTCTCAAGTTAAACTTGCATCCCATGCCTCCTATTTATGGCTCTAGTTAGGTTAAAGGCAGTGGAAATAACAAGGCATGGAATTGTTTCCCAACTTCAGACCTTTTTGTTTCTACTACCATTGACTTGATCATACCCACAAACAGAAGGCATGGCATGTAAGTTAGACTTCAGAAATTGATGCCATGGCTTCCATTATTTTTAATTTAGGAGTTGTTGGCTCAGGTTTAAATTCTGATCAACAATCGTACCAATTTCCTGTGCTCGCGAAGCTTCTTCCTTAGAGTTCTGGTCATGCACATTGTGAGAGTCTTTATTGAGGCCACGCTCTATAGTTGCATTCTCGAGCAAAGTGTCCAGCTCAAGTCCTGTTGACCATTCTTCTTTTTCTTCAACGACTTATGGATTTTTATATTTGGATACACTTCCACATTTGAAGCTCATCCAGTTTTTTCGTTTCTCATGTCAATTTCATTGACCAGATTCGCTAGAAGTTCCTTACTTTCTTCCCTGTGTTTCCTGTTAAACAAGGTTTGAGATGATATATGGACTTCTCCACCTCCCCCTTTCCGCATAGGTATTCTCCCAAGCACCTTCTGTTGTATAAAAGTCTCCTCAAGCAATCCATTTATATTTGGCCCAGGGGAATTTCTATTGGTTCCATTGTTGTTTACCGTAGTGTGAGGCTTCAGATGTCTTTAAAAAAGTCCATTGCGCCATTAAAATTGGCCCAACCACTGTTGGATATTTACACTGATGCCAAAAACTTAAATTCTTCCCCAAACTTGACACAAAAATCTGAGCATAAATTGTCATTAAATTGTAACAGGGTATCGACCCCACTATCTTGGAACCCTTTGGCCTTATTAGTTTGCACCATTATTATTTCTCTAAGAAAACTCTAAATTAAGGATTCCCAAGACAAGATTATCATGAATTCATCTTCAAGAACTCAAATAGGAATCCAAAATTCACGATTTTTCATCCAATCATCTACCAAGGTATATGGGGTTTATGAACAATGATTTTCTTTTATCCTTGTTCCTAAAACCAAGTTTTAATTACAATTACATATGATTTTGAATGAATATTCATGAGATTTGAATTAGGGTTCATACCCATTATTGCTATTTGCAAGATTATGAGATTTCAAGTGTTTTAGAAGATGAAGTGCAAGTCTATTTTCATATTTCATGCCTATTGCAGAAATTTCTAGATTTTGAGATGAATTATCACTATTTTCATTATCAAGCATGATTATTATGATGTTTTAACTTGTATTTGATGCATGTGCTATCAAACCCAAGCTTATATGTTGATATTTCAAGAAAGATGATGCTTTAAGCATCTTATGATCAGATTATTTATAGATTCTCAATAAAGCGTTGATCTTTTAATCCTTAGATAAGTTTTAGAATCCACTTTATAGATTTATTACAGATTAAAAAAAATCAAAATAGCTTTATCTATAGATTTAATCAGATAAATGCATAATTGGTTTCAAAATAAACCCTTATGCTAGTTTTTAAAGTGGATTTCCAACTAAATGAGCATATAGATTAAAGGGAGTAGTATTTAGCACCGAGAGAGAAGTATGGGATTAGCATGCCCTATCTTCCACAGAACTACGTAGCCAACATAGGTACAAATTATGATATCACTCCCATTCCAATATGAGTGACAGTTACAGATGTGATCACTTATCTTAGGTTATACTCCTTGGTAAGAGTATGACACCTCTCCCCATCGTGAGGTTTTCCCCATAGGGGAACAAGACATTGGACTCTATGTTATCTCACATATTTTATATCGGTTAGAAGAACCTCCCTAACAGTAAAGACTTTCAAAAAATAATAACAGAAAAGCTTTTAGAAAACTAAGTGTAAAGGCTAACAAATTTATTCAGATTATGCTTTACAGAAGGATATTATCTATAGATTTCAACTTTCAGATTTCAGATATAGAAGTGAATCCTTTTATACTTAGACAGTATGATTTACAGACAGAACATTAGTGTAGCTTTTAGAACTAAATGTTATGACTCACTAGATTTATAAAGTATGTTTTTCTATTCATGATTACAAATTTTAGTATTTTAGATATTCCAGCTTATGTGAGTCATTTACATTTAGCATACATTGTTTTACAAATTATGATGATGAGATAATGTTTTACTTGTGCATTCACCCCCATATACTCAGTACATCATCAATGTACTAATCCACATATACGTCTATATGCTACATTGTCTCATAATGTAGGTTTAAGTGCTAAGTATCAACAACATGAGTAGTTTGAGCATCTCCATCTACATCCAACAGTTGGTGAGTCCTCATAGTTTGGGAACTTATTCATTCAGATTTTGCAGCTTATTAGTCTATAGGATTTAGTATTTCTTTTTAGACAGTTTAAGTTAGCTGGGGATTTGTCCCAGTGACTCTCTAGTTATTAGTAGTAGAGGCTTGTCAGGCTGCTAGATTTGATTCAAACTTACAGTATTTGATTTTCATAGATTATATTCAGATTATTCTTAGCTATTTTAAATAGTTTTGCATTCATTATGACTTTTATGTCTATATTTTCACTATTATCATATTAAGTCTTAGTAGAAGGAAGATAGGGTTAGCTTAAGGATACTCATAGTCTTGAGCACCGTGTGACATTTCAGGAGCAGGTTTTTGGGCGTTACAAACTTGGTATTAGACCCTAAGGTTTATAAGAGTCCTAGCGAGTCAGACAAGCCGCGCTACGTAGAGTCTTGATCATGAGTGTGAAGCACGATACATTTATGAGCAAGAGGCTATGGGACATTCTTAGAAAATTATCTCTTTAATTCATGACCTATCGTGCTTACAATATCTCTATCTGCTTTTAACTCGTGCTCTAACATGACAGTTGAATATGCCTTCTCATCAAGATAACGCTTGCAGAAATGATAACCAGCCACCCCAGCTCTCCAATCCTTTAAATGAAAATGTATCCTATACTGAGTTTTGGGCTGCCTTTTATGCGTTGGCCCAGGCAGTGACTACTAATGTTCATTACAACCATTACGAGGCAGTCCAACTTCAGTAGAATGGTGATTTAGAAGCAACCAAAATTAGAGATTTCTTGAGAATGAATCCACCTGAGTTCTTTAGGTTGAAAGCAGGTGAGGACCCACAACTTTATTTAGATGAGGTGAAGAAGATCACCCAGATTATGCATGATTTTGAGGAGGAGAGTGTAGAGTTGGCATCCTATAGATTGATGGATGTAGCGTATGATTGGGTAGTTATGTGGAAGAATGATAGAGGTGAGAATGCAGCTCCTATGAGTTGGTAAGTATTTTAGAATATATTTCTAGACATGTTCTTTCTGTATGAGATGAGAGAAGATAAGATAGAGAAGTTTGAGAACCTAAGGCAAGGCTCAATGACAGTGAAGAAGTACTGCCTTAAGTTCAATCAGTTGTCTAAGTATGCCCCTAATATGATGATTGATCCTAGGGCAAATATGAGTAAGTTTGTTACTAGAGTATCTAGCTTGGTAGTCAAGGAGTGTAGAACTGCCATGTTTATTAGAGACATAGATCTTTTTAGGTTGATGATTTATGCTCAGCAGATTGAGGTAGAGAAGTTAAAGGGAAAAGATAGAAGTAATAAGAAGGATAGAACAAGGCAGATTGAGTATGGCCAGGATAGGTCTTAAGGGGGAAATCGTTCTCAGTTTCAAAATCATTCTTCAATGCCAACACCATCTTCAGCTAGTGCTCGTGTTCCCAGAGCTAGGTAGGAGCAGTAGGGTAAGTCTTCTATGTCTATATCTCAGAATAGTTTGAGTGGAAGACCTAGTTATCCTCCATGAGCTAAGTGTGGTAATAATTATCCTGGTGAGTGTTTAGCTGGGCAGAAAGGTTGTTATGGTTGTGGTAGTATTAAAGAGTATCTGTATGCTATGAAATAAAATATAGATGTTCGACCCTAGAATCAGGCTACTAGTGCACCAGCTCTTCTAGGTCACCCAGACCCTCCCCAGGATTCATTATTCAGTACCGATAACGGTCAGCGTTAGAATCTGTTTTATGCTTTACCATCCCATCAGGAGCAGAAGGATTCATCAGATGTTGTTACTGGTATGCTTCGTGTCTTTTATTTTGATGTTTATATGTTGTTAGGCCCTGGGTTGAGTTTCTCTTATGTGACCCCATTAGTTATAATTAATTTTTAATTATGTTCTGAAAAGATCCATGAGCCCTTCTTAGTTTCAACTCCAGTAGGTGAGTCAGTTGTTGCCAAATAGATCTATAGAAAGTTTCCTATCACTTTCCTTTATAAAATCATGTTACCAGACCTAATAAAGTTAGATATGGTTGACTTTGATCTTATTCTTGCTATGGATTAGCTCCATTCCTGTTATGCATCCATAGATTATCGCACTCGAGTGGTGAAGTTTCAGTTTCCTGATGAGCCAGTCTTTGAGTGGGGAGGAAGTTCAGTGTCTCCCAAGAGTCATTTCATATCCTATCTTAAGGCCATAAAGTTAATTTCTAATGGGTGTATCTATCATCTAGTTCGAGTCAAGGACACTAAGTCTGAGACTCCAATAGTTCAGTTAGTAAGTATAGTCAATGAGTTTCCTGATGACTTTCCTAAAGATTTGTCAGGGGTACCTCCCGATAGGGAAATAGAATTCGGTATTGACCTCCTTCTAGATACTCAGTCTATTTCTATACCTCTTTATCATATGGCTCCCGCTGAGCTTAAAGAGTTGAAAGAGAAACTCAAAGATCTTCTAGATAAAGGTTTCATAAGGCTAGTGTTTCTCCATGGGGCGCTCTCATCTTATTCGTACGAAAAAAAGATGGTTCTTTGCAAATGTGCATTGACTATCGTCATGTGAATAAAGTTACAGTCAAAAAAAATATCCTCTTCCTAGAATTGATGACTTATTTAATCAACTCCAAGATGCAAGTTACTTCTTCAAGATAGACCTTAGATCCGGCTATCATCAGCTTAGAGTAGGGGAGTGTGATATTCCGAAGACATCTTTCAAAACTCGTTATGGTCATTTTGAGTTTCTAGTCATGTCCTTCGGACTAACAAATACCCTAACAACCTTCATGAACTTGATGAACAGAGTGTTCAAATAGTATCTAGACATATTGTCATAGTCTTTATCAATGATATTCTTGTCTACTCTCGTAGTGAGGATGATCATGAAGACCATCTTAGAATTATGTTGCAAGCTCTTAGAGATCACTAGTTATTCACCAAATTTAGTAAATAAGAATTTTGGCTGAGGTCAGTAGTTTTCCTTGGCCATATTATTTTCAGTGAGGGTATTAGAGTTGATCCCCAAAAGACACAATCCATAAGAAATTGGCCTAGACCTATCTCTCCATCAGACATTAGGAGTTTCTTAGGTTTAGCTATCTATTAAAGATATTTTTTTAAGGGTTTATCATCTATTGTATCTTCTATGTCTATATTGACTCAGAAGAGAGTTAAGTTTTAGTGGTCATATTCCTGTGAGAAGAGTTTTTAGGAGTTGAAGACTCGACTCACTTCAGCCCCAGTTTTAGCATTACCTAATGGTATAGATGGTTTTGTGGTGTATTGTGATGCCTCTAGAGTTGGTTTGGATTGTGTGTAAATGTAAAGAGGTAAGGTTATAGCCTATGCATCTAGACAACTTAAGACTCATAAAAAGAATTACCCTACCCATTATCTTGAATTAGCTGATGTTGTGTTTGCTTTGAAAATTTGGAGGCACTATCTTTATGGGGTGCATGTTGATGTGTTTACGGATCACAAAAACTTGAACTGTGTGTTTACTCAGAGGGAGTTAAATCTTCATCGGAGAAGGTGGTTAGAATTATTGAAAGATTATGACATGAGTGTGTTGTATCATCCGGGCATGGCCAATGTAGTGGAAGACGCCCTTAGTAGATTGTTTATGGACAGTGTTGCTCATGTGGATAATGATAAGAAAGAGTTAGTTTGGAAAGTTCACAGTTTAGCTAGATTGGGTATTAGATTGGTTGATTCAGCTGAAGGGAATTTTTGGGTTCAGAGTAGTTTCAAATATCCTTTGGTTTCGAACGTGAAAGAAAAGCAACATAAGGATTCTAGTTTGGATAAACTGAAGGATTCAGTTAAAGACCAAAAGGTAAAGGTTTTCTCCTAAGGGGGAGATGGCGTGTTGAGATACTAGAATAGAATGTGTGTGCCATGTGTTGATGTTTTGAGATAGCAAATTATGGCGGAAGCATATGGTGCACGTTATTCCATTCATCCAGGTGCTATCAAGTTGTACTGTGACTTACGGGAAATCTGTTGGTGGAGTGGTATGAAGAAAGATATAACAGAGTTTGTAGCCAAGTATTCAACTTATCAACAGGTTAAGGTAGAGCACTAAAGACCTAATGGTTCATTGCAAGAGTTTGGTATCCCCACTTGGAAGTGGGAATAAGTGAATATGGACTTTGTGATTGGATTACCCCATTCGTGTTGTCAACATGATTCAATATGGGTGATAGTAGATAGATTGACTAAGTTAGCATATTTCTTACCATTTCACACATCCTGCACAGTTGAGGATTATGCTAAGTTGTATATCAGAGAGTTGGTTAGATTGCATGGAGTTTCTTTGTGCATTATCTCAGATAGAGGTACTCAATTTACCTCTCAATTTTGGAAAGCCTTTCAGAAGGGTCTTAGTACCCAAGTTCATCTTAGTTTAGCTTTTCATCCGCAGACAGATGGTGAGGCACAGAGGACCATTCATATCCAAGAGGATATGTTGAGGGCGTGTGTTCTTGATTTCAAAGGTAGTTGGGATGAGCATTTACCGTTGATTGAGTTTGCTTATAATAATAGTTATCATGCTAGTATTCAGATGGATCCATTAGAAGCTCTTTATGGGCGGAGATATAGATCGCCAATTGGTTGGTTTGAAGTAGGTGGGGCCATTTTAATTGGGCCAGACATGGTGTTTGAGGCCATGGAAAAAGTTTAGTTGATTCGAGAAAGATTGAAAGCAGCTCAGAGTCGTCAGAAATCTTATGCAGACGTAAGAAGAAGAGATCTTGAGTTTGATGTTGATGACCTTGTGTATTTAAAAGTTTCACCTATGAAGGGGGTGAAGAGATTTGGCAAAAAGAGAAAGTTTAGTCCCCGATATGTAGGTCCCTTCCGAATTTTAAGCCACATTGGAAAGGTAGCATATGATCTTGAGGTACCCGCAAATTTATCCTCAGTTCATCCAGTATTCCATGTGTCTTTGTTGAAGAAGTGCATGGATGATTCATCCATTATATTCCCTCTAGAAAGTACAGATATTCAGAATAGTCTTTCATATGAAGAAATTCCAGTAGAGATTCTTGATCATTAGATCCGTAGACTAAGGAACAAAGAAGTTCCTTGGTCAAAGTTCTATGGTGAAATCAGTCCGTTGAGGGTGCTACTTGGGAAGCAAAAGTAGACATGCGTACCAAGTATCCTCATCTCTTCTCCACAAACTCAGATTTAGCGGAAGGTAATAGTCTTCATTCATTCAGTCCTTTTCCAGTCTCAGATTCATCCATATAGCTATTTTCATGTAAATTCCTGCACTTACATATCAGTTCAGTAGCTCAGTATGTTTTTGATTCAGTCATACAGTTATTTTAGTTGTGCATGATAGATTATAGCCATAGATTCATCAGTATTTTCAGCTTAACTAGCCATATTCGAGGACAAATGTTCCTAAGGGGGAGATATTGTAATACCCCATACTTTTTTCTAGCTTAATTTCACTCATAGAATGTAAAAGGTTAGCTTCAAAAATCAATAAATTCTATTTCATGTGAAATTTTCCAGATTTAGACCCTCCATTATGTAGATAATTGAATAAGATTTCCATCGATACCAATTTCGCCCAAATTCGATGCTCGGTTGAGAAGTTATGGCATTTTTAGTAAAGTAGTATGCTATCTGGGCAATCACCGCATCGCGGTGAAGGTTAAATTCACTTTTGTCAAATTCTAGTGGACCACCGCGATAGGCTCGCGTCGTGGTGAGGTCAAATTTTCCATTTGTCAATTTCCAGTAGGCCAATGAGATGGTACCTCGTCGTGATGATGGCCTAAATGGCATTCCAATAGAGTACCGCGATTGGCCCACATCGCAGAGAAATTCCAGTTCTCGATTGTCAAAATCCAGTGGGACAACGTGATAGCTCCACTTCACAGAGGTCCCTAATTTCCCAGTCGTCAATCTCCAGTGAGCCACCGCGATAATGGCGCGTCGTGGTGACATGTTAAATCGGGATTTTTGTTCCCTTTTCCCAGTTTCGATTAAAGTTTAAAAGGGGTAGTTTTGTAAATTCCCAAGCCCCTAATTCATCCAAAACAAGAAATTAAAGCCTATTCTAAGCATTTTATGCCAATTTCATCCATTCTCTCTCAAAGAAAAATCCTAGAGTTCTAAGCTTCTTCTCCGAGAAATATAATTCCACCTTTGTTTCTCCAAGAAAACTCTAAATTAAGGATTCCTAACACAACATAATCAAGAATTCGTCATTAAGAACTCAAATAGGAATCCAAAATTCAAGATTCTTCATCCAGTCATCTACCAAGGTATGAGGGGTTTATGAACAAGGATCTTCTTTCATCCTTGTTCCCAAAACCAAGTTTTAATTACAATTTCATATGATTTTGAATGAATATTCATGAGATTTAAATTAAGTGTTCATACCCATCATTGTTATTTGCAAGATTATGAGATTTCGAGTGTTTTAGAAGATGAATTGCAAGTCTATTTTCATATTTTCATGCCTATTGCAGAAATTTTAAGATTTTGAGATGAATTATCATTGTTTTTGTTACCAAGCATGATTATTTTGATGTTTTAACATGTATTTGATGCATGGGTAATCAATCCCAAGTTTATATGTTGATATTTCAAGAAAGATGAGAGATTCTCAATAAAGTGTTGATCTTTTGATCCTCAGATAAGTTTTGGAATCTACTTTATAGATTAATTGCAGATTACAGAAATCAAAACAACTTTATTTACAGATTTAATCAGCTAAATGCAAAATTGATTTCAGAATAAACCCTTATGCTAATTTTTAAAGTGGATTTCCAATAGAATGAGCATACAGATTAAATAGAGTAGTATTTAGCACCGAGCAGCAAGTGTGGGATAAGCGTGCCCTATCTTCCACAAAACTACGTAGCCAATGTAGTTACAGATTATGATATTATTCCCATTCCAATATGGATGATAGTTACAAATGTGATCACTTAGCTTAGGTTATACTCCTTGGAAAGAGTATGATACCTCTCCCCATCGTAAGGCTTTCCCCATAAGGGAACGAGATGTTGAACTCCATGTTATCTCACATAGTTTATGTCGGTTAGAAGAACCTCCCTAATAGTAAATACTTTTAAAAAAATTAACAGAAAAGCTTTTATAAAACTAAGTGTAAAGGATCACAAATTTATTTAGATTATGCTTTACAGAAAGATATTAGCTACAGATTTCAGCTTTCAGCTTTTAGATATAGATATGAGTCCTTTTACACTTAGACAGTATGATTTACATATAGAACATTCGTCCATCTTTTAAAACTAAATTTTATGACTCATTAGATTTATAAAGTATGTTTTGATATTCATGATTACAAATTTCAGTATTTCAGATATTCCAACTTATGTGAGTCATTTACATTTAGTATGCATTGTTTTACAAATTATGATGATGAGATAATGTTTTACTTATACATTTTCCCCCATATACTAAGTACATCATCAATGTACTGATCCACATATATACGTCTATGTGCTACATTGTCTCATAATGTAGGTTCAGGTGCTCAGTATCAGCAGCGTGAGTAGTTTGAGCATCTCCATCTACATCCGACAGTTGATGAGTCCTCATAGTTCGGCGACTTATTCATTCAGATTTTGCAGCTTATTAGTCTATATGATTCAGTATTTCTTTTCAGACAGTTTGAGTTAGATGAGGGTCTGTCCCAGTGAATCTCTAGTTATTAGTAGTAGAGGCTTGTCAGACTGCTAGATTTGATTCAGACTTACAGTATTTCATTTTAACATATTATATTTAGATTATTCTTAGCTATTTCAGATAGTTTCCGTATTTAGTATGACTTTTATGTCTATATTTCCACTGTTATGAGATTCAGACTTAGTAGAAGGCAGACAGAGTTAGCTTAAGGCTACTCGTAGTCTTGAGCACTGTGTGACATCTCGGGACCATGTTTTGGGGCATTACAATTACATTTTGGACTCTTTTCTTTACATTTGTCAATTTATGCATGTTCTAAATATAGTTGATACTTTTTTGAACATTGTTATTCATACAATTACATTTTGGACTCTTTTCTTTATATTTGTCAATTTATGCATGTTCTAGATATGGTTGATACTGTTTTGAACATTGCTATTCAGCGCGACACAGTGCGAGAACTTTAGAGGCAGATTAATGACCTACAGAGGGAGTTGGTCACTGTGAGAGTGATGATGTTCCGAGAGATGTAGAGGCTGATGAGAGCACTATTGCTGCAAGTTGATTGGTCGGCTATCATAAATGATGATGATAATGATGATAATAATTAGAATGTGTTTTTTCTTTTAGCATATGTATTTTAATTTTTCTATATCGAATCTATACCTAATGTATTTTATTTTTTGTTTAATGAAAAATTTATTTTTAGTCAATTTTGGCTTTTAATTCTTATTTAATTTTCATTCTGTCTATTTATTCTTCTAAATATACATGTTAACATGTCGACAGTTAGAGGTAAGGAGCATTTTCGAATCCAGTAATAATAGCAATTTTATCTTTTGAGTTCTTTCAGTAGATGGACCATGTGTTGGAACAAATTAGTCATCGGTTGGGTTTCTATCAATAGATTATCTATCTGTTGCAACATATTTATCATATGTTGGGGGAAAACATTCCAGTTTGATGGAACTATGTTGTATTCTTCCAGTCGGTGTCCATTTTTTGCCACAAATGGGTAATCTGTTGAAAATAATTATGGTCTGATGTATTATTTAGTTCATGTTTTGCCTCTTTCAATTGATGCATAAGTTAATAAAAAGATATTTTAGATATAATAAATGATAACATTGCGTACACAACAATGATTTAAATATATAAAAGTCCACAACAAACAACAACACAAGTTTCTGCAATTAAAACGATCATGGTGGATTATGATTCGGGCATGTAGTTCTTTTGTGGCAAGCACGCTTACATATGGAGAACTTGTTTCTTCTTGATGAAAATGGTTCTCTGACTCCAGGCCTCCTCTTATATGGCTTACTTCCCAGTTTGATAGTGCTTGGGTCAATATATGGAGGAGGTATTAATCTCCCCAAAAGTTATGCAGGAACAACCCAAAAGTCTTCGGGAGGCGCCGGAGTAATAAGCCTGCTATATGCCAATTCATATTTTTCCATCGAATAATATTAAGAGGAGTGCTCTCAAACTTTAGTTCTATATTTTGGACCGTATTGATCTCGAAGCGTTGCCATAGCATGTGGACAGAGTATTTTGTCCAAGTTAAAAAATCTGTATGTATAAGATCTTGTTTGAAGATCGGCCGTGGTAACATCACCATGACCGGTTATACTACATTTGTAATCTGCTATTTTATGAGATAATAACTTATTCCCCAAACTGATGTTTGTTGATATTATTTTTTCAATTTCTAGAACAAATGGGGTTCTTCTTGGGCCGTTGAACCTCACACACCTTTCGTTAAAAAATTGACCATACTTTTTGTTTATTCTTTCAAATAGGGCCTCGATGGGAAATTCTCTTTCATCGCCAAAAAATGAATTCATCGATTCAACTATGTTTGATGTAAAAATATTATACCTATACAAAAGAATCATTTAGTACGACATCATACTAAACTTGTAAATCAAACAAGACATTAAATTCATAAGAATATACCTATCTGCCAGACAGAATGCCCGAATCCACCTCTCAAAATCGACACGTACGAGAAATTTTGTTACCTTGAGATTCACATCCGTTATTTGATTGAAATGGTCTAAAAACTCCTCTCTACTATATGCTTTAGCTGCTCTATAAAAGGTCACGACCCTTTCATTGTGATAGTGGGTCCGAATGTTCTCTCCAAGATGCCTAATGCAACAACCAAAGTAAGCCGAAGTGAAGAAAATTAAAACCATCTTTGGAATACTTGGATGCCTATCCGAGACAAAACACAACTCTTCGGTATCTTCGATGCAGCTTCGTAGTTTTTCCAAAAAATTCCATAAGAAGCATCACATTCCTTGTTTATTACACAAAAAACAACCGGAAAGATATGATTCACCGCATTCTACACTACCGCCACTAGAAGAACTCCATTATACCTAATCCTAAAGAAGGTAATGTCAACGACTATGTCTTTTCTCAAATGTCAAAAACCTTGAATCCAAGCACCATAGGATACAAAAAAGTACTTGAACCTTCCATTTTCATAATAATGCAATGTTTTCTTACTTCCGGGATTTGTGGACTCAATCATGTAATGGTAGGCATCTAGGACTACATACCCATGCTCGTGTGTCCCCCGAACAAAGTCCTTGTCAATTTCCATGGCCTTATATATCTTCCAATAACTTACAGGACACCTAATTCCGTAAGGAGTTAATTCTCCATAACTCTTGTTGAAGGGCCTTCACTATCAGGGAAACTATTCCTGAAATATTCACCGAGGACCTTTGTTGTGGCATGAGGATTTTGGCCTAAGATGTGATCCGAACAACATGTGTTATGTTTTTTATGTTTATGAATGAAGATTCTATCAGAACTTGAGTGTAATACCCCAAATTTTCTTTAAGTCGAGTTTCATCTTTAAGAAGAGTAAGGGCTGACTTTCCAAGTGAGAAATATTTTAAACCATGAAGAATTTCCCTAATATAGACTTTTTGTCATTTAGAGAATTAAATTAGCTTTTCAACGATACCAATTTCGTCTAAATCCGGTATCGGAGTGAGAAGTTATGGCCATTTTACTAAGAGTTGTCGGAACCTCCCAGGTGCTACGAACAGGTTGACAGACCATTTAGTTTGCGACGGACCATCTCTCGGACTGTCGCAACCAAGGGAGTGACTCCCTTTTCTGGCCCAAGTGCGACGTCCAAGACGATGGACCGTCAAGCTAGCGACGGGCCATCGCAACTAAGGAAGTGTGGCCTTTTTCTGACCAACGTGTGACGGATGATCCGATGGACCATCAGACTAGCGACAGACCATCACTCTAACCGTCGCAAATCCCATTCAGTATTTTTAAGTCATTTTTAAAAGGATATTTTGGGTGTTTTCCCTTTTAATACCCTGATATATTCAAAACAAAAAAGATAGCCTCATTATCTCCCAAAACATCCAAGAGCTAGGGTTTCTCCCTCAAGAGCAAATCTAAAACCTTTTTTCAAGAAATTCAAGAACTCACCATAGATTCTACAAATTTAGTTGAGATTTGAGTTCCCCAAGTCCAAGGCTTCTATAACCCTCTCTCAAAGAGTAAGAAGAAGAGTTTCAAGCAAGTTTGTTCATCTATGTTGCAATCTAAGGTATGTGGGGTTTGAACAAGGACAATTCTTTCATCCTTGTGCCCAAAATTTGTTTTAAATTACAAAGATATATGACCTTATGAGTTCTCCTATGAATTTGAAGTGTGGGTTCATACCCAATATTACTATGCATGAGATTTTGGGATTTACCAATGTTCTAGAAATTGAAGTACATGAGTATGTTGAGATTTTAAGACAAATTGCTGAACACTACAGATTTCTATATGATTTGTGTATCTTTATGACATCTAGTATGCATTTTGATGAGTCTTAACTTGAGATTTGATTATGGGTCACTAAGCCCTACTTGAGATTTACAATTTCATGAAATTTTGTGCTATAAGCACCCATGATTTGAGTTTTTTGAGATCATTGAGAAAGTTTTGACCTTAATGGTCATAGTAGCATTGAAATCCACTTTACCAAATGAGTCTACAAATTTTATAGTTGGGTTCTAATGAATCAAGAGATTATTTTAAAGTGGATTTCCCTGAGTTGAGCATATCTAACTAAAGGGCTTAGTATTTAGCACCGAGTTGGTTAAGTTACTACGGTTTCATACCCTAGAACTACGTGCCACCATAGGATTGAGATTTATGGGCCCGAGACCGAGATAAGTGATCACTGAGTTGAGGTTATTCTCCCTGGCAAGAGTATGACGCCTCTCCCTTACATGAGGTTTCTTCCTTAGGAGGACAAGACGTTGGACTCCATCTAGCTCGCATAGTTTATGTTGGTTAAGAGAACCTCCCTTGAGATGAGATGTTTTCCTTAAGTGAAGTTATTTTTTCCCTAATAGTAAGGTTTGCAAATTTTCTTCCTTAAGTATTTTCCAAATGCATGCACCCCCATATACTTAGTACATTCTCAAGTGCTGATCCACATATACGTCTATGTGCTACATTATCTTATAATGTAGGTACAAGTGCTCAGTCCCAGTCTCGTTAGTGATTTTCGAGTACCTTTGTCTACATCTCCCCAGTGGTGAGTCCTCATGGTTCGAGGACCTATTTTCAGATATTTCAGAGTCTTAGTAGATATATTATTTCTTTTATTTCAGTTTGAGTCAGATGAAGACCTGTCCCAATGGCTCTCTAGTAGACATGAGTAGTAGAGGCTTTGTCATACTAGTTATTAGATTGTTAGTATGTTGAGATTTCCAGTATTGTGGTCGTTTAGACCAAGTATTTTCTTTGTATTTTCTATCATTTAATACGATAGTGCCAATGTTTTGTTTATTTTTTCTCGACATAAGTTATTTTATGTAGTAACAGGCTCAAAGGGTTAGCTTGGGGCTACTTGTAGTCTTAAGCACCGTATGATGTCCCGGGAGGAGATTTTGGGTTATTACAAACTTTGTATCAGAGCCTAAGATTTAAGGAGTCCTAGGGAATCTGATAGGCTACATTGAGTAGAGTCTTGATCATCGGTGTGTAGCAATCCACATCTATGAGCAAGAGTCTATGAGACGTTTTAGGAAAATGTTGTTTCCTTTCTTTTAGATTCTATCGTGCCTACAGTTGTCCCTCTTATCTAATAATTTGTTCTCTCCTATTTTAGAAAATGCCTATTCAAAGAGCGAATGCCCGCAGAA
This sequence comes from Capsicum pubescens, assembly GCA_030864215.1. Classification (NCBI taxonomy): domain Eukaryota; kingdom Viridiplantae; phylum Streptophyta; class Magnoliopsida; order Solanales; family Solanaceae; genus Capsicum; species Capsicum pubescens. Next base: position 254,263,317 of record CM061540.1, on the reverse strand, counting down.
ATGATAATGAGAAACCCCAGCCTGTTGATCCCTTGAATGAGACAGTGTCTCATGTTGAGTTTCAGGTGGCTTTTCAAGAGTTATCCCAATCAATCACCACCAATGTTCAAGCCAATAAACAGGCTGCAGCTGTAAATCAGCAAGGAGGTGATTTAGCTGCTGCTAGGATTAATGATTTCATGCGGATGAATCCATCAGAGTTTTATGGGTCTAAAGAAGGAGAGGACCCATAGTTATACCTTGAGGAGGTGAGAAAGATCACATAGGTGATGCATATTTCTGAGGAATAAAGTGTTGAGCTGGAGTCATACAGGTTGAAAGATATTGCTTATGACTTGGCTGTATCATGAAGGAAGGGTAGAGGTAAGGGTGTTGCTCTTATGACTTGGCAGGTGTTCCAAGATGTATTCTTGGACAATTTCTTTCCTCTTGAAATGAGGGAAGCAAAGATTGAGGAGTTTATGAACTTAAGGCAGGGCTCCATGACTGTTAAGGAGTACTGCTTGAAGTTCAATCAGTTGGCCATGTATGCTCCTGATTTGATTTCTGACACCCGAGCTAGTATGAGCAAGTTCATGACAGGTGTTTCTAGTTTGGTACTAAAAGAGTGTAGGACGACAATGTTGAATAGGGATATGGATCTGGCTAGGTTAATGATGCATACACATCAGATAAAGGTGGATAAGATAAGGGAGATAGATAGAGTAAGGGGTAACAAGAGGTCTAGATCTGAGCAGCATAAATATGGTCAAGATAGGTCCCATGGAGGGAATCACCCACAGTTACAGAGCTATTCTTCTATGTCATCACCTTTATCAGCAAGTGCTCTCGTGCCTAGAGGCAGGCAGGAGCAAGGGAACAGATCTTCTATGTCTAGGTCGCAGAACAGTGTAAGTAACAGACCCTGCTATCCTCTTTGTGCAAAGTAAGGTAAAGATTATCCCGGTGAGTGTTTAGTAGATCTGAGGTGTTGTTTAGGTTGTGGAAAGCTGGTCCATAGACTTAGATATTGCCAACATGCTAGGAAGGGGAACATAGATACCCGACCTCAGGCACAGACTACTAGTGCACCAGCTCTTGTACCCCGTCCCGCCCCTGCTCAGGGCACTTCATTTAGCACTATTGGTGGTCAGCGCCAGAATAGATTCTATGCCTTACCATCCCTTCAGGAGCAGGAGGACTCTCTCAACGTTGTTACTGGTATGCTCCGTGTCTTTTTCTTTGATGTTTATGTGTTGTTGGACCCCGGGTCAAGTTTCTCTTATGTGACCCCATTAGTCGCTATGAATTTTAAAATAAGTCCCGAAAAGATTCCTGAGCCTTTCCCAGTTTCCACACCAGTAGGGGAGTTAGTGGTTGCTAAGCAAGTGTCCAAAAATTATCCTGTTACTATTCTTCATAGAGCCATATTTGCTGATTTGATTGAGTTAGACATGGTAGATTTTGAACTTATTCTGGGTATGGATTGGCTTCATTCTTTCTATGCATCTATAGACTGTCGTACCCGTGTGGTCAAGTTTCAGTTCCCTGATGAACCAGTTTTTGAGTGGTCTAGGAGTTCGATATCTCCCAAAAGTCATATTATTTCCTTTCTCAAGGCCAGAAAGCTAATACCCAAAGGTTTCATTTATCACCTAGTTAGAGTCAAAGACACTAAGCCTGAGGCTCCAACTATTCAGGCAGTCAACATTGTTAATGAGTTTCCTGATGTTTTTCTGGAAAATCTCCTAATGGTACCTCCTGATAGAGAGATAGAATTTGGGATTGACCTTCTTCCCGACACTCAGCCCATTTCTATTCTTTCATACCGTATGGTACCTGCAGAGCTTAAGAAGTTAAAGAGCAACTCAAAGATCTTTTAGATAAAGTTTTCATAAGGCCCAATGTTTCTTCTTGATACTCAGCTGTTCTATTCGTGTAAAAAAAACATGGTTCATTGTGTATGTGCATTGACTATCGTCATATTAACAAGGTTACAGTAAAAAATAAGTATCCTTTTCCAAGAATTGATGACCTGTTTGATCAGTTGCAAGGTGCAAGTTATTTCTCCAAGATAGATCTTAGATACGGCTATCATCAGCTTAAAGTGAGGGAATGTGATATTCCAAAGATAGCCTTCCGAACCCGCTATGGTTACTTTGAGTTTCTAGTCATGTATTTCAGCTAACCAATGCCCCAGCAGCCTTTATGGACCTCATGAATCGAGTGTTCAAGCAATATCTCGATATGTTTGTCATTGTTTTCATAAATGATATCTTTGTGTACTCCCGTTCTGAGAACAACCATGCAAATCATCTTAGAATTGTCTTGTAAACTCTTAGAGATCGCCAGTTGTTCGCCAAATTCAACAAGTGTGAATTTTGGCTAAGATCAGTAGCCTTTTTGGGTCATATCATTTCAGCCGAAGGCTTTAGAGTTGATCCCCAAAAGACAAAAGCTATAAGAAATTGGCCTATACCTATCTCTCCGTCTAACATTATGAGTTTCTTGGGTTTAGCTGGCTACTATCGTTGTTTTGTTAAAGGTTTATCTTCTATTGCGTCTCCCATGGCCCGGTTGACCCAACCGAAAGTTAAGTTCCAATGGTCAAATTTCTGTGAGAAGAGTTTCAGGAGTTGAAGACTCGACTTACTTCAACCCCTGTGTTGACTTTTCCTGATGGTACAAATGGTTTTGTGGTGTATTGTGATACCTCTAGAGTTGGTTTGGGTTGTGTGTTGATGTAAAGAGGTAAGTTTATAGCCTATGCCTCAAGACAGTTGAAGTTGCGTCAAAAAAACTACCCAACCCATGATCTTGAATTAGCTGTTGTGGTCTTTGCTTTGAAAATCTGGAGACACTATCTTTATGGTGTCCATGTTGATGTGTTTACTGATCATAAGAGTCTACAGTATGTGTTTACCCAGAGGGAGTTGAATTTTAGGAAGATGAGGTAGTTAGAGTTGTTAAAAGACTATGATATGAGTGTGTTGTATCACTCGGGCAAGACCAATGTAGTGGCAGATGCCCTTAGCCGGTTGTCTATGTGTAGTGTTGCTCATGTAGAGAAAGGTAAGAAAGAGTTAGCTCATGATTGCATTGTCTGGCTATATTGGGTGTTAGCTTGCTTGATTCAGCTAAGGGAAGTACTTTGGTGCAAAGTAGTTCCGAATCCTATTTAGTTTCAGAAGTGAAGGAGAAGCAAGACCGAGATCCTAGTTTGGTCAGACCGAAGGAGTTAGTTAAGGACCAAAAGGTAGAGGTTATCTCCCAAGGGGGAGAAGGAGTGTTGAGATTGCAGGATAGGTTGTATGTTCCGTGTGTTGATGATATGAGGAAGAGGATTATGGATGAAGCACATGGCACATGGTATTCCATTTATCCCGGCGCTACCAAGATATACCGCGACTTGCAAAAAATCTATTGGTGGGGCGGTATGAAGAAAGATATAGCTGAGTTTATAGCAAAGTATGAAATGTGCCAACAGGTTAAGGTAGAATACCAAAGACCTGGTGGTGTGATGCAAGAGTTTGGTATAACCACTTAGAAGTGGGAAGAGGTGAATATGGACTTCGTAACTGGTTTACCTCATTTGCATCGTCAGCATGATTTTATTTGGGTTGTTGTAGACAGGATGACTAAGTCCACACATATCCTGCCCGTGCATACATCTTATACAACTGAGGATTATGCTAGGTTGTACATCCGAGAGTTTGTCAAGTTTTATGGAGTTTTCTTGTCTATCATTTTGGATAGGGGTACTCAAATTACCTCTCTATTTTGGAGAGAATTTCAGCAGGGTCTTCGTACCCAAGTTCATTTGAGTTTCACTTTTTATCCACAGAAAGATGGTCAGGCTGAGAGGACCATTCAGACTCTAGAAAAAATGTTGAGGGCATGTACTCTTGACTTCAAAGGTAGTTGGGATGAGCATTTGCCATTGATAGATTTTACTTATAATAATAGTTACCATGCTAGCATCGAGATGGTACCATTTGAGGATTTGTATGGTAGAAGATATAGATCACCCATAGGTTGGTTTGAAGTAGGTGAAGCTACAGTGATTGGACTTGATGCGGTATTCGAGGATATGGAAAAGGTAAAGTTGATTAGACAAAGGTTGAAGACAACTCAGAGTCATCAAAAGTCATATGCCGATGTGAGGAGAAGGGATCTTGAGTTTGAGGTGGGTTATTTGGTGTAGTTAAAGATTTCACCCATCAAAGGGGTGAAGAGGTTTGATAAAAAGAGGAAGCTTATTCCCCATTATGTGGGCCCCTATAAAGTTTTGAGCCGTGTTGGGAAAGTAGCCTATGAAGTTGAGTTGCCCGCAGAGTTTTCAGCCGTTCATCCTATTTTTCATGTCTCCATGCTTAAGAAGCATATTGGTGATTCTGTTTTCATGGATCCTTCGGAGAGTGCTGATATTCAAAACAGTCTTTCATTCGATGAGATTCCTATTGAGATCCTAGATTTTTACATCTGTAGACTAAGTAACAATGAGGTTCCCTTGGTCAAAGTTTTGTGGCAGAACCATTCAGTTGAGGGCTCTACTTGGGAGGCAAAAGTAGACATCCGAGCCAAGTACCCGCACCTCTTTTCCGCAAGTTCAGATCAAGTCGAAGGTATTATTCATCCTTACTTTAGCCCTTCTAAATGTAAATTTCAGCTATATATCTATTCTTGCATGAGTACTTGCAATTTCCAAAGTATTCAAGAGTTTAGAAAGACTTTAAGCCGTTTAGAAGATTGCTTCAGCTATGTGTACTCAGTTTTCCTGTGTTCTTGGTCTAACAAGCGATATTCGAGGATGAATGTTCCCAAAGGGGAGATATTGTAATACCTCAGATTTTCTTTAAGTCGAGTTTCATCTTTAAGAAGAGTAAGGGGTAAATTTCCAAGTGAGAAATATTTTAAACCATGCAGAATTTCCCTAATATCGACTTTTTGTCATGTAAAGAATTGAATTATATTTCCAACAATACCAATTTAATCCAAATCCAGTATCGGGGTGAGAAGTTATGACCGTTTTACTAAGAGCTTTCGGAACCGCCCAGGTGCGACGGACAGGTTGACGGACCGTTGAGTTTTCGATGGATCGTCGCAACCAAGGAAGAAACTCCCTCTTCTGTCCCAAGTGCAATGGCCAAGACGACAGACCTTCAATCTAGCGATGAACCGTCGCAACTAAGGCAGTGTGGCCTTTTTCTGACAATCGTTGCAACAGACGATCCGACGAACCGTCACACTAGCGATGGACCGTCACTCCGATCATCACAAATCTCGTTCAGTATTTTTAAGTCATTTTTAAAAGGATATTTTGAGTCTTTTCCATTTAATACCCTAATATATTCAAAACGAAGTAGATAGCCTCATTATCTCCCAAAATAGCCAAGAGCTAGGGTTTCTCCCTCAAGAGAAAATCCAAAACCCTTCTCCAAGCTCACCATATATTCTACAAATTGAGTTGAGATTCAAGTTCTCCAAGTCCAAGGCTTCAAGAACCCTCTCTCAAAGAGTAATAAGAAGAGTTTCAAGTAAGTTTGTTCATCTAAGTTACAATCTAAGGTATGTGGGGTTTGAACAAGGACAATTCTTCTGTCCTTGTGCCCAAAACCTGTTTTAAATTACAAAGATATATGACTTTATGAGTTCTCCTATGAATTTAAAGTGTGGGTTCACACCCAATATTACTATGCATGAGATTTTGAGATTTACCAATGTTCTAGAAATTGAAGTACATGAGTATGTTGAGATTTTAAGACAAATTGCTGAAAATTCCAGATTTCTATATGATTTGTGTATCCTTTTGACATCTAGTATGCATTTTGATGAGTCTTAACTTGAGATTTGATTATGGGTCATTAATCCCTACTTGAGATTTACAATTTCATGAACTTTTGTGCTATAAGCACCTATGATTTGAGTATTTTGAGACCATTGAGAAAGTTTTGACCTTAATGGTCATAGTAGCTTTGAAATCCACTTTACCAAATGAGACTACAAATTTTATAGTTGGGTTCTAATGAACCATAAGATTATTTAAAAGTGGATTTCCCTGAGTTGATCATAGCTAACTAAAGGGAGTAGTATTTAGCACCGAGTTGGGTAAGTTACTACATTTTCATACCCCAGAACTACGTTCCACAGTAAGATTGAGATTTAAGGGCCCGATCAATAGATGAATTAAAATGTCGACGGTTGGAGGTAAGGAGCAATTTTGAATCCAGTTCCAATAGCAATTTTGGCTTTTAGTTGTTTCAATAGATGAACCATGTGTTGGAACAAATTAGTCATCGGTTGGGTTTCTATCAATAGATTATCTATCTGTTGCAACAGATTTGTCATATGTTGGAGGAAAACATTCTAGTTTGATGGAACTATGTTGTATTCTTCCAGTTGGTGTCCATTTGTTTCCACAGATGGGTAATTTGTTGAAAATAATTATGGTCTGATGTATTATTTAGTTCATGTTTTGCCTCTTTTAATTGATGAACAAGTTATTAAAAAGATATTTTATATATAATAAATGATAACCTTACTTTCACAACAATGAGTTAAATATGTAAAAGTCCACAACAAACAACAACACAAGTTTCTGCAATTAAAACGATCATGGTGGATTATGATTCAGGCATGTAGTTCTTTTGTGGCAAGCATGCTTACATATGGAGAACTTGTTTCTTCTAGATGAAAATGGTTCTCCGACTCCAGACCTCCTTTTATATGGCTTTCTTCCCAGTTGTATAGTGCTTAGGTCAATATATGGACGAGGTATTAATGTCCCCAAAAGTTCTGCAGGAACAACCCAAAGGTCTTCGGAAGGCACCGGAGTAATAAGCCCACTATATGCCATTTCATATTTTTCCACTGACTAATATTAAGAGGAGTTCTCGTAAATGTTAGTTCTATATTTTGGACCGTATTGAACTCGAAGCGCTTCCATAGCATTTGGACAGAGTATTTTGTCCAAGTAAAAAACTCTGCATGTACAAGATTTTGTTTGAAGATCGACCGTGGCAACATTACCATGACCGGTTATACTACATTTGTAATCTACTATTTAATGAGATAATAACTTATTCTCCAAACTGATGTTTGTTGATATTATTTTTTCAATTTCTAGAAAAAATGGGGTTCTTCTTGGGTCCTTGAAATGCACACGACTTTCATTAAAAAATTGACCATACTTCTTGTTTATTTTTTCAAACAGGGCCTCGATGGGAAATTTTCTTTCATTGCCAAAAACTAAATTCAACGATTCAGCTATGGTTGATGTCAAAATATTATACCTATACAAAAGAATCATTTAGTACTAAATCATACTAAACTTGTAAATCAAACAAGACATTAAATTCATAAGAATGTACCTATCTGCCAGACAGAATGCCCGAATCCATCTCTCAAAATTGACATGTATGAGAAATTCTGTTACCTTGGGATTCACATCTATTATTTGATTGAAAAGGTCAAAAAACTCCTCTCTACTATATGCTTTAGCTGTTCTAAAAAAGGTCACGACCCTTTTGTTGTGACAGTTGGTCCGAATGTTCTCTCCAAGATGTCTGATGCAACAACCAAAGTAAGCTAAAGTGAAGAAAATTAAACCCATCTTTGGAATACTTGGATGCCTATCCGAGACAAAACACAACTCTTCGATGTTTTCAATACAGCTTCGCAGTTGTTCCAAAAAAAATCCATAATAGGCATCACATTCCTTTTTTGCTACACAAAAAGCAATCGGAAAGATGTGATTCTCCGCATTCTACGCTACCGCCACTAGTAGAACTCCATTATACCTACTCTTGAAGAAGGTATTGTCAATGACTATGCCTTTTCTCAAATGTCGAAAACCATGAATCCAAGCACCATAGGATACAAAAAGTACTTGAACCTTTCGTTTTCATCAAAATGCAATGTTGTCTTACTTCCGGGATTTGTGAACTCAATCATGTAACGGTAGGTATCTAGGACTTCATACCCATGCTCGTATGTCCCCCGAACCAAGTCTTTGTAAATTACTAAGGCCTTATATATCTTCTAATAACTTACCAGGACACCCAATTCCGTAAGGAGTTGATTGGCCATAACTCTTGTAAAAGGGCCTTCACCATCAGGGAAACTACTCCTGAAATATTCACCGAGGATCTTTGTTGTGGCATGAGAATTTTTGCCCGAGATGTGCTCCGAACAACATGTGTGATGTTTTTCATGTTTATGAATGATGAATCTATCAGAACTTGAGTGTAATACCCTAGATTTTCTTTAAATAGAGTTTCATCTTTAAGAAGAGTAAGGGATGACTTTCCAAGTGAGAAATATTTTAAACCATGTAGAATTTCCCTAATATGGACTTTTTTTAATTTAGAGAATTAAATTAACTTTCCAACGACACCAATTTCATTCAAATCCAATATCGGGGTGAGAAGTTATGGTCATTTTACTAAGAGTTTTTGGAACAGCCCAGGTGTGATGGACAGGTTGACGGACCGACGAGTTTGCGATGGACCGTCGCAACCAAGGCAGTGACTCCCTCTTCTGGCCCAAGTGCAATGGCAAACACGACGGACCTTCAATCTAGTGACGGACCGTCGCTAGGACCGTCGCAACTAAGGCAGTGTGGCCTTTTTCTAACAATCATTGCTACAGACGATCCGACGGACCGTTAGACTAGCGATGGATCGTCACTCTGATCATCACAAATCCCGTTCAGTATTTTTAAGTCATTTTTAAAAGGATATTTGGAGTCTTTTCCCTTTTAATACCCAAATATATTCAAAACGAAGTAGATAGCCTCATTATCTCCTAAAATATCCAAGAGCTAGGGTTTCTCCCTCAAGAGCAAATCCAAAACCATTCTCCAAGCTCACTATAGATTCTACAAATTGAGTTGAGATTCAAGTTCCCCAAGTCCAAGGCTTCAAGAACCATCTCTCAAAGATTAAGAAGAAGAGTTTCAAGTAAGTTTGTTCATCTAAGTTACAATCTAAGGTATGTGGGGTTTGAACAAGGACAATTCTTCTGTCCTTGTGCCCAAAACTTGTTTTAAATTACAAAGATATATGACTTTATGAGTTCTCCTATGAATTTAAAGTGTGGGTTCACACCCAATATTACTATGCATGAGATTTTGAGATTTACCAATGTTCTAGAAATTGAAGTACATGAGTATGTTGAGATTTTAAGACAAATTGCTGAAAATTCCAGATTTCTATATGATTTGTGTATCCTTTTGACATCTAGTATGCATTTTGATGAGTCTTAACTTAAGCTTTGATTATGGGTCATTAAGCCCTACTTGAGATTTATAATTTCATGAACTTTTGTTCTATAAGAACCTATGATTTGAGTATTTTGAGATCATTGAGAAAGTTTTGACCTTAATGGTCATAGTAGCTTTGAAATCAACTTTACCAAATGAGACTACAAATTTTATAGTTGGGTTCTAATGAACCATGAGATTATTTTAAAGTGGATTTCCCTGAGTTGATCATAGCTAACTAAAGGGAGTAGTATTTAGCACCGAGTTGGGTAAGTTACTACGTTTTCATACCCCAGAACTACGTGCCACCATAAGATTGAGATTTATGGGCCCGAGCAATAGATGAATTAAAATGTCGACGGTTGGAGGTAAGGAGCAATTTTGAATCCAGTAGCAATAATAATTTTGGCTTTTGAGTTGTTTCAATAGATGAACCATATGTTGGAACAAATTAGTCATCAGTTGGGTTTTTATTAATAGATTATCTATCTGTTGTAACAGATTTGTCATATGTTGGAGGAAAACATTCTAGTTTGATGGAACTATGTTGTATTCTTCCAGTTGAAGTCCATTTGTTGCCACAGATGGGTAATCTGTTGAAAATACTTATGGTCTGATGTATTATTTAGTTCATGTTTTGCCTCTTTTAATCGATGCACAGGTTATTAAAAAGATATTTTATATATAATAAATAATAACCTTACGTTCACAACAATGAGTTAAATATGTAATAGTCCACAACAAACAACAACACAAGTTGCTGCAATTATAACGATCATGATGGATTATGATTCGGGCATGTAGGTCTTTTGTGGAAAGCATGCTTACATATGGAGAACTTGTTTCTTCTTGATAAAAATGGTTCTCCGACTCCAGACCTCCTCTTATATGGATTTCTTCCCAGTTTGATAGTTCTTAGGTCAATATATGGAGGAGGTATTAATGTCCCCAAAAGTTCTGTGGGAACAACCCAAAAGTCTTCGAAAGGCACCAGAGTAATAAGCCCACTATATGCCATTTCATATTTTTCCACCGAATAATATTAGGAGGAGTGCTAGTAAACTTTAGTTCTATATTTTGGATCGTATTGAGTTCGAAGCGCTGCCATAGCATTTGGACGAAGCATTTTGTCCAAGTAAAAAACTCTGCATGTACAATATTTTGTTTGAAGATCGACCATGGAAACATCACCATGACCGGTTATACTACATTTGTAATATGCTATTTTATGAGATAATAACTTATTCTCCAAATTGATGTTTGTTGATATTCTTTTTTCAATTTCTAGAATAAATGGGGTTCTTCTTGTGTCCTTGAACTACACATGCCTTTTGTTAAAAAATTGACCATACTTCTTGTTTATTTTTTCAAACAGGGCCTCGATGGGAAATTCTCTTTCATCGCCAAAAAATGAATTCACCTATTCAGCTATGGTTGATGTCAAAATATTGTACCTATACAAAATAATCATTTAGTAGGACATCATACTAAACTTGTAAATCAAACAAGACATTAAATTCTTAAGAATGTACCTATCTGCCAGACAGAATGCCCGAATCCATCTCTCAAAACCAACATGTATGAGAAATTATGTTACCTTGAGATTCACATCTGTTATATGATTGAGAAGGTCAAAAAACTCCTCTCTACTATATGCTTTAGCTGTTCTATAAAAGGTCACGACCCTTTTGTTGTGATAGTTGGTCCGAATGTTCTCTCCAAGATGTCTGATGCAACAATCAAAGTAACTCAAAGTGAAGAAAATTGAACCCATCTTTGGAATACTTGGATGCCTATCCGAGACAAAACACAACTCTTTGATGTCTTCAATGCAGCTTCGCAGTTGTTCCAAAAAAATCCATAAGAGGCATCACATTCCCTTTTTGCAACACAAAAAGCAATCGGAAAGATGTGATTCTCCGCATTCTACGCTACCGCCACTAGCAGAACTCCATTATACCTACTCCTGAAGAAGGTACAGTCAATGACTATGCCTTTTCTCAAATGTCGAAAACCTTGAATCCAAGCACCATAGGATACAAAAAAGTACTTATACCTTTCGTTTTCATCAAAATACAATGTTGTCTTGCTTCCGGGATTTGTGGACTCAATCATGTAACGGTAGGCATCTAGGACTGCATACCCATGCTCGTGTGTCCCACGAACCAAGTCCTTGACAATTACCAAGGCCTTATATATCTTCCAATAACTTACCAGGACACCCAATTCCGTAAGGAGTTGATTGGCCATACCTCTTGTTTAAGGGCCTTCACCATCAGGGAAACTACTGCTGAAATATTCACTCAGGATCTTTGTTGTGGCATGAGGATTTTGGCCCGAGATGTGCTCTGAACAACATGTGTGATGTTTTTCATGTTTATGAATGATGAATCTATCAGGACTTGAGTGTAATACCCCAGATTTTCTTTAAGTAGAGTTTCATCTTTAAGAAGAGTAAGGGCTAACTTCCCAGGTGAGAAATATTTTAAACCATGTAGAATTTCCCTAATATCAACTTTTTGTCATTTAGAGAATTAAATTAGCTTTCCAACGATACCATTTCGTCCTAATCCAGTATCGGAGTAAGAAGTTATGGTTGTTTTACTGAAAGTTGTCGGAACCGCCCAGGTGCTACGGACAGGTTGACGGACCGTTGAGTTTGCGACGGACCATCGCCCGGACCTTCGCAACCAAGGGAGTGACTCCCTCTTCTGGCCCAAGTGTAATGGCCAAGATGATGGATCATCAAGCTAGTGATGGACCATCACAACTAAGGCAGTGTGGCCTTTTTCTGACAAACGTGCGACGGACGATCCGACGGACCATCAGACTAGCGACAGACTGTTACTCCGACCATCGCAAATCCCATTTAGTATTTTTAAGTCATTTTTAACAAGATATTTTGGGTCTTTTCCTTTTTAATACCCTGATATATTTAAAACGAAGAAGATAGCCTCATTATCTCCTAAAACATCCAAGAGCTAGTGTTTTTTCCTCAAGAATAAATCTAAAACACTTCTTCAAGAAATTCAAGAACTCACCATAGATTCTATAAATTGAGTTGAGATTTGAGTTCCCCAAGTCCAAGGCTTCAAGAACCCTCTCTCAAAGAATAAAAAGAAGAGTTTCAAGAAAGTTTGTTCATCTATGTTACAATCTAAGGTATGTGGGGATTGAACAAGGACAATTCTTTTGTCCTTGTGCCTAAAACTTATTTTAAATTACAAAGATATATGACTTTATGAGTTCTCCTATGAATTTGAAGTGTGGGTTCATACCCAATATTACTATGCATGAGATTTTGAGATTTACCAATGTTCTAGAAATTGAAGTACATGAGTATGTTGAGATTTTAAGATAAATTTCTGAACATTCCAGATTTCTATATGATTTGTGTATCCTTATGACATCTAGTATGCATTTTGATGAGTCTTAACTTGAGATTTGATTATGGGTCATTAATCCCTACTTGAGATTTATAATTTCATAAACTTTTATGCTATAAGAACCCATGATTTGAGTATTTTGAGATCATTGAGAAATTTTTGACCATAATGGTCATAGTAGCTTTGAAATCCACTTTACCAAATGAGGCTACAAATTTTATAGTTGGGTTCTAATGAACCATGAGATTATTTTAAAGTGGATTTCCCTGAGTTGAGCATAGCTAACTAAAGAGAGTATTATTTAGAACCGAGTTGGGTAAGTTACTATGATTTCATACCCCAGAACTGCGTGCCACCGTAGGATTCAAATTTATGGGCCCGAGGCCGAGATAAGTGATCACTGAGTTGAGGTTATTCTGCTTGGCAAGAGTATGAAGCCTCTCCCTAACGTGAGGTTTCTTCCGTAGGAGGACAAGACGTTGGACTCCATCTAGCTCGCATGGTTTATATTGGTTAAGAGAACCTCCCTTGAGATGAGATGTTTTCCTTAAGAGAAGTTTTTTTTTTCTAATAGTAAAGTTTGCAGATTTTTTTCCTAAAGTATTTTTCCTTGAGATAGAATATTTTCCCTAAATCTTTGAGATAAGTGATTTTCCCTTTTAGTAAGATTTTCAAAATAGTTTCTTAAAGTGAAATTTTCCCAAGAAGAAAGTAGTTTTCTCTACTAGTAAGAGTTATATAATTTTGAGTTCCAAGTGTCATGAGTTAAAAGAGTTCTAAGTTCTTGATCATTAAAGAATTTTTACTCTCCATGAGATATATGCATGAGTTTGAAAGTATTGTTTAAAGATTTCTTTAGTCTTCGAGTAATGAGAAAAGAGAAGAGTTCAGATTTTAAAGCTAAAGTATAATGACTCACGAGATTTGTATTATATGTTTCATTCTACATGATTTATGAGATTTATATTTTAGACGTATTCAATCTATTTGAGTCATTCATATTTTCATGCATGATTTGATTAAAGAGTATTGATATTGGTTTATGCAAATGCATACACCCCCATATACTCAGTACAATCTCAAGTGATGATCCCCATATACGTCTATGTGCTATATTGTCTTATAATGTATGTTTAAGTGCTCAGTTCCAGCCTCGTCAGTGAATTCCCAGTACCTTTGTCTACATCTCCACAGTGGTGAGTCCTCATGGTTCAAGGACCTATTTTCAGGCATTTTAAAGTCTTAGTAGATATATTATTGCTTTCAGTCCAGTTTGAGTCAGTTGGGGACCTGTCCCAATGGCTCTCTAGTAGACTTGAGTAGTAGAGGCTTTGTCAGACTAGTTATCAAATTGTTAGTATGTTGAGATTTCTAGTATTGTGATCACTTCGTATTATCAGACTAGTTATCAGTTGCTCTTTTGACTAAGTTAACTTAGAAGAAGGTTAAGTTTTCTTGGTCTGATTCTTGTGAGGGGAGTTTTGAGAAGTTTAAGGATAGGTTAACTTCGGTTCCAATTTTAACTTTGCTGAAAGGCAATAATGGGTTTGTGGTTTATTGTGATGCATCTCGGGTAGGTCTTAGTTGTGTTTTGATGCAACATAAGAAGGTGATTACCTGTGTTTTTAGGCTATTAAAGGTACATGAGAGGAATTATCCTACTCATGATTTGGAGTAGTTAGCGGTTGTGTTTTCTTTGAAAATATGGCGGCATTATCTGTATGGTATTCATGTAGATATATTTTTAGAACATAAGAGTCTTCAGTACATATTCAGTAAAAAAGATCTTAATCTCAGGCAAATGAGATGGCTTGATCTTCCAAAGGACTATGATATGAGTATTCACTATTACCTATAAGGTTAACATGGTTGTTGATGCTCTTAGTAGATTGTCTATGGTAAGTTTGGATCATGTGGAGGATGGAAAGTAAGAATTAGTAAAGTATATTCACCGCTTGTCCAATCTTATTATTTGTCTCTTTGATTCCAAAGATGGTGGTGTAATAGTGCAAAAAATGGTTTGAATCATCCCGTGGTAAAGAGATTAAGGAGAAGAAAGTGATGGATTCAATCATGATAAAAATCAAGAGTGATGTTGGTTGGCAGAAGGTGGTAGTTTTTAAGATTTATGGTGATGGTACTTTACGGTACCAAGGGAGGTTGTGTGTTCCGAATGTTGACGGTTGCGACAAAGGATTTTTACTGAGGCGCATGAGTCACACTCTTCCATATTGGTTCGACAAAGATGTATCATGATCTTAAGGTGATCTATTGGTGGAATGGTATCAAGAGAGATGTGGTTAATTTCGTGGCCAAGTGCATGATATGCCAATAGGTTAAGGTTGAGCACATGAGGCCTGGTGGGTTGCATCAAGAAATAAAGTTGCCTAAATCAAAGTGGGAGATAATCAATATGGATTTTATTACCGGTACTCTTTGGTCTCGAAACTAATTTGATTTGATTTGGGTCATTGTGGATAGGATGACTAAGTCTGCTCACTTTTTGCCAGTAGGGACTACCTTTTTGACAGAAGATTATATGATTTTGTATCTTCAAGAGATTGTGAAGCTACATAGGGTGCCAATTTCGATTATTTTTTATCATGGTATGTAGTTTACATCTCATTTTTGGTGGTTTTTTTAGAAATAATTGTGGACTAAGGTTAGTCGGAGTATGGATTTCCATTCACAGTCGGATGGGAAAGCGTAGAGAATGATTCAGACATTGGAGGACATGCTTCGGGCATACGTGATTGATTATGGTGGCAGTTGGGTTAAGCATCTACCTTTGGTATAGTTTGCTTACAATAATAGCTATTATTCTAGTATTAGTATGGCTTCTTTTGAGGCTTTGTATGGTAGGAGGTGTAGATCTCCTTTGGTAAGGCGGATATGTTTGGTCCCGATTTGGGTTATCAAGATATGAAGAAGGTGAAGGTGATTCTAGATAGGCTTAAAACTGCTCAGAGTTGCCAAAAGTCTTATGCGGATGTTAGGCGTAGAGATTTGGAGTTCAAGGTTGGGGACAGGGTATTCCTAAAGATGTCTCCCATAAAGGGAGTAGTGCAGTTTGGCAAGAAGGGAAGGCTTAGTCCTCGGTTTATTGGTCCTTATGTGATTTTTTGGAGAGTGGGTAATGTTGCTTATGAATTAGAGTTTCAATCTAGTTTGGGTTTGGTTCATCCGGTCTTTCATGATTCCATGTTAAGGAAGTGCATTGGTGATCCTTCTTTGGTTGTTCCTTTGGAAGGGTTTGGATATCTCAAATTCTCTGTCTTATAAAGAGGTCTCGATTGAGATATTGGATAGGCAAATTCGTAGGTTGTGGACCAAGGATGTGGCTTCGATTAAGGTTCTGTGGCAGAACCATAGGGTAAAAGAAGATACGTTGGAAGCAGAAAAGGACATGAAGTCCAATTTTCCGTTCTTGTTTTCTTTTCCTGGTATTCATTGCGGAAGGTATGTGTTCTTGAACAACTCTTTATTTTCTAAGTTTGTTAATGGAAAGATTAACATCTTTGCCTTTTCGTTTTCAAACTTTGTAAAAGGGATGTTTGATAATGCAAATGACTCTGTGTATGGTTACACTTACCTTATCCGTCATTCGGGGACGAATGTTCCTAGTGGGGGAGAATGTTACTTCCTGAGTTTTGGCCTTAGAAATTTTTCTTGAAATATATTCTCCGGACCCAATACGACTCCAAGGTACGAGCCGTATGCTAGGTTACGAGGGGTATGGTCCTATAGTAAGTTGGTAGTGTTAGTTGATGAGATAGTTTTGATCACTGGAATGGTCACGACTTAGGGGTGCGAGTCATAAGGATTGATACTGAGTTGTAGCGGTGACTCACATGGTGGGCAGTGTGTGATCCTTTTTTTAATTCATTTGTCAGGGATACAGATCATTGGTACGGATTGTATGTTGAGGTTATGACCTGGCTGGATGAGTCATATACTGGACAGTATTTGATCCAAAGGTTATGGCTTGGGTATGACTGGTGGAAACCAATTGTAAAGAGGGGTATGACTCATAAGAGGGTTAGTCGTATCCCTGTGATGGATTTTTAAGGGACTTAAGTGGGGGTATTCTAGATATTTTCCTACTTACCCTAATTATGACCCACGATTTCTAATACTCTTAGGAGGTTATTTACCTTATTATTCTATTCATTAACACTTACAAATTATTTCAAAAACACATCATAATTCTCTCAAGAGCTTCTTGGGGAAAGAAAGCTAGGGTTATCATTTTAGGGATTTCATTGAGGCTTGCTTTGGTGATTTTCTTCCATCATATCTCTCGATTTAAGGCATGTGTATCTTCTGTACTTAGTACTTCTAAAAAGGCATGAATTTTATGGATGTTTTCATGGTTTCAATGTTGCATGGTTTATGGTTTTCAACTATTAATTAGGGCTTTTATTCATAATGGCTTGGTTATGGTTTCCTATGGGTTAATTATGCTTTTGTATGCATCAATGATGTTTTTGGGAAATAGTTTTTCATGGTAATGGCTTAATGGTCTTTGGAATTGGTTTTGTATATATTATCACCCCAAGGTGTTTGATAAAATGCATATAAATATATATCTATCACATTGACTTCTTTTAATGGAACACTTACCTGTTTTTAGCTTATATATGAATCTATAAATGGTTTGAATGTCTTAAAAAGGCTAATTAGTTATACTTATGGAGAACATGGAAGTCTACCAAGAGGTTAATATGGTAAATGGAAAGGGAACTTTTGAGTCCCCTTAACCTAAATGGTTTTGCTATGGATAAATCTTGCAAGTACGGTGGGTATGACTCTACCACTAATAATTGGTCTTGGTAATAAATGGTAATTGGATTGTTTGGATATGTTTTAATTTGGGCATTAATGGCAGGATGAGCAACTAAGTCGTGGAAAGGGGAAGTTTTGGGGGACCGAAATTGAAAACTCATATTTTCCAATATGAGGGGTCTTCGATGACCATGTGTGAGTGTCACATTTATATTGGAGGGATGTACTATTTATCCCATGGGATACTTCCTAGTCATGCGGCTTGACACACTGGGACTCTTTCAGAGGAGAGCTGAACCCATATGGCCCATGGGTGTGGTTAAATGGCAAGGTTACACAGCCCAGGTTAAAGGTTTTAAATGCATGCTAAACATAAAATTCCCTTTCCTGGCACTTATATATATGTACGGTTATATGCATCATGGATGGTTTTACTTGGGTTGTTTAAATGTCATTATTTTATCTTTATCCTGAGATACATGCTTGCTAGCGGTCATACACTAACCTATCTACTAGCAGCTATATACCCACGCTATGCAGGAATAGGCCATTCAACTTCTCCTACATAGTGATTAACTCGGGGACAGTATTTGGATTGAAATGGTGAGCATCCATCTTTCTGGTAGGCTCTATTTCATGATATGGACATTCTTAGACATTTTGCTTTTGTTTTAGATATTGGTTTTGTCCATGGTTAGGGCCATGTCCCAATCGAATATTTGTATTCTTTTGGATATAGGCTTTGTAGTACTTCTTGGGGTTGGTATAGGCGAGATCAGTATTGATGTCAGTCTTAGCATTGGCATCAGTGTTGAGGCTGACATCAATTGATGATATTGTTAGTTGTTCTATTGTATTACATTTTATGTTTGATTATCCTATTATATTTTGATAGTCTTTTTGGTTTGGTATGGTATGGATGGTTGGTTTGGTGTGGGTAGACTCGGTTAGGTCGGTCACTATTGTGACCCTATCCCAGAGTCTTCATGAGAGCATTTACGCAATCTTCTAATATGCTCGAAATTGAGCTCATCTAAAGCTGTAGAAGGTGGTTGGGTTAGGTTAAGAGGGCGGTACTCGGTCCTAATTGTACTTGGGATGCCCATTACGTCTAGGCCCTATTTCGGTTCATGATAATAAATAGACGCAAACATAATTCAAAGTCAAAGACATTGTCTCTACTACCAAACCCCTTCAAATAATCCATATGGATTTGTTTGGCCCCACCAAGACCGCAAGTATTAGTAGGAAAAGATATGCCTTCGTTATTGTTGATGGTAATTTTTGTTTTACCTGGGTAATGTTTCTCGCTCATAAACATGAGGTTTTCACGAACTTTGAGGTTTTTGGTAGGAAAGTGCAAAAATAAGCAGGACACTTCATCACCTATATTCATAGTGAGGAGAATTTGAAAATAAAGCTTTCTAGGAATACTGTGCTCAGAACGGGTACCCTCAAAACTTCTCATCACCTCAGTCTTCTCACCAAAATGTTGTGGTGGAGCAAAAAAATCAATCTCTTCAGGAAACTACATAAACCATGTTTTAAATTTTCAAAAGCACTTTATGGTCTCAAACAAGCTCCAAAGTCTTGGTATGAGAGGTTGAGTACTTTCTTGTTAAATAATAATTTTTAATGACGCAAAAGTGAAACAACTCTGTTCATCCAAAAGCTTGACTTAAATTTACTCATTGTGCAAATTTATGTTGATGATATTATTTTTGGTAGTCCTAACATCTCCTTGTGTGAGAATTTTGCTAATCTGATAAAAGGAGAATTTGAAATGAGCCTTATGGGAGAGCTCACATTTTTCTTGGGATTACAATCAAGAAAACACCCAAAGGTACTTTATATTAGTCAATCCAAATACATGAAGGAACTTATCAAAAAGTTTGTCATGGAAAAAGGAAAGGACTATGGAACCCTAATGAGTCCATCTAAAGGTCTTGATTCAGAGATGTTGATGAAAAGACATACAGGGGAATGATTGGATCACTCCTCTACTTGACTGCCAGTTGACCAGACATTATGTTCAGTGTATGTAAGTGTGTAAGGTTCCAGGCGGCTCCTAAAGAGTCCCATCTAACTTCCATCAAAAGAATCATTTGATATCTCATTGGAACACAGGATACTAGACTATGGTACCCTCGTTCCTCTCATTTTGACTTAATTGGATATTCAGACACTGACTTTGCAAGTAATAAGAATGATAGAAAAATCACTAGTGGAACATGCCAAATTCTTGGTGATGCCCTAATTTCATGGCACATCAAGAAGCAAACTTCAGTTGCTCCATCAACAATTGAAGCCGAATACATAACAGTTGGAAGTTGTGGTACTCAAATTTTATGGATTATGCATCAACTACTTGATTTTAATTTGTCTTTTGAATCTGTACCTATAATGTAAGATAACACCAGTGCTATTAGTTGGTCTAAAAATATTTTTGCATCATTCTAGCGCAAAACACATTGATATTAAACATCATTTTATTCGAGACAATGTAGAAAATGGTGATTTTTCTCTAACATTTGTTGATTTTGAAAATCAGTTGGCAGATATTTTTACTAAACCCCTATTAGAAAAAAAAATTGTTTCCTTTGAAAAAGACTTGGTATTATCAACTTTAATTACACATAAGTTTTATTTTTTGACAAAATCCTTTTAACTACCTTATTATTTGTTACTCTTTTTAATTTTGGAAAACCTTTTTTCGAAAAAGTGTCATCATTACTATTTCTCTTTTTACTCCACCTTTACCACCTCTTTACCTTTTTATCTTTCGAACACCCCATTTTTCCATCCTTTTATCTTAGCAGTCACCTCATCCACTTTACCTCTTTTCATCTTCCCCTCGATTTATTCACCCTTCTGCTATTATCCATTTCTTCATCTTTCTCTTTGTCCTTTTAAAACCCTTGTTCAAAACTTCTCTTCAATGACCAAAACTCTATCGCAAATCTATCCAAATTCCTTCCAGAGCCTCTCTCCGATAATCATGTCCTCATCTCTAAATCCTCCGATGAATATTCGTCCCACTCTCGATAGTGAACTGTTACTAAGAAATGTCCTACCTCCAATATAACCTCTTATATCAAGAATCCTTATTCAAACCCTCTAGATACTTTTTCTCCAGATGACATGCATAAGTTTTGTACCTTCTCGCAAAAAGACAAGTTCACCGCCTTCAAAGGTTGCTTTGTGGTACTCGATCGAGTAGTAAATCCCTGTTAATTAATGGAAGCCCATTGAAATATCAGTCACTTCTTTAAATTTCAAGACCTGTCACTGTTTTTTCGTCTATATGGACTTAAAGTATATGAGGATCCTGTTCAAATTTTCTATGCTAATCTCCGTCTCTCTCCCGAAAGTGGAGAATTAGATACCCTTATGCTTGGCACAAGGATCATACTCAATGATTTTTTGTTTGAAAGGGTGTTTGACATAAATTTTTCAGGGGAATTTCCCTTTATGAATGGTTCCTAGTCTAATTATTTTGAACTTAGCTGTGAAGAAGCAAAAAAAGACCTTGTTCGACCCGGACACAATGTCTTGGATCTTTGGTCCCCTGTCTCTCTGCTTTATGTACCACATAATGGCCCATATTATTTCCACCACACTGATCCCCAAAAAGGGCTTCCTCTATATTATAACCTGTCGAGATGTGTTTGTCATATATTGCATGGTGAAAAAGCACAAGATAAATTAGGCTGATTGGTTTCGTTAATATATGCTTGAGAGTGTTGTCGATGCTCATGCCTCAGCCAACCTACCTTATGGGCTTTTGATTACTCGGATTCTCCTATATTACTATATTTACCTCTCTATATATATCTCGATGGAAGTCTCTACTACTTATGACTCCAAAACTTTCACTAGCACGGGCTACATTTTGGTTGAAAATAAATAGAGCAAAAAAGACTATGCCCGAGAAAAATCATCTCCCTAATGTAAACAAGTTAGTTTCTAACCCCATGCTTCCTATGGTGAAGGATTTGGAGGAGATTATGGATTGCCTAAAAACTGTTGAGAAAGGAGTGATGCTACTTCAGGAGTCACTTCCAAGTTGCTGGAGCTTGAGAAGAGTACGAGCAACGATATAGCCAAGGTACGACTAACCATTGACGGATTCAATCAAGAAGGCTTCAAGCTGTTCACCAAAATGTTTACTTGCATGGAATCCCTCAAGTTTGAAGTCAACTCCTCAAATGATGACCTTGCAATATCCGTCCAGAACTCCTACTCCTCCTTCTCTAAAAATATTAAAAAGTCTTATGAACGATTTTTCCATAGCATGCATAGTACCCTCACATACTTCTTGGCCAAGAATTAAATGATGACTACTACTCAGAAGGAGGTCTTGTCCCTTCTTTTTGGGGGCTTGTAAAATCATTTTCACACACTTTCTACCACACTTTTTATTTTGTTTACTCCTTTGGTAATTTATTTGCCTATTTACATGTTTTATGTCTACTACTTCTTTTTGCCTATCTGTTGTGCTATTCTTTTTTACTATGCCAAAAGGGGGTTAAAGCAGGAACATTAGAGGTGCTTGCAAGTCAGGGGAAAAAGCCAATCAAAAATAGGGAAGTTAATTGATGTTTATTATTTGTCATTGTCAAAAAGGGGGAAATTGTTAGCCCTATATTTTCACTATATGTTTTAATAAGGACAAACTAATAAATAAATAAATATCTTGCAGGATACATTAAAGATATAGAAGATCAAAAAGAACCCTAAGGAATCAATCCAAAATATCCAAGAAAGGAAGCAAGCATTCACTCACAAGAAAGCCGACACCAAGATTGGAAGAGTATCAATCACGGAGATCATCGACTTCCTAGATTTATGGAAAACAAATCAATCAAGACAAAATCCAAAGGAAAAAAAACCACACCCTCTACATGGACATATTTGGTATGGACATACTTTATGGTGTCATACCTCAGTCAAGGAATCAATTCAAATTCTTGATTGAGAAGAAATCTCCTGGGTTTTCTTATGAAGAATAGAAGCCGAAGCAGCTGAAGAGTATAAAATATAGGATTGAAGATCGAAGAACCTATGCAACTTTAAGGAAAAACCTTAGTGCGTCTCAATCTTAGTCTCACAAAGCTTTGTACTTCTTAGTTTATAATATTTACACAAGAATAAGATCGATTCAACTTTGCCACACCAATTGAGGCTGTATCACAAGATATAAAAAACAAGATAAGTTTTCAAAACTTTTTCACCATCATTGTACTCGAACTCTACATTGAAAAGATCTAAGGAGACTTGAAATCCAAGGGACTGGAAGTAGGCACCATATTGGTGTTCCAAACCAGGATAAATCTTCATGTTCTTATCTCAAATTGCTTATTAACTTACCTTTTTGTTTCAATATAATCTTATTTTTTAAGTATAGTATTTTGCAGGTAAGTCAACTATGAAGGCTCAACAGTCGACTCAAGGAAATTTTTTAATTCACGTTCACCCTTCTTAATATTGGCACATTTCTACCTTGAAGAAAACATGATTCCTTGGTAGAACATAGCCTTAGGATATTATTGCGTAAGGAGGAAGCTGATAGTCCTAGATGAAAATGGCTCCACACTTTGATAGCTTTTTGGGAAAGAGGTGAAAAATGGGCGATATCTTCCTCACTGTGTGTGCATGACAAGCAAATATTGGAAGGGATAATGTTTCTAGAATGAAATATAGATGTTGTATATAGTTCTTTTAGTAGTAGAATCCACACAAAGTATTTTATTTTATTGATAGCACGTAATTTCCAAGCCCAGTTGTATTGAAAATTTCAAAGGTTTTTGTGCTCTACATAAAGGCAGTATGTGCTTCTAGTGGAGAATACTCGTTTGGCACTTAGTTTTTAAAATACGAGTCATCTTTTATTTTGGGATTTTTTTATAGGTGTTATGTATAGAATCAAGAATAGTTTGCGGAAGATGAAATGATAGACTTGAGAAATTCTAATTGTTATTATGAATTATGTTTGCAACTGTAATAATTTCTTCATGGCGTTCCAAAGGTACGTTTATAGAATTCCAAAGATTTTTTTGGAAGTTGATCCAATTGCCAGACCAAAGATTTATGGTGTTACCATGTCCCACATTTCAAGAGATTCCTTTAATAGAAAAATGAAATTATGTGTGACTTACTTTTCTATATGTAGGAGTCGTTATGCTTATGATGAATGTTAGTGGCGTTCCTAGGTAGTTGATATATATGACATATGACTTTTACCCATAGATAATTGTTTTTTTATTTGAAACGTCACACAAGGTTTTCTAGAAGCGATAAATTTTTACCCGTCATTTTAACAAAGCATAGACCTACCATATACTTTAGGAGTGTGGTTGTGTCCTAGTTAACAAGGTGAATTTTCCTCTTCTCATTTGTACATTCCCTAAGAAAATTTCTTTAAATGCGATATATGTTCTCCTAGGTCTTTAGGGGTAGTATATTACATTGCATAGTGTTCGTACGGATAGTGTAAAGAATCAATTTTAATAGGGTGACACATCCTGCCAAGGATAACATACTAGTTTATCAACCTATAAGTATTATTCATGCAATCAATGATATATTGATAATTCGCACTCTTAGGATGGTGGTTGGTAATAGGCAGTCTATGATATTTTTCTACGTTAGAGGATTGACGAATACTTAACATGGTGGAGAGCTCATTCCGATCATTAACGGTGACATTATTATAAAATATGACTTTGAATTTCGTAAAACTTTTTTTGATCGAATTGAACAGATAGAGTATTACAAATTTGAATAATAGTAGAGACATTTTTTGGTCAGTTTTTCCATAAGAATGATGTCGTCGGATAAAATAAGTTGTGAAATGAGCATGCCCATTATACCAATTCAAATGGTATTTCTAGAGCTTCTCATTTATGTCTTGATTAATAAGTCTCAAAAGAGATTCCATATAGATAATAAAGATGTATGGCGAAAGAGGGTCTCCTTATTGGATGCCCCTAGTTGGAAAGAATTAATTTGAAGGTTTTTCATTAATTAGGATAGATATAGAAGACGTGCTAATGCATGACATAATTAGGGAAATGATGTTACTAGGAAATTTAAGGGGTAACGGATAGACGTATAAATGACCATTCCAATCCGTTGAAAGACATTTCAAGGTTTATTTTTAACAGCATTTTTTCAAAGTTTGCTTTCGTTTTTTTAAATGGAGTGAAAGGCTTCTTGAACAATTATGGTACTGTCAACTACTCTTCTCCTTGTAATGAAGCTACATTGTTGGGGACTAGTATTTTACATAAATTTCAACTTTTTTTCCATAATTACACCTTGTCCCAACTTTTTTAAAAATTTCATAAAATCTCAATTTTTAGTTTTTCAGATACATAATATTAAAAGAGATACATGATTGATGTAACATCTTAATAAATAACTATTTCATTATAATTATGGAAAGCTATGGTAATTTACTCATTTAAGGAGTAATTTACTCTTCCGATCTTCTAATTAACATCTAAATATCCCCCGAAAAATGGCATTTAGTTAAAATGCATTTTTTTGAAATATTCTTCTCCATATTCAACTTTCAGATTCATTCCTCTTTAGATTTTCTCTTTTTGTATTGGTGTTATTTTCTTTTTTAAACTTTTTGCAATGAATTTCAAACTCTGAAAAAAGTGTTACAAATATTGGTTAAAAACGTATCATGTTAAGACATGATGTATCAATATAAAAATAAGATTTAAAATACAAAGGTATAAGAGATACACAATACAAAAACTGTGATAGGTGCAGAGATACATATTTTAAAAGAGATACATACAAAAACCTTCTAACTATATACCTGTATATGAAAGAGATACATATAAAAAAAATGTATCAGAATGCACCTGGAACATGCATATAGAACTAAGCTAAATTATGTATCTTCAGCTAATAACAAATGTATTTAAATTAAAAAGCTCAGATACAAAAATTGCTAAACCTTTGGTAAGATATCACTTGTTGTAACTTCGATGATTTTTCTTTTCGAAACAACACCTTTTCATTTAGAAGTGCCAAATTCTCTTTTATTCAACGAAATGGGTTAACAGAGTCTATGGAGTTTTATTTTCATCCCTCTATTGAATCGTTGTTTGTTGGGTTAATGATTGACAATGATCGGAGACACCATACTCCGGTGGATAATCCGGTGGAGGTTAGGGAGGAAAAAGTTTTTTGAAAAATACTATAAATAAGGAGACAGTTAGTCATTAATGGTATTAAATTAGCGAAGAGAAGATATTAAGGTAAATTTTTAGGGGAGCAATAAATATATCTTAATTTTTAGGGTGGAAGTTATGTATCTGGATATTTAAAAAGAGAATAGAAATAAGGGATATTTATAATTTTTATTATTTGAAGGGATTTTCGGTAATTTATATATCTTAAGTTGTGGTTTTGTGAAATTTTTTCATAATTTTATCCAAGAGAGGGCGATTTCTATTTACTAGAATTTTTGTAATAGTTTTGTAAATAGTATTGCATAGGCTAATAGGTCTATAATAGGTGATAGATTCAACGTATTTTATTTTCAAAATAATGGTTGTAAGAGTTTTATTAAGCTCACAGGGAATCATGGAGGTGTAGAATGCATTTATGCTAGTTTTTATTACCGCATCCTTTGATCCATTTCAAAATTTTAAAAATATACTAAGTGTGACTCAGTGGGGCCAGGAGATTTTATAACTTGGAAGGACATAATGGCTCTGTGAATTTCTAGTATGAAGAGGGAGAAACAATTTTAGCTTTACCCTATAAGGATTATGCATTTTGACAGAGAGGGAAATTATTAAATTACAATGGGACAACTCTTTCTTCCTTATTGGTGATGACAAACCCATAAAAATCTTCAAGCAGCCACAACCTGTTCCACCTGTCACTGATAATATCTCTATACATTCCCCCTATTTGTTAGCACCTAAAATTTCTCCTGAGTATGAGGACATGTTCCCCACTCATGAGACACATACTAAAGACACACACTACACTACTACACCTTATCTTTACCCTTTTGGCATCATCAAAGTTATAGAGCAGTAAATAATGTATAGACAAGCCCACATGGTAACGCATGGCCTTTGAGGCTAAACTAACATAAACAAGAAAGATTAGAAAAAGTAAGAGAGATGATAGTACAAATCAGATTCGTTAATTAATCAAGGAGGATAGTATCATACACTATTCAAAAAATAGCAGCACTAAAACCACAAATAGTCGTGCCATCAGTACAGGAATAAAAAAAACTTAGGGAGTTCAGACTAGATGAGGCTTAATAGGGTAACACAAATTGAGGACCAGGTTGGGGGAGAGACCTAGGAGGAAGGACCAGAAGGAGTTTGGGACAATTGTCAAAGAAGCATGGTCATTCTCTCACTTCTACAGCGTGAGTCTTCAGGAGTTGTTTAGTCAAATCCTCTATTTTTGCATTCAAAACTTCAACTTTTGCCTTTAACGTCTTCACCTTCTCATCCAATTTTGCATTTTTTAACACTCAAATTCTCCATCGAACTTAATCCTTAATCACTCCCTTTCACTGAGGCTGCCTTTAGAGAAATAATTTTTGTATCCTTTCATGCCACAACAACTGCCATCTCATCCAATTGTTCTCTCAACATATTTTGAACATCAATAAACTCAGCAACTATGGATTTGGATTTCCCTCCACCTCTCTTAAGAAAGCATTCATTACCTTCCAAGGTGGTCATGTTGAATACTTATTTGACTGAACCTATTTTTCCAGGGACACACTCAATGGTGAAGTACAAAAAGATTCGATTCATTCAAAACCTATAGGCCAACCCATGTTTTCCATTTTTTTCTCTCATCACTATGTTCATGTGATCTATTAAAATAGCTGAAAGATTCACCTTCTTATATTTAAACAATGTCTCCATGAGAAATAAGTTGGGACCTTTCACTGTAGCCCTCTTCTCAGTATAAGGAAGGAGTGCCTTGTTCACCAACTCAAAAAGAAGTTGATATTCCCCCTTTAGAGCCTTTTTGGTCACATTTTTTATGCTCATATCATCTAGTTTGCCGAAGATTTCCAAATATTTTTTTGAACCCTTTTCATTCCTTAGGGACATGGTCCCTTCAGTAGGTACTCCAAGAATCTTAGACAAAACTTCTTAATCAATCACAATGCTTACCCCATTGACTTAAGTAGTTAAGTACAAATCATCAGCAGAGATAGTTAGACTGTGATAAAACATTCTAACCTCCTTTTCATATAGGGTAGGAACAAGCAATTCAACAGGTGTTCCAAACTTTGAAAATTTATCCAATCCACCAACTCTGTCCTTTTTGACATACCAAAAACATCAGGGGAAAAAACTCGACCCCTAGAATCTCTTATCTTGCTTCCCTTGACAAGCCTTTCTTTTTTCCTTAGAAGTAGAAGCTTGTCTAGAGGAACCAGTTTTTTTTACATAAACCCCAGGGATCTTGAGGTCTTAGCATATTTAGAATTGGGACCTGGTCCCTTGGTTCTATACTTCTCGGTCTTTTTCCTCTTACCAGTGCTTGTGGGCACTGGTTTCTTGATCATTTCTCCCTTTCATTTCCCATTTTCGGGAGAAATAACAGCTTTTCCTTTTGCCTTGGCTCTAGTGCAGCTACAATTCTTTCAATATCAGAATCACCTTCAACATCCTCAGACATGTCATCATCCTTAGACATACTCCCAAAGAGACTTTCAAAATCACTATCACTACTATCATTAAAGTCTCTCTCAGTCTCCTGATCTGATTCCTCAACTATCATAACTTTTTTCAACTAGAGTTTCAAGCACAACCACTCCTTTCTTCTTCAATGTCCTCCTTTTATTTGTATTTCTTTTGTTTGCTACCAAGGATTCTTTCATCAAGTTCCTTGAACTCAACCTAGTCTTTGGAGGTTTAACAAGTTTGGGTGGAGATTTGGTAGATGAAAAAGATCCCTTCTTAGATATTTTCTAGGATAATAGTTGGTTGTCCTCAGTATCAAAATCTTTTATTTAATCTGTATTTCCACTGGACAAGTTAAGAATAGGAGACAACACCAAGTTTTCATCCTCAAAATTTTGGGGGGAATCATTTTGTCTCCTTATGAACAAAGTAACAAGAATTGTGTCCCACTTTGGAGAGTTATGAATACTAGGGTCTTTAGTAGGTTCTCCACTAAGGGAAGTAAGACCTTGAACCCCAATTTACTCGCTGATGGGAAGGATATTTGAAGAAGTTCCTTTAGAAATCAGTAAATCTCCACAAAACATGTTTCCATCAATAGAGGCACTCCCAAACTTACTAGGTGACTCATCATTATCAGGAGATAGGACTTTGGAAGGAGAGTCCAAAACTGACTCAGAGGGAACCTCTTGATCTGGTATTAGAGGAATTCCATCAGAGACTTTGTCCTTGGAAGGGTTAATTTTAGGGTCTTCTTTAGAGATTTTGTCTTTAGAAAGGTCAATTTTTGGGTCAGAAATAGAGGGTACATTTTGGTCAGCTTTCTCTGATAAGGACTAATTAGATGAATCCTTCTTATTTTGGGCACTGAATTCTCTGGAAATATTAGGAAAGTAAATGGGTGATAACTTTGTAATGGAAAAAGGGTTTTGAGATTAAGAATTAAAAAATGGGGATAAAGGATCAACCACTCGCAAAATAGAGAGTTCCACTTGAGGAGAACAAATGGTGATGGATTCGACATGATATCTTAGAATAATGATTGGGAAGATTCAAGATTTGAAGAAAAATGAAAAATGGGAAATAGTTTGTGAACTAAGAGGCTATGAATTGAAATATTTGAAAATGTGTAGATGAGAGATCAAACATAGCTTAAATAAGAAAGAAAGATATGGTTCAAATCGGATAAAGAGGTGTGGATAATGGGACATGTTCAGTTAAATGGGCACTTTTTTGAACTTAACATAATGTTATAACTTGTAGGAATAGGCAGGAGAGTGACGTGGCACACCTGTTATTAAATTTAAAGAGTTACCTTTTAAGAAAAAGGTGTGATACTAACCTTATGAGGGACCTGGTCCATACATGATTTTTTAACATAATGCACTTTGAGCTATCTTAATCTCCTCCTTATATTCTACTCCTTGACATGGGTGTATATCTATAGAAGATATGAGACTGAATTAGACATGTGTGACATCATCTAACAAGGATACCTGCTCATCAAATCATAGCCAATTTTGGATGATTAAGAGGAACATCATATATTAAACTTAGTCTCATTAACCCTAGATTTGTCTTGTTCCTTTCAAATTTTTCCCTACTAAGTGCCTCAGTAATTTGATCTTCAGTACTGCAAAACACCATCTTGATCAACCCTCTTTCCATATTATCTTTGAGAAAATAATATTTGATGTCAATATGTTTGGTCCTTTTATGTTGAACTAGATTCTTGGCCTTGTTGACAACACTTGTGTTGTAATAAAATAGAGGTACACAATCTGAGAGAATTGTAAAATCTTTAAGTTGTTGCTTGATTCATAATAATTGAGCACAACATAAAGCAACTGCAATATATTCAACTTCAGCAGTTGAAAGAGCTACTGAGTTTTGTTTCTTAGTACCCCAAGAGATTAAGGATGATTTAATAAAATAAGTCATTCCTGAAGTACTCTACTTATCAACTAAGAACTCAGCATAATCAACATCATCATACCCAATAGGAGTATCAATAGGCTTTGCATCCTCTATGTGGAACCTTTTGAGCAGCTCATTAACATACTTCTACAAACATACTCTAGTCTTAATTACTCTTTGGTTAATTTGCAGCCCAAGGAAGAAATTGATTTCTCCCATCATGCTCATCTCAAATTTACTACTCATTAACTTAGCAAACACATCACATATGGAACTAGTTGTAGCTCCAAATATGATTAACATAAACTTGAACAATGAGTATATTTCTTCATCTAGCCTTCAGGAACAATGTATTGTCTATCTTTCACATTTTAAAGCTATTCTCAAGCATGAACTTTGAGAGTCTCTCATACCAATCTATTGGAGCCTGTTTCATTCCATACAAAACTTTGTCTAACTTGAACAAATAGTTGAGAAAATTAACATCTTAAAAGACTAGAGGTTGCTTTGTATACACCTCTTACTTAAGAAGACCATTTAGAAAAGCACTTTTCACATCCATATGAAATAGTTTGAACTCCATGCATGAGGCAAAGGCAATGAGAATTTGTATGGCCTTCATTCTAGCCACTAAAGCAAATTTTTCATCATAGTCTATGTCTTCTTCCTGGATGTATCCTTGCATCAATAGCCTAACATTATTCTTGATGGTATTTTAATCTTATCAATCTTATTTCTATAGAACCACCTGGTACCTAAGACTATTCTATCTGAGAGACGTGGGACCTGGTGTCATACTTTGCTTCTCCCAAATTAGTGTAGCTCTTCTTGTATTACATTAATCCAATCAGCATCCTTCAATGTTCATTTTACATTCTTGGGTTTAATTTAAGATAAAAATGTATAGAAATCACATAGATTACATTCTTGGGTTTAATTTAGGATAAGAATGTAGAGAACGCACATAGATTCCTTGCTCTATTCCTGGTCTGCATACATGAGTCTAGAGAAGATAGTAGATTATCAAGAGAATATGAGGACTGATGCTTCTAATTGGACCTCTGAGGAGTACATTGACTTGCACTGGGACAAGTTCTCATTGAGGTATTACCCTCAATAGAGTAATGATTCCCTTCATTGGTTTGAGGATCAAATTATTTAAGTGAGGCTTGTGATGGACCAGGGTCCTGATAATCTACAAAATCTTTATCTTTAGGACCTAAACCCGGACCCTGGTATTTGCATCATAATCACTTTTATTAAACTTATCTAAGGTATTATGAGGATTTTCTGAATCAACATTATTTGTATAGCTCCCTTTACTGGTACTCCTAGTTTCATCTAACCCAACATGAATGCTTTCCTCCAAACATTGTGTTCTTTTATTATAGATTCTATAAGACTTGTTGGTAGAGGAAAATCCATTAAACACTTATTTATCACTCCTTGTATCAAACTTTCTAATGTTAGTCTTCCCATTATTCAGCACAAAGCATTTGTAGCTAAAGGGATTGATGTAACTCAGCTTGGGCTTTCTTTTGATGAAAAGTTCATAGGGGGTCTTATTCAGAATGGACAAGACACCTATTGACCAAATGACATATTTTATTAACTACTTCAGCCCAAAAACTATGAGCTATCCCTGCATCTATTAGCATAGTCCTGCCAATGTCCATAAGTTTCCTATTTTTCTTCTCCACAACACCATTTTATTTGGGTGTTCTAGAAGCTGAAAATTTATGACTGATACCTAGATTATTGTGTAAATGACTGAACCTTGCATTTCCAAACTCTGTTCCATGGTCTGATCTAGTTCCAACTATCCTCTCACTATACTTTACCTACACTTGTCTGGAAAAGGCTTCAAACACAAAAAATATCTCTTCATTAGATCTTAAGAAGAAGGTCCAAGTGAACCTGGAGTAGTCATCAATAATAACCAGGATGTATTTATTTCCTTCTCTACCTTTCACCATTACATGTCCACAAAGATCCATATGACGAAGCTGCAGGGGCCTAGATGTGCTAAATTTTTTCTTTATCTTGAATAAGGATTTGGTTTGCTTTCCTTTCACACAAGAATCACATACCTTGGATCTAGAAAACTTTAACTTAAGTATGCCTCGAACTAGGTCCTTGTTGACCAACTTGATCAGCAGGGAGAAACTGACATAGCCTAGTCTTTTGTGCCACAATTAAGCAACATCTTCTTGCACACTCAGGCATGTCTTGTTCCTGGGCTTGTAAGACCACAGATCAGCAGCATACATGTTTTGTTCCTCTATTATCATTACTTCATCATCTTTAAGACTTGTGACAATGCACTTATTCGACCTGAAATTTACTTCATTACCTTTATAAGAAATCTGAGCAATACTCAGCAAACTAAATTTGAGTCCATCCACAAAGTGAACATCTTTAATGGATTGACTCAAACTGTCCCCAACATTTCCAATTCTAACAATGAACCCTTTGTTTGTATAACCAAAGAAGACACTACCTCATTTATAGGACATAAGCGAGAGAAAGTTTTTAATTCGTCCAGTCATGTGCTTTGAATAACTACTATCCATGATCTAGTGGTGGTTGATTCCTACTGCTTTTCCTTGCATTTAAAATCAGTTGTAAGCTTTGGGAAACGATTTTAGCTTGAGTTCCCAAAATGGTGACAAAGGAAAAATCAAAGTTTTCTTAGTCCAGCCAGTTAAACTATCACCACTTCCTTTTTATAAAGAGAATTTTTTTATCCTCCATACAGTTGTAATTATTAGGAGGCATGAATCTCTTGTATGAACATTTTTGACACAATAAGTACATAAGAGATTGTCTTTGATAGAGACATATTTTCTATATGGATTGTAGGTTGGATAAACATTGTGGAACAACAAGCCTCTTCTACAATTTGACCCCTGACTGGTAAGACTTGTCAGAACTTGAGATAAGGTAGTCCATTTAAGAGCTTGTTCAATTTTATTCTTGACCCGAACTAGGTCCTTCTCAAGTTCTACACTCCTCTAAAGTGAGACAGTCAGGTCTGCATTTGCCTTAGCCAATGAATTTTGCTTCTTTCACTTTTCCTTTTTGAGTTAAACTTAGATATTTCACTATGTTTTTTATTTAAAAGAACATTTTCAAAAGAGTGAGTAGCAAGTTTCATAAAGTTCCGACACTTGCATAGTTGTTAAACCTTTTCTTCTTCACATTTATCAAGATTTTATTCAGACACTTCTTATCTTTAATAAGTTCTCAAATAGTATCTATAAGAATAGTAGAAAAAGATGTTAATTCTTTAAGAGATTAATTTTTGAGGTTCTCTTTGATATCCAGGAGAGTTACCTTGTCATCTTCATCATCATTTGACTTAGAAATCAAGGCAAAGAGAGAGTCATAGACTTGGAAATCATCTTCAAATACCATCATGGAGACATCTTCTTGTTACTCAGATTCATCTAAGTAACTAGAAGAGCCACCCCATACAACCAGATCTTGTTTCACCACTCTGTCATCTTTAGCCCTTCTACTATACTTATCTGAGACCCTGTCCTTTTTTTCTCTTTTCACCATCCTTCTTAGCATACTCTTTGTATTATACCTTGTACATGGGATAGTCTTTGATATAATTACCCATGTTTCCATACTTATGGTAGGTTTCATTTGCTTTTTAATCTTTGTTATATCTACTGGATTTTCCTATTCTAGGAAGTGACCCTATTCTTCTCATGGCTTTGAGGAACTGTTGTTGATGTAAGAGTTTTCCTCATCCTCAACCTAGTATCCTCTTCTGCAGCCTTTATTACTAGAATTTTCTCCTTTTTATCTTCACTTTTAGACTTGTCATGTTTCTTCTTAATCTCATTAGTCTTGATATTTCCTATCAGCTCATCCATAGACATGATTTTCATATCCTTGGCATCAGTAATGGCTTTAAATTTTTTGCCCTATGACTTTGGTAAAATGCTCAGAATCTTGTGAACTTGTTTGGATAGTCGTATATCCTTACCCAAGAAATGAAGTTCATTAGTTATTATAGTGAATCTGGCATGAATTTCTTGAATTATCTTACCTTTCTTCATACTAAAGGCTTCATATTGTGTTATTAATATGTCCACCTTAGATTCCTTGACCTGACTAGTTCCCTCATGTGTTGTTTGTAGGTAGTCCCAAATTTCTTTAGCAGTCTTACTGGCAGATATCCTGTTGTATTCATCAAGGATAATACCACAAACCTGTAGCTTCTTAGATTTATAATTCTTTTAAACCTTCTTCTAGTCAGCATCCTCATATTCCTTTCTAGTCTTAGGAATATTTGAAGTCACTTCACCAAATTTTACTAGTTTTGGGGTAACAAAAGGACCATCTTTAATAACATCCATAACTCACAATCCTATACCATGATGAAATTATGCATTATCGTTTTCCACCACGCATAGTATTGCTCATTAAATCTGGGTGGTCAAGTGTAGATTGGGCTTCTTCAAGATTTGAAGGGGAAGCCATGTTAAAGATCTTTTGAGGTTTCAACCTATTAGGAAGACCTTGCTTTGATACCAAATAAAAAATAGACGAGTTACCCTCTTACTTAGGAACCTGGTCCAAACAGATGCATACACCAAGAAACTTAACAATTCAACACGTAAAATAACTAAATAAGAAACACATCAATATTTACATGGAAACTCCTTGCTCAAGGGAGAAAATCCATGACCTGCCTCTAGGATTTCCAAAGCTTCATTAATATTCAAGAAAATTTGAATAAAGGATCAATAACTTCAAGGGTTAAAACTCCTAATCCTCCTTCTCTTAATAATAACTCTATTATAGAGAGAAAAGTGCAACATTTCTACTGCACTAAGACTCAGCTACTTATAAATGAATCCATAAGCTCACGCTAACTTTAATTTTACCTTACTATAAAAGACACAAATGACCTCAAGTACTACAATATAACACCTACTAATAAAGGACAATAACAGTAGGCAACATTTATAAGCACAATATAATGACTCAATTACAACAAGAACATGAAACACAACTTATAAGTGAGCAGATCCCTTTTTAAGAGTAAGACTTTAATTTCAAGAGCTTCAATGGATTTTTGTTGTGAGAATATGGAAGTATAGTTTTCTTTTTGTTCATATGAGGATATATATGAGATAATAAAACCTTTAAAAAGTCTCATTAGCTGAGATAGAAAGTGTGGCAACTTTTTTACCAATTTTTGTATTTTTGTCCAGCTGATCACTAATGTGAATGCGATCGACCAGGTCCCTAAGTAGTTACAACTTTTTCATCACACAATCTTTAGAAACCAGGTTCCAAAATATAACTTGTCAATAGTCAAAACTAAGTACTTAACATCTGCAGTATAGACTTCTAGGAAGCTATTTAGTATTATATTAGAAATGGTAGTAGGACCATATGTACAGTTTAAGAAGAAAGAGCTAAGACCTAGGATCCTATTTTTTCGTCTTTTAGTGATGGAAGAAATATGGAAGAGTTTAGTGCCGTCATCTCTATTATTAAGCTACTGGACTCTTAATTTGGTTTTCCAAAAGTATCTTTCTTGTTTGAAAAGATCATTAAAATCATTAGTCAAAACATTTTTAGGTTTGAATGAAAACTGCTATTAGTACTAGAATTCACTTCATAGAGATTGTTAATACGTTTAAGAAGGGTATTTGAAACACCTGAGAATGTGGCCTTGTAAAAAAATTTTGGTTAATTGGAGATGGTCATGATATGTGTTGTGTTGTATTCGTGTTGTGTG
Source organism: Capsicum pubescens (assembly GCA_030864215.1). Taxonomy (NCBI): domain Eukaryota; kingdom Viridiplantae; phylum Streptophyta; class Magnoliopsida; order Solanales; family Solanaceae; genus Capsicum; species Capsicum pubescens. The sequence goes on along the minus strand of CM061540.1, from coordinate 254,227,524 downwards.
TTGTTTTCAACTAGTGTAAAGGTTTCCATGATGCATGTCGATGTGTTAACTTGTGTATATGATTTATTTACCCTTCCTTCATAGAAAAATGATCCCAAGTGGGGAAGAAGTTAAGCACCTAGACTTGAACCCTTGAGAAAACATCAACTTTTGATGTCTCTGGAATAGATACGGTTGGGGGTACTTAAGTCGTACCCTAGGTCATGACTCATACCCTTTATGTCCTACCATTTCATATCCTAAGTAGTATATTAAGGTAACATACTTTCCTCCATACGACAGGGTTATTCCTTGGTTGTAACTAAGCTTACGAGTCGTATACTATCCAATCATATAGAATAAAGTATCAAACATAGAATAGACTATTTTGGTCACGACTTGAGCTCATAATGGGAGGGTGATTCATATCCTTGGTTACGACTCAAAGGTCCCTTTTTATACCCACAATAGTGTAGTTGACCTAGGATAAGGCTAGGGTATGAGTAAGGGTACTACCTATACCCTAGGTCATGATTACCATAGGACCCATATGGGGGAGTCGTACCCCTGCACGTGTGGACTATCCATCTATTAACTAAGGACCTTTTGGTAATTTCCCTTGACTAAAACCCTAAACCCTCTATATATAAGGAATAGTAGCCTTCTAAGTCTTTATTTTCAAGACTTAAACACTCCTAAACACTCTAAAGGATCTTGGAAGCAATATTGGAGGCTAGGGTTTGGAGGTATTCATCTTGTGGCAAGACAAAGAGTCAAGATTGTTGGTGTGTCATCTTTATTAAGGCATGTATCTCTTTCCCTTTTTAAATAACTCTAAACCAATGTATTTCACACTTGTATTAGTAAATGTAAATGGTGGTTTTGAATCAAATAACAAGGGTTTTACTACTTTGTTGAAATATGTTATTGATGATAGATTGCATATGTGGATTTTTTTTATATATTCTTTAACAAGAGGGTCTTGAGTAATACTAATATTGATTATATCTACCATGAAAATGACCTTGATATAAATATGCACAAAAGGTGTCTATGAAAATGTCTAAGTAAAATGACTAGTTACATGTGGGTGATGTATTGAGTTAGGGAAATGACCCAATGAGCATTTGTTAAATGGTATGTTAAATTTATTGTGAACCATGTATTGTGTATTTGGTGATATTTTTTTATCATTGACTAATAAGGGATTGAAACCCTACATATGATAATGAACTTATTATGTATGTTGAGCTTAAATGTGGTAAGAATATGGTAAAAACTTGCTAATAAATTTTGAATGGATATATGGGTCTTGGTGATCGTAAATGATAGTAACGATGTGTTGAATCAAGGCATGTGTACTATTGAAATGATCAATGGTTAAATAGTTTTGTGAAGGTCAGATATGAATCTATTGAATTGGCCTAGTGGATATGAATGAGTCAAGATAATGTCTAAATGTATATGAATACTTGTACATGGTTGGTTAATGCCTTTTTGGTCATGTATTGAGTTATAATAATCGTGAATTCTTGGAAATAGTTAGTAAGAACCTTGTTAAGCATGTAATGGGTTAGCTTGTAGATTAAATGGGACAATGGATCTTTTTGTGTGAATGTTTATTAATTGGTATCATGTTGGTGTGATTATCCATGTAATTTGTTAAACTATGACCAAGTTGGTTTGATGGATAATATGAGGGTTTCAATTCCCTAAAATTTAACTTGAATTATGTATGGGACCAAGTGTGGTGAAAATGTTATATGATATTGCTAATGACATGTGAATGATTGTTGGTGTGGGTCTTTATGACCACGAAAGAACCTGTATTATTTTATTAACTAAGGCCTTGGTCCTAACTATGTGAGCAATGTCCAAAGAGACTGGTACAAATCATGTAATGGTCTATGGTGTTGATGTGTAGCCTTGATGGCTTGAATACCTCGAGATGGGTTGAGTTCTTATGTGATGAAATGAATGGTTGCTAGTATGTGTGTAGAGGCATGATGGTTTGTGGTCCAAGTCAACTTACCATATAAGGTGTAATGGTTTGTGGTCGAAGACCACTTACCATAGAAGGTGCAACGGTTTGTAGTCCAAGTCAACCTACCATGTAAGGCATGTCAGTTTATAGTTCGTGCTAACTTTCCATATAAGTGTGATGGATTGAGGTTTGGGTCCTCTTGGCTAAAATGTCAGAGTAGTTAAGGGTTCAAAACTTATAAGGGTGGAAGGTTTCTAGTCCTTCACTCCATGCCTCACAAATAAATGTATCCTACATGCATGTTACGACTTCTTCCATGATTTGACTTATTGCATCACTATATGTATATGTGTATTCAATATGCCTATTCGTAGGTGAATGTGATCTCCTATGATGGGTTGTCATGGATTTGAATAAATGTACTATTTTCTCCTTATCCTTGAGTTACATGTTAGTGTTCCAAGTATTAACCATACTCGGACGCTACATCCCGATATGACATAGGACCCACAACATCTTCTTCTTTTTCTATGCAGTGATTCAGTGATTAAGTAATTTGTGCATTGACTTGGAGTGGCAAGCCTCCCTACTTTGGAGAGCATTCACCTCTTAGTCTTTTATCTGTAGACTTAATCTCTTTTTAACTTGGTTTGTCTATTATCGGGGGCTTATCCCAACTCATACACTTATTGACTATGGTTTTATATAGAGGTATTGTCAATAAGTATGAACTTGGTTATAGTTATTAAAATAAATCTAATATTGACTTATGATATTATTTCCGCTATTCTGATATGTGAGTTGGAGTTCCTTTGACTTTTATGGAATAATGCATGTTTGGGTTGGGTTATTGGGGCAACCCACGATTCATGTAAAGCTTGAGGTGCTCATACGACATGGTCCAAAGTTTGGGTCGTGTCAAGTTGGTATCATAGACTAGGTTCATGGCCAATTAGGTGTTTATAATGACGTGACAAGTAAAGTCTCTTTTATGGGGGTGAAGCACGCCAGACTTATAAAAGAGAGGCTATGAGACATCTTAGGAAATGTTTCCCTTTTTTGTGTTTCAATCACAAACTAAGGAGTCTAAGGTCTCGGATTCCTATGATTCCTATTTGCCATCTTTTAGATTATGCCACTAAGAAGATCTTATACTCAGGAAACACTTCTATCTCAGCTGGGGACAATGTGGATGGAGTTCGTCCAACTTCTGGGTTAAGACCCGGGCTAGGGTTGTGACATCTGACCATCTTTGTGGGGTTCCACCTGTCCCTTCCAATCCTGACTATAAGAGCAACCTCCCTCCCCAGTCACCTCAAGAGAATGCTACTAATACAGAGATCCAATTGGTGGCTTCTATATTTTGGTGAGGTGCCTCTTTCTCTCCATCCTATGAGGCCACGAGGATTGACCAATTCGTAAAGTTGCACCCTCCAATGTTTACGGGTGTAACATTTGAGGAAGATTCCTAAATTTTAATTAGTGAAATGGAGATATTCTGTATTATGCATGCGTTGGAGGAGGAAGGTGTCAAGTTTGCTTCCTACCAATTGAAGGATATAAGGTACTAGTGGTATAAAAAGAGGGAGATATCTAGGGTTATGGGTGCTAGTTCGGATGAGTGGGAAAATATATCTAGTATCTTCCTTGATCGTTTCTTTCCTCAAGAGTGGAGGGAATAAAAATTGGAAGAGTTTGTGAATTTAAGGCAAGGTAGGATATCCGTTAAAGAGTATGCCTTAAGGTTTCATTAACTATCATGTATGCTTCTAAGATGGTGGCTAGCATGAGAGCGAGGATGCATAAATTTATTTCAGGGTTATCTCCCAATTTGCTCCTTGAGAGTAAGGCAACCTTGTTTATTAGCGACATAAACATATCTAGGTTGGTTATGTATATATAACAAGTGGAAGAAGAGAAAAAAAAATAGGGTGAGATTAGTGAGAGGCAATGTAAGAGATCTCGACCAGTTGAGCTAAGTGAGGGCCAACAGTCTAGTGGTAGGTTGTCTAAATAGAATAACTAGGTGAGTGGTGAATCAAGCTAGTGAGGCCCAATCAGAGTCAACCTACCCTCCTTGTAGATTCTATAGTCAACATCACTGTGGTATGTGCAATAAGGGGATGAACATATGTTTCTATTACGGCCAAATTGGACGGATGCAATGACGGTTCCCTTCCCGAGTGGCTGCTCGGGTAGACAGATCCCTTATTGCTACTTCCTCTACTCCTGCACAAAAAGGTGCTATCTATGCTTTTGTTTCTGGTACCGGTGCTTGTTGGAATCTCTTTTATGCACTTTCTACTAACCAGGGGTCCGAGGCACCTCCGAATATTGTTATTGGTATGTCAAAAACTCCTCCGTATTATATATGCTTATACTTTGATTGGTATGTTGGACCTCATTTGTGATTGTGTTTCAATTTGGTTATGAGTCATTTGGGCTTCCATCTCTATTTCTATATCGATAAGAGACTCCATTATTGTAAGGAGTCTATCGAGAGCGTGTGATAATTATTGATGATAAAGAAATTCTTATTGATTGATAAAGGTAGACATAATTATGTTTGATGTCAATTAGGGGTGAATCGATTGTGTTCGTTCTATGTGTCCTTAGATTGTTGGGTCCTTAAGGATGTGCCTTCCCTAATGAGTTTGTTATTGTACGGTAAGAAGGTCCCTTCAGTAGCTAAAGAGATGTTTCTCCCTATAATAGTTCAAGTTGAATTGAACATGCCCCTAGCATGAACCTTATTTGTCTGGTGTTCCATGTCCTCGTATTGAGAAAGTGCATAAGTGATCCTTTATTTGTCTGTCCCTTAAAGAATGTTGGTGTTTTGGGGTTCCTTGTCTTATGAGTAATTTCCAGTGAGAATCTTAGGCTGGTAAGTTCGTCGATTGCAAACAAAAGAGGAGGCTTCGGTGAACGTTCTATGGAGGAACCAATAGTCTGAGGAAGCTACTTGGAGGCGGAAGGGGATGTAAAGTCCAAGTATCCGCAATTGTGTTTTGTTTTAGGAACTCATGATTGAGATGTGTGTTTGTATTCCTGACTTGGTCTATGTCTTAGATAGGAAATTGAAGTCCCCAAAGCTTGTGATTGATTCATGCCTCTCTTAGACAAGGTATTCGAGTTCCCAATGCTTGAGTTACTTTATATATTTGAAAGTTTGAGGGTTTAATACCTTAATCTTTGAGTTGATCATGAGTTTTTTATAAATGGTGGGATGGAATCCCAAGGATATTGAAATGAAGTGATTGATTGATAATGACCATGATATTTGGATTGTACCCTTGTTGTGCAACTTGTCCTCAATTGATGAAGATTGTTTTGATGAGTGCTAATGTGTTAACTTGAGAATGATCTTGTCTTAACTATCATTCGTAGATGAATGATCCTAAGTGAGGGAGAACAAAACACCCGAGAATGTGGCCTTGCAAAAAAAATTTTGGTTGATTTGTGATGGTCATGATATGTATCGTGTTGTATCGTTGTTTTGTGTTTTTTTAACTTGTGTAAAGGTTTCCATGATGCATTTTGGTGTATTAACTAGTGTATATTCTTGATTTACCCTTTCTTCATGGATAAATTATCCCAAGTGGATATAGTTGAAGGTTCTTGAGTCATACCCTTGGTCACGACTCGTACGCATTATTCCCTCCTCTTTTGTATCCTAAGCGGTATATATAGGTAACATACCGTCCTCCATATGACAAGGTCATTCCTTGGTTATAACCAAGCTTATGAGTCATATACTAGCCAACCGTATAGAGTAAAGTCTCAAACCTAGAGTGGACTATTTTGGTCACAACTTGAGCTCACAATGGGAGGGTGATTCATACCCTTTGTTACGACTCAAAGGTCTCTTTTCATTCCCACAACAGTGTGGTTTACCTAGGATAAGGCTAGGGTACGAGTTAGGGTACTACCCATACCCTAGGTCATGATTACCATAGGACCCATATAGGGAAGTCGCACCCTTGCATGTGTAGACTGTCCATCTATTAACCAAGGACCTTTTGGTCATTTACCTTGCTTAAAACCCTAAACCCTCCCTATATATAAGGCATATAATCCTCCTAATTTTTTATTTGCAATACTTAAACACTCTAAAGTCTCCTGGAAGCAAGATTGGAGGCTAGGGTTTGGAGGTGTTCATCTTGTGGCAAGAAGGAGAGTCAAGATTATTGGTGTGCCATCTTTTTTAAGGCATGTATCTGTTCCCCTATTTAAATAACTCTAAACCCATGTATTTCACACTTGAATTAGTAAGTGTACATGGTGGTTTTGAATCAAATGAAAAGGGTTTTACTACCTAACAATGAATAATGATGATTCTTGTTTATACATATGTTGAAACATGTTATTGATGATAGATTGCATATATGGATGCTTGTTGTATGTTTTTTAACAATATGGTCTTGAGTAATCCTAGTATTTATGATATCTACCATGAAAATGACCTTGATATAAATATGCACAAAAGGTGTGTGTGAAAATATCTAAGTGAAATGCCTAGCTGCATGTGGGTTATGTATTGAGTTAGGTAAATGTCATAATGAGCATGCATGATTGTTAAATGGTATGTTAAAGTTATTGTGAACCATGTACTATGTATTTGTTGATAATGTTTGATCAATGACTAATAAGGGATTGAAACCCTTCACATGATAATGAACTTATTGTGTGTGTTGAGCTTAAATGTGGTAAGAATGTGTTGAAAACTTGCTAATGAATTGTGAATGTATATGTGGGTCTTGGAGACCATAAATAATGGTAAAGATGTGTTTAATCAAGGCATGTGGCCTACTAAAATGATCAGTGGTTAAATAGTTTTGTGAAGATCAAATGTGTATCTATTGAATTGGCCTAGTATACATGAATGAGTCATGATAATGACGAAATGGATATGAGTACTTGTAGATGGTTGGTTAAGGCCTTGTTGGCCATGTATTGAGTTATAATAATCGTGAATGCTTGGAAATAGTTGGTAAGAACCTTTTTAAGCATGTAATGGGTTAGCTTGTGGCTAAAATAGTTATTAATTGGTATTGTGTTGGTGTAGTTAGCCATTTAATTTTTTAAACTATGACCATGTTTTTTTTATGGCTAAGAAGAGGGGTTCAATTCCCTAATCTTTAACTTGAATTATTTATGGGACCAAGTGTGGTGAAAATATGATATTATGTTGCTAATAACATGTCAATGATTGTTGGTATCGGTCTTGATGACCATCAATGAACTTGAATTATGTTATGAACTAATGCCTTGGGCCTAACCATGTGAGAAATAGCTAAAGGGGCCAGTCGAGATCATTTGATGGTCCATGGTGTTGATGTGTAGCCTTAATGGATTGAATTCCAATGTGATGAATTCAATGGGAGCTAGTATGTATGTATAGGTGTGTTGGCTTGTGGTCCAAGTCCACTTACCATATAAGGTGTGACGGTTTGTGGTCCAAGTCCACTTACCATACAAGGTGTGATGGTTAGTGGTCTAAATCCACTTACCACGTAAGGCATGTTGATTTGTGGTTCGTCCTCACTTACCATATAAGTTGTGATGGCTTGACATTCGTGTCCTCTTGGCTAATATGTTGGAGTATTTAAAGGTTCAAAACTTATAAAGGTGGAAGGTCACTAGTCCTTCACTCCATGCCTCACAAATGCATGTATCATAAATGCATGTTATGACTTGTTCCATGATTTGATTTGTTGTGTCACTATATGTATATGTGTATTCAATATGCCTATTCGTATATGAATGTGATTGATTAAGATGGGTTGTCATGGATTTGAATAACTATACTATTTTCTCCTTATCCTTAAGTTACATGCTAGCGTTCCAACCGCTAACTGTCCCTGGACACTACGTCCCCATGCGACGTAGGGCTCGAAGCATCTTCTTCTTTTCCTGTAATGTGATTCAGTTATTGAAGCAGTTTGTGCATTGACTTAGAGTGGTGAGCCTACTTACTTTAGAGGGTATTCACCTTTTGATTTTCTATTTGTAGACTTAGTCTCTTTTGAACTTAGTTTTGCTATAGTCAAGGGATTGTCCCAACACATAAACTTATTGACTATGGTTTTGTATAGAGGTATTGTGAACTGGTATAATGAGTGTTTGGGTTGGGTTGTTGGGGCGACCCCCGGTTCATGTGACCTTCAGGTGCCCATATGACATGGTTCGATGTTTGTGTCGTGTCAGTATTCTTATTTTCAAATAAGTTGAAAAAAACATTAATATTTCATGTTTTTGCTAGAGTAGGTAAAATTTTGTAGCATGTAGATAGTCGTTATTAGAGAGCCAAGCTGATTTGACTATGCTTGAGAAGGTCGGGTGTCTTAGACATATAGTTTCAAATCTAAATAGATTATTTGGTTTTCTCTGATTTCATATAAGATTTAATAAAATGGGACAATGATCGGAGTGCGTATGTCGTAGATGAGTAAGAGTTTTATCTGGATATAAATTAAACCCATGAAAGGTTACCTAGGAATTTATCAAGTCTTTCCATAATGACCGTACTCTTATTCTCCTATTTATTTGACCAAGTAAATCTTTGTCTTATAAATACTAAGTCAATCATATTCATAACATCCATATATGTTAAGAAAGCAGAGTATCTTTTATTGTTAGTGGTTTACCACCAAATTTTTTCGAAGAGCTAGCAATTAGTTGAAATCGCCATAAGTGAGCCAAAGTCCATCAATTTTTATGGCAAGATCTTCTAAATTTTCCCAAATGATTTTTCTATATGTATGAAAGTATCTAGCATATGTTAAAGAGAAGTACCATTTAGGAATTCGAGTACTTACTTTAATAGTCGTGTGTATTTCATGCTATGTCATGACCATATTGTCAATTCAAATCTCGTTGTTCCTTCATAGTAGAGCTATCCATCCTGATAATTTAGTGGCAGGAACATCTATCATATTAGTGAAAATAAGAGCATTAAAATAGCATATGGCATGTATTATTTTTTATTAGTGCTAACATTGTTGGGTTATGCCATTCAAATAGTGTATATATTACACAAAAAGGTAGGACTGTTTCCATCCCTAAAGTTTCATAAGAGTATCTTGAATGATGTTTTCTCATTGGTCCGTTGAGCTCCCTTTCGGACCTAATATCATCTCTAGGTGTGCATTGTGCATATTGTAGAATATCTTTTCTATTTGTGGGAGATTTTCTTGACTAATTGTGGGCGTGAATATTGCCACATATTTATGTGTGCAAGTAAGATATAAGTACAAATAGTATTCTATATTTTCATTAGATTCAATGGTACTTTTATTAGGATTTTTCTACTCATTCTTGCATATCCAACGTTAGTAGGTACCTTAACTATGTTTTTTTGACTGGTTGGTCTAGAATGCTTTGTTCCCCTTTCTCCATAGATGAGGAAGTCATTTTTAAAGTGGATCTTTATTGTGTCAAAAGGTACGATTGCTCTTGTGGTAAGTTCTAAAAAACCACCTAGTCCTTCATAGCATTTTTTTCTTCCTTTATTAGTGGTTCCTGTGGTTATGGTGGCATCTACCAATCTAGTATTTATTGGAGTGAGTAGTTTGAAAATCTACTCAATTGGTGTATAATAATAATATGTTGTATACTCAATGTGTTTGAAAAAGTTTTCCTTTGGAGTAGGTAGTAATACTCCAGAGTTGTGAGTTCTTACGTTAGTTGAATCTATAATGAATCCAACCTACTCAAACTGTTTGTGAGATTTGACTCCACCAAGTTTGGGAAAAAGTTTTGATCCAGGGATGGTGTTAGGATTTGTTGGACTGCATTGGGGTAGGTTGTGAAGGGATGTGTATTTAATGCATAAAAGATCTGATGGATGTTATACATTCCATCTACAAAAGAGGTGGAGTAGTCTTGGGAAAAGTAGTTATTGGAAGGAGCAAGTTAGCAATTTTTGTAGTTGTTTGTTGTTGGATATGGTTAAGTACTCGGGTGATTATGGTTGTTGTTCGGAGGATGATGATGGGACAATTGGCCATGGTATTGGCTATAGTGATACATTTGGTTGTTGAAACAAGTATAGATAAAGGAGGTTCGAAATGAGGTAGTGTTACTAGAGGTAGTATAATTTGGTGATTTATTTTGAGGAGTAGGGGTTGTAGTTATGTAGGCATGATTTGTATGATGTAAGTCAGTGAGGTTTGTACCTTGTACCAAAAGATTTTTTTGAATTTTTTTACAATTTGTGGGGCGTGGATTGTCTATATCCATGGGGGGAAGTGAATTTAAAATTATTTGTAAGTGTACTAGCTGCTAAGCTTTGTTCAAGATTTTGTAGGGTAGAAAGTTTTGTTCTATTCATGACTAGATAAGTATTGACTAGAGTCTTTGAAGAATTAATTACCACCTCCAAAGGGCGCAGACCAAAGAGAAGTGATCACCTCAGCACTAGAAGAGCTAAGATGATCTAATGTGGAGATGGAGAAGCTCTTAACGGAGCTTGGGGAGCTAGATGTTAAAAGCTTTACTCTAAACAAGCAGCTTCAGAAAGAGTTCAAAGAGTCCTCAAGCTCAACTATTGTTCCACTCTGTCCCCCAGTGACAGAAGTCCTCAGCTTGGTCTTAAGGAATACTATGGAACATCTTACATCGGCAACAACCTTGATCCCTCAACTGGACCTGAGGAAGACTCCCCCAAAAGGAAAAGGGGAAGCAAACAATGACCAACTCCCCATCTAATCATTCTAACCCTATGAAATTCATTATTTGGAACACTAGGAGAGCCCATAGTGCTAACTCGAAGTGTCAGTGTGATGCTCTCATCAAGACCCAAAATACTACCGTAGTAGCCTTGCTAGAAACCAAGATGGTTGATCACAAACATATCACTGAAACTCTTCGATTTGAAGAATATTTAGAGTTAAGTACATTAGGGAGGAAGAGAGGCATAGTAGTCATGTGGAAGGAGAACCTCCTTAATCTTAAACACTTTTCTAGCTCTCACCTGGGCATCCATGCAACTGTTCAAGTTAGTAGTGACCCTAATACTTTTCTTTTCTCTGATATTTATGCTAGTCCTGATCTCAATATGAGATTTTTGCTTTGGGAAGAGTTACGCAATATAGATAACACATTTACTGGGGATTAGCTTATGGGTGGTGATTTTAATGAAGTCTTGGGGGCTAATAAAAAATTAGGAGGAGACCCCATCAGCAATAATAGGGCCAACCACTTTTGGGAATGCTTAAATTACTACAACAAGGTGGACCTATGATATAGAGGATTCAAATACACCTAGACCAATAAGAGATATCGAAATAGGAGGTGCCTTATCCAGGAGAGGCTAGACATATGTGTTGCTAATACCTCCTAGATAAACCACTTACTTGACTCTCTCATCACCCGTCTACCTAAAACCAATTTTGATCACTGTCTTTTTCTTCTGTACCTCTCTAAAAGAACTAGAAGGCATACTAATAATATCTTTAGATTTGAACTCATGTTGTGCAACCACCAGTCCTTCCATAGCTTGGTTGAGAGTTATTTCACTAGCCCCACCACCCTTCAGCACTCCATCTCCCAGTTCCATACTACTGGCACCCACTAGAACACCAGTGTTTGTGGAAATATAATCCACAGACTTAGAACTATTCTAGCCAGGTTTGATGAAATCCAAAAGTCCCCTCACTACCATACTAGTTACTTTCTCCAAAACTTGGAGAGTGAGATACTCTGTGACTATGATAGCATGCTTAAATGTGAATAAGATTTTCGGAAAATCAAGTCCAGAATCTCCTGGTTCACTGAGGGGGATGCCAATACTTCCTTCTTCCATACCTCTACCATCAATAGAAGGAGAAGTAATAGGATCACTGAGCTCCAAGATAAAGTTGGCAACCTCATCTCTGGAGAAACTAACATTCAAGTTCACATTCTCAGACACTTTAGGGATCTCTTCACCTCCAGTCATACTAGTAGCCCTAATAGACTTGTTGTACCTGCCAAAAAATCCCAGACTCTCTCTCAGGATATTATAGACACTTTGGACTCCCCTCTTAGGGATACTAAAATCATGGTAGCTCTCAAATCATTCAAACCCCTTAAAACCCCTGGCCCTGATGGCCTACACCCATTATTTTGTAAGAAGTTATGGAACATAGTGGGGACCAAAACCATGGACTTTTGTATAGAAGTCTTCTCCAACTTCTCCATGCCTCCTAATAGTAATGCTACCCTGATCTACCTTATTCCCAAATGCAAAAATATTGTAACCTTAAATAACTTCAGACCCATAGGCCTCTGCAATACTACCTACAAGTTTGTCACTAAAATTATAGTCAACAGGATCAATCCCTACCTTTCCTCCATCATTAGGTCTAGTCAAGATAGCTTTTTAGCCAATAGAAGATCTTTTGACCATGCCATCCTCATTCAGGAATATATCACTTATTTCAGTAAAATAAGAAGGAAAATTTCCAATATCATTCTAAAAATTGACCTTGAGAAGGCTTTTGACAAAATTGAATGGTCCTTCATAAAGGATACTCTTCTATTTTTTGGCTTTCCTGATAACCTCACGAAACTTATTATGTCCTGTGTCACTACCTCCTCTATTGTTGTACTTCTAAAAAGGAGTAAAACTAGATATTTTAATCCCTCCAGGGGTATAAGGTGGGGAGACACCATGTCTCCCTATCTCTTCATTCTCTATATGGGAAAACTTTCTAGAGAAATTGAATCAGAAGTTAATGCTAAGAGATTGGGCCCCATTAGCATTACTAATGAAGGCCGTAAACTCTCTCACCTTTTCTTTTCTGATGATCTCACTTTATTAGAAAAAGCTAACCCCAGCAATTGTCATAATATTGTCAATATCTTGAGAATCTTCAGTCTCCTCTCTGTGTAAACCATTAACAATGCCAAGTCCAAAGTTCTTTTTTCCAAAAACTTTCCTCCTAGAAATGCTGCTTTTTGTGCTCAAACTCTCAATATCTAGGCTAGCCAAAGTTTTGGTAAGTACCTAGGCTATCCCATTTTCCATAATAAGCCTAAGAATAACGACTTCTAATTTATTTTGGATAACATGAAGCATAGGCTAGCTTGGTGGAAAACCAAGTCTCTTAACATAGCTGGTAGAACTGTGCTTGCCAAGTCCACTTTGAGTAGTATCCTAACTCACATCATGCACTACATTAAAATACCCAGCAAAGTCCATGAACACATCAATAAAATTCAAAGAGACTTTGTTTAGGGAAGTTATGTTGAGAAAAGAAAGCTCCACCTTCTAAGTTGGCATACTCTTACAAGTCCTAAGGGTAGAGGTGGGTTAGGGATTCACAAAAGTGAAACTATAAATAAAGACCTTCTTTCCAGCCTGGCTTGGAGGCTGACCATGCACCCCACCAGTTTGTGGAGTCAAATCCTCCTTAAAAAATACGAGAACATCAACACTGCTCTTGGATCTTCAACCTGGAAAAATATTCTAAGGGGCTGGACTGACTGCACTAGGGGTATCAGCTGGAGGGTAAACAAGGATAACAAGGTCAGGTTCCTTTTAGACAACTTGATCCCTCACTTAGGAAATATTAGGAGTCTCATCCATGGCCTTCTCACTTATACTGATACTAGAATTAGCATCCACCAGCTTCACAGGAATGGTAACTAGAATTTTAGACCCCTCTTTATAGAGTTACCCCAACAGCTAAAGGATGTTATAGTCAACACCCTTCTTCCCCGCAGCTCCACTGAGGAGGATAAGCCCATTTGGGGCCTGACCAATAATACCCTCTTTAGCACTGGTAGCATGTACAACCTTTTGAGAGACCTTGGGGAAAGTTGTCCCACCTAAAGGAACTTTAAACTAGTATGGAAAGCAAACACCCCTAATAAGACCAAAACCTTTTTCTGGTTATTGCTCCACAACAGACTCCCCATCAATGCCTACCTAAGTCATATTGGTGTTTCTATCCCCCCCTCCCCAATGTCACTTATGACATAATCAAGAAGAAACCACCAACCACATATCTTTCAAATGCCCAAATGCCACTCTAGGGAGAGGTTTATCTAAAGATACCAATATGCATAATCTTGCATATTGACCTTGTGTAGCATTTATAGTGTCTGTCTAGATTATTAGCATCAAATTAATTTTGGTGCCAATTTATGAAGGATATGTAATGCCTCCGAAGTACCCCCTAGACGTCACACGGTGCTCAAGACTATAAATAACCAAAAGCTAACCCATGATACCTATTCAACTTACAACTCACATGAACGATGAACCCTTATATGAATAAGGGTTGAAGATAATTAATTCTACAACTTAATATATATTTATCTTTGGAAACCTAAAAAAACTCTTTGTACTTAGAAATTACATACTCTGACAAGCCTCTACTATAAACTAGAGAGCCACTGGGATAGATCCTAGCTAAACCAAACATAAATGGAAATCAAATAACTAAAATACTCGCATCAAGGAACAGAATTCTAAAAAGTTGGGTCCTCAGTCTATGAGGACTTACCAAAAGTTGGGATGTAGGTGATGATACCCTTAGTCAATCCTGCTGCTGGAAACGAGCACCAGAACCTGCATTATAAGATAATATGGTACATAGACATATATGTGGGTTAGTACCTCTGGAATGTACTGAGTATGTGGAGGTGAATGCAAAGTAAAATAAGAACTAAATTATATATATATATATATGTAAACTTTCAAATAATGCATGCTAAGCGTAAATGACTCACCTTGAACTTGAGTAAGACTAAAGACTGCAAGATCATAAAACATGTATAATGATGCATAAGAGTAAACTTAGTGAGCCATAACACTTTAGTTCAGAAATCTTTACCCTTATTCTTTCTTATGGGAGATTGTTCTAACCGACATAAACCATGTGAATTACCATAGAGTCCAACGTCTTACCCATGTTGGGGAGAGTTGTTCTACCTTTTCCATTAGAATAGAACATTAAGTTAAGTGATCACAAAACTTCATCCATATTGGGAAGAAGTTTAACCTATAATGGCTAGTAATTTCTAGAAATTTAGGACACGCTTATTCACATTCCCTTTTCAATGCTAAATACTACTCCTAAATTATGTATATACTCATACTTAGTAAATCCACCTTAAATAGCATGTGGGTTTGTAAACTAAAAACCAGTTATGCTTCTCTTTACTTTAAATCATAATCAAGATGAACACTTGTAGATTTCACATCATATATTAAGAACCAAAGATCAAGCTTTTCTTTAAATCATGTTATAGAACATATCAATAGAACTTAAGAGCATAAACTTATTGTAAACTCGGTTGTTTTACTTTGGTCTTGGAGGTCATGCTTTATTTCATAGTAATTTAAAACAAAACATTACGCTCATTAATCACCTAGAAGATTTTCAACAACATCCCAGTCAAGATGATAAATTTCAAATCACATCATAAATCTTACAAGTCAAAACATGAATATAAGTAAACCATAATACACTTAAAGCTTTCTATCACATGGAAATGTCAAACTTCACGAATATGGTTATTTGAGTATGAACCCTAATTCAAAACAAGTAAATTCACTCTTAAAATCATGCTTTTTGGGCACAAGGATAAAAAATAACCTTATTCATAAACCCCACATACCTAGAATTGCTTAACTTATGAAGAGATCTTGAAATTTGAGACTTGAAAGATGACTTGGTGAGAGAAACCCTAATCTTGATAATCTTGAAGATGGGAGGAGGAAAGTGTTGTTAATTGACTAAAAGTGGAGGAAAATAATGCTCCTTTTTTAGGTTATAAGTCATGGGTTGGGAGTTATAAGAGGGGAAAAGACCAAAAGGTCCCTAATGATAAAGATGCGAGTCAACCATATGACTCGTATGGTAAAGATACGAGTTAGCCTCATGAATCTTAAGCTTGGCAAGATCTATGATGGTATACACTGGTCAACATATAAGTCTAACCTGCGACTAGTAATCCCCCAATAAGACTTGTAGCCCCTACTCATAACTTGGATAGAAGCTTAGAGAACCTAGGTTGTTACCCTTACTACTCAACTTCATATGACTCATACCATGTCTTGACGACTTCGAGGATCAACTCATATCTATAAAAAATTAAACTATTCCATACTATCATATGTATGACTCCAACATATGACTCGTATGTTGTTTATACAACTTTAGCAAATAAGTCGTACGATGTATAGTAGCTTTTAGACTTGGAGTACTATAATATCTCCCCCTTAGAGGAATTCATCCTTGAATGTGATTCTTCTAGGATTTGGAAAAGAATCAATACCTCTACATCAAACTTATAGCCAAACTTATATCTATTACAAGGATCCAATTACTTACCACATAAGATATGATTTAAGAATACTTAAACAAACTTAAAGAGAGAGAGTTTTGGATGAAAATAACTATTTACCTTTGGGAGAAACTGAGTTCAAATAAAAGAGATGAGGATACTTGGTCATCATGTTTGCTTCAGCCGTCGAAGTAGCCCCTTTAACCAATTGTTTTCTCCAAAGAACCTTTGTTGATGCTACTTCTTTATTACTTAGCCTTAGAACCTGCCTAATGTCTAAATTGTACGTTCAACCTGACCATCAGTCTACCAAAGAAAGGCAGTAATAAGCTTAACCTTTGTACCAAGGCCCTTCTGAAAAGACTGCCAAAATTGTGAAGTAGACTGTGTGCCTCTATCTAAAATGATGGACAAGGGTATCCCATGAAGCCTTACTAACTCGCGAATATACATTTTGGCATAATCTTCTGTTGTATCTGAAGTTTTGACTTATAGGAAATGGGATGATTTATTCATTCGATCCACTATGATCCAAATCAAATCAAGATGACATCTGGTATGAGGAAATCCTATGATAAAATCCATAATCACAATTTCCCACTTCCAAGTAGGGATGCTAATCTCCTGTAGCATACCACCCGATCTCTAGTGTTCAACTTTAACTTGCTGGTAATTAGGGCACTTGGCCACAAACTCTGCTATGTCTCTCTTAATATCTCTCCACCAATAAATTTTCCATAGTTCACGGTACATCTTAGTAGCACCCGGATGAATGGAATACCTCAAACCATGAGCCTCAGTTAGTATCATTTCCCTCAACCCATCGACATTTAAAACACAGAGTCTACCTTGATAGTGAAGTGCACCATCTCCCCTTTAGGAGAAAACCTCAACCTTCTGTTGCTAGACTACTTCCAATAGTTGGTTAATTATGGGATCATTTCACTATTTTTAATTTACTTCCACTACCAAAGATGAATCCTAACCATTCTGAACTACTACTCCCACATCAACGGTATCAAACAAATGTACTCCCAAATGGGATAATCTATGCATCTCTTTGGTCAGTTCTCGTTCTTCCTCTTTCATATGTAACACACTATCCATATTCAACCTACTTAGTATGTCTTCCACCACGTTGGCCTTGCGTAAATAATAGAGCACATTTATGTCATTATCTTTCAACAACTCCAACCATCTTCTCTGACTAAGATTCATCTCTCGCCGATAAAATACATATTGAAGCCTCTTATGGTCAGTGAAAACATCAACATGCACACCATAGAGGTAGTGCCTCCAAATTTTCAAGGCAAAAACCATAGCAGCTAACTCCATATCATGAGTTGGATAATTCCTTTTGTGATCTTTAAGTTGCCTGGAGGCATAGTCTATAAATCTCCCATTTTGCATCAACACATAACCTAACCCAACTTTAGAAGCATCGCAATACACTACAAATCCATCTAACCCCTCTGTTAAAGCTGGGCTGAAGTCAATCTATCCTTTAACTATTGGAAACTCTTTTCACACTTATCCGACCATATAAACTTCACTGTTTTTGGGTTAGGTTAGTTAATGTAAAGGCTATAGAGGAGAACCCTTCCACAAAACTTCTATAATACCCAGCCAAACCCAAAAAGATCCAGATATCAGTTCGAGTGATGGATCTAGGCCAGTGCATTACTGCATTAGTCTTCTAAGGATATATGTGTATACCAATCCTAAAATGACATGACCCAAGAAAGTACTAGATTCCAACCAAAATTCACATTTACCAAACTTCGCATATAATTGATGATTCTTGGGGGTCTGCAGCATTATTCTCAAATGGTCTGAATATTCCTCCTCACTCCTAGAATACACCAGTATGTCATCTATAAATACAATGACAAATATTATCCAAATACTTCTTAAAAATCCTGTTCATTAAATTCATAAAGGTTGTAGGAGCATTTGTTAGTCCTAATGACACAACCACAAACTCAAAATAGTTGTACCTTGTTTAAAAGCTATTTTTAGAATGTCTTACTCCCTAAATTTCAACTAATGGTATCCCAACATAAGGCATATCCTGGAAAACCACCGAGCACCCTAAAGTTGATCGAACAAATTATTGATCCTAGGAATAGGATACTTTTTCTTGATGGTAACCTTGTTTATCTATCTATATTCTAAACACATTTGGAGAGTACCATCTTTCTTGCACACAAAAAGGAATGGAGAAACCCACAAAACATTGGGTCTAATGAAACCTTTATCTAAAAGGTCCTTAAGTTGATCCTTTAAATCTTTAAGTTCGGCCAGAGAAATACGATAAGGAGGGATGGAGATGGGCTAAGTATCAGGAAGAAAATCAATACCGAACTCTATTTCTCTATTGGGAGGTACCCCTGGAACATCTTCGGGGAAAACCTCTGGAAACTTATTTACTACCCAAACTAATTAAACTGTCAAGACTTCAGACATGGTATATTTGACTCAAACACTGACCAGGATGGGTCCTGCCATAATTTTTACATCAGGTAACTGGTCCTCCCGACTATACTATTCTGAAACCTGGAATTCAAAGTCCTGCCACACTGCTTCTCCCGGGTCCTGAATATAGGGGCACTGGCTAAAGATGGTACAGGCACTGATGAATGACCCTAAAATTATAAATGGTTTCCTCCTCCGATCCTTGGATGAATATACTCAAAATATCCATTCCTAGCTCTATTATTTCTCTTCTCTCTTTTATTTAACTTTTCTACCTCAATATGTTGACAATGAGTCATCATGTAATACCCCGTACTTTTCCTAGCTTGAAAAGTTTTCCCAAGAATTTTAGAATCTTTCTTTGAAAGATGAATCCATTTTTATATATATGGTATTTTCAATATTTTCACTTTATGTCATGTGGTAAATTCAATAAGCTTTCCAATGATACCAAATTTGCCCAAATCCGACACCCGGGCAAAGAGTTAGAGCCTTTTTAGTGAGACAGTGTATCACCTGAGTCTTTAGCGTATCGCGGAGATAGCTCAGATGACAATTGTCAATTTATAGTGTTGCTCCGCAATAATGGCGCATTGCGCCAAACTTCCAATTCGCAGACAAGGTGGTAACGCGATAGCTCTGCATCGCGCCACCGGGCAATTTCCCATTTGTCACTTTCCAGTGACTTGGTGCGATAGTGGCGCGTCATGCCATGGATGATAGTCGAGAAATTTTCTAAGAAATTAAATGTGTCCTAGGGTTAAAAGGGTCAATTTCCCACCCTATATAAGCCTTATAACATGAGATTTGGCCATAATTCAGCAGCTTATACTTAATTACTCTAAAAAAACTGTCAAGAACAAGCCCTATGGTTTTCATAGAAGGTTCAATTCCAAGGTAATTCACCGTCAAATTTCAAGAATCTCTCTATCAATATTCGTAGAATCATAAGCTAAGGTGTGCATAGTTTTCATTTATATACTCCTTTCGTCCATGAAGTCCAAGAATCTATTTTCTAAGTTCAAGTTTATGGATTTTCTTTATAAGTTTCATGTTGGGTTGCTCTTGTTCATGTTGATAATGACTAATTGAATTCTAATCCATGTTTGGTGATAAATTTCATGTGGAATTGATTAGTAAGGATGTAGGTTCATGTAAACCTAGGATTAAAACCCTTGGATGATGAAATTAGATATGAATCATGATGTTTGATTGTTGTATAATGTGTCTACATGTGTTATGCCTATCATGTGTATGATTAAATGCGTAGATGAAGGAACAATTCCCAACTAGTATGATATCATGAAATCCCTATGTATGTATAAGCTTATGCATATCACATATTTGATGAAGTGCTTCAATAGATGAATTATGAATTGTGTTATTGGTCATGTGTTCAAGTAAGCCATGCTATATCAGTCTCTTCTCATCGAGTCCTGGGGGTACTGGTACCCGATTATTTAGTTGTGTGCCTAGAGACATGTCATATTTTCACGATCTCCTCAGTTAAGCTATGATATATAGAACTCAGTCAGTCATGTGACTCAGTAAATCTCAAAAATCTCAGTAATCTCAGTAGTTCAGTAATCTCAGTAACGTCAATATTCCCAGTCAATCTTAGTCACTTCAGTATGCTTAGTCAGAACTCAAAACTCAGTACATTCTGTCAGTCAATGAAACTTAGTAAATTTAGTTTAGCTCCGCTAAACAATACCATTAGTATCACTTCAGCTCAATTAATCAGTTCAGTATCTTTCAGATGGGAGTAAGATTCAACACCTAGCGAGCCTAGGGATGGGGACTCACCTTCTAGATAGGACTGAGATCCCTAGAAGCAATCCCTAAGTTCCAGAAGTACATAGCCAGGGTAGGTACGAGATTTCACCCGTTAAATAGGACTAACATACTCAGGGATCACCCGTTAGTACATTTAAATATATAGGACTGATCCCAGGGGTTACCCGCTAGATTAGGACTGACTCCACAGCAGTTGTCTTTACCAGTGGCATGGTACTGACACCCTTCCAGCTGGGGTTATAGTTTGGACCCCAGTTAGCTTAGTATGGGGCATGTCGGTTAGATGAATACATCCCACAGTTTCAGTTACAAAAATTAGGACTGTCAGATACAGTCAATTCAGCTCAGTAATACAAATTTAGAACTGTCAGATACAGTCAATCCTTGTCATTATAAATAGACTATGAGATCACCCATTAGATAGGACTAATCTTAACTATGGTCAATCAGTAGCAACATAATCAAATTTAGAGATCACTCATTAGGTAGGACTGATCTCAGACTAAGTCAAATTTTCTTTATTATCAGTATACTCAGAGATCCCCCACTAGATAGGACTGATATTAGATTCAATTACTCAGATACAGTATGGAACTCAACTAGTTCCATCAGATTCAGGACTGTCAGACACAGTCACCCATGTGTTATCAGTTATCAGAACATATATAATCAGTCTTCAGCTTTAGGACTGTTAGATACAGTCAACCAGACCAGATCTTCATCATTAGAAATATTAGACACAGTTATCCATGTATCAGTAACATAGTATCACTCCCTCAGTATTCAGTAATATAGTATTCAGTCCCAACACGATCTCAGTTACAGTTGCGTAGTCATGCATGTATTCTCACGTTCATGTAAGTCAGTCAGTTATATGTTTTCATTCATATAAACCCCATGCATTTAGCCTACCTTAATTGCATACCAGCACATTCAAAGTACTGACGCATTCGCGCTATGGTGTCTTATACCATAGGTTTAGAGGCACGAGCTCTAGATCAGTAGTAGATTCAAGTCTCAGCAGTCAGAGTTAGAAGTAAGTCCTCATCTTTCGAGGACATGATGATTACATTACTATTTCAGTTTCTAGTTTATTTCAGTAGATGGAGTTAGTTGGGGACATGTCCCATCAACTCCTTATTCAGACAATTTAGAGGCTTTCAAACTACAGTATGTCAGGAAGTTATTTTAGATTTGTTTTTGTATTGTTATACCATTTTCAGACATTGTGTTATCAGATGTTTGTTTAGTATTGAACCTTATGGACTTTCAGTTCATGTTTCTGTATTATCATTTTATATTATACAGTGTACAGGTACAGATATCATTCATGGGTTAGCTTGTGGTCCTTCGAGGTCATGAGCACCGTGTACTGTTTAGGTTTAGAAAACTGGGGTATTACAAATCAATCAAGCAATATTCATATCCCCAATCATTATGGAAGTCCTATACTCTTTGAACACCAAGTTAGACACCCCAATAACAAACTTACTCATATGGGTTCTAGAATCATATAACAACTCTGGTTTATATTTAGAAAACTGAGTGAACTTAAGCGAGTACTTTTTCACTGTCATAGAGCCCTATATCAGGTTCAAGATCTCCTCAACTTTAGCTTTTCTCATCTTATGAGAAAGAACCTGTCCAGAAAAGCACTTTGAAAAACCTTCCAACTTATAGGAGCTACATTCTCACCCCTGTCATCCTTCCACATAGTAACCCAATCATAAGCAACATCCTTAAGCTTATAGGATACTAGATCTACACTCTCCTCTTTAGTATCATGCATGATCTGAGTAATTTTACTCACCTCACCAATAAAGAGTTGAGGATCCTCATCTACTTTTGATTCATGGAACTCAATTGGATTCATCCTCATAAAGTCCCAAATCCAAGCTACAGCTAGGTTACAATTTTGTTAAAGTGGGATTGTTGCCTATTGATTTCCCTGAACATTAGCATTCACAACTTTGACCAAAGCCTAAAAGGCAACTCAAAATTTAGCATGAGATATATTCTCATTCAGAGGGTCTACGTGAAAGGGTGTTTGATCACCGTTTGTGTTGGCTCAGCAACGAGGCATATTTTGTCACATAAAAGTATGAGTTAAGGTAGATAGACACAACTATGAGTATGATAGATCATGAAAGAAATGATCATTCCTTACTAGTTCTGTATCCTCATGCTCATAAATGTGGCACACTGCATATTGATGATAAAAAATCTACGTAACACGGCCTGTCTGACTCCCTAGGACTCTTTAAACCTGAGGCTCTGATACTAAGTTTGAAACACACCAAAAGTATCCCCCCTTCCCCCGGATGTCACACAGTGCACAAATATGTATGCGCTTACAACTCGCATGAATGAAGAATCCTTATATGAATATAGACAAAAGATAATTAATTCCACAACTTAATATAAATATTTAACTTTAGAAACCTTAAACAAACCCTTTGATCTTAGAAATTACATAGTCTGAGAAGCCTTTACTACTAACTAGAGAACCAGTGGGACAGACCCCAGCTGACCCAAACATAAATGGCAATCAAATAACTAAAATACTTACATCAATGAATAGAATTAAGAAAAGTTGGGTCTTCAGACTATGAGGACTCACCAAAAATTGGGACGTAGATGATGATGCCTAAAGTCAATCATCTTCTAGAAATGAGCACCAGAACCTACATTATAAGATAGTGTAGCACATAGACATATATGTGGGTCAGTACCTCTGGAATGTACTGAGTATGTGGAGGTGAAGGCAAAGTAAAACAAGAACTTAATATATATGTAAACTTTAAAATAATGCATGCTAAGCGTAAATGACTCACCTTGAACTTAAGTAAAACTAAAGATTGCAAGATCATAAAACATAGATAATGATGCATAAGAGTAAACTTAGTGAGCCATAACACTTGGGTTCAGAAATTATTACCCTTATTCTTTCTTGTGGGGGATTCTTCTAACCGGAATAAACCATGTGAGCTACCATGGAGTCCAATGTCTTACCCATATTGGGGAAAACTATTCTACCCTTGCCATTGGAATAGAATCTGTACTTAAGTGGTCACTATACTTCATCCATATTGGGAAAAATTTTAACCTATGATGGCTCGTAGTTTCCAGAAATTTTGGATACGCTTATCCATATTCCCTTTACAGTGCTAAATACTACTCCCAAATTATGTATATGCTCAAACTTAGGAAATTCACCTTAAAATAACATATGGGTTGGTAAACTAAAACCAGTTAGACTTCTCTTTACTTTAAATCATAATTAATATGAACACTTGTGCATTCCACATCTTATCTTTAGATCAAAAGATCGAGATTTTCTTTAAATCATGTTATAGAACATATCAATGGAGCTTAAGAGCATAAACTTCTTGTAAACTCAGTACTTATACTTTGGGATTGGAGTTCATGCTTTATTTCATAGAAATTCATAACAAAATATTATGTTGATTAATCACCTTGAAATCTTTCAACAACATCCCAGTCAAGATACTACATTTCAAATTACATTATAAATCTTACAAGTCAAGACATGAACATATGTAAACATTGATACACTTAAAGCTTTCTATCACATGGTAATGTCATACTTCAAGAATATGATTATTTGGGTATGAACCCTAATTAAAAAAAAGTAAATTCACTCTTCAAATCTTGCTTTTAGGGCATAAGTATTAAGGAATAACCTTGTTCATAAACCCCACATACCTGGAATTGCTTGACTCTTGAAAAGAGTTTGAACTTTGATACTTGAAAGATGACTTGTTGAGAGAAACCCTAATCATGATCATCTTGAAGATGGGAGGAGAAAAGTGTTATTAATTGATAGAAAGTGGAGGAAACCAATGCTCCTTTTAAGGTTATAATTCATGGGTTGGGAGTTATACTAGGGGGAAAGACCAAAAGGCCCCTTAACTAAACATTACCAAAATTGACCGCCAGTCATGAAGAGTCAACCATATGAGTTCTAGGGTGAAAATACTAGTTAGCATCATGACTCGTAAGATTGGAAGGATCAAAGATGGTATACACTAGTCAATGTACAAGTCTAACCTATGACTAGTAACCTCTCAATACGACTTGTAGCCCCCCACTCATAACTTGGATAGAAGCTTAGAGAATCTAGGTTGTTACCCTTATGACTCAACTTTATATGACTCGTACCATGTCTTGATGACTTCTAGGATCAAATCGTATCTATAATAGACTTCAACTATTCCATACTTCCATAGGTACGACTCTAACATACGACTCATATATTGTTTATACAACTTAAGGAGATATGTCATACGTTGTACAGTACCTTTTAGACACTGGGTATTACAGGATATGAAGGTCATAATATTTTGTAGGTAGGGAGATGAATCCATATAGTTAAATAACTAGTGTTGGAATTAGAGGTTTTAAACCTAGGTTCCTATTGTGGAACTAAAATATATTGAGAGATAATGAATGATGGGCCATGGTGTAGTATTTTTTAAATAGCTTCACTTAGAGTTTAGATCTATGAGGTAAGAATTTTCTTCTAAGTCGATTAAGTGTATTTCTTTAGGGTGTTGTTAGGTAGAACATAGCATATTCTGGGTGAAGTTATATCCTACCTTTTTCTCCATTAGTTTCACAATTAAAGCTAGTTTTAAGGGTGCATATATTCTATTTTTATATTTAAGAGGAAATTGGAATAAAATATATGTGGTTTCAGGGGTTGTATTTTTCATCATTAAGGTTTATCTTTTGCAAGTTTTGTGTCTTATAGTTGATAGGGTCGGTGTGAATATAGTTTAGCGGTGAGTCATGTAAAGTTACCTTAGATTGTGCTTAGGCTAGTTGCTCGTGTTCTTTCTTTTTTAGGTTACTTCATTACAGTTATCATTTTTTTATGTCATGATCCAATTTATGAGTCATGATGGAACCTACGTTATCCCACCAGTAGGTAAACCAAATATTATTCTGGAGCTATAAGCAATGGCTAACGTGGTAGAAAATGGACTAATAAGTCAAAAATCAACAACTAAATACATAAATTAGAAATAAAATACTCAAAATAGCCTAATAGATAGATAAAAGACCAACAAACATCCCAAGACTCAATAATGTCGGTACAGAGCTACTACAAATAAAACCTAAGTATTGAAACTATCAAATACAATCCATCTCGAAAAAAGAAAGACTAGAGATAGATAATACAAAGAAAAGGGTAACTCCAACTCCAAGAGCTCACCCAATCTCTGATATCACCTTGCATGAGTGTCACGTCAAAAGCAGCAACTAGTACTCGAATCTGCACCAAAAAGGAATAGAAGTGTATTATGAGTACCAAAACCATGGGTACTCAGTAGGCATCATCGGCCGACTAAGATAAATCATGATATAAATATGATAACATACAAGATAAAATAACTAAGTCAAGAAAAAAGGGCCAAACCTAGAAATAAGCTCCAACGCCACTATGCATAAGTAAATAAGTAAATATGGAAAAGAAAAATAAAAGTCACAGAGATAGAAATCCTAAATTAGCCTCCATAAGCCAATAAGTACTAAAAAGTAAATAACCCAATACAGGTCCTCATAATCCTGGAGGATACAATCAAAGAAAAATAAATAACCAAAGATCCATAACTATATCAAATATCATCTATAACCATCAAACCATCCATACCAAATCATATCATTCCCAACTCCCAATGTCAGACTCAAATCAAAACTCATATTATCATCGTCATATAATCTTTAATTATATCAAGATTATAACATCATTTCCTGGACTCAAACTAGAACTCATAGTATTAATATCATCATCAATTGCCAAACTTGAATTAGAACTCACATTATCAATATCATCATTACTTTTCATACTTGAATCGTAACTCATATTAAAATACTATATCCATAACCAATACTAATGAAACCTATCCATAAGACATATCAATAAACCGTATAAATAAACTATATCCATAAACCATTAGATTTTACCTAAAATTAGAACCAACTCTTAATTATCAAACTAGCATAACTATTTCATATTTCATCTCCTCAAAGTCCCAAAAAAATCATTAATAAAAGTTCAATTTTCATAAATAAGTCTACAAAAGCTAACACAAGTCTTGGCTGAAGGTGCACCAGAGGGACCCGCTCTTAATCCTTGAGAAAATTCTATCTCAGACTAGACTAAGGTATATAATTTCATTTCTCATTGTTAAATATGCCATAATTTGCCCTAGGATAGCAATTCTTCCTAAACATGAGTAACAAAGTTAATTCCACATAAAATATGAGAAACTAGGTAAATTTTACCTAAATTATGATTCTAAAATAGCCTAATGAAACACCCTAGTTTCTGGACATTAGAAAATTTTCTAGAATTCTAGTCTATGGAATCAATACAACTCATGGATATGAGTTGAATGTTGGTGAAAAAATGGTATGGCCCAGTTGTATGTTGACCAGTGATGGTTAATGGGATGGATTTTGATCAGTAGAATGGGTACGACTTGGTGGAACGAGTCGTGTAGTTGGATATGTGTTTTTTGGTTCCTTCACTTAACCATATACTTGGTAACATAAGTTGGATCTGATTACAAGTAGCTCATTAAGAGCCATAATCCAAGGTATGACTCGTACCCAGGACTCGTATGGTAGATAGTGTTTAAATCTTCTATGATTCTATCTTGCCAAGGATGCGGGTGAAGGGTACGGATCGTATGTTTTCAATACTACTTGCGTAGGATTATTTATACACGGGACAATATTGGATCCAATGATTAAGGATTAGGATATGAGTGGTGGGTATTACTCGTATCGGAGGGTATGACTTGTGAGGGTCAGTCGTACCACTGTGATGGGATTTTGTGCAACTTAAGTGGGGGTATTCTGGAGATTTCCCCACTTATCCTAATAAGGTCCCATAACTTCTAACTCTCTTGTGAGGGTATTTTCTATTCTATTCATTAACACTTAGAAACTCTACCTAAACACTCTATAATTCAATAAAAAACTTTTGGGCAAGAACGCTAGGGTTTCAACTAGAAGACTAATTTGGAGATCTTATCGGTGGTTTCTCTCTGTCTACCTTGTCAATTAAGGCATGTTGTCTTTCCTTATTTTTAGTTCCAACTAATGGCATGATTTTATACAATATTTTTATGATTTGAATGTTGTATGGTTTAGGGTTTTTAACTATGATTTGGGGATTTTTGTTTATAAATATTTTTTTATGGTTTTTCCATGTTTTAATGATTCTTTTATATGCATTAATGGTAGAGTTGGATAATTTGTTGCATAGGAATAGTTCTTTGGTAATGGACTTTGGCTTTGGAAATATTATGCCCCCAATGTGTTTGATAAAATACTTTTCACAATATTTTCACTATAATATTGGTTTTTCAATGGAATTTATGCATGGTTTAAACTAGGTAATGGAATCCTAAATGGTATGAATGGTTTAGATGGTTTTAAATGGATTGGAAAAGCCTTGGAGGCCATGGTTTTGATTAATTAGAAATCATGAAAGGTTCATGGAATCCTTTAGACCTATATATGGTATGTTATGGAAAAATCTTGCAAGTTATTATTGGTATGACGATACCACAATTAATGGATTTGGTTAATAAATAGTTAATGGATTGGTTAGTTTCTTGGTAATGGATTTAATTGGGGAATAATGGCGGGATGTGTAGCAAATTCATGGAAGGTGGAGGTCCCGTGGTAAGCTTCCATCCTTTGGAAGGCTCCATTTTATGCTATGGGTATTTTTAGACATTCTAATTTATTTTTGAATATTGTTTTTGGCTATGGTTGGGGGCCCAACTGGATGTCCTTACTCTTTTGGTTAGAGGCTTTGTGGTATTACTATGGGTGGGATTAGTGTTGGTGTCGGCCTTAATATTGGCATTAGAATTGGGGTTGACATCATTGGACATAATTTCTCACTATTCTATCATATTTTATTTTGGTATTAATCATATTTTTTTGGGAACTTACTTGGTTATGGCCTAGTTTATGGTCCTTGTTTTGGTATTGGAGTGGCTCGGTGGTTTGGTTGGTATGGTTTGCTGTGATGGGATGACTTGGTAGGGCTGGTATAGGATTATACCTATCCCAAAGTCAGTCCTTTTCTATCTATGCTTCTTTGCTATTTGTTCGGTACTAATCTGGCAAAAGGTATGCTAATGGTGGTTGGGTTGGGTAATAGGGGTGGTCCCCGGTCCTGGTTGGACTTGGGATTCCTATTACAACAAGGCCCCCCATTAGGTCGTGTCAACTTGGTATTAGAGCTTTAGGTTCATGGTCAACTAGGAGTCCACAAATATGGGTCTGGTAAAGTCTCATTTAAGGCTTTGTAGTGCACCATACTCATAAGAAAAAAGCTACAAGGCATTTAGGAATATTTTATTTTCTTGGTATTCGATTTTTAAGTTTAGAGTCTAAGTCCTAGAATTCTTTTCTAATTCTTGAATGTTCACTTTTTAGATCATGCCTCGATGATCTGGAACACAAGGTAACTCTTCAATCCCATCTGGAACAATATTGATGGTCTATATCCTATGTCTGGAGTTCGTTTTTTATCTTAGGGTCCTAACCCCGATAGTTCTGTAATTCCTCTGGTTGATGTTAGTCCTCCTCAGGGTGAGGTGACTAATGTGGAATTTTCCCAGTCTATTCATACTATTGCTAAATTAGTTACTGCTCAAGATGAGCGGGATGTGTCTGGTGGGTTATCTGTTGAGGCCACAAGGGTTGGTCAGTTTATGAAACTGAATCCTACTACTTTTACTGGTGTGAGGGTGAGGGGGATCCTCAGGGTTCCTTGGATGATATGGAGAAGATATTCAAGGTAATGTAGGCCACTAATGTGGAAAGTGTAAACTTTACATCTTATCAGCTCAAGAATATTGCGTACCAATGGTACGAAAAGTGGAATAGGGAAAGAGGAAATGTGGAGAAGTCATCCTTATGGGATGCCTTTTTTGGAGTTTTTTTGGATCATTTCTTTCCTCAAGAACTGAGCAAAGTAAAAATAGAGGACTTTTTGAATCTTATGCAATGGAGAATGTTTGTCAAGGAATATGCCTTGAAGTTTCATCAGCTATCAAGGTACGCTCCTGATTTGGTGGCAGATATGAGAGTGATGATGAGTAAATTTGCTTCTGGGTTGAATTGATATTTGATCTTGGAAAGCAAGACTACCCTACTGATCAAAGATATGGATATTTATAGTTTGACTATTCATATCTAGTAGGTAGAGATAAGAAGAGAAAATAGGCAGAGGTCAGAGATCGACAAGGAAAGAGGAGCAGATTTTCTGATCAGGGGGGTGCTCAGTCTTAGGGTAGTCAGGATAGCGGAAAATAGCAGAAAAAAGTGTAGGAGTTCTGGTTCCTTCTCTACTACTAGTGCTCTATACCCAAAGCAGTCGAGTGACAGGCATCACTAGGGTGGTGACAATTGCCCAGCACAGGGTGCCCAATCCCAGGAAAGCAGGGGTCAGTCAATTTCTTCATGCCCTCCTTGTTGATTCTATGGTCATTCTCATTATGTTTATTGTGATAAAGGGAGGGATAAGAGCTTTAGGTGTGTCCAAATAAACCATTGACTCAGGGATTATTCGGTTAATAAGGTTACTTCAGGAGCAAATAAGGTACTGGTGGCTTCATCTTCTACTCCTGCATTCGGTGGTACCTTGTCTACTTTTGTTATTGCTCCTGGTTCTATTATTGGTGAAAATAGGTTGTATGCTTTGCTGTTCTGACAAAAAAATAAGGCATCGCCTGATATCGTTACTGGTACGTTATAACTCTTTTCTCATGACATGTATTGTCTTCTTGATCTAGGTTTCGCTCTTTTTTATGTGGCCCCATTTGTGGTTGTATGTATTGGTTTTAATCCTGAGGTTATTTAGGATCCTTTTTCTGTTTCTACCCTGGTAGGTGGCTCGATTAATGCTAAGAGAATCTATATGGGGTGTGGTATCTGTTAGAGGTAGGTAGGATTTTGATGGACTCATTTGAACTTTATATGGTGGATTTTGACATTATTCTGGGGATGGACTAGTTTCACTCTTGTTACACGTCCTTGGATTGTCGAACCCATAAGATTATCTTTAGGTTTCCTGGTGAACCGGTATAAAGTGAGAGGGTGGTTCCCTAGCTCCTAGGGGAAGTTTATTTCTTATCTTAGAGATCGGAGGTTAATCTCTAAAGGTTTTCTTTATCACTTTATTTAGGTTAATTATTCTAACTCGGAAGGTCCTTCTTTATAGTAAGTCCCGGTGGTAAATAAGTTTCCTGAGGTCTTTTTGGATGATCTTCCTAGTGTTCCTCCAGATAGGGAAATAAAGTTTGGCATTGATTTGGTTCCAGACACTCGTCCAATATCTATTTCTCTTTATAGAATGGCTCCGGTTGAGTTAAGGGAAATCAAGGAGAAACTGAAGGATCTTTCGTATAAGGGGTTTATTCGTCCTAGCGTATCACTATGGGGTACACCGGTGTTGTTCATGTGCAAGAAGGATGGTTCCCTTCGTATGTGCATTGACTACAGGTTGTTGAATAAGGTGACGGTCAAGAATAAGTATCCTCTTTCAAGGATAGATGATATGTTTGATTAGTTGCAAGGTGTCAAGTTCTTCTCTAAGATAGATCTTTGGTTAGGGTATCATCATCTAAAGATTAGGGAGGAGGATATACCTAAGAAGGATTTTCATACTCGGTATGGGCACTTTGGATTTTTGGTAATGTCGTTTGGATTGACTAATGCCCCAGTGACATTATGAATTTGATGAACAGGGTTTTCAGGCAGTTCTTGGATCTCTTCGCCATTGTGTTTATGGATGACATTATGATTTATTCAAAAAGTGAGGTTGATTATGTTAATCACCTCTATGTAGTATTGCAGACCTTAAAGGAACAACAGTCGCCTGCCAAGTTCTCCAAGTGGGAGTTTTGGCTGAACATTGTGACTTTTCTTAGTCATATTATTTCTAGCAAGGGGATCATGATGGATTCTCTAAAGGTGGATGTTGTTAAAAGGTGGCGTAGACCCATGACTCCAACGGACATTCAAAGTTTTTTGGGCTTGGATGGGTATTATAGGAAATTTATGGAAGGCTTTTTGTCGATGGCTACTCCTATGACAAAGTTGACTCAGAAAAAGGTTGAGCTTTCTTGTTAGAATGATTTTGAGGAGAGTTTTAAGAAATTGAAAGATAAGCTGACTTCGGCTTCAATTCTGACTTTGTCGGAAGCAATGTGGTTTGTGATCTATTATGATGGATCTCGGGTAGGTCTTGGTTGTGTGTTGATGCAACATGGGAAGGTGATTTTCTCTGCTTTCGGATAGTTAAAGGTACATGAGAGGAACTATCCTACTCATGATTTATAATTATTGGCGGTTGTGTTTTCTTTAAAAATATGGAGGCATTATTTGTCTAGTGTACACGTGGACATATTTTCTGATAATAAGAGTCTACAGTATGTGCAACTCAGAAGGAGCTTAATCTCCGGCAGAGGGGATAGTTGGAGCTTCTCAAGGACTATGATATGAGTATTTACTATCACCGAGGTAAGATTGACGTGGTTGTTGATGCTCTTAGTAGGTTGTCCATGGGGATTTTGGCTCATGTATAGGAAGGAAAGCGATAATTGGTGAAGGATATTCACCGCTTGGCTAATCTTGGAGTTCTTCTCTTGAACTCCAAGGATGGAGGTGTAATGGTACAGGAAGTGGTTTGGTCGTCTCTTGGTGTAGAGATTAAGGAGAAGCAAGTGCTAGATCCTGTTTTGATGAAAATCAAGGGTGATGTTGGTGGGCAAAAGGTGATGGTGTTTGATATTAGTGGTGACGGTACTTTATGGTATCAAGAGAGGTTGTGCATTCCTGATGTCGATAGTTTACAGCAAAGGATCTTAGCTGAGGCGCATGAGTCACACTATGTTGTTCATCCTAATTCAATAAAGATGTATTATGATCTCAAGGAGATGTATTGGTGGAACGGTATGAAGAGGGATGTGGCTGAATTTATGGCCAAGTGCTTGGTGTGTTATCAAGTTAAAGTTGAACACATGAGACCTGGTGAGTTGTATCAAGTGATTGTTTATCCCAAATGGAAATGACAGGTAATCAATATGGATTTTTTTCATCGATCTTCCTCAATCTAGGACACAATATGATTCCATTTGGGTTATCGTGGATAGGATGACAAAGTCTTCTCATTTCTCGCCAGTAAGGACTACCTTCTCGGTGGATGATTATGCAAAGTTATATCTTCAAGAGATTGTAAAGATGAATAGAGTACCTATTTTGATTATTTCTGATTGTGGCACGCAGTTTATGTCTCATTTCTGGAAGTCTTTTTAGAAAGGGTTAGGGACTAAAGTGAGTCTGAGTACTGCTTTTCATCCGCAGATGGATGGACAAGCAGAGAGAACTATTCATACATTGAAGGATATGCTTTGGGCATGTGTGATTGATTATAGTGGCAATTGGGTTGAGCATCTACCTTTGGTAGAGTTTCCTTACAACAATAGCAATCATTCTAGTATTTGTATGGCTCCTTTTGAGGCATTGTATGGTAGAAGGTATAGATCTCCTACTAGTTGGTTTGAGCTTGGGGAGGCAGATATGTTTGTTCCCGACCTAGTTTACCAGGCTATTGAAAAGGTGAAGGTGATTCGGGATAGGCATAAGGCTGCCTAAAGTCGCCAAAAGTCCAATGCGAATGTTAGACTTAGAGACTTAGAGTTTGAGGTTAGGGATAAGGTTTTCCTCAAGGTATCTCCTATGTAGGAAGTAGCGTTGTTTGGTAAGAAGGGGAAGCTCAGTCCTCGGTATATGGGTCCTTATGATATTTTGTAGAGGGTTGGTAATGTTGCTTACGAGTTGGAGTTACCTCCTAGCTTGAGTTTGGTTCATTTGGTATTTCATGTCTCCATGTTGAGAAAGTGTCTTGGTGATCCTTCTTTGATTATGCCTTTGGAGTGGTTGGGTATTTCGGACTCTTTATCTTATGAAGAGGTCCCGATTGAGATATTAGATAGGCAGGTTCGTCGATTGTGGACCAAGGATATGGCTTTGATTAAGGTTCTGTGGCAAAATTATAAGGTGGAATAAGCTACGTGGGAAGCGGAGGAGGACATGAAGTCCAAGTATCCGCATCTATATTCTGCTCTTGGGATTCATGTAGAAAGTATATGTCCTTAACACATCTTTACTTTTTGAGTTTGTTAAAGGAAAGATTAATAACTTTGCTTATTTGTTTTTAAACTTTGTTAAGATTCAAAATATATTTGATAATGTAAATAATTCATACATGTGGTTACTCCTACGTCATCTTTCATTCGAGGATGAATGTTCCTAGTGGAGAAAAATGAAACACCTTGGTTTATAAACCTTAGAAAATTTCCTGGAAATCTGGTCTCTGGACTCAATATGACTCATGGGTATGAGCCATATGTTGGGGTACAAACGGTATGGTCCAGTTGTATGCTGAATAGTGTTGGTTGATGGGATGGATTTTAGTTACTGAAATAGGTACGACATGGTGGTACGAGCCGTATAGTTGGATACAGATTGTTTGGTTCCTTTACTTAACCTTAGACTTGGTAACTTAAGTTGGATCTGAGTACTAGTGGCACACTAGAAGCCGTAAGCCAGGGTACAAGTCGTACCCAGGACTTGTATGGTAGACAGTGTTCAAATCTTTTATGATTCTATCATGCCAGGGATACAGGTGAAGAGTACGAATCGTATGCTATCAATACGACTTGGGTAGTATGAGTTGTACACTGTATAGTGTTGGGTCCAAGGGTTAAGTCTTAGGATACGAGTGGTGGGTACCACTCATATCGGAGGGTATGACTCATGAGGGTTAGTCGCACCCCTGTGATAGGATTTTGTACAACTTAAGTGGGGGTATTCTGGACATTTCCCTACTTATCCTAATAAGTTTCCACAACTTCTAACTCTCTTGGGAGTCTATTTACCCTATTATTTTATTCATTAACACTTAGAAACTCTTCCTAAACACTCTATAATTCTCTCAAAAGTTTTTGGGCAAGAAAGCTAGGGTTACAACTAGAGGACTAATTTGGGGATCTTGTTGGTAGTTTCTTTTCTTCTAATTTGTCAATTAAGGTATGTTCTCTTTCCTTATTTTTAGGTCCAACTAAAGGCATGGTTTTATACAATGTTTTTATGATTTGAATATTGTATGATTTTGGGTTTTAAACTGTGGGGGGGTTATAAATGCTTGGTTATGGTTTTCCTATGTTTTAATGATGCTTTTATATGCATTAATAGGGGTTTTGGATAGTTGGTTGCATGGGAATAGTTCTTTGGTAATGAACTTTGTTTTTGGAAATACTATGCCCCTAATGTGTTTGATAAAATGCTTTTAACAGTGTTTTCACTTTAATATTGGTTTTTCAATGGAATTTATGCATGGTTTGAACTTGGTAATGGAACCCTAAATGGTATGAATGTTTTTAATGGCTTTAAATGGATTGGAAAGGCCTTGGTGGCCACGATTTTGGTAAATTGGAAATCATGAAGGGTATATGGAATCCCTTGAACCTATATATGGTTGGCTATGGAAAAATCTTGCAAGTTATTGTTGGTATGACGATACCACTATTAATGTCCTTGGTTAATAAATGGTTAATGGATTGGTTGGTTTCTCGGTAATGGTTTTAACTGGACAATAATGGTGGGATGTGTAGCAAAGTCGTGGAAGTTAGAGGTCCCGGGGAGACCAAAACTGGAAACTCATATTTGCCGATGTGAGGTTGGTCTTGGTGACCATATGCATGATTTCACACTTCATATTTGGGGGATGTAGTATTCATCCAAGGTTTTTATTCCCTGGTCATGCGGCTTCACGCACTGAGGCCCTTTAAGCAGGGGGAGCTGAACCCATATAGCCCGTGGGTATTTTAGGACGGCAAAGCCACACAGCCTAGGTAAAGGTTTTAATGGAATGCTAAACCTGGTTCCATTTCCCAACATGGTTTTATATAAATCCATATATATATATATATATATATATGGTTATATGCATATGTATGATTTTACTTGGTTTTATAAATGGCATTATTTTATCCTTATCCTTATTCTAGCGATCACTCGCCAACCTGTCTTCGGGCAGTTGTATACCCATGCTATGAAGGATTCGGCCATTCTACTCCTACATAGTGTTTGAATCAAGGACAACTGTTGGATTGAAGTGGTGACATTTCATCTTTCCGGAAGGATCCAATTCATGTTATGGGTATTTTTAGACATTCTGATATATTTTTGGATATTGGTTTTGGCTATGGTTGGGGGCATGTCCTAACCAGATGTTCTTACTCTTTTGGTTATAGGCTTTGTGGTACTGCTATGGGTTGGAATGGGCAGGATCGATATTGGTGTCAGCCTTAATATTTGCATTGGAATTAGGGATGACATCATTGGACATAATTTCTCATTGTTTCATTGTATTTTATTTTGGTATTAATCATATTATATTTTGAAATTTATTTGGTTATGGCCTAGTTTATGGCCTTTGTTTCAGTATTGGTATGGCTCGGTGGTTTGGTTGGTATGGTTTGCTGTGACGGGATGACTTGTTAAGGGTAGTCTTGGAATAATCCTATCCCAAAGTCAGTCTTTGTCCAGCTATGCTACCATGCTATTTGTTCGGTACTCAGCTGACACAAGGTATGCTAATGGTAGTTGAGTTGGGTAACAGGGGGTGGTCCCCGGTCCTGGTTGGACATGGAATGCCTATTACGATAAGGCCCCTGATCAAGTCAGGTCACCTAAATAGTCCAAGTAAGACGAATCACAAAAATCATAATTCTGATACTTAAATCTCATCCCATTTCTAGCATAATATCATAATTATACTATGAATTAGCTCAATTTTTTAAGAAGGTAAACCTAGCCTACTAGTACACCAAAAAAAACTGGAAGAATCCGTTAAACCACCATTTCCCCTTTCGAGAAGCTTTCACAAGGTGCCATGCTATCAAATTCATAATATACATATCAAAATAAAAATAATGATACCCATATTGCACAATTATGCTTCGGGTCCAAAATTACGTAAAAGTTCCACGTGGGGCATATTTATGGAATCATACATTCGAAACCAACACAACATCTCTCTATGTTTATGAAATAATTACTCAAAAAATTGGGTGAAATCTGAGCTCTAATGGTGCTACAATCAAGCCACCAAGCTTTTAAGGATTCTAGGAAAAGATAGAGAATTAAACTAAGAAATTGATGGAAGCTTACCACAAATTTGAAGAAGAAATGCATAAATTGACTTTACCAATGCTTCAAAATTATCCACAAGTGATTCTCCTAAGTTTTCTCACTTTTTAGGATTCAATATTCTAGAGAATGGATGAAAAATGATAAAAATCGGGATAAGTGGGGTTTTTATACCTTTACCAGGTATTTGGGGACCGCTTAAGCAACCTAGTGTCACTTTAGCGGTACTTTGCGACTGTACAGGTACAACTTAAGTGGTAAGGGAGTCACTTAAGATATGCCTTACTAGTCTAGCCTAACCGCTTAAGCTATTGGTTGGACGCTTTAGAGGACCTCTGCTTAAGCTACACAAATGGTCGCTTAAGCGGTGCACCAGATAAAGCTCAATAATTAATTCAGACTTCCACCGATCCCTTGAGATTTATCTAGAATCTCGTATATGTAAACAGACTATGCTACCCAGTTAAATTCAATGTTTCAAACTTAATGATGCAGTCAAAATTTCCATTCGAGGTCGTTTCAATGGGAAAGGGTTCCACGCCCATGTGGCATTTTTCTTAACTTCCACCCAAAGTTCAAAATGAGTTTGAAAGCTTCAAAGCCCAAACCAAGGGTCCAACTATCCTAAAATCGATGTTTCGGAG
This sequence comes from Capsicum pubescens, assembly GCA_030864215.1. Lineage (NCBI taxonomy): Eukaryota > Viridiplantae > Streptophyta > Magnoliopsida > Solanales > Solanaceae > Capsicum > Capsicum pubescens. The sequence goes on along the minus strand of CM061540.1, from coordinate 254,190,093 downwards.
CTGTTAAAAATGTCAAAATTGACATATGAGATTATTTTACTAAGGTATTCACCTAGTAATCAATTTGAACCAGCGAATGCTTTAAAATAGGAAATTATCTTTAAAAATAAAAATAAACTGCTCGATAAGCGAACTATCAGTTCTAGCATATTGTAAATGACATGGGAAAGCTATAGGAAATATATAAATTATTTAAATGAGAAAAAATACAGAAAATGATCTGGAGGGTCACTATGTTTTTGTTGCTCATTTCAACATCTATTTTGTCCATGAGTTATTAATATTCCCCTTTTCTCTAGGAGTTAGAGAGTTGGTTCAAATGATTCTTATTCTTAGTTTTGAGAATTGACAAACTCATGAAGGGACCAAAAATAAATGAAATGATTTTATCTAGAGAAGCTAATGATATGAAGAACTAAAAAAAATAGATGTTAGTGAAAGGGGGAGATAGTGTTGGTGCTTGGTGAAAGGGAGTTGGTAGAAAGGGGAAACTTGAAATAGTTGACTGTTCAAAAAGGGTCTATGTTTGTAATCATCAAAAATATAAAAATATTGGGTTATATATTGTTCCTGCTATATTCATGTTTTGATGATTGATAAACTTAATCAAAGGACCAATTACGTCAACTGGTGTCCCAGTATGTAGGTTTGCTAGTGCACGCATTTTGCCTTATGTGTCAGGTGTCCAATACTCTCTGGAAGAGTTAGCAATTAATAAGATAAATATTCAATGGTCCTTTCCAGCATCCACCAATGAAGAAAATTTGTTTCTAATGCTCATCATATAAATTCATCATCCTTGAGGAGAGAAGCTCAGCTTTTGCAAATCCAAAAATTAATTATCTCTCAACAAAAGTCTCAGTTTTCTTCAGCTCATAGCTCCTCCACAAGGGACCTACTCTCATTCAAGATAGACATTTTTAGTCCATTATTGTTTGAGTCTTTGTAATTGTGCTAAATGACGACGATTACGAGATAGTTTCTAATCAGGCCATTGCTATTGTTCTAATGGATTCGTATTGGTGAAAAGTCCTACATGGTAGGTTGTGGTTTTTTCGTCTCTTGATAAAGGAGGTTTCCACATAAACATCATGTGTGTACTTCTCTTTCCTATTGATTGTTCTTTACTATTGTTTCTCTTATCATTTTCATATTCTCTACCAACAGTCATACTCAGTCGAAGGACCCATCCCTAAATTGGAGAAGGATATATAGAAACCTTTAATAAGTATTATAGTAGGTTCTTCCTAAGAGGTTAACTTGTTGGAAGCCTACTGAATTATGGAAAATCTACCAAATCTTGAAGAGGCTACAAACGACATCTCCATGATAATAGTTGAAGATAAAGATTCAGCCTTTGACTCTCTATTTTCTCTCATGGTTGATTCTGATGATGAGGATGAAGATGGGATGATCTTACTTGATCTTAAGCAGAATCTTCATAACTACTTTAAGAAAGAGACTATGACTGAAGTTGTTGAAGCTGAAGCAAAGTAATCCGACTAGTCACACAAGTTTTTTGAGCTAGAAGAAAAGGATTTGTTTCTCAATGGTGAAATTAAAGAATTAGATAACAAATTAAGGGATCATGCTCACAATAATCCAAAAAGGGAAAAAAGGGAAGGTAGTAACCTGCAACTTGAGATTGATGAAAAGCTAAACAAGTATAGGTCAGACCAAAATACTTCTCTTATCAGAATTATGCAACTGGAGATGGACTTGGTCTTATTAATGCAAATTTTAGAAGTTTACTAAATGGAAAACCCCTTTACAAGTTTTGAATAGCTTAACCAATGAAAGATCCATCAGAGGTAAAGATTATGGTTATTGGAAAAAAAAGAGAAAAAAATCTCCTTGTAACTTTTACCAAAATATGTACCAGACTAAAACTATCAATTGTATACTCATCATAGAGAGAATGGCCACTAGAAGGATGTAAGTGTAACAAAAAGTCATGGTAAGAGAAAACATCATATATGCAAAGAATTAGAGGAAAAAATTAAGGTACCTGATCTCATCTCTAAAAAGGTCAAGTTACCAGCCTGGACAAAGAAAGGTACGATTCTTTCTCCATTATCTTTATAGGAACCTGTAATACCTCGAGTTTTTTAGAGCTCAATTCTCATCCAATGAATCACTTGCCGAGTCGTGAAAATTCATTACGAGTTGTAGGGCTCAAATCATAGTCAAACTAGTGAGAGTTGTTCGTGGATATGCCTTGATAATAACTAGTACCCAATGATTCATAAGGACACTATATAAGTCGTATAGTTCCAATTGTAGTCAAACCAGTAGAGGTGCCCAAGTTTCTGCGTTGATAATGACTGGACCCAAAGAACACCCCAAAAATCCAAGATATTATTAGAACCATGCTTTAAGTTCACGAAAAAAATCAAAAAACATGTTTGATTAGGTTTATAAGTGATTTAGACATATATTAAGACCTCAAATATCTCCTAGCTTATAAACATGTCAAAACATCCCTTAGTGATTAAATTCTTGTGAAGTATATAACTATAGTCAGCTTCAAATAAGCATAACTTTTGGTATACTAAGAATTTTTTCTCAAGACCCACTACCAGATAGATAATTGAATTCCCTCTCCAATGATACCGATTTCTCCTTAAATTCGATATCGGGGTGAAAAGTTATGACCAAAATACTGAAACACTGTCAAAGTTACCCAAACTATGACTCGTAATGTCTCATTATGATTTGTTAGGAAGGATTCGTAATCTGGGTAGTAAAGATTGAAATTGGATTTCTGACCACGACTCAAGTCATAACTCGTGGTCAGACCCTACGAGTCATGACCTAAGTCATTGGGACTGCTTCTAAGCAACTTCAAAATGGTTTGTAAGGGGTTTTTGGTCTTTTCTCACTCTTTTAACCCCCAAACTACATTGTTTAAGCTCTTTTAAGGATAAATAAAATCCCAAAACAACCCAAAATCCCTCATTCTCAACACAACACCAAATTAATCTATAAACACATAATTTTTCTCTTTTCTGAAAGCAAGAAATTGGGGGTTTTCATCTCCAAGTCTAAATTCCAAAAACTTCAATTCAAGAATCAAAAGTAATCAGGTATGTGGGGTTTGATCAAGGATAATCTTTCATCTTAATGCCCAAAAACTTTGATTTTAAAGTTGAATTCATGTGATTTCAATTAGGGTTCATGCCCAATCTCCATATTCTTGAAATTATGACATTATCATGTGATTTAAAGTTTAGTTGCAGAAGAATTTACCTTAACTCGTGTTTTTACTTACATGATTGCTATTATGGGATGATTTTCATTATTTTGACATGAAGTTTGATGAGTTCATAAAAGATCCCAATTTGAGTAATAAGTTTAATATTTTGATTTGAAATTTCTATGCAATAGTGCATGATCTTAATATTTAAGCATAAGTCATGAGTCACGAGAAGTTTAATCTCATAAGTTCAATTTAAAAGTATCATAGCATGATTAAAGTTCAGGTATGTTCTTATGATCTTAATCAAGACTTGAAATCCAAAAAAAATTCCCCTCATAATTATGATTTAAGTAAAAGAAGCATAGTTGGTTTTTATTTTACAAGCCAATATGATATTTTAAGGTGGATTCATAAATATGAGCATATAAGTATATGTTTTAGGAGTAGTAATTAGCACCGGGACAAATATGGATTTAGCATATCCTATTCCCCAGAAACTATGTACCCCTATAGCTTTAAGGAACCTTGCCAGAGAGTGTTTCCTCACCCCATTTAGGCTAAGTATAGTGATCACTATAAGTTCAGGTTCTATTTCGATGGCAAGGGTAGAGCAGCTCTCCTCAATGTGACTAAGACGTTGGACTCCGTAATAGCTCACATGATTTATATCACTTAGAAGAATCTCCCGCAAAGAAAACTAAAAATAAAGATTTTAGAAACTAAGTGTGATGACTCACTAAGCTTATTAGATTATGTTTTACTATTCATGCATTATGATGTTTTAGCACTCAGCTTTATTCATGAACAAGGTGAGTCCTTTTACATTTAGCATGAATTATTTGAAAGTATGTCAGTTTCTATTTTACTTATGCATTCACCCTCATACACTCAGTACATTCCAGAAGTAATAACCCACATATATTTTTATGTGTTACATTGTCTTGTATTATAGGTTCTGTTGTTCGTCCCAAACAGGGACTGATGGTGGGCACCACTTCCTACATCCTGACATTTGGTGACTCCTCATAGTTCGAGGACCAAGCTTATGAGAAATTTCAAATATTCAGTACTGTTATTCTTGATATTTACTTCTGTTTGGATCATCTGGGGTTTGTCCCAGCGACTCTCCAGTCATCAAATTAGAAGCTTGTCAGACTATGTTTCTTTCAGTTTACTTAGATTTGGGGAGATTTCTAAGTTAAGATTTTGAATTAAGATTTGTGAATTTTGTTTAGGCTCTACTTGAATTTTTCTGTAGTTATTGTGTATGTTTAAGTTTACATTTATTATAGTTCGATGTCGGGTAGATATCATGTGTTAACTTAGGGCTATTCATAGACTTAGGCACTATGTGACATCTAGGGGGTACTCTTGGGGCATTACAAAACCCAAGTTGAAATGGGTTCTCAAATCCAACATATGAACTACTAAGGAGAAAGGATCAAAGGAAGGAAACCAAAACATATTCATAGATACTAGTTTCTTAAGGCATATGAATGGAAAAAGAAAAAAAATTCTTTCACTCAATGCATTTTAAAGGGGAAGTGTCTCCTTTGGAAATGGAAATAAATGACATAGTCTAAGCATCGGAAGGATTGGCGACACCTTTGGTCATGAAACTGATAAAATGTATACTATGAAAATGGGTTGAAGTATAGTTGCTCAATATGTCCTAGATATATGAAAAAGAAAATGAAGTGTTCTAGATGATGATGGTTATTTGAGGCACAAAAATGTAGTACATGCCAACCCTTCTCCCCTGTAGAAGTTGATCTCAAGGACCTGGCCCGTAGGTTACTGAAGCTAAATTTTGTAGACAAGATTTATGACTCTTGTGTGAAGTGAAAGCAAATCAGGTGCCTGTCAAGCATAAGAAACATTATTTGTATCCTTAGTAAATCAAATATAGAATCCACAACAAGAGAGTGATGTTGCTTGGAGAGAGTATCCATGTCATTATTGATGTATTTGATGACTTTTAGTATAAAAGAAAGATTGTATAATGTAAACCTAGAAGAATCACTAAAGATTTAAGAGATACACATGATACTTTCCTACAGATTGTTCTTTGCTATTATTGCTCTTATCATTTGCATATTCACTACCAATAGTCATACTCTGTCGAAGAACATGTCCTTAAATTAGTGGAGGATCCGTAAAACCTTCAATTGGTCTCAAAATAGGTTCTTCCTAAAAGGTAACACCAAGGAAGCCTGCTAAATTATGGCAAATCTACCAAATCTTGAAGAAGGTACAAAGAACATCTACAAGATAATAGTTGAAGATGAAGATTCAACCTTTGACTCTCTATCTACACTCATGGCTGATTTTGATGATAAGGATAAAGATGGGATGAGCTTACTTGATCTTAATAAGAATATTCATTAGAACTGTAAGAATGAGACTATAACTGAAGTTGTTGGTGATGAAGAAAAGAAATCTGACTGGTCAAACAAGTTTTTTACCTAGAAAAAAAGGCTTTATTTCTCAATGATGAAATTGAAGCACTGGATAGAAATATATGGACAACCACTTCATAAGTTTTTAATAGATTATCAAGGCATTTGATATGTGCACTAAATGGACTGAAATGCTTCTCTTGTAAGAAATGTGCATCTAGAAAGGATCTGGTCTTATCAAGGCTTTGAGAAGTGCACTAAATAGACAACAACTTCACAAGTTTTGAATAGCTTAACCAATAAAATATCCATCAGAGATCAAGATTCTTGTTATTAGAAGAAAAATCCTTCTTGCAACTTTTACCGCAAATATGTACCAGACTCAAACCATTGATTTTATCCTCATCATGGAAACAATAACCAATGGAAGGATGTAAGTGTAACAAAAATCATGGTAAGATAAATATCAGAAAAATAAGGAATCAAAGTCAAAACTAAGGTGACTGATTCCATGTCTAAAAAGGTTAAGTTGCTATCTTGGACAAAGAAGAGTTTGATTCTTTCTTTGTCCCATCTTTGGGAATCCAAGTTGAAATGGGTTATCAAATATAAATATGAACTATCAAGGAGGGAGGAGTGAGAAAAAAAAATTAAATAGTGCCTAATTAAGGCATATGACTTAAAGAATAAAAGATTTTCTTTCTCTTAAGGCATATTAAAGGAGAAGTGTCTCCTTTGCAAGTTGAAGGAAATTACATAGTCTTAGCATTAGAAAGATTACTGACACCCTTTGAAATACCCTGGGTTTTGCTCCTCAGAAATTTCCTGAGTTTTTGGGCTTCTGGACATAATATGACTTGGGGTACCACTCATCTGATAGGGTACGATTTATGGGGGTCATGGTCGTATGATGATCATTGTGGTGGTTTTAGGTTTCTATCTAAGATACGAGTGGAAAACATACTGATCATGTGATAGGTCATGAGTCATATGGTGATAACTCGTATGGTAATCAGTGTGTCTTTGATCACACTCTGCCTAGGGTATGATTTTGGTGGGTACTAGTCATATGGTTGGATACGATTTGGCCTTGGTGGTCGTATGTTGGATAGTGTTGGGGGTCAAAGGTAGGATCTAGGGTGCGATTAAGGGTGCCACTCATACCTTTGGGTACGTATAGGATGGAGTGGTGGTACCATCTTGTGGGAATTTAATGTAGTTTAAGTTGGGGGTAATCTAGATATTTCCCCTCTTAACCTCTTAAGGACCCATGGCTTATATCACTCTTGGGCTATTATTTGCCCTAATATTCTAAACTTAAACACTTATAAACTCTTTAAAACTCTCTCAAAGGTTCTTGGGTCAAAGAAGGCTAGGGTTTCATCAATAGAATCAATTTGGGGACTTACAAGGGTGATTTCTCTCTGTCATCTTTGTAATCTAAGGCATGTTACTCCTACCTCATTGTTAGTTCCAACTAAAGACATGTTTTATGAATTGTTTTCAGGAAATAATTGTTGTATAGTTTTGGGTTTTCAAATATATGTTGGGGGTTTTGATTATAATGGTTGGTTATGGTTTTCCAATGTCTTTTACTTATGGTTTTCTTATTATAATGGTGGTTTGAATATTTGGTTGCAAAGGAAGGGTTAATTGGTACTTGGTTTTGGCTTTGGAAACTATATTCCCCCAACATGTTTGATAAAATATATATGAGAATGGTTTTGGTTAAATTGTTGGACTTTCATTGAACTATTGCATGACATAACTTTTTAATAGAACCCTGAATGGTATAAATAGTTTAAGTAGTTATGGTTAAATGGTAAGGTCATGTTGGTCATGGTTATTCATGGTTATGGTTTAATTGAACACCCTTACGGGGTACCAGGGAATCCTCCAAGCAAACAAACTAATGAACATCTTGTGGGGACCATGGGAATCCCCCAAACAACTAAATAATATAATCTATGGGTACACGGGAATCCCTTTTTCTCTAAAAGGTTAGTTAAGGACATTGCTTGCAAGCTATAATTGGTATGATGATACCACTACTTATAGCCTTGGTTAATAATAAATGAAATGGTGGTTTTGGTTATGTGGTAATGGTTTTAATTGGGCAATAATAGTGGGGTATGATAGCTAACTGTGAAGGTGTGAGTCCAATAGACGGACACTAGAAACTCATGTTTGCCGACATAAATATTGGTCATGGAGACCATATATGATACTTATGGGGTAAACAAAAATCCCCTAAGTACACTTGCACATATGTATCATGGAGAGCGAATGGTACTCAGTAATCCCCTACTACTATAGTATCTCCAATTCATGTGGCTACATGTATCGGGGCCCGTTCAGTAGGTTACACTAGATCCATATATCTCGTGGGTTGTTCTAGGATAGTTAAGCTACATATACCTAGGTTAATGGTCTTAAAGTCATACTAAACCCGATTCTATTTCCCAGCATAGTTTTATATATATATATATAAGTATCATTGTGAATGCATATGGTTCGTTTAATTGGCATTAAAAGTTGACATTATTTTATCTTTATCCTGAGTACTTGCTAACGTTCATTCGCTAACCCATCTTTGGATGGTTGTATCCCTATATGATACAGGAATTGGCCATTCTACTTCTCCTTCTTAGTGATTGGATTTGGAATCTGCTCAATTAGATTGATGTGGTGAGATTTATATTCTGGAAGGCTCCATTTCATATTATGAATGTTTTTACATACTTTGGTTATTTCATAGATATTGGTTTTGGCTATGGTTTGGGGCATGTCCCAATCAAATATTTTTTTACTTTCGATTAGAGGCTTTGTGGAACTACTATGGGTTGGTATCGGCGGTGTCGGCAGTGGTGTCAGTCTTAGTATTGGCATTGGTATTGGGGTTGATACCGTTTTCCTATATTTATGATTGTTCCATTCTTTTATGTTATGTTATGGATAGGAACTTAGTTATTTTATTGGTTTGGTTATGGGGGTTGGTTGGTATTGGATGGTTAGACTTACTTGGGTTGTTCACAGTCATGGGCCTATTCCAAAGTCTGGAATTATGCACATATGTTATCTTGTTATATGCTCAAACTTTAGCCAACTCAGGGCATACTTTTGGAGGTTGGGTTGGTTAACGAGGGTGATCTCTAGTCCTGGTTGGACTTGAGATGCCTATTATTATAAGGCCATGGTTTGGGTCGTGTCAAGTTGGTATTAGATCTTTAAGTTCATGGTTAATTAGGGAGTTCATAAAGTTGTGTCTAGTAGAGTCTCTTTTAGGGTGTGTAGTGCGCCACACTCATAAGGGAGAGATTACAAGGCATTTAGGAACTGTTTCTCTTTCTTGTGTTCTGTATTCAAGCTTTGGATTCTAAGTTCTGGAATCTTATCTAATTCTTATTTGTTCACTTTTCAGATCATGCCTCAATGATCTGAAGCTCACAAAAATTCCTCTATCCTAATTGGGGATACTATTGATCGGACACACTCTACTTAGGGGATCTAAACTTGGTCTAGGGGTACAGTCCCTGATTATTCTAAAATTCCACTGGCTCATTCTAGTCCTCCTATTGGTGACATGATGAATGTGGATTTTCATCAGTTGATTCATTAGATTGCTCAGTTGGTTGCTTCTCAGGATGAGCATGATGCATCTGGTATTCCATCTTCTGAGGCAACAAGGGTTAGCCAGTTCATGAGGTTGAGTCCTTTAACTTTTACTGATGTTAAGGTGGATGAGGATCCTCAGTGTTTTTTGGACAAAATGGAAAAGATCTTTAAGGTGATGCAGGCCACGATGTGGAAGGGGTAAACTTTGTTTCCTATCAGCTAAAGGATATATCATACTAATGGTACAAGGAATGGGATAGGGCAAGGGGTGATGATGATGATGAGTCATCTCTATGGGAGACTTTCTCAAATTTATTTCTGGATCGCTTTTTTCTTTGGGAGTTGAGGAAAGCGAAAGTGAAGGAGTTTGTTAATCTAAAATAGAGAAAGATATCTATCAAGGAGTATGCCTTGAAATTTCACCAGGTGTCTAGGTATGCTCCAAAAATGGTATCTGGTATGAGGGACAAAATGAGAAAGTTTTCTTCAAGACTGTCTCGTGAGTTGATCCTTAAAAGTAAGATTGCCTTACTGATCAAGGACATAGATATTTATAGGTTGATTGTTCATATGCAATAGGTAGAGGAGGAAAAGAGTAAACATGCTAAGGTAAGGGAAAGGAAGAGTAAAAAGTTTAGGTTCTCTGAGCAGGGCGGTCAACAAAAAAGTGGTAGGGATGGTGGTAAGTATCCAAAGAAGAAGTAGAGGAGTTCTGGTTCTTTCTCCACAGCTAGTGCTCCCTACCCAAAGTTTTTGGGTGACAGGCATCAGTAGGGTGGTGATAACTTCAAGGCATAGGGTGTCTAATCTTAGGCGAGTGGGGCTCAGTTGGCCTCATTATGTCCTCCTTATAGGTTTTGTGATCGGTTACATAGGGGTTTTTGTGATGGAGGTATAGGTTCTTTAAATATGGTCATCCAGGTTAAATGCTTAGAAATTATCTGGTTGGTAAGGTTGCTTCGGGGGAGAACAAGGCTTTAGTTTCATCTTCATCTACTCTTTCACCAAAGGGTGCTGCTTTTGCATCTATTTTTGCTTCTGGTACTAGTGCAGGACAGAATCGATTATATGCCCTTATATCCTTACAGGAGTCTGAGGCATCACCCAATATCGTGACTGGTAGGTTACAACTCTTTTCTCGTGACACGTATTATTTACTTGATCCGAGGTCTACTCTCTCTTACGTGACCCCATTAGTGTTGTGTATTTTGGTTTTGATTCCGAGGTTATTTTAGATCCCTTTTATATTTCTATCCTGATAGGTGACTTTGTGGTTGCTAAAAGAATCTATAGGGGGGGTGTGGTATCTTTTGGTAGTAAGGAGACTTTGGTGGATTTGTCTTAATTAGACATAGTGGATTTTGATGTCATTCTGGGTATGGATTGGTTACATTCGTGCTACATGTCCTTAGATTGTCGGACTCATAAGGTTGTCTTTAGTTTCCCTAGTGAACCGATTATTGAATAGGAGAGTGGTTCCCTAGCTCCTAAGGGGAGGTTTATATAGTATACTAAAGCTTAGATATTAATCTCAAAGGGGTGTCTCTATCATTTAGTTCGAGTTAAAGATTCTAACTCAAAAGGTCCTTCTTTGCATTCAGTTTTAGTAGTGAATAAGTTTCCTGAGGTATTTCCGAATGATCTCCATGGTGTTCCTCCGAATAGAGAGATTGAGTATGGGATTTATTTAGCTCCGGACACTCATCCAATAGCTATTCCCCCTTATAGGATGGCTCCGATTGAGTTGAGGCAACTCAAGAAGCAACTTATGGATCTTTTGGATAAGGGTTTCATCCATCCAAGTGTATCCCCGTGCAGCGCACCGGTGTTATTTGTGCATGAGAAGGATGGTTCCCTTCGAATATGCATTGACTATCGGCAGTTGAATTATGTAATCATTAAGAACAAGTACCTCTTCCATGGATAGATGAATTATTTGATTAGTTGCAAGGTACCAAATTCTTTTCTAAGATAGATCTTCAGTTCGGGTATCATTATCTTAATATTAGGTAGGTTGATATCCCTAAGACAGCTTTTCGTACTCGGTATGGGAACTTTGAATTCTTGGTGATGTCATTTGGGTTGACCAATGCCCCGGCAGCATTCATGGATTTGATAAATAGGGTTTTCCGTCAGTTTTTGGATCTGTTTGTCATTGTGTTCATAAATGCCATCTTGGTGCATACTAAGAGTGAGGTGGATCATGGCAATCATCTCCGGTTGTATTGCAGACCTTGAAGGAGCAGTAGTTGTATGCCGAATTCTCAAAATGTGAATTCTGGTTTAACGTTGTCATTTTTTTAGATTATATTATTTCTAGTGAGGAGGTCATGGTAGATTCATAAAAGGTTGTGGTGGTTAAAAGGTGGCCCAGACCCACGACTCCAACTAAAATTATGAGCTTCTTGGGTTTTGCTGGGTATTATAGGAGGTTTGTGAAAAGTTTTTCGACTATAGTTGCCCCATTGACTATGTTGACTCAGAAGAAGGTAAAGTTCTCTTGGCTAAATACTTGTGAGGGCAGTTACGAGAAGCTGGATAATAAGCTAACTTCAGCTCTAGTTTTGACTTTTTCTGAAGGCAATAAGGGGTTTGTTATTTATTGTGATGCATCCTGAGTGGGACTTGGTTGTGTTTTTATGCAACATGGGAAGGTGATAGCCTATTCTTCTTAGTATTTAAAGTTGCATGAGAGGAATTCTCCTACTCATGATTTGGAACTTTTAGTGATGGTGGTTGCATTAAAAATCTGGCACACTATTTGTATAGAGGGCACGTGGACATTTTTTTTTAATCATAAGAGTCTATAGTATGTGTTCACTCAGAAAAAGCTTATCTCGAGTAAAGGAGATGGCTTGAGCTTCTCAAGGATTATAATATGAGTATTCACTACCACCCAGGTAAAGTTACCGTGGTTGTTGATGTTCTTAGCAGGTTATCCGTGGGAATTTTAGCTCATGTGTACAAGGAGAATAGGGAATTGGTAAAGGATATTCACCGCTTGGCTAATCTTAGAGTTTGTCTTTTGGAGTCCGAGAATGGTGGTGTGTTGGTACAGAAAGTGGTTCGGTCGTCTCTTGGTGCAGAGATAAAGGAGAAGCAAATGCTAAATCCTGTCTTGATAAAGATCAAGGGTGATATAGGTAGGCAAAAGGTGATGGTATTTGAGATTAATGGTGATGGTACCTTGTGGTACCAATGGAGGTTACGTGCTCCTGACATCAATGGTTTGCGTTAATGGATATTGGCTGAGGCGCATGAATCATGCTATATTGTTCATCCTGGTCTAATGAAAATATATCATGATCTCAAGGGGATGTATTGGTGAAAAGGTATGAAGAGGGATGTGGCTGATTTTGTGGCCAAATGTATGGTGTGTCAACAAGTAAAAGTTAAGCACATGAAGCCTGGAGAGTTGTATCAAGAAATTAAATTATCAAAATAGAAATGGGAGGTGATCAATATGGATTTCATTACTGATCTTCCTCAGTCTACGAATCAATTTGATTCTGTTTGGGTCCTCATGGATAAGATGAGAAAGTCGGCTCACATTTTGCCAGTGAGGACTAACTTTTTGGTTGAGAATTATATGAGGTTGTATTTTCATGAGATTTTGAAGCTGCATGGAGTACCTATTTCTATTATATCTGATCGTGGTATGCAGTTTTCATTTTACTTCTAGTGGTCGTTTCAGAAAGGGCTGGGGACTAACGTTAGTCTGCCTTGGTGGTCGTATGTTGGGCAGTGTTGGGGGTCTAAGGTGGGGTCTAGGGTATTATGAGTAAGGGTACAACTCGTACCCTAGGGTACATATGAGGTAGGGTGGTCGTACCATCCTGTGGAAAGTTTATGCAATTTAAGTTGAGGGTAATATGGATATTTCCCCTCTTAACCTCTTAAGTCCCCATGACTTATATCACTCTTGGGACATCATTTACCCTAATATGCTAATCTTAAACACTTAGAAACTCTCTCAAACTCTCTCAAAGGCTCTTGGGTCAAGGAAGGCTAGGGTTTCATCAATAGGATCAATTTAGGGACTTACAAGGGTGATTTCTCTTTGTCATCTTGGTAATCTAAGGCATATTACTCCTCCTTCATTGTTAGTTCCAACTAAAGTCATGTTTTATGATTTTTTTCATGGCATAATTGTTGTATGGTTTTGGGTTTTCAAATATATGTTAGGGGTTTTGGTTATAATGGTTGGTTATGGTTCTCCCATGTCTTTGACTTATGGTTTTCATATTATAATGGTGCTTTAAACATTGGTTGGATGGGAAGGGTTAATTGGCACTTGGTTTTGTTTTTGGAAACTGTATGCCCCCAACATGTTTGATAAAATGTCTATAAGAATGTTTTTGGTTATATTGTTGGACTTTTATTGAACTATTGCATGATATAACTTGGTAATGGAACCCTGAATAGTATAAATGGTATAAATGATTTGGAATGGTTAAATGGTAAGGTATTGTTGGTCACGGTTATGGTTTAATTGAACACGCTTGTGGGGTACAAGGGAATCCCCTATGCAAATATACTAATGATCATCGTGTGGGGTACATGTGAATCCCCCAAGCAACAAAATAATGTAATCTATGGGTACATAGGAATCCCTACTTCTCTAAAAGGTTGGCTAAGGACACTACTTGCAAGTTATAGTCGGTATGACGATACCACTACTTATAACCTTAGTTAATAATAAATGGAATGGTGGTTTTGATTATATGGTAATGGTTTTAATTGGAAAATAATGGCGGGGTGTGATAGTTAATCGTAAAGGTGTGAGTCAATGGATGGACACTAGAAACTCATGTTTGACAGTATGAGGATTGGTTATAGCGACCATATATGATACTTACGGGGTACACAGAAATCCCCTAAGTACACTTGTACATATACATCATAGAGAGCGAAGGGTACTCGGGAATCCCCTACTCCTATGGTATCTCTGGTTCGTGCGGTTACATGCATTGGGGCTAGTTCAGGGGGTTACACTAGACTCATATAGCCTGTGGGTGGTTCTAGGACAGTTAAGCTGCACATACCCAGGTTAATGGTTTTAAAGGAATGCTAAACCTGGTTTTCTTTCCTAATATGGTGTTATATATATATATATATGGTTATGAATGCATATGGTTGGTTAACTTGGTTTTAAAGGTTGGCATTATTTTTTTATCCTTATCCTGAGTACTTGCTAGTGTTCACCCGCTAACCCATCTTCGGGCGGTTGTATACCCACGTAATGAAGGAATCAACTATTCTACTCCTCCTACTTAGTGATCGAATTCGGGATCATCTCAGTTGGATTGAAGTTGTGAGCTTTCATATTTTGAAAGGCTCCATTTCATATCATACATGTTTTTACATACTTAGGTTATTTCATGGATGTTGGTTATGGCTATGGTTGGGGGCATGTCCCAATCGGATATTGTTTAACTTTTGGTTAGAGGCTTTGTGGAACTACTATGGTTTTGTATGGACGGTGTCGGTAGTGGTGTCAGCCTTAGTATTAGTATTGGAATAGGGGTTGATACCGTTTGACTGTAATTATAATTGTTCCATCCTTTTATGTTATGTTATGAACAGTAACTTGGTTACCTTATCAGTTTGGTTATGGAGGTTGGTTGGTATTAGATGGTTGGACTTGCTTGGGTTGGTCAGGGTCATGGTCTTATCCCAAAGTCTAGAATTATGCACATATGCTATCTTGTTATATGCTCAAAATTCAGCCAACTCAGGGCATCCATTTGGAGGTTGGGTTGGGTAACGGGGGTGGTATCCGGTCCTAGTTGGACTTGAGATGCCCATTTCGACAAGGCCTTGGTTTGGGTCGTGTCACCCTTGGACATAAAATTGATAAATGTATACTATGTAAATAGGTTGAAGTATAGTTTCTCAATGTGTCCTACATATGTGACAAAGAAAACGAAGCGCTCTAGATGATGATGGTTATTTAGGGCACAGGAACATAGAACATGCTAACTCCTCTCCCCTATAGAAGCTGATCTCAAGGACCTGATCCATGGATTACTTAAGCTGAGTTTTGTAGACAACAAGATTTGTGAATCTTGTGTGAAGTGAAAGCAAACTAGGTCCACCATTAAGGTTAAGAAACATTATTTGTATCCTCGATCAATCTGATACAAAACCTACAACAGGAGAGCAATGTTGTTTGAAGAGAGTATCCATGTCATTCTTGATGTATCTGATGAATTTGAGTAAAAAAGGAAGCTTGGATGATGCAGACTTTGAAAAGTTGTTAAAGATTTAAGAGATACACGTGATAGTGGAAGCGCTTCTTATCGATTAATATGGGTGATGAAAATAAATCAACCACTTGATATCTTAGAACTAGGTTCCCATCAAAGTACCTCAAAAAGTGAGAACCAAAGGAATAGTTCAAAAGTTCCTTCTCACTGATCAGAAATAAACAATCAACTGGCGAAGAAACCTGGTACTTGTCAAAAGAAGTTTCTCAAGGATGGGCAACTTTAAGATCTTGGTGTGTTAACTAATTGAAATCCCCTCATGTATGATAACATTAGTGCTCTCAATATGTACAAGAATTCATTACAAAACAAAGATCAGATTGTTTATTTCTTTACCAAACGACTTAGCAAGGACCAGTATGAAAAGAATTATTTGAAACATGGATTAATGAGATTAAACTGATTTGTCGTTTCACATTGATAACCCTTAGTTGACTATAAAATTGATTACAGGTATCCAAGTGAGTGTATATTGGTCTAAGTCTACCTCAGTCTCATACCTTTGTATGTATAAACACGTAAAAAAAATTGCAGAAGGAAAAGAAAGGTAAGGCAAATGCAAAGAAGGAACAGAAAATCATCAAGGGACCTGGTTCCTTAAATATTAGTCTAACTTACATTGCTAATGAAATTTTAAATTGCATCTTACACTTCCTTGTTGACCACTTAGTTATTGCCTCTTTATAATGTTGCCTTTTTAGTTGATTCCTCCCAACACTGTAATTCTCAAACCCATTTCTTATCATTGCCATTATAAACAATTAAAGATATATTATCTGAACTAATTTTTATTACTTCTCAAATTGTCTCAGCCAAACCCTCCTCAAGTCTTTCTCAAATGTTGCCTCTATCATTGTGAGAGTAAAGGCAATACCTACAACTGAGGAGCTGAGAAATCCTTTGGTCACCACTCTAGTGTCAGTTCCCTTCATGGATACTCAAAATTCTTCCAACTACAAAGTAACTCCCCTTTCTAAACAAATCACTCCAGAACCTGAGTCACAAAATCTTTTAACTCGCTCTCCTAAATAAATCCCTCTAGAACCGAGTCATAAAATCTCTATAACAACACCATCAAAGTAACATATCTTGAAACTGTCACTGAAATTTGAGCAAGTTATTATCTGAAATGGTTTTTGGTGAAAAATATAGAGACTCCTCTCATACTATTGAATAGAAATATTTCCATCTAATTGAGACCCAAACCAGGAACCTAGTGCATTAACAAGTCAAAGTTTTGGTATAGTATATGTGATGAGGATGTTTTTTTGTTTGAGAAAACTGTTGAAAGTTGTGTGGAGGGGGTTTTCCAAAAGAGAAATGAGATTTATAAAATGTCATAGCTGTTAGTGTGGCCAAAAGGCATGATAAAGATGTGTCCAAGTCGATTAAGAAGAAGACTGAAACTTGAGCTACATGAAGGAGGAGAGATGTCAAGGTAACTTCACAATCAAACAAAAGGAAATAAAATATTGAGTTTGACACTGAGAAACTAGGTACTTAAATAAATATTCCACGATCGAATGCACAAGCCAATAAATTAACTCAAGAATAACTATACGCTATTTTTAAAAAAAAAATCCTTTGAGGAAAAGTAGTTGATCCAGATATTACAGAATTTCCCATCATGGTATACTTGGTATCTTTCTAATATGTGGTTGCATCTATTTGATCAACCTCTATTGATTTACATATAGATGAGGTCGTGGAGCTTTACGTCAAGTTGGTCTTTTGTTCTAAAAGCAATAATTTGGTTACCCATGTGACGGGAGTGGAGCTTTTCTTAGATGAAAAAGTTATTGGTCAAGTATTTGAGGTACCTACTGAGGGATATAGTCCCTGGAAAAGTGCGACCTAATGCCTTTCCGGTGGGTTTTTGCTTAATAAAGTGGTTAAGTTCTTTAAGGTTCCACTTAAAGAAGGGGTCCCAGGGTCCAGGAAACAGTGTTTATCAAATAAAAGGTGGTGAGACCAATCATTCAGTAATTTCAAACTTGATCTCGTCTCAAAAAGGACAGCTACAAAGGTACATTGCATGCTCTCCTTGTGCAAAAAGATGCTGAAATTGCTCAACTTAATTCAGCCCTACAGCAAGCCTTCACAAGGTCAAGTGAAGGACATGATACCCTGGATGCTCTTAGAATCTAAAATGCTTAACTTGTGGATAAGGTTGCGGATTTTATCAACAAGCTCCTTAAGGTTCATGATGTTGTTGATGAGCGCATGACTTTTCTCCTCAATTCACTTCCTAAGCCCTCCTCTTAAGCCCCTTGTTCTAGCCAAGAATTATATTCCTATTCTAAACTCTATTTTTTATCGTCTATCTGTGGCAAGTGCTTGACTATGTTCTCTTATATTTCATTTGCAATGTGTGTTTAACTATCTTGTGAATGAATATTGTCCTAGCTTGTGGTTTCCTACTGATGTGTGAGCTAATGCTAACACATTTGAGGCTTTTAACTAAGAATAATTGCGAAGTCTTAAGCAACTTTTGTTGTTTTTTATTGCTTTATGTTTTATTTTGCAGTAGAAGCTAAGATGCTAGAGAACCAACAAGAATAGAAGCAAATGAGATGAAATCTAAAGTAAATAAAAGCGAAGTGTGGCTGACGATATTTGTGATAAGTCGTCAGCCCTGTGATAATCTATCAGCTTCATCGTCATCAGTAGATAGAGAATTGGCTTAAGTTGAAAGATGTGACGACATTTTGTGATAGGAAGTCAAGGAGCTAATAATTCGTCAAGATTGTCGTCAGCCTAAGGCAGAACATGAGAGCTGAGGAAAAGCCTTGACGACATTTGTGATAGGTCTTCAAGGAGATGATAGGGTGTCACTGTTTGTTGTCACTGTTAGGCAGCGAGTACCAAAAGCATAAAGGAAGCTGACGATATTTTTGATAAGTCGTCAACCTCCTGATAGGCTATCACAAATGGCGTCACCTAATCCGAAGAATTTATGAATTTTATTATTTTATTTCCATAATTAGGGTGAACTATTTAAAACCTTGTTTAGAGTTTTCTTAAGAGTTCCGAACCTTGAGTTTTGAGACACGATACTTTGATATTTTCTCTCTCTAACTTCTTGGCTTGAAAAAGCAATTATTTTGAAGAGAATTTAATCATTATTTTGGGATTTTCTGTTGTGATCTAATCTGAGATTCACTAGTTATTATTCATTTTGTGGTAAGTATATCTTTCAAAGCATGAATTCATCTAGTTGCTTCAATTATTACGTCATGAGCAGCTAAATTCCTTTAACATGAATTATGGGATCTAGGGGTAGGTCTTGATAAGGTGTTGAGTGTTCAAGACTCGAAAGGTGGTAGGACTCCTTGATAATTATGATGTTTTAATTATTGTCTGTTGGTTGCAAATGATAGATAACACCTGCTTTGATTTGCTTGAGAAAGAAATCAAATATAGTGGGAAGTGAATTATCCACAGGGACTTGGAAATACTAAACTTCCGTTTAATAATCAGCATTGTAACAAGGTTGGTTAACCTAAGGTAAAATTTGGGCAGTGAATATAAATTCCCTAAGTCTGAGAGGATTAGGTAATTAAATGCTTAAGTAGGTCGAGAGACATTCAAGCATAACTTCGATAAAGATAACTTGTTGTCCTACCTACCGTGAGAATCTTGAACCACTAGTAGCATCTGTCAAGTACCAAAATCCCTAGTGAACATAATTTTGGTTTTTCATAAACTCTTGATTAAAAATATTTAAACTAAAGTGACCAACAATTACTTGTTAACTAAAACCCCCCTTTTTCTGGAAACATCCAACTATCAGTTGATTAAATCACAAACGACTTACGTTCACACCATATTCCCTGTGGGATTCGACCCCAACCTAGTTAGATTTTATATTGACAACGATCGCTTACATTCTCGACTGAGAGGTGTAGTTTGAGCGTTATCACCTACTTTCTTCTCTTTATCTCTTACTTATCTATTCATGTTGTTGTTTCCCCAGTGACAATAAATTAACCTAAAATAATATACTTATACTTGGTTTACTATTAATATTTTTAATGATGTCAAAAGAGGGAAAAAAACATGTAAGTGGGGAACAAATATGGTGACAGGGGGAACAGATTTGAAGAACAGGTATACTGATAGGAGAACAAAATAAGTGTTGGTGTTATGGGGAACTTACCAATACATATATCGTGACAAGGGTAACAAAACTGAGTATTGGTGTCTGGTCCACTGCTAGTGTAAGTTTAACATCATCAAAAAAGAAAAACACATCTTACTATTGGTTTTGATGATTTACAAACTCACTCTTGGTTATGATGATTCTTAATCTTGGGTCTAAAGATGAGAAACTCATGAAAGGACCAAAAAGTAGTGAAATAATATTATCTGGATATACTAATGATAAGGAGAACTAAAAATAGAAATACTAGTGAAAGGGGGAGCTTGTGTTGGTGATTGGTAAAATGGAGCTAGTAGAAAGGGGAAACTTGAAATAGTTACGTATTGAAAAAGGTTTTATTTTTGTCATCATCAAAAAATGAAAAAATGTGGGGTTCTAGCATGTTCATACTATATTCATGATTTGATGACTGATAAACCTAGTGAAGGATAAGTTACATTATTTGGTTTCCCAGGGTGCAATTTTGATGTTGCACGTATTTTTTCTTATGTGTCATCTATCCAGTACTCTCTAGAAGTGTTAGCACATTAGTGGGATAAATTTTTAGTGGTCCTTTCCATCATCCACCAATGAGGAATCTTCTCTCCCAATGCTCATCATATATATTCATCATCCTTGAGGAGAGAAGCTCAATTTTTGAAAATCTAAAAATTGATATATCTCTCAGAAAAAGTCGTATTGTTCTTCAGCTCAAAGCTCCTACAATAAGGGACCTTCTCTCTGAAAAAATAGTAATGTTTAGTCCATTATTTTTTGAGTCTTTGTAATTATGCTAAATTTCAAACCTACTCTCATTCATGAAACTTGTGTAGGTGTCATTTTTATTGGATTTTTTTCTTGAAAATAGTAGATAAACTAGAGTTAGTTAAGCCGTTAGGCTAGAGTTACCCAAAGTGGATTAGCTAGAGGTTGTTGATAAAGAGGGTTAGTGTTAGTCAAGTTGTCTCAACTAGGTGTAGTTGACTGAAGGCTATAGTAAGAGTACTGTAGCGGTGGCTCGGTGTCATCCTTAGTTCAAGGGAATGGGGAGAAGGAGTTAACCATAGGATTACGAGTTAGAGTCTATAATGAAACCACTGCTCTTGTTCTAGTGGAATGGTGTTGGTAAAAAATCCGATGAGATAGGTCGTGATTTTTTTCTCCATTGAGCAAGGAGGTTTCACGTAAACATCTATGTGCACTTTACTTTCCTGCTGATTTTTCTTTGTTGTTGTTGCTCTTATCATTTGCATATTAACTACCAACAGTAGTACTCAATCCAAAAAGCCAGTATCTAGATTAGCGGAGAATCCGCAGAAACCTTCGTTCTATTTTTTATAGAAGGGGGTTTTCATGAGATTCTACAAATAGACGTGCATTACTCACCATTCTTTTATGGAATGAAGTTTGAGTTTATTAATTAGTAGTTGCAGAAATGAGATAGAATAATGGAGAAACCAATATAAAGTTATAGCCACCAGAAAAATCAATTGTTCTCTTGCAATATGATAGACATGGAGCAATTATGTCTAAGGTGCATAACAATCATAAAGCAATTATGTCTGAGGTGCATGACAAGTTATACAACAAATATTTAATAAATATTGTTTGCAAAAACTTTTAATGTGATTAAATAAATTGCAATCACAAATAAAATACAAAGAAATAAGAATTTTATTGCTAAATAATAGGGGTACAAACCTATTT
Source organism: Capsicum pubescens (assembly GCA_030864215.1). Taxonomy (NCBI): domain Eukaryota; kingdom Viridiplantae; phylum Streptophyta; class Magnoliopsida; order Solanales; family Solanaceae; genus Capsicum; species Capsicum pubescens. The sequence continues at coordinate 254,168,763 of CM061540.1, read as the reverse complement.
GTTCCCTTAATTCTATGATAAATGTTCTGTAGAATTTATGAGTTCACACGATGCCTTGATGTCACCAGTGCAGAACCAAGGAAAGGTGATGGCAGATTTGTAGACAGAAGTGATGGTTCTGCGATGTGTTGTGGCTGCGTCTGGGCAGTCCCATGAAAGCAGTTCCAAAGTTAAAATTCCTGAGCCCAAAATTTTTTGTGGTGCTAGAAGTGCCAAGGAATTAGAAAATTTCCTTTGGGATATGGAGAAGTATTTCTCTACTGCTCGAGTTACTGAGTTGGACAAGTCGAACATCGCCACGATGTACTTAACGGGGGATGCAAAATTATGGTGGAGGACTCAGAATGTGGATGATGAACGTGCTAGATTTCCCAAAATTGATACTTGGGAAAATTTGAAGAAGGAAATGAGTGACCAATTTCTTCCTAGTAATGCCTCATGGATTGCTAGAGACAAGTTGAAAAGGTTTAGGCAATATGGAACAATTCGTGAATATATCAAGGAATTTATTTCTTTGATGTTGGACATCCAGAACATGTCTGATGAAGACAAGTTGCATAACTTCATCTCAAGTATGTAGGCTTGGGCCCAAAATAAACTACGGAGGCATAATGTGAAAGACTTGCCTTGTGCAATTGCTGTCGCTGACTCGTTGGTGGATTTTCGCTCAACTCATTCTGATTTTGACATTCCCACTTCTTCAAAGTCAAAGAAAAAGGCTGAGAAGAAAGGGGAATGAAAGAAAGATGGACGAAATAATAAAGGTAATAAGGGAAAGGCCCCAATGAATTCTGGAAACACCAAGAACAAGGGGAAAGATAGCAATACGAAGGGCTGTTGGACTTGTGGTGGACCGCATTTGGCCAAGAGTTGTCCCAATCATGAAAGAGTGAATGTTACGCTTGCTGGAAATGTGAGTCAAGGTAGGGGTGATGAAGTTGCTTCCGCGTTAGTAAATCCTTTGGGTTTGTCACTTAATCATATCAGTTTGCTGAATGTTGTGGGTGAATCCTCAAAGTCATTCAACCCCCATGCTGCCTTAATTCACATAGAGATGAAAGTTGATGGAAATAGTGTGATGGCAATGGTAGATACCAGAGCCACTCATACTTTTGTGGATGCCAAAATTGTTGCGAAATATGGACTGAAGTTGAAAAAAAGTCAATCCTTTGTCCAGACGGTGAGTTCCAAGGCACAAGCCATTGTAGGCATGGCTTATGATGTGCAGATGGTGATTAGAAGTTGGACGGGGAAGCATAACTTGATGTCTATGCCATTAGGTGATTTTGAAGTAATTCTAGGGATAGATTTCCTTAGAAAGTTTTGTTTTGTTCCTTTTCCTAACTTAGATGGAGTGATGATCGGAGAAGAAGCCAATCCAAGTTTCATCAAGGCTTCTGATCCTTATGGAGAAGCAAAGAAAGTGAAAAATAATGGCCCTATCATTTCTTTTATTTTGGTTGAGAAAGAATTGAAGAAAGGTGCTAAAACTTTTCTTGCTGCCATGATTGAAGTGAAACCAGATATAACGCTGGAGGTACCAGATTGTATTGCTGATTTACTAAGGCAATATATTGATGTGATGACCCCTGAATTACCTAAAGAGTTGCCTCCAATGAGGGACATTGATCACAAAATAGAGTTGCTGCCAGGTTCAGTTGCTCCGGCACAAGCTCCTTATTGAATGGCCCCTAAAGAGTTAGCTGAATTGCGGAAACAGTTAAATGAATTGGTGGATGCAGGTTTGATTCAACCATCTAAGGCTCCTTATGGTTCTCCTATTTTATTCCAAAAGAAGCAGGATGGTTCAATGAGGATGTGTGTGGACTACAGGGCATTGAATAAAGTAAATGTGAAGAACAAGTATCCTGTCACATTGGTGCAGGATCTCATGGATAGGCTGACCAAGGCATGTTGGTTCACTAAACTTAATCTACGATCAGGGTATTGGCAAGTTCAAATAGAAGAGGTCGATGAATCCAAAACCACATGTGTGATGAGGTATAGCTCATACGAGTTTCTTGTTATGCCATTTGGGTTGACAAATGCCCTGGCAACTTTCTGCAGTTTGATGAATGATGTGTTGTTTGATTACCTAGATGACTTTGTTGTGGTATATCTAGATGACATAGTTATTTATAGTTGCTCCATTGATGAACATTTGGAACATTTAAAGTTAGTATTGCCCCGATTGAGGGAGTACAAACTTTATGTCAAGATGGAAAAGTATGAGTTTGCTAAAAAAAAAGTGAAGTTCCTTCGGCATCTGGTTAGTCAAAACCAAGTGAGGATGGATCCTAAGAAGGTGCAAGCGATTGTCGAATGGCAGGAGCCTAGTGGGCTCAAAGAGTTGAGATCATTCTTGGAGCTGGCTAACTATTACCGCAAGTTCATTGCAGGTTACTCTAAGAAAGCTACAGCTTTGACAGATTTGCTGAAGAAAGATGTCAAGTGGGTATGGTCTGACAAGTGCGATGCAGCATCTCAGACACTGAAGGAAGCTATTGCCTTAGAACCCATATTAAAGATGCCAGACTTTGAGTTGTCATTTGAAGTACACACTAACGCGTCGAAAAAGGCTGTGGGGGCATGTTAGTGCATGAAGGTCATCATGTGGCCTTTGAAAGTCAAAACATAAGTGATGTTGAGCAAAGATATTCGACCCATAAAAAGGAGATGGTTTCAGTAGTGCATTGGTTACAGACTTGGAGGGTGTATTTGCTGGGTACTCAGTTTGTGGTGCGGATAGACAATGTTGTGAACATGTTCTTTAAGACGCAGAAGAAGCTGAGTCCAAAGAAGGCCCAATGGCAAGAATTCCTGGCTGAGTATGACTTTACATAGGAGCACAAACCAGGGAAGCACAACCAGGTTGCTGATGCACTGAGTCAGAAAAAGGTATTTGCTGCAATATACTCTATTGCTAGACATAAATCTAATTTTTTGACAGAATTAAATTATATGTTGGTAATGACCCACTCTATGTAAAGTGGATGAGTCAAGTGAAAGATGGGATCATTCGGAGGTATTGGATCGAGGATGATATCTTTTACTTTAAAGGGGGGAGAATTGTGGTACCTCAAGGTAGTGGAGTGCGTAAACACATGATGAAAGAGGCGCACGACACTCTTTGGTCTAGTTATTTAGGTGTTGAGCAGATGTTAGCCCTACTGTCCCGTGTATATTTTTGGACAGAGATGGAAGACGATATTGAAGCGTATGTGAAGATTTATCAGGTATGCCAAAGAGACAAAACTGAATGAATGAAAGAGGCAAGTTTATTACAGTCTCTGCCTATTCCTGAATGGCCATGGTTATCTGTCTCTATGGACTTTATTTTTGGATTCCTAAGATGGATGGCAATGCGTCCATAATGGTGGTGGTGGACAGGTTCTCGAAGTATGTTATTTTTGTTGCTGCTCCAATTACTTGCTCGTTAGAAATTGCTACAGGATTATTCTATAAGAACGTAGTGAAGCACTTTGGTTTGCCAAGTGATATCGTGAGTGATAGAGATGTGCAGTTCACTGATCGGTTCTGGTATTCATTGTTTAGCATAATGGGGACTGACCTGAAGTTTTCCAAAGAAAAACATCCTCAAACTAATGGCCAAACTGAGAGGATAAATCACTTGCTAGAATAGTACCTAAGGCACTATGTGATAGCAAGCCAACGGAATTGGGCAGACTTGTTGGATACAGCACAGTTTTTCTACAATCTACATAGGTAGTCGATAACAGAAAAGAGACCATTTGAACTTGTCTTAGGCATGCAGCCTATGACACCATTGGAGGTGGTGACGCTGAAGGTTGAACACAAGTGTCCTGCTGCTTATAGATATAAAAAAGAAAAGAATGAGATGTTTGTTGAAGCACAAGACAGCTTGAGGGAGACCTAGAAACGTATTAAGAAGCATGTTGATCAGCATAGATGTGAGGTAAAGTTTAATGTGGGAGACAAAGTACTTCTAAAGCTCACTCCACAAATCTGGAAATAGATTGTGAGCAAGAAGAGGCATAGGGGACTGATCCTAAGGTATGACAGCCCATTCGATGTTATAGAGAAGGTTGGAGAAGTTGCTTATAGGTTGTATTTGCCAAAAAGGTTCAAGATTCACCCTACCTTTCCTGTCAGTTTTCTAAAAAGGTACTATGAAGATGTTGAAGACCCAGGTAGAGAAAAAGCAAAAGGGCTCCTCCTTTGATTGTGAAAGAGTATAAATCCAAAATAGAGAAGATACTTGATCACTGGATTGTGGGGAATAGAAAAAAGAGTACCAAGATAGAATTTTTGATTCAATGAAAAGGTTAAAGTGAAGAAGACATTATGTGGGAAAAGGCTCAGAACTTGTTCCAGTTTGACAAGCAAATTGAGGACTACCTCAAAACAACCTCGATGAGGGCGTCTAGTTCATCTGGTGGGGGTGCTTTGTTGGACCCTCAGTCTAAGACATGATGGTTGATACGGACATGTCAAGGTTCACATTGTCCTTGACATGTGCTAAGATAAGCAATGTGAGGACCAAGGTAGCTGGAGTGATGGCGAGGCAGCCTTGGGCACATGAGGCGATGACAGGCACATGGCACCTATACGGGCATGCGTGCAGGCAGTGACATAGGTATGGCACGTCACTTTCATGATATTGGCACAGGTAATGACATAGCATAGGTAATGGCATGGCATAGGCGTGGGCATTGTCATGGTCAAGATAGTGTCACAGCATAGGCAGTGGCGTGGCCTAGACAGTGACATGGTTGAGACAGCAGCATGGCATGGACAGTGGCATGGCGTAGGAAACGACATGACACTAGCATAGCATGATGTTTGCAAGGCGAGTCATGGTTGAGAAGCATGGCAAGACAAAGACGACATGATCAAGTGTTTAAAAAGCTGGAAATTGGCTAAATGGGCAAGGCTGCCCATGTGCTAGTCACATAGGGCAGTTACTAAGTTTGAATTTTGAATGTCGTAAACATTTGTTATTTTCAAAATGTATTTGAATGCTTAGATCAGGATGTTGATTCATGTGATAAGTATGCAACCATGTCCAATGATATACTGCCAGGTGTCGTAGGTTGTAACTGCTATAACTGCCTTATGCAGTATTTATATGGTGTTTCTGAAAATTGTAAAAAGACAGTGAGTGAGAGTGTTGTATGCCTTTGTACAATTCGTGTTATCTCTAAGACCAGTTATCTCTAACGTTCAACCCCTAATGTTCCAATTTAGCGTTCACCCTTAACGTCGCTTCGTTGGACCGAAAGACCCCGGCACTGGCGATGGCGTAGACATGCCGAAACCAAGTAAGGGTTACTCTCTCTCCCTCTTTCTCTGCCCCCCAGTTCTCTATATCTCTTTCCTTCTTTAGCCGCATTTTTTATTTCGTCACTGCTGTCACCGACGGGATTAGGTACTACTGGCTCGACTCCGGCGATAGTGTAGGTGTCCGTCAGTATTCAAACAGGTTGGTACGATGTAAGTCGGCATCCAAATTCTAACAATACCCAAAAGACGCGCCAATGACACTCCGGCGACACTCAGGTGATGCACCAGCGACCGTTCTTTTAGGCGACTTTATTCCGGCTACCATTTTTTACATCATAATTACCAGAAATAGCAGCACGCAGGAGCACCGGTGACATCTAAACGTTCACATCTAAACTTTAAAATTTAGTCATTACATACAGTTTGGTTTTCTATATTATTCTGTTTCTATTTCTTATTTTTCTGTTTGTTGTGTATTTGTTCTAGCGGCTAGGATGATTAGTGTACTTTGTGTGTGTCTTCTTTTACTATTTTTGTACCTTTGCTTTGTTCATTTATTCATCGGTTTGCGGCTTTATTTTAGTTTTGAGTAGTGGTTGAAGGGGTCGATGGTAGAATAGGGTCATCTCTGAGAGGGTTAGGGGTGGGGGCTATTTTGGGAGGGGGTAAAAAGGGGAGGGATGGAGTGGGTATGGGGTATTGGTCGGGCGTTAGAGCGGGTTTGGTGAAGGGTGTTAGAGGTAGGCGATAGGTGAGAGAAGATAGGTTGAGGGTAGGGTCTTGGAACATTGGGACCCTTCAAGGTAAGTCCGTAGAGCTTGTGAAGATTCTTAAGAAGCAGAGGATTAATATTGCATGCGCTCAGGAGACTAGGTGGGTAGGATATAAGGCTAGGGATGTGGATGGGTACAAGTTGTGGTACTCAGGGAGTGTTAGGCGTCGGAATGGAGTGAGCATCTTAGTGGATGAGAATCTTAAAAGGCAGGTGGTAGAGGTTATGAGGGTCAGTGATAGGCAGATGAAGATTTAGTTAGTCATTGGGGGTTTTACATTGCCTGTATGAAGTGTGTATGTGCCATAGGTGGGCTTGGATAAGTAGGTGAAAGAGAGATTTTAGGAGGATTTGGACGAGGTGGGGAGAAGCGTGCCTAGCTCGGAGAAGATTATCATAGCAGGGGACTTCAATGGCCACATTGGGGTCTTACCGGGAGGTTATGATGATGTGTATGGAGGTTTTGGTTTCGGTGATAGAAATGGTGAGGGAGCTGCTTTGTTGGATTATGCGAGGGCCTTAAGGCTAGTGTTAGTGAATTCAAGTTTTCCGAAGAAGGAGAATCACCTGATTACCTTCCGAAGCGTGATAGCCAAGACCCAGATTGACTTTCTACTGCTTTGGAAGGGGGATAGGGGTTATGTAAAGACTGTAAATTCATTCTGAGTGATCATCTTTTAACCCAGCACAGGCTTCTAGTGATGGACTTGTCTATCAAGAAATACAAGAAGAGGAGGTTCGGGGAGGATCAATCTAGAATTAAGTGGGGTGGCTTGACGCCGGTTAGTGTGCTGGAGATAGGGGAAAAGGTAGTGGGATTTGGGGTGTGGGAGTGCAGGGGGGCGTGGATACTATGTGGGATAAGGCTGCCAACTGCATCACAGAGACTTCTAGAGAAGTGTTGGGTATTTCAAGGGGTTGGGCAGGACGTCATAAGAGGGATTGGTGGTGGAATAAAGAAGTGAAGAAGAAAGTGGAGATTAAGAAGGAGGCGTATGTTAAATTGATTGAGAGTAAAGATGAAGAGAAGAAACAGGTGAATAGGGATATTTACAAAGTAGCAACGAAGAAGTCTAAGTTAGCAGTTATGACTGCTAAGTTGGCAGCGTTCGAGAGCTTGTATGTGGGGTTAGAGGAGAAAGGCGGGGAAAAGAGGTTGTATAGGCTTGCTAAGGCTAGGGAGCGGAAAGGTCATGACCTCTATCAAGTGAAGTGCATTAAGAGGAAGGATGGCAGTGTTTTGGTAGAAGATGTTCCCATTAAGAAGAGATGGCAGGAATACTTTCATAGACTTTTGAACGAGGAGGGGGTCAGATGCATTGAGTTAGGGGAGCTGGAGCACTCGGAGGAGAGCCGTGATTTCAATTACTGTAGGTGTTTTAAGGTTGAGGAGGTCAAAAAGGCTATTCATGAGATGCAAAGGGGTAGGGCGACGGGGCCTGACGAGATTTCAGTGGATTTTTGGAAATATGCTAGTGAGGCAGGTTTAAGGTGGTTGACTGATTTGTTTAACGGCATTTTTAAGACTATAAAAATGCCTGAGGCTTGGAGATGGAGTATGGTGATTCCGTTGAATAAAAATAAGGGTGACATTTAGAGTTGCAACAACTATAGAGGTATTAAGTTGTTGAGTCACACTATGAAGATTTGGGAGAGGGTGGTTGAGCGGAGGTTAAGGAGGGTCGTATCCATTTTAGAGAATCAGTTTGAATTTATGCCTGGTCGTTCAACGACAGAGGCAATCCACCTGGTGAGGAGATTGGGGGAGCAGTATAGAGAAAGGAAGAGTGATTTGCACATGGTGTTCATCGAACTGAAAAAAACGTATGATAAAGTTCTGAGGGAGGTTCTTTGGAGATACTTGGAGGTGAGAGGGGTTCTAGTAGTGTACATTAGAGCTATTAAGGACATGTACAATGGAGGAAAGACCCGGGTGAGGACGGCGGGAGGAGACTCATAGATTTTTTCAGTCGAGACAGGGTTGCACTAGGGATCAACTCTTAGTTCGTTCTTATTTGCGTTGGTGATGGACGTGTTGACGCGGAGAATTTAAGGCGAGGTGACTTGTGTATGTTATTTGCGGATGATATAGTGCTAATTGATGAGTCGCGGGAGGGGGGGTGAATAACAAATTGGAGGTTTGGAGGCAAACCCTTAAGTCTAAGGGGTTCAGGTTGAGTAGGTCCAAGATGAAGTATTTGGAATGCAAGTTTGGTGACTTGAGGCAAGAGGACGAAATGGTGGTGAGGTTGGACTCCCAGCATATTTGTAAGACGGACAGTTTTAAGTATCTTGGTTCTACGATTCAGGGAATGGTGAAATCGATGAGGATATCTCTAATTGTATTGGAGCAGGTTGGATGAAGTGGAGGCTCGCCTTGGGAGTGTTGTGTGATAAGAAGGTGCCCCTTCAGCTTAAAGAAAGATTCTATAGAGTGACATTCCGGCCGGCCATGTTGTATGGAGAGGAGTGTTGGCCAGTCAAGCACTCTCACATCCAAAAATTGAAGGTGGCAGAAATAAGAATGTTGGTTAGATGTGTGGGCTTACTAAAGGGGACAGAGTTAGGAATGAGATTATTCGAGAGAAGGTGGGGGTAGCTTCGGTAGATGACAAGATGCGGGAAGGAAGACTGAGATGGTTCGGGCATGTGATGAGGAGGGGCGCGGATGCCCCAGTCCGAAGATGTGAGAGTCTAGCTCTGGATGGATTCAGGAGGAGTAGAGGTAGGCCGAATAAATACTGGAGGGAGGTGATTATACATGACATGGAGCAGCTCAAGCTGACTGAGGACATGACCCTAGATAGAAAGGTGTGGAGGTCGCGAATAAGAGCTATGTTATTTAACAAAAGGGGAAGTTGTATGTATTTATTTAAGGAATGCATATTATAATAGAACTAAATTTAGAAATTCACCAAAATATTATAAATACTAATGAATAATATAGACCAATCCCAAAAATATAAAAAACTAAAATAAATATTATCTGAGAAACGAAGAGAATAAAAAATAAGAAAAGAAAGACTACAATATAACATAATTGTTAGAGTATGTCAAAAATCAATAAAAGCACAAAAGGAAGAAATATCATATTTAGAATCACAAATAGATAACCTAGAATACATATATCAACATGATTTATATACCATTAAATAGATAAAATGAATAAAGAAGAATTCATAATAAATGAAAAAACATATGAAAATCACGAAGGATTAAAAAAAAGAATAGTATTTTCTAATTTAGGAAGAAGATATAAGAAAATAGGTAAACATTTATATTTAATGTTAGAAAACGAAGAATTAAAATTAGAAGATAAATTAACAGCTATGGTAAGAATAGCAAGAGAAAATGAAGAAATAGATTGGAAAAAAGAAATAGATAAAATAAAACAACAGACTACAGAAGAAATACGAAAAATAGAAGAAACTAAAAATAATAGGATTGCTGAATTAGAAAAAGAACTACAAATGCTAAAAGATCTGTATGAAAAAGACAGAAAGAAAAAAAAAAAGAATAAAGAACAAAAATTATTAATTGAGATAAATCAATTTAAAGAAAAATTAGAATATAAAGAATTAGAACTAATGAAATAGAAATAAATACAATAGATGTTGAAGAAACAGATAATTATGATTCGGAAGATAGTGAAACATATACAGAAATCTTAACAAATATAGAAAAGCTAGAAATTAATGAAAAACAAGAAGTAATTAATAAAGAAAACTTAGAAAATACAAACACGGAAATAAACACTCTTGATAAAAATGACGATGAAAATATAATACCTAGTACATCAGAAATGAGAAAATCTACATATTATTATAAAGATAAGTTTAAAAGGTATAATCTAAAGGATGAATATAACAAATGGACACCAAAATAAATAATTAATAAAAACTATAACTTCTTAGACCTAGACTATGTAATAGATGTAGATAAAACGATACAATTATGGATAGGATATATAACAAAATAATTATTAGACAATGGTATAAATACAACAGATACACCAGAATATATAGAAAGAACTCTAATAGGAACAGCAAAATTATGGTTTTTAAATTTAACTGAAGAAAGTAAAAAGGTATTAAGGGCTGATAAAAAAAATGGAAGGAACAACAGTAATTAAACTAACACCTATAGACATATTGAAAAAATATGAAATGGCTATAAAAGATGAATTTAGCAGTATGGCAACAGAAGAACAAGAAGAACAAAACAAAGAAAAAGATACAAATAGGAATTTAATGTTAAAACTAGCAATATGTAATATGTGCTATATAGATGAATATACGTGTGCATTTAAAGAATACTACTATAAGGGAACATACAATACAAAAGAAAGTAAAGAAGTAAGAAGATTATATTTTTAGTAAATTACCTAGCCATTTAGTTCAAAAATAATAAAGAGTTGGGATGAAGCAAAAATAGTAGATACCCTAGGAGCAAGAATAAAATTTCTACAACAATGGTATAGAAATCTATGTGAAAAATATAGAGAAGAAATGAAAATGGAAAAAGCATTAATAAAGAATTTAGCATGTTGCAAGGATAAAATAGCACCCCAATTTGGATATGAAGAAAAATATTATAAGAAAAGAAAAAGACATAGGAAATATAAGAAGTACAGAAAGTCAAAATATAAGTATAAAAAACTAAGAAAAAGATATTATATAAAAAATTATAAATATAAAAGACCATATAGAAAAAAGAAATCTATAAAAGAATGTACTTGTTATAATTGTGAAAAATTAGGACATTTAGCTAGAGATTGTAAAATGCCTAAAGACCCAAAAAAGAAACAAATATCAGAAATAAAGATAGAAAATGCAGAATATATGCAAATAGATTATATAGATTACGAGTTAGAAAGTGACGATAGTATATATGAAATTTTCGAAAATGAAACAGATAATGAAACATATAGTAAATCAGATGAATCAAATAACTGAAGAAGATATAAAAATAATAACAAAGGAAGAATATTTAAATGAATAAGGAGCAGATCAGAAAATAATATTTGATAATAATATATTTGATGAGATAAAAGGAAAAGAATTAGATATAAGTGTAGAAAAAATATTTAAAATACCAACAATAAAAAACATATTTAGTAGATGAAAAGAAGAATCCTACGTAGTAAGCCAAAAAGAACATGTAATAGACTATAGATATGCAAAAGGTAGAGTTAGTATACCACTAGTAACAAAAAGAATAATAAATAAAGAAATAAACGATATAAAAAGTAAAGACCCAATAAAATACGTACACCTTGGAGGAACGGAAATATTAATAAAAGCATGTTTTAGAGAAGGAATAGATACACCAATAGCATTATATTTAGTAGATGATAGGATTATAAAACCTATAGAAAAAAGTATAATAACTGCTATAAGAGGAAATATGATATACCAAAAATTTAAATTTATAATAAGTACAAATTATTCAGTAGCAACAATAGATAAAAACATAGATAAGTCATTAGTGCTATATTGGAAAATATCAGGAATAGAAATAACCCTAGGAAGTAAAATATTTACAGCAAGATGTAAAAATCTATATGTATTAACAACAAAACATAAAATAACGGGAAGAAATAAAATTAATAAAATACAAATAGAAAGTCCTTTTGAATAATTTGTAAAAATAATTGATAAAAATGATTATAGTTACAAAGACATAGATATAGAAGAAGATTTAGAAATAATAAATGAGAGAATAAGCACAACAAAAAGAATGCTTTTGAAAAACCAGAATCATCAGGATCATCGAAAAGAACAAATTATGAAATAACTTCAACAGTTAATTTAACTCAATATTATATAACGGGAACAATAAATAAAAAAGAATATTTAATACTCCTAAATACAGGACAAGAAGAAAACCATATAGCAAAATACCTAGTGAAAAATGAAGAAATAAATTCTAATAGTAATATATGCCCAGATCTAACAAGATACAACTGGAAAAAAAAAATAATAGGAGTTAGAAAAATAAAAATAGAATATGAAATAATGGAAGATATGCAAAAAACAGATATAATATTAGGGATAAAATGGTTAGAACAAGTAAAATCCTACAATATAGAACACGCACAATTAACCATAAACTACAATAAGGAAAAATTATTAATAAAGAGAGCTTTAACATGAAAATATATGTACTTATGAAAATAATAGTAGAAGGATATTATAATAGATACTATACACCTATGATAGATACAGGAGAAGAAGTCAACTTATGTAGATATAATTGTTTACCAGAAGACAAATGGGATAAGCTAAAAACATCAATAGTAGTCAAAGGATGTAATAATGAAGGAAGCTTAATTACCTATAAAGCTAGAAATATAAAAATACAAGTATGGGATAAGATATTAACAATAGAAGAGATCTATAATTATGAACTAACATCAAAAGGTATGCTTTTAGGAATGCCATTTTTAGATAAACTATACCCACATATAATAACTAAAACACACTGGTGATTTACAACACCATGTAAACAAAATGTAAGAGCAAAAAGAGTTATTAATAAAATAAGAAAGAAAGTTGATTGGATAAAAGGAAGTCAAAATATCACACAAAAATCAGAAAATATAAAAAATACTGAAGACACAATAGAACTAGTTATATTTTCAATAAATAAAGAAGAAATAACTATATTTTCAATAGATAAGGTAGAAATAATAAAGAAAAAATTAAGACAATTATACAGTGAAGACCCATTAAAAGGATGGGAAAAACATAAAACTATTGTAAAAATTGAGCTACTAGATAAAAATAGTATAATAACTCAAAAATCATTAACATATAACTTTGATGATTCAAAAGAATTCGAAATGCATATAGATGAATTATTAGAAAAATAATACATACAAAAAAGTAATAGTAAACACAATAGTCCAGCATTTATAGTAAATAAACACAGTGAACAAAAAAGAGAAAAAAGTAGAATGGTTATTGATTATAGAAACCTAAATGCAAAAACTATGACATATAATTATCCAATACCAAATAAGATATTAAAAATAAGACAAATACAAGGATATAATTACTTTAGCAAATTTGACTATAAATCAGGATTTTACCACCTAAAGTTAGATGAAGATTCTAAGAAACTAACTGCATTTACAGTACCACAAGAATTTTATGAATGGAATGTGTTACCATTTGGATATAAAAATACACCAGGTAGATACCAACATTTTATGGATAGTTATTTCAAGCAATTACCTAACTGTATAGTATACATCGATGATATACTACTATATACAAAAACTAAAGAGGAACATTTAGAATTACTAGAACAATTTGCAGGTATAATAGAAAATTCAGGAATAAGTCTAAGTGAAAAGAAAGCAGAAATAATGAAAAACTAGGTAGAATTTTTAGGAATACAAATAGATAAAAGTGGAGTAAAAATGCAACAACATATAGTACAAAAAATAATAAATTCAAAAGAAGAATTAGATACAAAAATGAAATTACAATCATTTTTAGGATTAGTAAACCAAGTAAGAGAATATATACCAAAATTAGCAGAAAACCTAAAACCATTACAGAAAAAATTAAGAAAGAATGTAGAATATAATTACAACGAAGAAGATAAAAAACAAGTACAGAAAATAAAAATACTTTGTAAAGAATTACCAAAATTATAATTTTCATAAGAAAATAAAAAATTTACATAAATAGTAGAAGCAGATGCAAGTGAATATAGTTATGGAGTACTTAAATATAGAGATGAAGAAGAAAAATTAGAACATCATTGTAGATACTACTCAGGAACGTTTAATGAAACAGAAATAAAATAGAAAATAAATAGAAAAAAATTATGCTCATTATATAAATGTTTATAAGCATTTGAGTCATATATTGTATATAACAAGTTCATTGTACGAACAGATAACACACAGGTATAATGGTGGTTAACAACAAAAATACAAAATTCAGTTACAACGAAGGAAATTCAGAGATTAGTATTGAATATATTAAATTTTACATTTACAATTAAAGTAATTAAGACTAACAAGAATGTTATTGCAGATTACATATCAAGACAAAGCTACCCAAACTGATATTACAGAAGACGATACTCTAGAAGAGATACTCAAAACCCTAACTACGCTTTCACTGAAAGTGTATAGTATGGGAAATGAGATAGAAAAGCTAAAGACTAATGAAGTTAAACTGAAGTCTGAAGCTATGACTCAGATAAATCAGCAGTGTGCAGAGAAATGTCAATCGGAAGATAATAAAATTCCAGAGATAGAAGAAGACGTTGGGACACTCCAAAAAATCCATAACGTTTATTAATCTACTTCTGCAGGTACAAGCAAAGGAGTTAGAAGGAACCCAAATAAGAACTTGAACAAAATATTTGACAAGCCATTTATACCAAAAATACCAAAAGACCCTTTATTTATACCCCCACAAACTATTACATATTTAGATAGCCTAAACCAAGCCAAGAAAGCTTATAACCACATAACCAGAGCATATATTGAAAACATCCACCAGATACAAACCTACTTAAACCTTAAACCCAGAGGTAAAAGCATTCAAGAACCAAATACGAACTATATAACCCAAAAGCTACAAGGATATAATAAGTTAATTGCATTACCAAAAACTAACCCAAATCTAGTTAAAACCTATTTCAGTTATGGACTACTTAATACTGTATATACCCAAGACGGAAGTGAATTATCTACTATACCAGAAATATATAAAGCAATTACCACTTACAAAAAGATAACCAAGGGCAACCTATTTTTTGTAAAGTTCTATACGGCACCAGCAGAGATATTGTATGAAGAAATTAAATCAGTTATACAAGTTGTGAAGATAGGAATGACCCAAGATATGATCATACCCGAAGATATTCAACAGCAAGTTGAAATACCCAAAATAGATATACCAGATTTTTATGCAAATAAAAGAATTATTGGAATATCCACAATTATCCAAGAATTAGCAAATAACTACCTAAACGGGAATCCAATATGGAGTTATTATTCAAGAGACCAGCTAATGATTTATTCAAATTCAAGAGAGATAAGACAAGAAGATATGGAGCAAGTGCAAAGATGGATTATGACACTACTTAATCCAGAGAAACGACCAACTACCAGAGCAATTAAGGAAAGATTTATTTCAGATGAATTATTGACCAGATACTGTAAATTAATAGGGCATAAATATCTAGACCATCTATGTTCGAGATGTAACGAAGAAGATAACATTATTCCAGAAGTTCAACTAGAATAAAAGAAGATAAGGACGCCAACTGAAAGATATACGATAAAAGATATAAAGAAACACAGACCGATGAAGAAATAATAAAAGCAAGGAGACAAAGCATTAAAGTTATGAAAAGGACATATGAAGAATGAGATAATTTCTCTTAACTTTAGATACGTAAATTATTATGTAACATTTATTAGCTTTTAATAGTTTTGTTGACTTTTTGGGCAAAAAGCCATTATTAGCTTTGTTTTTTGTAGAATAGATTTAAGACTTTCTTTTTGTAAAGTTTTTATACTTTTGTAAAGATGAAAAATGTAAAGTAGGAACAGTATAGAATAGTATACGCATTTTCTCTTTTTAGGTTATAAATAGCAGAAGCATTTGCTAAGTTAAGGCAAGACTTTCTACACGAAAAGCAAGCCTTTTTGTACACAATAAAATTTTCTCTCATATAATCAATAAAGATATTCAGTTTTACACTAAGCTATGGATGAACAAAGCATAGATCTACTAGAACAGGTATTTTCATTTATAATTATGAATAGCTAAATTCATAAATTCCTGACAATCATAAGTATAATAAAATAAGCTCATGTTAGTTACTTTATAGTAGAATTATTCAAAGAATAGCATGTTAAGAAGTTTATTAGTAAAGTGGAAAATGAGAAAAATTCTTAGAGCTATGCCATCCTAAAGGTGAAATCGGTGAGGCAAAGAAGTCGTGATAAGGGAGTAACCAGAGTAGAGGCGTTGTTTAGGAAAAAAGTATCCAGATTACCATGCTAATAGTGACCGAAGAACATGTTATTTAAGAATAATCTAGTATATAGTGATCTAAGATGATCATATTTTGTTATGTGTATGATTGGAGGAAATATTTTGAAAAATAGCATCATATGAAAAATGAATAATTATTTACCTGATAAAATAATAGATGAATTTAAGATACTTGTTTTATATGTACTTAAGGATATAGAGATAGTAGATATAAAGAAAATTATATGGGAAAATGTATTTGATATTGAAAATGAAGAATTAGAAAATTGGATAGAAGATGAATTAGAACAAATACACTTAAATGATGATAGCTACTATTCATACCTAGATAATTACTATTCAAACGGATATTATATAGATTAAAAAATATTAGAATATATTAGAAGAATTAGAGAAAGACAAAGTTGGTTATATGAAGAAATTAATTACAGAAATCAGCTTAGAAGAGAAAGAAAACAATTAGAAGAAAGATTACTTGGAATAAAGCTAACCTTAGAAAAAAGAGGTACAAATGATAGTTTATATAATCCATATGGAAAATTATCTATACATGAACAACAAATGTTAATTGACCACATAGATAACATAGAATTACATATCAAATATAGCACAATTAGAATAAATTATTACACAAAAATTTATAAAATTACATCTACAATTGGATAAAATGATAAACTACGAATACTTAGAATATTGGAGAAAAGAATGGAGCAAATAAGATTAATAGAAATACTTATGAAAAAAAATCTACTTGACTACATAAAAACTAGAAATATGGAACATATAGTATACCTCAAAAATAATATAGAAGAATTAATAAGGTACAAAATTACTCTTAATGAAGAAGCAGATGTTTGGATTAAAACTAAGGAAATCCATATAGGATTTGGTTTCTTCACCTACATAAACACAAGAAGTGGTGACGTTTAAATAAAAAATTTGAGATACAAAATTTTGCAAGTGTTTATAAATTCAGGAAGTAGCACAAAGTCATAATCATATGCTAAAACTTACAGTAAACGAATTGTGTATTTTATATTATTACTAGTTTAGGTGTACGCGCCCTGTGCGCGTGTACCTCACTTTGATGAGTTCAAACATTACATTAAATAAAATATTTTTTAAAGTGATAAATATGAATATAGTAATTAAATTTAATATTCTTTTGAGTATGTAAAGAAGGAGAATTTATTTATTAAACCTAACATTTACCAAAAATATTTTAAAAGTTGACTGACATTCATCTACCATCTGTAAATTGCAACAAGATAATATATACAATGATAGAGACATCAAAATAATACAATTAAATCTAATTTTTAGACACAAAAAAATTTTCAAAGTCGTCCAACACTCATCTACCACCTGTAAACAATAACAAAACAATACGATAATAGAGATATGAGCAACAAAAATTATAATATATTCTACTAAAATGACAAAATAGAACGATAAGAACGTAGAAATTCATAATATAGGTAGATTTGTGAGATGAGAAGAATTATTCCTGAATATGTGAGGTAGATAAAGAAGGTTAGTTATGAGAAGCAGAAAATAAAATATATTGAACTAACATGACACATTAAGCTAAATTAAACTAAGCAATTTAAGTTGGCATAACAAGTAATATTGTGTTTAAATTAACCATGTAAAAGAGGAGAGATGATATAACGCCAAAAAAACTGAAAATAAAATTGTTGAAACTGTGTTGAGTCGAAAAACAATGAAAGATTACAAATGTTTATAACAATGAACAATGAAAAAAAATTCAAGCGTTTATATAGAAGGAGAGGAACAGCTCGGTGTTTCTTGGTTGAAAGAAACCAAGTAGAAATCAAATAGGATTAAAAAAACAAGGGGTGTTTTAATCGTAGGGGAAAAAAGAAAATTTTGAGCGTGTGTTTTTTGGAAGGAAAATTTTGAGCGTAGAAATCAAAGAAAATTTTGAGCGTGTTTTTTTTTGTTGAAAAAAGCAACGACTGTTTTCATCGTTGGGGAAAAAGGAAACTTTTGAGCATTCTTTTTTTTGGAAAAAAAAATTAAAGGAAAATTTTGAGGTTTTTTTTTTGGTGTTTTCTTTGGTTGAAACAGCGGTTGTTTTCATGTTGGGGAAAAAGGAAACTTTTGAGCATTTTTTTTTGGGAAGAAAAATTTAAAGGAAAATTTTGAGTTTTTTTTTTGGAAGGAAAATTTTGAGCGTTTTTTTTTGGGTTGAAAGAAGGAATTAAATTTGGAAAGAATTTAATTGTAGGAAAATTTAATCTATTTATTTTTTAGAATTTAATTGCAGGGACTAGGGTAAAAGACGGTTTTATCTAAAGCGAATAGTTTTAATGAAGGACAAAAAGTTCAATTCACTTTTCTAAGGGGCTTCACACTTTTAATATATTATAGATATAGAAGAATGAAAATTGAGACGACCAAGGGTATATTTGTAATTTCAAAAAAAGTTTTATCTTGCTTACTTATGTTTTAGGCATCAAAGCTTGGCCATAAATTTTTAATGACAAAAAAGTCAAGCTATTTTTTTTAAATGTCAATCACATCTCAATTGATATAATATCTCACATGGACCCACATAAAATATAGAATTAGTTATTATTTGCTTATTTAATTACTCTACAAGTGAAATAAAAGAATAAAAAAAATTATAAATATTTAAATGATAGTACATACGTTTAATTTATTTGACTTACTTTTTATTTAAATTTATTTCAAAAAATTGCCTCTTTTTTTAAACTATTGAATTATAACTTTTCACATGTCATATTTAACACCATAAGATTAAAATAAATTTTGAGAAATTCTACATGCTATTAATTTAAGACAAAAGATTGAAAATTATTTTTTAGTTTTTTAAACTTTGTATCAAATTAAAATCAAACAAAAAAAATGAAACAGAGAAATACTCAATTTCAAATTAAAAAACTTTCAGATATTGAAAGATAATTTTAAAAGCATAGAATAAATTATACATTACAATGATAAATAAACCTTAAGACTATAACATTTCTTTATATTATCAATTTATACGACATAAACTCATTTAATACCTATTTTTGGTATTCCGTTTTCATGAGCAATTTTTCAGCTATTAAGAGATTATCTTAGAATTTATCATCTTAAAATCTTAGATTGTTTCATTGTGAAAATTAACTTATGAGATATTCATATGAATAAAAATAAATCTATTGTCTCCCTAAAAAAATAAATTATTTAATTTAATTTACTCATATACTATAATTTAAGACTGTACATTCTTTATTGAAAAAATTAACATATGAATAATTTTGTCATTGATTTAACACTATATATTATTTCATTATGAAAATTAACATATGAATAATTATGTCAAATATATCAAAATGTCCTTTATCTTGTGGTTTTAAACATAACACGTAGAAAGTTAAAACTAAAGTATTGCCAAAAAAAGTTCTATTTGTTATAAACTAATAAAGAACAAAGAAGAAGAGTAGAGAGAATAGAGAGAGTAATTATTATTTCTCTTGAAGGATGAATTACAATGAAGCAAAACCCTTTTATTTATAGGGAAAAACTAACCTTGTGGTTTGTAACTTTTCCATAAATAGACATACACAATATATGGTAAAGTAGGTATTCACTATATATGGTAAAGTAGACATTCACTAAATATGGTATATTTATAACACTCCCCCTTGAATGTCTAATTGATAGATAATGTGTCTCGTTAAAACCTTACAAGAAAAAACTCAATGGGAAAAAAAATCAAGTGAAGGAAAAAAAGTACACATCTCTAACAATACGCATCTAGGTTGCCTCATTAAAAACCTTACAAGGAAAACCCAGTGGGACAAAACCTCGTAAGGGAAAAAGAGTACAGCGCGTATTAACTCCCCCTAATGCGAACATCCTTGAGCCTTTGCATCCCGATCTTGTGAACCATCTTCTTGAAAGTTGTAGTTGGAAGAAACTTGGTGAATAAATCAGCCATATTATCACTTGAATAAATTTGTTGTACGTTAATATCACCATTTCTTTTGTAGCTCATGTGTATAGAAAAACTTTGATGAAGTGTGTTTCATTCTATCTCCTTTGATGAATCCTCCATTAAGATGTGTTATGCATGTTGCATTATCTATGTATAAAAATGTGGGTGCATTGTCATATTTCAAATCACATTTTTCCCCAATGAGATGTATCTTGGACCTCAACCATACACATTCTCGGCTAGCTTCATGAATAACTATTATCTCATCATGGTTTAATGAAGTGGCTAGATAGACTATTTTGTATATATCCAAGATATAACAGTATCCCCACATGTAAATATATAGCTTACTTGAGATTGAGCTTAATACGGGTCAGATAAGTACTGTAATAGCCCGTACTTTTCCTAGCTTGAAAAGATTTCCCAAGAATGTTAGAAGCTTTCTTTGAAAGATTAATCCATTTTTGTACACATGGTATTTTTAAGATATTCACTTTTTTCATGTGGTAAATTCAATAAGTTTTCCATCGATACCAAATTCGCCCAAATCCGATACCCGGGTGAAGAGTTAGAGCCTTTTTAGTGAGAAAGTGTATCACCTGAGGCTTCAGCGCATCGCGGAGATAGCTCAAATGGCAATTGTCAATTTCCAGTGTTGCTCCACGATAGTGGCACGTCACGCCAAACTTCCAAGTTTCAAACAAGGTGGCAACATGATAGCTCCGCATCGCGCCACCACGTAGATTCCCAATTGTCCAGTTCCAGTGACTTGGCGCGTAGTGGCCCGTCGCGCCAAGGATGAAAATCGGGAAATTATCTCAGAAATTAAATAAGTTTCCTAGGTTTAAAAGGGTCAATTTCCCACCCTATATATAAGCCTTATAACACGATATTTTTGGCCACAATTCAGCAGCTTATAATCAATTACTCTCAAATACTCTCAAGAACAAGCCCTAGGGTTTTCATAGAAGGTTCAATTCCAAGGGAATTCACCATCAAATTTCAAGAATCTCTGCTTCAATCTTCATAGAATCACAGGATAACGTATGCATACTGTTTATTCATGGACTCCTTTCATCCATGAAGTCCAAGAAACTCTTTTCAAATTCAAGTGTATGGATTTTTGTATGAATTCCATGTTGGGTTTGTTTTGTTCATGTTGAGAATGATTAATTGAATTCTAATCCATGTTGGGTGATTAATTTTATGTGGAATTAATTGGAATAGATGTATATTCATGTGAACTTACGATTAAACCCTATAATGATGAAATTAGAATTGAACCATGATGTCTAATTGTTGTACAATGTTGTTTACATATACTATGCCTACCATGTGTTTGATTGAATGCCTATATGAAGAAAAATTTCCCAACTAGTATGATATCATGAAATCCCCAATCATGTACAAGTTTATGCATATCACATGTTTGACAAAATGCTTCAATATATGGATTATGAATTGTGCTATTGGTCATGTGTTCACGTAAGTCATGTTATATCAATTTCTTCTCATCGAGTCCTGGGGGTACTTGTACCCGAAACATTTAGTTGTGTGCCTAGAACCATGTCATGTTTACATGATCTCCTCAGTCAAGCTATGATCAATAGAACTCAATCAGTCATGTGACTCGGGAAATCTCAAAAATCTCAGTAATTTCA
Source organism: Capsicum pubescens (assembly GCA_030864215.1). Classification (NCBI taxonomy): domain Eukaryota; kingdom Viridiplantae; phylum Streptophyta; class Magnoliopsida; order Solanales; family Solanaceae; genus Capsicum; species Capsicum pubescens. Next base: position 254,147,064 of record CM061540.1, on the reverse strand, counting down.
GTAGCTCAATAATCTCAGTAACCTCAGTATTCTCAATCAATCTTAGTAACTTCAGTATTCTCTGTCAGTCGTCAGAACTCAGTACATTCCGTCAGTCAATGAAACTCAGTAAATTCAATTTTAGCTCCGCTAAATGATACCATCAGTTAATCAGTTCAGTGTCTATTCAGTTGGGAGTAGGATTCAGCACCGAGTGAACCCAAGGATGGGGACTCACCTGTTATTCAATGGAGGGTGTGATCCTTATAAGCAATCCTTGTGTTCCAGAACTACGTAGACAACATAGGTTGAGATTCACCTTACGCATTTAGGGATATATATATACGTCTCATTTGGCTTACCTACTAGGAGGGGTTGACGGAAGATCTCCCTGTCAGCGAGGGTATACTCACAACAGGTCTTTACTAGTGGCACGGTATTGACACCCTTCCAGCTAGAGTTACAAGTTGGACCCCACCAGTTCAGTTTCGAGGCATGTCGGTTAGATGATTACCTCTCACAGTCTCAATCTCAGTCTCAGTCTCAGTCTCAATCTCAGTAAAAAAAACTCAGATAGTTCCATCAGATTCAGAACTATCAGATACAGTCACTCATATTATCAGTTATATCAGTTCTCAGAACTCATGTTATCAGTATTTAGCTTCAGGACTGTCAGATACAGTCAACCAGACCAGTTCTTCATAATCAGAACTGCCAAAAATAGTTATTCATGTATCAGTAACATAGTACCAGTCCCTCAGTATTCAGTAATATAGTATCAGTCTTTCTCACTTATCAGCGACTCAGGGGTCAATATCAGCAGACTTAGTATTCAGTCCTATCACGATCTCAGTTACATTTACGTAGTTGATAACGCTTAATCTACAGCTCTCGTTTGAGTGTAAAGCGGTCGTTAGCAAATATAGAACCCAACCTGGGTTGGGTGTCGATCCCACAGGGAATAGCTTGACCAACAAGTAAGTAAAATTACTAAACTTTTAGTGCAAGTCTCGTAAAAATGGGGGATTCTTGTCTTGCAAGTAATGTAAACAAAAGCTGAAAATAATAAAGTAAAAAGAGAGAGATTGTTACGTGGGTTGTAAACAATGAGAATTAAAGCGTTGGGGTTATGTCCACCTTCTGAGGTATACGTCTCTATTGGCTATGAGTGTGTAGAATTCTGACATGCAATTGCTTATAGAGGATTGTAGTCGATGGTAAATCCAAGCGTCTCTCGACCTAAACAAGGACTATTTCACTTTAACTCTCTCGAGCTTAAAGCGTATCTAACGGTACGAATTCTCCAAGAGGTTAGTCCAGTTACGGCACTAGCTTTTTAATAGGAAAGGGTGTCCTACTACCTTGACATTATCTCTTTTCCAGACAAATAACTTTTCTCTCGAACAAGTTAAATGTTAGACTGGCGTATTCTTGCGTTTGCAACCGCAAAGAATGTAGATTAAGATGAAGAGAATAATGATATAAGCAATATACGTGCCTCGAACTCACAAACTCACAGCAATAGATAGTATCTCATACGGCTTCCATAACCCCAACAGAGAAGTTTAGTTACCCATGAATGCGAAGGAGATCACGATTGACATTGTTGTTATACCACAAGATTGAGTAATTTCGTGTAGCTTAGGTGGTAGGCGTGAGGCGTGAATTCCTAGGCAAAGTAACGATTCTCTTGTTGTGGAATTTAAGAATGGAAGAGTAGAAGAAGAAAAATAGAATTAATGGAAAGATTAGAAGAGTTTAGAAGATGTAAAAAGATGATAGAAGATGAGAGAAGATGAGAGGGATGGAAGGAAGTATTGTGTTCTCCCTCCTTCCTCCCTCCTTATTCTAAATCTCTAGCATGATAGGGTATTTATAATACTCATATCCTACTCCTACTAAGCTAATGAAATAAATAACCAAATCCTACTAGACTAATGAAATCCTTAACCCAAATGTACTAGGTTAAGGTAACATTATCATAATCCATATAAAATAATGAAATACATAACCTAATTGTACTAGGTTAATGTATCATTGTCAAAATTCAGCTTTGTGTCTGTAAGTCCCCAAAGTCTTCAGAATTGCTGTTTTAGCCCGGGACAGATTTTCCATGCAGCAGGTTTGGTCCCCCAAAGTCTTCAGAAATGCTGTTTTAGCCCGGGACAGATTTTCCATGCAGCAGTTTTGGTCCTTAGGCGTGTAAACTCCCTTCCCTTCCTTCGTGAGCTTTCTTTAGCGTCAAGTAAGCCATAAAATGCTGAATTATGCATCATTTATACCTGAAACTTTACTAATCATGTTCGTTAGCTCATTTACAGGAAAAAAGACTAAAAGTGCATGAAATATATAATTTGTTCTCAAAACTAGGCTAAAATATAGGCAAAATATATTGATATAGGTGCGTAAATTCGCCTATCATCAACACCCCACACTTAGAGCTTTGTTCGTCCTCGAACAACATATCATGTCCTTCTAAGCATCAACTTAAGGTTTTTACAGAATCAACACAAAACATTTATTAAGACAAGCACAACGATTATCAACCAAGAGTAGCTTTCCGATTATAAGTAGAAACAATTTAACCTCAAGTATAGACTCGTGATGGTGATCAACTCGCATGCAAACGTTAAGGTACAAGGAATCATATATAACTACCCAAAACTCATCAACCATGTGTGTCTCACCATATAGTACCCATAATCACTCACAAATATAGCATATTTTTCAAACATGGGTATCAAAATGTCCTTGCTCTCACTCTCACAAAGAATTCATATGTAGCGACTGATGACCATAGGCTTGCCCTTAATGTAATACTCTACTAAATGTTGGAATGTTAAGATTAGGATCAAGTAGGTCTTTTGATGGTTGTAATGTAGGCTAAGGGACGGGTAGGACTATTTTGGCCAGGAATAGTGACTAAGTTCCTAAGCGCTTTAATACATCACTTTGTATCATTGACACTTTGTTTTTTTCTTTTTTTTCTTTCAACCTTTCTTTCTTTTATTCTACCACCCTTGTTCTCCTCTTTTGTTTTTCAATTTTAAGCACAACTCGCTTTTCAGCTTTCTTTTCCTTTTTCTTTTCACAACATACCTCTTATGATAGCACTTTCTTTTTCATAACACATTCAAGCACCATTACAATTTATAGCATCATACTCACCCAATTTCCTCTTATGTTGTCACATGACTTTTTCACTTTAAAGCACTTAGGAGTTTGGATCAAATTACGGTCTTGAAAAAAAATGGATTAGGCTTACATACAAGGTTGTCAAAGAAAATAGGCTAAAGGCTCAAAAGGGTTTAACTAGGATGATGTCCATGGGTAGGTAAAACTGAAGGTAAACAAATATAGGTTGCCAAAGAAATGCCTAAATCATATCCTAAACTTACACTCCTTATTTTCGCTTTGCATACATACCAGGCAAGTTCTAGCATCAGCCACACACATAGAATATACGATTATCTCACACACACAAGGCACATGGTCGACTTGCTTGGAAGTAATATAGACTCTCGACCCAACAAGTGAAGGAATTGAACCACACAATATCACATAATGAGTCACAACTAGAGCCTAAACGTCTCAATGTCACAATCATAGCACATACTCTTATTATAATCTCATGCTGCCTATCAAAATAATTTCATGCGAAGCTAGAAAAAATTTACTACTAAAAAAATGAAACAAAAACAAAGCAAACAAACATAGATGCGAGTAGAGAAGTATAGCATGCAATACCACCACCCCACACTTAGTCGGGACACTGTCTTCAGTGGAGAATAAATACGAAGAACCTGGTCAGTCGGACTCGTCCTCAATGTCGGGGGTCATACCCTTTGCATCGGAATAATCATCAGAGTCGTCATTCTCAGAAGTTCCTCATAAGTATCCCACTTAATTCCAAGAGTGAGTCGAGGTATTTGCAGCGAGGAGGGTTCTCCTTGCTCTTTTCGGCCTCTTTTCTTGCCTTTTTGTGAAGTGGTCTTGCTTTGGGTGCCATTGTACCTGAGACTTAAAAAAAATGTTCATGTTAGCATCATCTCGATGGATACAATCTATAAACAAGCAGTAGTGGCACCACCCCACACTTAGTTTGTTGGTACAGACTAGTGAAGTGAAAGTGGTCGATTACTCAGACTTCATCGACATACGTTTTAGGGGCTATATTCCAACAAGAAATTCAGATATGTAACACTTCTTGCAATCTTTGCAATACTTTCATGTTAGGTATATCAAGACTTCTTCATAGGGATTACATCATGGTATAGTTTCTATCGATAATCACAATCTCCTATGTCGGTAGGCAACTATAAGTCTTATTCCGATGAGCGAGACATCCCAACATGTAAGTATTCAAGTGACAAGAGCATGCAATGTTCATGACTATAGCAATTCTGCAAGTAGTATAACAATGCATCAGAATCAATTTCTAGTTGGAAACAAGTTAAGAGTATCCTAACGTTCATGTTCACTCACTTAGTTTTGTATCAACAATTCAAACACATTAACATCACCAATATTTCTTCAAGATGTAGCAATTCGTAATAGACATAGCAACGTAGCACTTACGAAAAATAGATGAAGAACAAAGTAGTACTTACTTGGTTGAAGCCTTTGGATGATGTTCTTGTGATGAAAAAGAGCAAAAGGAAACTTTTTGATAGGTTTTGGAGACTATAGGTGGTGCATAAGCTAGGTTTCCAATGTGTTTTTGGTTCAAGACTAAGTCTCATATTTATAAGAAAAGGTTGGGTCGAGTTTTGGCCCATTAAAATCAGATTTGGAGACTAAAAGTGACCATAGGTGGTGCCTAATGCTTTGCCTAGTTGAGCAGAATGCCATAGCATATGCCAAGCATTTATTTAAGAATGCCATAGCATATGCCATGCATTTATTTAAGAATGCCATACACTATGCGGCGCATTGTCTATGGCATAATGGGACATATGCACCGCATAGTCTATGGCATATGAGATACTGAGACCAAATGCCATAGCATAGGCGGCGCATAGTCAAAAGCATACCTAGGAATAGGCGGCGCATAGTGTATAGCACACTAGATTCCGAGACCTTAGGCTATAGGATAGGTTGTGCATCGTTCTTGTCCTAGTTTGCCTAGCCTTCCTCGAAGCCTATTTTGGCGTGAGAAAGGCTCAATCCATAGCCTTATGCATCACCCTTCCTAACTTACCAACTTTACCATACAATGCGTCCAAATCGTCAATTGAAATCAATCTCCTCGTTGACTACTTCTTGCACCTATATTCACTCAAACAAATGAAAACGATTAGTACGATGGGTTGCCTCCCACCAAGCGCCTTAGTTTTGGTCGTGGCACGACTCTTATTTTTGGATTTTCATTAATTAAAAACAAATCAAGTACTAGAATGAAAGAAAACGATAAACGATAAATGAAAAATGATAAACGATGGGTTGCCTCCCATCTAGCGCCTTATTTATTGTCGTGGCATGACATGGTTACCTCGAGTACTCAGACTTCGTCGAGGTAAATGGAGGATCGTTTTCTAAAAGGATTTAGACGACAATGAGGCTTACCTGTGGGCATGCGATCTTCTTCGAGATGGCTCATACATTTCCCCGGAGAGTCACCAATTATATCATCAATAGTCCAACCCATAGCTCTCTTGTATCTCCTCAGAGCAGAGATGAGAGCTTCTACGTGCTGTTCACTTAAATCATCTGCACTCTCCGGAAGTATATTTCTACTTTCCAAGAACACATACCTTAGATAATCGGGGAGCTCTTGCGATTCTAGTGTTGGTGTCTCGTTAATGGGAGTCTTCGCTGTTGGTTGATTCTTGAGATCACAATCCGGTTGCTTAGGAGTATAAGACTCTATTTCTGTTAGAGCACCCATAAGTTCTTCATAATCTTCATTATCCTCATGCTCAACTTTCAGTGGCGCAGCAGACAATGGCTCAACAGTAGGCTGTTTCTCTATAGATAATGCTTTCATATCCTCATGATGAACATCAGCTACAGATAACTCATTCATATCGCTGGGCTGCTTCATGGCTTTGCATATATCAAAGCGGACCACTTCGTCATTAATTCGAAACAAAAGCTCATTATCTTTCATGTCAATAAGCACACTTCCAGTTGCGAGGAAGGGGCGTCCCAAGATTATGGGAACGTCAAAATCCACCTCACAATCCAGAATAACGAAGTCTGCAGGAAAGATAAATGAAGATACCTTCACCAAAACATCATTCAAGATACCCACAGGTCGTTTTACCGTCCTATCAGCCATCACGAGCCTCATATTGGTTGGTGTTGGATCTCCTAGCCCCAATTTCTTGTAGACGGATAGTGGCATCAAATTGATGCTAGCACCCAGATCGCACAATGCCTTAGCAAAATTCATAGATCCAACCGTACAAGGAATAGTGAAAGCACCAGGGTCTGCCTTCTTCTGTACTAAGGACCTTGTGGCAATTGCACTGCAATGATGAATATTATCTGTCGGCTCATAGGTTACTGCCCGCTTCTTTGTCAAAAGATCCTTCATAAATTTTGCATACCCAGGCATTTGTTCTAGTGCCTCCACCAACGGAACATTAATGGTCAGCTGCTTCAACATGGTCATGAATTTGCTGAACTTTGTATCATCCGCCACCTTCTTCAATCTTTGAGGAAAAGGTGGTGGTGGGTATGGAATTGTTCTCTCCATGGCTTTCTTCTCCTCTTGCTTCCGTTTTTCAGCTTTGCCAGGCTGCATGTTGTGAGGAGTGATGTTAAGGACATTAGGATCGGCTGCTGCGGCATCTTCCCCTTTCGCCTTATCATCAATTTCTGCCTCTTTGTCAGCCACTTGCTTGCCCTTAGATGAGGTTTCCAGCACCTTACCACTTCGGGTAGTAATAGCCATGCATGACCCATCATTCCTTGGGTTTTGCACGGTGTTGCTAGGTAAAGTGCCAGCCTTTCTTTGATTGAGTGCTGCTGAGAGTTGGCTCAATTGCTGCTCTATTTGCTTGATTGAAGTGGAATGAGAATCAACTAGTTGTTTCATGGAGGACAAATCATTAATTACCTCAGTAACTCCCGCGCTCGTTGCTTCCACTCCTTTCAATAATTTAGCCATCATGTCTTCCATACTTCCAGAATTAGATGTGGTGGTATCACGTCTACCAGGGGGAACATATACACCACTCTTTTCATTGTTTTTTCTCCAACTACCTTGGTCCTTGTTTCCAGAATTATCATAATAGTTCCGACCTTGGTTTCCTTGGGTATTCCCACGGAAACCCCCCTGATTGTTCAAGTAGTTGGCCTCCTCTTCCGAATCAGATTCGTCTCTTCCTTTTAGCACCACGGCTTTCACTTTTTCGGTCTTCCCTGATAATAAATGCTTTGTCAGAAGATCCACTTGCGTTTTCATGTGCGCTAACTCTTGATCACGTTCTTCTTGTCTTCTTCTTTGGTCTGCAGTCATGCCTATAGATAAAGTGGGGCTTGCTACCTCGTAATCCCTGGTATGCCAAGCTCTACTTTGTTTCGTCATGCGATCTAGCATATTGCTTGCTTGACCAAAGGTGAGGTCCATAAATGATCCTCCAGCCGCATTATCCACCACTAGTCTAGTTATTGAATTCAAGGCTCTGTATAGTATCTCTATTAGGTGAACATTAGTCATATAATGGTTTGGACACCTCGCTAGCTTTGTCTTGAACCTCTCCCATGTTTCATGAAGAGCTTCAGTGGGAAGCTGACGAAAGTTGCTGATTTCATCTCTCAATTGTGCCTTTTTGGAAGGCGGAAAGAATCTTTCTAGGAAAGCGTCTCTCAATTGCCTCCAATTTGTAATTGAATCAGGAGTCAGCCCATTTAACCATAGTGTTGCCTCCCCAGACAGAGACAATGGAAATAGACGTAATCGAATTGCATTCTGACCAACACCAGGATTGTCAAAAGACTTGCATGTAGAAATAAAGTTGATGAGATGCATATTCGGATCATCGCCTGCTAGTCCACCAAACAATCCCTTGAGTTGCAATAACTGAATCATGGTGCTTGTGATGTTGAACTTGGTTCCGGGCGCTAATGGTGGAAGAATAATGGCTCTTGTGGCTCCGGCTCCATCAAGATCATCATCATCATCATCGAACGGTATCTCACGTTGTGCATCCATTGATGCACTGAACAAAAACCTGCAATAAACAAAAACAAAAACTAAAAGTAAAAGTACGAGAGTCTTCGACCAAAGGGTCTAGTAATTATTACGAACTTAATTGACACTTGTATTCCCCGGCAACGGCGCCAATTTTTGATAACGCTCAATCTACAGCTCTCGTTTGAGTGTAAAGCGGTCGTTAGCAAATATAGAACCCAACCTGGGTTGGGTGTCGATCCCACAGGGAATAGCTTGACCAACAAGTAAGTAAAATTACTAAACTTTTAGTGCAAGTCTCGTAAAAATGGGGGATTCTTGTCTTGCAAGTAATGTAAACAAAAGCTGAAAATAATAAAGTAAAAAGAGAGAGATTGTTACGTGGGTTGTAAACAATGAGAATTAAAGCGTTGGGGTTATGTCCACCTTCTGAGGTATACGTCTCTATTGGCTATGAGTGTGTAGAATTCTGACATGCAATTGCTTATAGAGGATTGTAGTCGATGGTAAATCCAAGCGTCTCTCGACCTAAACAAGGACTATTTCACTTTAACTCTCTCGAGCTTAAAGCGTATCTAACGGTACGAATTCTCCAAGAGGTTAGTCCAGTTACGGCACTAGCTTTTTAATAGGAAAGGGTGTCCTACTACCTTGACATTATCTCTTTTCCAGACAAATAACTTTTCTCTCGAACAAGTTAAATGTTAGACTGGCGTATTCTTGCGTTTGCAACCGCAAAGAATGTAGATTAAGATGAAGAGAATAATGATATAAGCAATATACGTGCCTCGAACTCACAAACTCACAGCAATAGATAGTATCTCATACGGCTTCCATAACCCCAACAGAGAAGTTTAGTTACCCATGAATGCGAAGGAGATCACGATTGACATTGTTGTTATACCACAAGATTGAGTAATTTCGTGTAGCTTAGGTGGTAGGCGTGAGGCGTGAATTCCTAGGCAAAGTAACGATTCTCTTGTTGTGGAATTTAAGAATGGAAGAGTAGAAGAAGAAAAATAGAATTAATGGAAAGATTAGAAGAGTTTAGAAGATGTAAAAAGATGATAGAAGATGAGAGAAGATGAGAGGGATGGAAGGAAGTATTGTGTTCTCCCTCCTTCCTCCCTCCTTATTCTAAATCTCTAGCATGATAGGGTATTTATAATACTCATATCCTACTCCTACTAAGCTAATGAAATAAATAACCAAATCCTACTAGACTAATGAAATCCTTAACCCAAATGTACTAGGTTAAGGTAACATTATCATAATCCATATAAAATAATGAAATACATAACCTAATTGTACTAGGTTAATGTATCATTGTCAAAATTCAGCTTTGTGTCTGTAAGTCCCCAAAGTCTTCAGAATTGCTGTTTTAGCCCGGGACAGATTTTCCATGCAGCAGGTTTGGTCCCCCAAAGTCTTCAGAAATGCTGTTTTAGCCCGGGACAGATTTTCCATGCAGCAGTTTTGGTCCTTAGGCGTGTAAACTCCCTTCCCTTCCTTCGTGAGCTTTCTTTAGCGTCAAGTAAGCCATAAAATGCTGAATTATGCATCATTTATACCTGAAACTTTACTAATCATGTTCGTTAGCTCATTTACAGGAAAAAAGACTAAAAGTGCATGAAATATATAATTTGTTCTCAAAACTAGGCTAAAATATAGGCAAAATATATTGATATAGGTGCGTAAATTCGCCTATCATCAACACCCCACACTTAGAGCTTTGTTCGTCCTCGAACAACATATCATGTCCTTCTAAGCATCAACTTAAGGTTTTTACAGAATCAACACAAAACATTTATTAAGACAAGCACAACGATTATCAACCAAGAGTAGCTTTCCGATTATAAGTAGAAACAATTTAACCTCAAGTATAGACTCGTGATGGTGATCAACTCGCATGCAAACGTTAAGGTACAAGGAATCATATATAACTACCCAAAACTCATCAACCATGTGTGTCTCACCATATAGTACCCATAATCACTCACAAATATAGCATATTTTTCAAACATGGGTATCAAAATGTCCTTGCTCTCACTCTCACAAAGAATTCATATGTAGCGACTGATGACCATAGGCTTGCCCTTAATGTAATACTCTACTAAATGTTGGAATGTTAAGATTAGGATCAAGTAGGTCTTTTGATGGTTGTAATGTAGGCTAAGGGACGGGTAGGACTATTTTGGCCAGGAATAGTGACTAAGTTCCTAAGCGCTTTAATACATCACTTTGTATCATTGACACTTTGTTTTTTTCTTTTTTTTCTTTCAACCTTTCTTTCTTTTATTCTACCACCCTTGTTCTCCTCTTTTGTTTTTCAATTTTAAGCACAACTCGCTTTTCAGCTTTCTTTTCCTTTTTCTTTTCACAACATACCTCTTATGATAGCACTTTCTTTTTCATAACACATTCAAGCACCATTACAATTTATAGCATCATACTCACCCAATTTCCTCTTATGTTGTCACATGACTTTTTCACTTTAAAGCACTTAGGAGTTTGGATCAAATTACGGTCTTGAAAAAAAATGGATTAGGCTTACATACAAGGTTGTCAAAGAAAATAGGCTAAAGGCTCAAAAGGGTTTAACTAGGATGATGTCCATGGGTAGGTAAAACTGAAGGTAAACAAATATAGGTTGCCAAAGAAATGCCTAAATCATATCCTAAACTTACACTCCTTATTTTCGCTTTGCATACATACCAGGCAAGTTCTAGCATCAGCCACACACATAGAATATACGATTATCTCACACACACAAGGCACATGGTCGACTTGCTTGGAAGTAATATAGACTCTCGACCCAACAAGTGAAGGAATTGAACCACACAATATCACATAATGAGTCACAACTAGAGCCTAAACGTCTCAATGTCACAATCATAGCACATACTCTTATTATAATCTCATGCTGCCTATCAAAATAATTTCATGCGAAGCTAGAAAAAATTTACTACTAAAAAAATGAAACAAAAACAAAGCAAACAAACATAGATGCGAGTAGAGAAGTATAGCATGCAATACCACCACCCCACACTTAGTCGGGACACTGTCTTCAGTGGAGAATAAATACGAAGAACCTGGTCAGTCGGACTCGTCCTCAATGTCGGGGGTCATACCCTTTGCATCGGAATAATCATCAGAGTCGTCATTCTCAGAAGTTCCTCATAAGTATCCCACTTAATTCCAAGAGTGAGTCGAGGTATTTGCAGCGAGGAGGGTTCTCCTTGCTCTTTTCGGCCTCTTTTCTTGCCTTTTTGTGAAGTGGTCTTGCTTTGGGTGCCATTGTACCTGAGACTTAAAAAAAATGTTCATGTTAGCATCATCTCGATGGATACAATCTATAAACAAGCAGTAGTGGCACCACCCCACACTTAGTTTGTTGGTACAGACTAGTGAAGTGAAAGTGGTCGATTACTCAGACTTCATCGACATACGTTTTAGGGGCTATATTCCAACAAGAAATTCAGATATGTAACACTTCTTGCAATCTTTGCAATACTTTCATGTTAGGTATATCAAGACTTCTTCATAGGGATTACATCATGGTATAGTTTCTATCGATAATCACAATCTCCTATGTCGGTAGGCAACTATAAGTCTTATTCCGATGAGCGAGACATCCCAACATGTAAGTATTCAAGTGACAAGAGCATGCAATGTTCATGACTATAGCAATTCCGCAAGTAGTATAACAATGCATCAGAATCAATTTCTAGTTGGAAACAAGTTAAGAGTATCCTAACGTTCATGTTCACTCAGTTAGTTGGGGACCTGTCCCATCAACTCCTTATTCAAACAGTTTAGAGGCTTTCAGACTATAGTATGTTAGACAGTTGCTTCAAATTTGCATTGGCATTGTTATACAGTTTTCAGACATTGTTTATCAAATGTTCATTCAGTTTTGAACCTTTTGGCCATTCAGTTTATGTTTTCGTATATTTATAGTATATTTTTCAGTGCTCAGTTACAGATATCAGTCATGGGTTAGCTTGTGGTCCTTTGGATTCATGAGCACCGTGTAGTGTTTCGATTCAGAAAATTGGGGCGTTACAAACTTGGTATCAGAGCCTAAGGTTCAATAGTGTCCTAAGAAGTCTAAAAGGCCACATCTAGTAGAGTCTTGTACATGCGTGTATTGTGCACCACACTTATGAGAAGGAGGCTATGACATGTTTTAGGAACAGTTTCCCTTCCTTCAGTATTCATGTAGTACCAGTGAGCATAAGATCAAAGTTAAACTCTCAATCTAATCAGCTTCTTCCCTTTGTTTACAGATTATGCCTCCCAAAAGGGCTAGCGAAGGGGGAAATGGAAATCAGTCAGCACCTCATCCCGTCCAGCCAGATCCTCTGGATGAGCATGTCTCTCATGCAGAATTCAGGACTACATTCACTACTCTAGCCAGTTCAGTCGTAGCCCAGAATGAACGGCCATCTGCTATTCTAGCCAACCCAGTGAAAAATTCTGCTGCAATCAAGATTCGGGACTTCACCCGAATGAATCCTTCTCTATTCACCGATTCCAAGTCTGAAGAGGATCCACAGGAGTTCCTCGATCAGGTTCAAAAAGTCACAGACATCATGGGAGTGACTTTCAGTGAGAGCGTAGAGTTAGCCATCTATCAGCTACAAGATGTATCCCATACATGGTATAAATAGTGAAAGGTAGACAAGGGTACAGATACAGACCCCATAGAGTGGGAAGAGTTCGCTACAGCTTTCTTAGATAGGTTCTTTCCCATAGAGCAGAAAGAGTTTAAAGTGTTAGAGTTTATCAATCTCAAACAAGGTACAATGAGCATAAAAGAATACTCCCTCAAGTTTATTCAGTTATCCAGGTACGCTCCCCATATAGTAGCAGATAGCAGATCCAGAATAAGTAAGTTTGTGTCAGGGGTATCAGGTAGAGTGGTTAAAGAGTGCAGGACTACGATGTTAATTGGTGACATGGACATATCTAGGCTTATGATATATGCCCAACAGATGGAGAAACAGAAGCTTAAGAAGAAGAAGAGAGAAAATAAGAGAGCCAGAATAGGTAGTTATAGTTTTGCACAGCATGGATCATAGGGTGGTAACCGTTCTCAGTTGTGTCAGAAATGTTCAGCCCCAGTTCATTCTTCAGCTAGTGCCTCAGTACCAAAGTTTAGAAATGATCGTAGAAATGGGGCATCAGGCTCCAAGGCTCAGAATAGTGATAGTAGGATTCTTACTCATCCGCTTTACGCAGAGTGTGGTAAGCATCATAAGGGTGTGTGTAGATACGGCAGTGGTGTGTGTTTCGAATATGGTGAGTTAGGTCACAAGGTCAGAGACTGCCCCCAGTTAGGTTATCAGAGTCATCTCCGCTCATCATTTCAGTCCAGTCACTCGAATCAGCAAGGTGCCAATTTCAACGCTATCAATGGGCAATGCCCAAGAAGACTCTATGCACTTTGGTCCCGGAAGAATCAGGAAAATCCTCCTAATGTAGTCACGGGTATGTTATAGATATGTCATTTGCATGTTCACGCTTCTTCATATTCATGAGTTCCTTTTTCTTTTGAAACTTTGCATAAAGTTAAACTATGGGGTCAGAAAGTCAAGCCTTCAGATTCTAGTTATAATTCCAGTATGTGTAGGTAATCACTAAGGGAAGATGATTCTCGACCTACTCTTATCTTAGTGCAATTGTTTTGTACCACAGACATCACCTTACCTACACATGTTTTATACACTTCCCATAGGATCATGTGCGTGTCGAATTCTTAGCAGGACGGTTTCCAACACCTTCAGTAGTACGATCCATATTCCATGAACATAAAAATTTCAGACTTAAGTCATACAGCTCATGACTCAGGCACTCATGTCATGTTTTACCATAGGTTCAGTCCACATGACTCATGCTCTACTCCTAGTGATCAGTCAAGCTCATATTACATCATGTATACCTCCAGTTTAAATCTCTTGATAAATCCATAATGTTGGTACTCTGTTCCTCAGGACTTAGTCGATTGTTCAGGTTGATATAGTATTATTTGAGCATCGGATCCTTGCCTATGCCAATATTTCCCCAAATAGTTATCAGTATCCAGTCTCAGTACTTCAATATCAGTCTAAACCTCAATTATCAGAACCCAGCATTCAGTTCCAGTAAGAATCTCAGTTACAGTTTTAGTTATAATACCAACTTCAGTTCAGTAATTAGGTCAGAAATTCAGTTCAGTTCTATACTTGCTTGACCAATGCTACAGCTATCAGTCACTCAGTTAGTAGTATTTTAGTACCTTAGACTACAAAATATTTCCAAACCATGATATACGTTTAGCTTTGCATTCTTGAGGTGATGCAGTTTTGCTCATTCATTCTCAATTACCTCACGTTATCCAGTCAATCATTATCTCTTATGTATGATGTTTTACAGTCTTAGTCCAGTTATTCGGACTAAGTACAGACCAGTCTATCATACCCAATATTCATCTATGAGTTATCCAGTTAATTAGATAAGTCAGTATGTTTACGCATTCGTGCTCAGCACCTCATAAATCATTCAGTAGTCTCAGTTGCAGTGCATGAAGCTTAGTTGCTTCATCTTAGATGATGTATCAGGCCTCAAGTTTCATATCTCAGATAATCAATCATGATTCAGATACTAGATGCCTTGTGCATCACCTCAGTTTCCCCTCAGTAGCTCAGCCAAGGCAGTATTCTTAGAGGGATCTAGTGTCCCAAGGGGGAGATATGTTATGATCCCCCGAACCTTTATAACATAAGTGTCCCATTCTTGTCTCACAAAATGAATCCATTTTGAAGTAGGGTATACTCATAAGTTGACCCTCAAGTTCGAATCTCAGTTGTGAGCCATGTATTTAAGGGCTTGGATCAGTTCACGAAATTTAGTCTATATGCCATGTTTCAGCCTCAGTCATGTTCTCAGGTCCCCATTCATGCATACTTCTAGCATACTCATGGGGTCATCAGTGTCTTTCAGTCACGTAAAAGTTTTCTTAAACTTACTCAGTTCCATGATCAAACTACCATTACAAACTTGGAATTCAGTTCATGCTCAGATCCCTATTACAAACTTGGTACTAAGTACCCTTGCATATTCAGTCATGCATTCATATATCAGTTCAGTCATGTAATTATGCATTAGACATACATTCTCACTGTGGGAAATTTAGTTCATCAGCATATTCAGTCATGTATTTATGAGTCAATTATCAGTCATGCATCAGGTATGCATGAATTCAGCTTATTAGTCATGCATCAGATATGAATGTTCAATATGTTATATTCAGATCTTCAGTCATGTCAGTCATGAGATCATGTTTCAGTTATTCATGTTCAGTATGTAATCAGTTTATATTCTTCCCCTCACTGTCAGTCTCATTCGAGGATGAATGTTCTCAAGGGGGAGATATTGTAATACCCCGTACTTTTCCTAGCTTGAAAAGTTTTCCCAAGAATGTTAGAAGCTTTATTTGAAAGATTAATCCACTTTTGTACACGTGGTATTTTCAATATTTTCACCTTTTTCATGTGGAAAATTCAATAAGCTTTCCACCGATACCAAATTCACCCAAATCCGACATCCGGGTGAAGAGTTAGAGCCTTTTTAGTGAAACAGTGTATCACCTGAGCCTTCAGCACGTCGCGGAGATAGCTCAAATGGAAATTGTCAATTTCCACTGTTG
Source organism: Capsicum pubescens (assembly GCA_030864215.1). Lineage (NCBI taxonomy): Eukaryota > Viridiplantae > Streptophyta > Magnoliopsida > Solanales > Solanaceae > Capsicum > Capsicum pubescens. Next base: position 254,131,255 of record CM061540.1, on the reverse strand, counting down.
CTCCGCGATAGTGGCGAGTCGCGCCAAACTTCCAGGTCTCAAACAAGGTCGCAACGTGATAGCTCTGCATCGCGCCACTATGCAGATTCCTAATTGTCCAGTTCCAGTGACTTGGCGCGATAGTGGCACATCGCGCCAAGGATAAAAATCAGGAAATTTTCTCAGAAATTAAATACGTGTACTAGGTTTAAAAGGTTCAATTTTCCACCCTATATATATGAGCCTTATAACATGAGATTTGGCCACAATTCACCAGCTTATACTCAATTACTCTCAAATACTCTCAAGAACAAACCCTAGGGTTTTCATAAAAGGTTCAATTCCAAGAGAATTCACCATCAAATTTCAAAAATCTCTCCGTCAATCTTCGTAGAATCACAGGCTAAGGTATGCATAGTGTTCATTCATGGACTCCTTTCATCTATAAAGTTCAAGAATCTCTTTTCAAATTCAAGTGTATGGATTTTTGTATGAATTTCATGTTGGGTTTATTTTGTTCATGTTGAGAATGATTAATTGAATTCTAATCCATGTTGGGTGATCAATTTTATGTGGAATTGATTGGAATAGATGTATATTCATGTGAACTTACGATTAAACCCTATAATGATGAAATTAGAATGGAACCATGATGTCTAATTGTTGTACAATGTTGTTTACATATACTATGCCTACCATGTGTTTGATTGAATGCCTATATGAAGGAAAAGTGTCCAACTAGTATGATATCATGAAATCCTCAATCATGTACAAGTTTATGCATATCACATGTTTGACAAAATGCTTCAATATATGAATTATGAATTGTGTTGTTGGTCATGTATTCACATAAGTCATGTTATATCAGTTTCTTCTCATCGAGTCCTGGAGGTACTTGTACCCGAAACATTTATCTATGTGCCTAGAGCCATGTCATGTTATCACGATCTCCTCAGTCAAGCTATGATCCATAGAACTCAGTCAGTCATGTGACTCAGGAAATCTCAGTAATTTCAGTAGCTCAGTAATCTTAGTAACCTCAGCATTCCCAGTCAATCTCAGTAACTTCAGCAGTCCTCCGAACTCAGTACATTCTGTCAGTCAACGGAACTCAGTAAATTTAGTTTTAGCTCTGCTAAACGATACCATCAGTTAATCAGTTCAATTTAGTTAATTAGTTCAGTGTCTATTCAGTTGGGAGTAGAATTCAGCATCGAGTGAACCCAAGGATGGGGACTCACCTGTTGTTCAGTGGAGGGTGTGATCCTTAGAAGCAATCCTTGTGTTCCAGACTACGTAGCCAATGTAGGTTGAGATGCACCCTATACATTTAGGGATATATATATATATATATATTTTATTTGGGTTACCTACTAGGAGGGGTTGATGGAAGAGCTCCCTGTCAGTGAGGGTATACTCACAGCAGGTCTTTACCCATGGCATGATATTGATGCCCTTCCAGCTGGGGTTACAGGTTGAACCCCACCAGTTCAGTTCTAGGGCATGTCGGTTAGATGATTACCTCCCACAGTCACAGTCTAAGTCTCAGTAAAAGAACTCAGATAGTTCCATCATATTTAGGACTGTCAGATACAGTCACTCATGTTATTAGTTATAACAGTTCTCAAAACTCATGTTATCAGTATTCAGCTTCAGAACTGTCAGATACAGTCAACCAGACCAGTTCTTCATAATCAAAACTGTCAAAAATAGTTATTCATGTATCAGTAACATAGTATCAGTCCCTCAATATTCATTAATACAGTATTAGTCTTTCTCACTTATCAGCGACTCAGGGGTCAATATTAGTAGACTCAGTATTCAGTCCTATCACGATCTCAGTTACAGTTACGTAGTCATGCATGTATTCTCATGTTCTTGTTAGTCAGTCAGTTAGTATTGTTCATGCATATGAACCGTTTACATTTAGCCTACCTCACTTGCATACCAGTATATTCAAAGTACTGACGTATTTGCGTTATGGTATCTTATACCATAGGTTTAGAAGTACGAGCTCTAGAGCATCAATAGCATCCCAGTTCAGTAGTCAGAGTCAGCTGTGAGTCCTCATCCTTCGAGGACATGATAATTACATTACTATTTCATCCTTCAGTTTAATTTAGTTATCGGAGTTAGTTGGGAACCTGTCCCATCAACTCCTTATTCAGACAGTTTAGAGGCTTTCAGACTATAGCATGTTAGACAGTTACTTCATATTTGGTTTGGTATTATTATACCATTTTCAGACATTGTTTATCAAATGTTCATTCATTTTTGAACCTTATGGCCATTCAGTTCATGTTTCCGCATATTTATAGTATATTTTTCAGTGCTCAGTTACAGATATCAGTCATGGGTTAGCTTGTGGTCCTTTAGGGTCATGAGCACCATGTAGTGTTTCGATTTAGAAAATTGGGGCGTTATAAGTACCTAACATCAGCATAACCAACAAGATCGGGACTACAATCTTTAGAGTAAAATAAACCTATATGTTTGATCTCATTTCGATGTCTCCTAGTAGGAGCAAAACTATACCTTGCTAACAAATGGACCGAAAAAGGCTATGTCATGCCTTGTAGTATTTGCAAGATACATTAGTGCACCAATTGCACTAAGATATGATACTTTATAACAAAGGATTTCCTAATTTTTTTTCTTGAGGTCAGAATAAATTCTTATTCAATTATGCATGTTTCTTATTTAAGCAAATATTCTATTGCTTTTGAAAACTTTTCAAGAGTTTCAATAATTTTCAAGATATAAGCTTATACAATATAAGGATTCTAAATAAGTTTCCCAGAAACTTTTATATGCTTCAAACATTTTGAATCCTTAAAAAAAATTCATTTAAATTTTGTCAAGTGACAATAATCAACATTTCATATGTTACATCTTCAAGTGTCTGTACTGCAAATCAAATAAGTTTTATACTTACCAAGATGCATCCTTTCATGTCACTTGGTAAATGTTTCTACGTCAGCATGCTTAAATAAACATAGAATTTAGATCCTCGTAATCTTTTACAATATTGAGCCAATATTTTATCAAAGATATCATTGATGATTTATCAGTTAATATCGGTTCACAGTGTGATGTAATATTTTGAGATCTCATTACTTCATTATTTTCAGGTACCTGAACGTTTCATAAGGTTTCATGAAGTGTTATGTTGTAGGCTCTTTAAGAGCACATTGCCTTCTTATTATTATTATTTTCTCCTTATTATTTTCAAGGATTATTTAATTCGGAACCGATTAGTCTACCATGCTTCATGCATGCGTAGATTTTGTCCTTTAAGAATAAAAAATAGGAGAACTTGTAGCTTAAATATGATACTAAATTTGAGTCAACAGATATTTTCGGTATTTGACTTGAATTATCTTTTGAATGAGGATCTAATGATAATTCCTAACATATTTCATAGATACTTATAATCTCCCTCTTATGTTAGGAAAACTAAGATTTATCCCTTATCTTCATTGAGGAATCCATCTTTGTGCATCATGGTATATTATTAATTGTATATCGCACATCAAAACTATTAGATGAAATAGTTGGTTCCTGACCTTGAATCAATTGAGAAGGAAGAAATAATCATAATTTAATTCATTGGTCTAATACATACAAGTGTTATTGTATGCAACATATCATATTTCAGACCAACACATGAAGTTTTGTTCTCATTAACAATGGTTTAGCTATTTATCGAAGGCATTCAATGTCAAACCATCATCATCAAGATTGTCTTGATTACACAATCTGAAAGTTATGCTCTTAACTCAATTTTATTGAGCAAGCAACTTTATGAATGTCAAACTGCAGGTTGACAATGAATGTACATGTGATTATCTTATATCGATGCATCTTAATAGATCACATGACTGGTGAACGGGCCCATATTCACCTTTTAAACTTTTTAGTTTTTGAGGGATCAAATCTCAACATTAGTTGGTCCAACCAACTTATTATGAGAACAAACAATATAAGCAATTCTTGAAGAATTTTTTATTTCTTCAACATATGTCTAATACTCAAGATGCACATCTTCATGAAGGAAAATTACTTATGTCAATAGATTAAATGATTTGTATTAGTAACTCCAAGTTACCATAACATGTACAAAAATTCTTCAATAAACATCAGGTTTACTATTGCATGAATTTCGTATCAATAAACAATAAACTCTTAGTTTATTATGGCATGTGATTTCATCATGCTTGGGTAAATTTTCACATTCGTGTTTCTTATCACAGTAACTTGAAGATATTCAATCTTCCAATTATTCTACCTCTTTTAGAGGTGGATTCTGATATCTTCACAACAAAGAATACGTTCAAGTGTATATACAGTCACATTCACCCCCAGGGTATAGATCTGTATTTATAATAATCGAAATTCCCATTCCCAAGAATAAAATATAATCATGCCTTAAGCATTCTTATTCCCAGGAAGAATGAAATATAATCATGCCTTAAGCGTATCAAATTATGATAGCTACTTCAAAAGCAAATTGAGGCATACATATGATTTATTGCTACCACATTCAATTCAAGGAATGGAGTATATTTAATGGGACATGTTTCATCACTTTTCACCAAATGCCTATTATTTTACCTTAGCCATCATAATATCATCAATATGGTACATTGAGATTCAAACTCAACGTCTTATCCATATAAAGGTGTCTTAGGCATAAATCGATGGGACTTGAACCCAACATATTATCATGATCCCTTTTGATAATATTGTTCTTGAGGAATAAATTTAAAACATAATGGTTCCAAACCAATTATTTTTTTTCAAATTCAACAATAATCATATTATTAGTAGCAAAAGACAAATAACATAAGGAATTACTAATCTTGAAATTCTTTAGATTTATAATCTCACCTATTTGGGAGAGTCTCGTGTTGATAATGTGTTATGAAATAACTAAAGAATAAGGAAGAAGAGTAGAGAGAATAGAGAGATTAATTATTATTTCTCTTGAAGGATGAATTACAATGAAGCAAAACCCCTTTTATTTATTGGGAAAAACTAACCTTGGGGTTTGTAACTTTTCCATAAATAGACATACATAATATATGGTAAAGTAGGTATTCACTATATATGGTAAAGTAGACATTCACTATATATGGTATATTTATAACACTATTCTTTTTTAAACAAATTCAAACAGAAAATAGGTCTCTATTTTTGAAATTGAGAGAGTAACAAACATCTACAAGTCATTCATATATCCACAGTTCACATCATTTAAAAATAATTTCAAGTTAAACTTTTTCATGATATCTAAAATAATTTTGAAATATAATTTGCTACACCTTAAAAAATAATTTAAGTAATTACTTTTGTTCATACTTTATTATGATATATGAGAATTTATGTGATAATCTTTTTATTAAATGTAAATTTAAATAATATACTTAAATCAAATGGGGAGAATAATATTAAATTTTAAAAAAAAAATATTTGAAGTTTTTTTCATTTAAACATTTTTTTCAATCGTGGTGTCCAAACAAGCTTTCTCTCCTCTTAACTAAATTCACGGAATAAATAAATTATTTTTGCGTGTAACAGTCATTATTATTTTTTTACTGTTTTCGTCTAAAATTATTGATAGTTAAGGTAAAACTTACAAATATAGCTAAGGGTATAACGATTTTTTCATAATTTTTAAAATATTTTCGTATAATTTTTTTATGTTAATCCCACTACAACTCTATTTTAAATGAAAAATATAGGCGTAATGGTCATTTCATTAGAATCTTTTTAATGTCATTCATGATGTAATTTTTCACATTAATTTTACACACCTCAATTATAAGTTTATTTTAATATGTAGTAAAAAAAATTAAATGCATTATATCAAAATGTTTATTATATACATCCTTTGTCTAAATTCAAATAATATATTTTTCTTTTTAATCAGTTCTAAAAAAGAATTGATATTTTTTATTTGGTTAGTATTTTACAACGTTATCAGTATTTTAGTCATGTTGAATTTTATTTATTTGTCAAAAGTTCACAAAGGTATACTCTTCTATTTAAGGTTCATTTATTTGAAAGGTAATTTGAAACATTGAGACATTTTTTCATGTATCTTAAATTCAAGCCTAATTAAAATATTATAAATTGAAATAAAAAGAGACATAGTTTATAAGAGTATGTGCAAATACTCACATTTGTTTTAAAAAAGATAAAAAAAAAAAAAAGTAAAATTAATTTTGGTCACACATTTAATTACATAAAATAACGATTACTATATTATAGTAAGATAATAAAAAACTCTCATAAACATTGAATAAGTGTTTATCTATCAAACACAATAAGCGATTCCTCCGTAATTCCAAAACTTCACATGATTCATATCATTACAAAGATTTGCACTATACATATAATATGTGAAAACATAATTATCTACTAAGCACCTATTCAAATTATTTTTAAAAACTTATTTAAAATGTAATATTAACTTTCTCATGTTAAATTAGTACAATATATATCATGTTAACTTTTGTTAATTCTTTATTTCTTTTTATTTGAGATATTAAATTTTACTATCAGGTAGACATATCACTTAAAAAGAAATTTCTTATTTACTATATTAAATTGATCTCCTATTTTTAATGTATATAGGACAAGACATAAAGGCAATCCTTTAACATTATGATTCATTAAAACGTTCATCCAGTAGGTCCTTATTTTCGTTTGTTAAACACCCATAAAACAAATTTAAATGTATTTAAAATCAATTTGTGTATGAATTAGTATCCCTTTATTGCTTCGTATGATCTATATAAAATGTTAATAAATAGATATTTATAATTTTAATCTATTCTCTTGTATAATTTTTAAATAAAGTAGAAAAAGAAAAACATTACAATTAGTTGTTTATTCTCTTGTGTTTGACCTGATGTTAAAATAAGCATTAGAATATATGATATTTTAATATTAATTATGAAGCCTTAAATAAGTTGTAAGCTATTGTTTGATTTTACAAAGATAAGAAGTTATATTTTATTATATAGTGTAATCTCTACTTATATTTCTTTTTGTATTTGTTCAAAAATATTAATGATCATTTTAAAAAAAAAAAAAATTAAATAAAAATAAATATATTTAAAATTATAATATTGGGCCCATAAACGGGCCCTTCATTATCTAGTCTAGTACATATAGTCATATATGTTGTAAAGTTTTTCATCATGTCATAAGGAAATTATGATTTAATTATAGAATTTAATTTAACCATTAGTTTCGACAAATAATAGTTTATACTAAGTAACAGGTTTAAATCAAAAGATACCTACCATATGCATAAATATTTTAAAATCAATTACTCCTACTAACTAATGAGGATTGTGGAAATAGTTAGTGTTGATGAGGGTATTGAGAAAATGAATTTTGAAGCGTGAAAAAGACCGTTGCGCCACGTCCACTATCTCGCGATGGAGTAGGCTTGATGGTTGGCGCGATACGATGACTTTGGTATCGAATCTTTTATGTTGATATATGAAAAGATACCTATTAGAAATGGTTGAATCTGTTCCTAGTAAACTCCTAAAGATACCATAAATATCGTATGTAAACAAATTTAATCTGAGCAATCAAGTTCTTCTCTAGCTTGCTCATTACAAATCACAATTTTATTTTGTAGCTGAAAAAATTGAGTTAACTACTGTAAACTTAATTTTCATTGGCTTCGTAAAATTATGAAGACATTCTGCTACTATCCCTGAATTAACTAATTGACAGCAACAACAACATACCCAGTATATTTCTACTAAGTGGGGTCTGGAGAGGATTAGTGTACGCAGTCTATATCACTACCTCAAAGGTGAGGTAGAGAGGCTATTTCTGATAGACCCCCAACTCAAGATAAAATAAGCTAGATAAGGAATAGTAAAAAGACAAGATACAAATAAATTACCACAGCCAATAAAATCATAGACAAGATTCATCAAGTAATACAACAATCTGAAATAATACTAACCTTCTACCCTAATTTGCCTCCTCCATGACTTTCTATCTAGGGTTATGTCCTTAGTAAGCTGAAGTTGTTTCATGGCATGTCTAATCACCTCAATCCAATATTTCATCAGTCTACATCTACCTTACTTGAGTCCATTCCTATCCAACCTCTCACACCTCCACAATGGGCATTCGTTTCTCTACCCATCACATGTCCAAACCATCTTAACCTTGATTATCTCATCTTGGCTTCCACCAAAGCCACTCCCACCTTATCTAGAGCAACCTCATTTCTAATCTTATCTTTCCTGATACATCCACACATCAGCCAAAGAATTTTCATCTCTGTCACTTTCATCTTTTGGATGTGGACCTTCTTGACAGGAGGACAACACTCTGGCCCATACAACAAAGACAGTCTAACCACCACTTTATAGAACTTTTCTTTAAGTTTTGAAGGTACCTTTTATCACACAAGATTCTGAAGGCAAGCCTCCATTTCATCCACCTTATCTCAATCCAATGAGTGACATCTTCGTCAATCTCTATATTTCCATCAACCATAGATCCAAATACTTGAATCTATCTCTCTTATTGATAGACTGAATATCAAGCTTAACAACCATATCGGACTCATGAGAAACCTTACTGAACTTACACTCTAAATTTTTAGTCTTAAACCTACTCAACCTAAACCATTTAGCCTCAAGTATTTTCCTCCAAACCTCTAATTTAGCATTAACTCCACCACGAGACTCATCAATCAAGACTACATCATTTGAAAAAAAAAAATAGTAAGGCACCTCACCTTGAATTTATCATGTCAAAACATCCATCACCAAGGCAAAGAAAAACAGACTAAGAGTCCATCCTTAGTTTAACCCCATCAAGACAGAAAAGTGCTCTGAGTCCCCTCCCTCAGTCCTAACCTACATCTTGGCTCTGTCGTACATATCCTCAATCACTCTACCATACACCAAAGATACACTTCTAGAAACCAAGCACCTCCATAGAATCTCCCTAGGGACTCCTTCATAGGTCTTCGCTAAGTCGATAAACACTATATGCAAGTCCTTTCTTTTCCTATATTGCTCGATCAGTCTTCTAATGAGATGGAAGACTTCAGTAGTCGAGCATCCTGGCATATGTCCAAACTGATTATCAGAAATAGTAACTAAATCAACTAATTGAAATGCTTAAATTTCTTAGGAACGGAAATTACTCTATCAAATTCGAATTATACAATTCCATATTTTCATATTCGCAGCGTAGATTAATAGCCAAACCTATTATTTTGTGCTTGTTAATTTGTATCTCATTTCTGGTATAATTTTCTTTATACATATCGAAAGGTGGGGTTCGTAGGTGGTGGCCTGATAAAAAAAAAGGGGCAAAACGAAAAAGATCAAATGCATGCATTTGTATATAATGAATTAAATTAAGTTTTATCATATGTGCATGCATATAATTCCAATAACAAAACTTACACGAACATATATAAAAGCAGTCGTCTACAGATAAAAGGCCTAATTGCAACAATTTTGCTTGTTTAGATTCTTAGCTATGCCAATTCTAACATAAAATAAAGGGAAAATTTCAGAAATAGCATACTTATCCTCTTAATTATGAGTTTCATAGTAATAGTTTCATAATTACATAATGTAGCAAGTTGTATTTTGTATTTTTTCAAACTGTTGCTACAAAAATACAAGTACATATGATTTTTACTGCCCTTATGATCGATATGTATTTTATATTTTGCATATTTCTACAAAAATACAAATACATATGCTACAAAATGTAATTTGATAAAAGTGTTGTTATTTTTTGTAATTTAATACTTAAGTATGCTACTTTATATATTTTTTCCTAAAATAAATGTGCAAAGGTTGAAAAAGGCCCATCGTAACAATGATGATAGTGGGATGTAGATTAATTGATGATAAGTTATCTACAGTTTCACCCTAGTAGTGGGCTCGAGTCCGAATTTATAAAGAAAGTTAGTGTTGGTTTTTAAGAGGTGTGAATGGAAAATGAATAAGTATTTTTTTTCCATAAAAACTCCAAGAGAAAGGATGTGATTTGAATAGGCACCTTTTCGGATGGGATGGTTATGACCTTTTCAAAGAGTTGTGGTTTTTTTTTGAAGAGTTGTACCTTTTTCGAAGAGTTGCACCTTTATGAAGGGGTGCACCTTTCTGAATCATTGTTTCTCTTCAGAAGCAACACCTTGATGACTATAAATATCTAAATTTATCCTTATGTATAGATATGAAATTTTGAAGAAAAACACTACTCTTTCTTGAAAAAAAACTCTAGTGTGATTTATTGTCGTTGAGTACATTCGTAGTTCGACAAAATTTGAGGTACCTCTATTCTGTCAATGTGATTTATTTTATCTTAGGAGGATATATTCCATAAACTTGGGTACTTGAGGAAAATAATTTCCTTAAGGACACACCGTGAATTCGGTGGACTTGAACCTTTCTGTTTCATCTTTTTTTCTTAAAGATGGTTTTACTATTTTTCGAAAAATAGTTTAAACTTTATATTGATAGTTCTTCAACTGTTTGAACTTGTGTTTGAAGTTCTTAAAACTTCATTTTGATAGTTCATAAATTGATTGAACTTGTGTTGAAGTTCTTAACATTTAATTTTTTCTATTTTCAAAAAAATAGTGTACACTTCATTTTTAGTTGTTCATAAGTTGGGTTGAACTTACTGTTAAAAGTTCAAAGTTGTATATAAAGATTTTAAAACTCATTTGATCGTACATATGTTAATTTGAACATGTGTTTGAAGTTATTGTTGAAAACATACAGATTTTACTAAACCCAAAAATACAATCTGAAAGAAATTATAAAAGTATTTATTTTTTGTATTTGCTTGGTGAAAGAAAGGAAAAAGAATTTATCACTATTTATAAATCAAGTATTTGGTTAATCTATATTGGGTTTGATTTTGTGGAAACTAAAATCTTTTGATTTCTACTTCCTCGTTAGAAGAATATATAAAAACTTCATTGAGAAATCAGCGTGGAGGGTCTAAACGACCTCAAGATGAACCAAGCAAGAATGAACTTAATGATAAGAATACAAGGCGTAGTACACCTCAAAGAATGTCAACTTCATCTGGATCAGATTTTGTGACATTTTTTCTTTAAAATGAGCCTCAAACATTTAAAGAAGCGATTTCGTCTTCGGGCGCATCCTTTTGGAAAGAGACAGTCAATAGTGAGATTGATTCCAATTGATTCAATCTTGAGCAATCACACTTGGGAGTTGGTTGATCTTCTTCCAGAAAGTAAACCTTTAGGTTTTAAATGGATCTTCAAAAGAAAAATGAAAGCTGATGATACTATTGATAAATACAAGGCAAGACTTGTAGTGAAAGGCTTTAAACAAAAAAAGGCCTTGATTATTTTGATACATACTCTCCTTTAACAAGGATAACGTCCATTCGAATGTTAGTTTCCTTAGAGACGATATATGGTCTTGAAATATATCAAATTGATATGAAAATGGGATTCCTAAATGAAGAATCGGAGGTAGAAATATACATGAAACAACCTGAGGATTTTGTGGTTTCTGGTAAAGAAAAAAAAGTGTCCAAACTTGTTAAGTCACTTTATGGACTAAAACAAGCACTCAAATAGTAGCATGCAAAGTTTGACCAAACCATGTTGGCAAACAGCTTCAAGATAAATGAAGATAATAAATGTGTTTACATTAAAGACACTTCAAATCACAAGGTCATTGTTTATTTGTATGTGGATAATATGTTGATTATCAGTAGAGACATTTCTGACATAAATGCTATGACATGAATGCTTGAGAGCAAGTTTGATATGAAAGACCTTGGAGTTGCGTGTGATTTTAGGGATAAGAATCCATAAAACTCCATAAAAGTTAGCATTGTTACAGTCTCATTACATTGAAAAGGTATTTGACAAGTTCAAGTATTTGAATTTTGGTATTACCAAGACTCCATTAGATGTGAGCTTTACACTTCATGAGAATGAAGGTGAAAGTGACTCATAGTTGGACTATGCAAGAGTGTTAGAAAGTTTGATGAATTGTACGTGACCAGATATAGCATGTGCTATTGGTAAATTGAGTCGGTACACGAGTAATCCCAATTAAATTCATAGGATAGAAATGAAAAGAGTTTTGGAGTATCTAAAATATACTCAAGATTATGTTTTTCATTATAATAAATATCCAGCGGTAATGGAAGGATATAGTGATGCAAACTGGATCACCGGATCGAATGAAGTAAAATCCACAAGTGGATGTGTTTACTTTATGTGGAGGAGAAGTATCTTGGAAATTATTCAAAAAAATATGTATTTCCCACCTTACAATGGAATCCGAATTTATCGCATTAGATAAAGTCGATAAAGAAGCTGAATGGATCTGAAATTTCTTGAAAGATATTCCTTATTGGCCCAAACTTTTGGCACCAGTATTTATACACTGTGATAGTCAAGTGGCGATAGTTAGGGCAGGGAGCATGATGTACGATGGTAAAAATTTTCATATAAGATGGAGACATAATACGTTATAGAACTACTCTCTAGCGGAATAACCATTGTTGACTATGTGAAGTCAAAGGACAATATATCGGATCCACTTATAGAAAAGGCCTATCTAGAGAGGGAGTTGAGAGATCATCGAAAGGAATGTTTGTAAGGTCTAGGACAAGTCAGCAGGGCGGTAACTCTCCTAGCGGATTAGAGATCTTAAGATTTAGGTTCAAGGAGATCCAACAAAGTTGTGACTGCCGGTTCAACATTGTCAATATACTCAACTCATTCTCATGATGAAGACAATGTTCAGAGAAAAAGGATAAGGCTTATGGTTTGAAGATTTTTAATGATTTTTAAGTTTAGCAGATTTGACCAAATAGTTTGATCTATAGGATTAAACGTTTAGAAATCACCTATATAAGGGTGAAGTGGAAGCTGATTTAAGGAGAATGTTAGTAAAGGCCTATTCTCTACGCTCTCATGAAATTGGGACGTGTTCATGGCTGAAATGAACAAAACCGTTAGAAACATAAACGATAAAAGGTTGGTTGTGTGACTTGTGTTGTCTAGGTGTAAATTAAAGTTCGACAATTCAAAAATATCAAATCTACCGATTGACTGAGTGCATCCGATGCATGTTCATTATGAAAAATTCAAAGGAAAATTCACTTATCCTGATCCAACTAGTATTCGCTTGTAAATCACACACCCCATAAATTTATTTATAAAATAGTCATTCCCCATTCATGTAAGGGATTGTTGGGTTTTTAATAGGTGTGAACGAAAAATTAATAGATATTTTTTTCTAGAAAGACACTAAGAGAAAGGATGTGATTTGAATAGGCACCTTTTAGGATTGGATGGTTATGA